>JASDDO010000001.1:450120919-450720919 GCA_030015575.1 Agapanthus africanus | reverse complement strand
GATGGCTGTGGGACAGACCATCTCCCCTGCTGAGATGATAAGCGTATACACTAGTCTACTGTGGAGTACCGATGCCCCGTTTCGATAATCCCATGACTAGGGACCTGTATAGGATGCACTTATAGATTACCCAGCCCCACTAGTGGGACTGCCATCATAACGCTGGTAATCAAGCAAAGATCCTAAGGGCTCTACCAATATGTATAAGCGATATGCTAAAAGAAACATATGCACATATTAAGGTAGAAACAAACCAGGTAGCATACTACCATTTCGAGCAAGACCGTTACTATATCCGTGTATATCCCAAGCTCCCATTAAGTAATATACAATCTAGTATGATACAATAATGGCCTCTAGGGCATATATCACCAACAATCTCCCACTTGCACTAAGGCCACATACTGGCATATTGCAGACCGAATGTCTCGAATAGCCTCTCGAACACTGTCTGAGGGATGGCCTCTGTAAGTGGATATGCAGTGTTGTTCTCTGTATTTACTCTCCTCACCTCGATCCCCTGGGGATCAACGATCTCCCTGATCAGGTGGTATCGCCTCAAGATATGTCTGGATCTCTGATGGGACCTGGGTTCCTTCCTTAAAGCAATAGCGCTGTATGTTGTCACAATACTAAAGTATTGGACCAAAAAATGGAAGGAACCACCTGAAGTTCAATTAAGAACTTCTATATCCAGACTGCCTCTTTTTGTGGCGTCTTATGCAGTGAACTACTCCGTTTCTAATGTTGAGTTTGCAACGGTGTCCTGCTTGGAGCTCTTCCAATAGACCGCCCCTCCACTGAGGGTAATGCAATAACCTGACATGGACTTGGAGTCATTCTTATCACTCTGGAAGCTGGAGTGAGCAAAGACCTCGATCTGGAGGTCCTTTTCCGCCATACACCAAGAACATCTCCTTAGTCCTTCTCAGGTACTTGAGAATGTTCTTTACTACTTTCCAGTGCTTCTCCCCTGGGTTTGACTGATACCGGCTTACCACGCTCAGTGCGTAAGCTACATCTTGTCTGGTACACAACATCGCATATATTATAGAGTCTACCATAGAAGCGTAGGGTATAATCGATATGCGAACCCTTTCCAAATCAGTTTTGGAAGACTTCTCTTTGAAGAGGGTGATTCCGTGACAAGCCGGTAGACCACCGTGCTTAGAATCGTCCATACTAAATATTTTCAGTATGGTGTTGTTGTACCTTGACTGTAAAAGTCCCACCATCCTCTTTGATCTATCTCGATAGATTTGGATCCCTAGTATGTAGTTGGTATCACCCAGGTCTTTCATGGAGAACCTCTGTGATAAGAATCCTTTGACTGATTGTAGCATAGGAATGCCATTTCCTATCAAGAGAATGTCATCCACATACTCAATAAGGAATTCCACAGTTCTTGCTACAATCTTACTAAAAATGCATGGTTCATCTAGATTTTCGATAAAGTCGAATTCTTTGACTGTCTCAATAAAAACAGATGTTCCAACTCCGCGATGCCTGCTTTAGTCCATAAATGGATTTAAGAAACTTGCACATTGTCCCGCTGCTCCCACTCTGATTGAAACCCTTTGGCTGATCCATATAGACGCACTCTTCTAAATTACCATTTAGAAAAGTGGTCTTTACATCCATCTGCCAGATCTCACAATCATGGAAGGCAGCAATAGCAAGAAGGATCCGAATAGATTTGAGTATAGTCACTGGAGAAAAGGTTTCATCATAGTCCAAAGCAGGTCTTTGACAAAAAACCTTTTGCAACAAGTCTAACCTTATATGTTTAAACCTATCCATCTACACCAATCTTTTTTCTGAAGATCTATTTTCAGCCTACGGATTTTACCCCTTCTGGAGAAATATTCAAAGTGCATACTTTGTTGGTGTATATGGACTCTGTTCTCCACCGAAACACAGAGACGCGACCGCATAGGTTCTTCTTGCCTGAATTTTGAGGGCAGATACTAATTGGTGCTATCTGTCCACCTCTCCGAAGATGCCAAGTTGATTTATGGCACCGTGTATCGAAGGTTTAGACAGATGCGGCCGATGTAGCAGACTTCGTCAGATTCTCCCTCATTTGAGGGGTTTTTGATTGTGGGGATGCTCTTCCCTGCAGGCGCAAGCCCCTGCAGTTAATTACGCTACCGCATCGCGGTAACCACTTTCTCCTTCTACAGATAGTCACTTCGTATCGTGTGTGTTTGTTTTGTTTTGGGTTGCCCGTGGATTGTATACGGAGATTAATTTATGTTGTCGCCCGTAGGGCGTGGATTAGTCCAAATCCGTATTTTCTTAGATTTGGGTTTGGGGTTGTGTTTAAGGATACGTTAATCTCATTTGAGACTAAGATCAACTTAAACGTATGTTAAGAATATGTTAGTCTAATTTCAGACTAAGATCAACTTAACGGAATTGTTCAGATCCGACAAAAGAGCGTTTGGGCTCTATTGTTTAGTTTTGGGACATTGCGGTCTATTGTTAGTTTAAGGACATCACGGTCCAATGTTAGTTTAAGGACATCTCGGTCCATGGGCTTAAGGACCCCACAGTCCAAGGTTAAGGACATTATAGTCCATGGGTTTAAGGACCCCACAGTCCAAGGTTAAGGAAATCATAGTCCATGGGTTTAAGGACCCCACAGTCCATGAAATGTCTGGTCGTCGAGACCCGTCACCTTTCTGAGGACGTTGAAGGATTACAACGACACATATCAGAGGAGTGCAGAGATGTACCCTCGAACCAATGTTGGTTGGAAGATCTGTAGTCCAATTTGGGACTAAGATCAAAGATTTATGAGCACATAGGCTCAATTGATCTGAATTAGAGATCTGTGGCCACTTTGGGCTCGGCCCATTTAATTAAGAAGTTGAACATTTAACAATGCTGAGCATTGGTTTGGGCTCTGACAATCTTTTTGTCTTTTATTGAGTGATGGGCACTCATCATAGCTCTGAGGCTTTGTTATTTAAAGAACAATTTATGTTCTCTCAGTGCACACGTGAGGAGCACGTGGCATGCTTGGCGCTCAGCGCCAGTCAATGAGCGTAGTACGCTGCTGTCAAGTAGCGCACACGTGAGGAGCACGTGGCACGCTTGGCGCTATGCGCCAGATAATGAGCGCAGTGTCCTTTTGTCAAGTAGCGCACACGTGAGGAGCACGTGGCGCGCTTGGCGCTATGCGCCAGATAATGAGCGCACTGCGCTTCTGTTTATGTAGCGCACACGTGAGGAGCACGTGACGCGCTTGGCGCTGTTCTCCAGCCAATGAGCGCAGAGCGCTTCTGTTTATGTAGCGCACACATGAGGAGCACGTGACGCGCTTGGCGCTGTTCGCCAGCCAATGAGCATAGAGCGCTTCTGTTTATGTAGTGCACACGTGAGGAGCACGTGGCGCGCTTGGCGCTGTTTGCCAGCCAATGCGCTTCTTTAAACTTGGAGCACTAAGGCTCTGCAGCGCTGTGCGCTAGATTTGGAGCGCTGATGCGTATCACGACCCGAATATTTCGACTTGTGACCGGCACTTAACCACGCTACGTCTACAGGCGTAACGCGACTAAGTGAGCCGAACCTAGAAATCAAAACCATTTAAAAGTAGCGAGTGTTGAAAACATTTAATTAAGACATTTAGAAAACCTTAAATAATTCAATAAGTTCTTTTAAAGTTACGTTTTCATTTAAATAATTTTGGCAGCATTTCATTTGTAAAAGTAACCCCGAAATCGGGTATAAAACAGGATATAAGTAAAGATGAAATATAATGAAATGAAACATTCCCAAACGGGAGCAATCACGCCCAACGGCGGAAACCATCATCACAAGAGTAATATACGACGCCGTAGCGAAGAATAAGCAATAATTAAACATCACAGAAATATAAACTGCATATAAAAACAGTCGGCTCCCACGAGCTCGACCCAGAATACAAAATACACATCATCGTCCTCACACAGTATCTAAGTCCAGTACATAAATGGTAGATGGAGAATACTAGATACAAAAGGGGTACAATAAAAGTAATCAGATACCACAACCCACCTAAAAGCAAAACAGCTCTCGCACCAACTGTAGTGGTATCTGTAGCCAAAAGATGCAAAAAGGCAGCCTGCCGCGACTACTCTGAAGAGCAACCTGCAAATACTGTGGCACAGCGGGGGTGAGTTGCCAACTCGTGAATAGAGATAACATATAAAGGTAATCGCGAGTATGCACGTACTGCGCTACTCTATCATATGCCAGCAAGTAAGATCTATATGCGACAAGCAGTAGGTGCAAAAATCATGCAAATGCTTTGTCTGGTAAAACGACTACAGGATGAAATGCATGATAAACAATGCTGAGCATGGGATAAACAACATCTACATGGAAATATCAACATGGAAAAATAATCGGTGCCCCAACTGCACCTAAATCCTAAATAAACTCAGGCGCCGGCACTCTCCTCGGCCCTCAAATCCTGTAATTCTCTGAGAATCACGAGTGCCCAACATCGGCACTCAAAATATCATAAAATACTCGTGTCCAGCATCGACACGCAAATCCTCGTATATCGGGCTCCGTCAGTCCGGATCAGCCCACGGGGTCCGTCTGCGGTATCGGCCCTCGGCCCCGGCAGTACGGATCGTCCCGCATCCATCTCCCGACTCTGGTCAGTATCCTCCGGATAACTGCCAGGTCCAACCAATCACCGGTAGGTACTCGCCACCCTGCCAGGCTCATCGTCTACTCCACGAAAAACATTTCTCGCCCTGGGGAACCATACCGGGTCCACCACGAACCCGCAAACGGATCATCCAACTCCTTGAATCGGGTTTCAAGCACACATCTCAGCACCGAGAAAACGCGTGGTGGACGCACCAAAATATCATATCATGAGGAACCGGGTTTTCAAATATTGCATCTTTTCTTAAAAATCCCACGGTCCTCAAAACCAGAAATCACATGAAAATCCAACACCAAGAAGTAAATCTAATGCGATGTGCTATGTACATCAATCCATGATATAGGTCTAAGGGAAAACCGCTTTTAAAATAGTTTCCGTTTTTAAAGATATCATGCGGCTCCCAATTTCCATGAAAGTCATATCGAATCACATGTGAGATGAACTACAGCAATATAATCATGGCAGTTCTACAGTGAGTGTGTCATGGCAATTACTAACGGTGTGTGTGTAACATGCATACTAGTGCTTGTGTAACATGAACCGTTAGTAATTGTGCAGTGTTCTATCAAATTCTAAATTTACATACAGCAGGGAATGCAATATGCAATGACAGTCCATGAGGTAAATGCAACATATAATAATAAGGTCCTATCAGCCCTGACGCATAACGCCATGCGGGCGATATCCCCGTAGATGTTAAATCTACACACCGAAGTCTCGCGCTAAGTGTAGCCGACGACTTGCTTCCCTTTCTTCGCAGCGTCCGTCTCACTCGCCTGCGAACCTAGAATCACACAATATATATATATATATATATATATATATATATATATATATATATATATATATATATCACACATAAGCTCAAATCCATAAAAACGTGATATTAAGGTCAAACTAGAAATCTGTGTCACAAACGTATCGTGCGTGTGCGCGATACGCTAAAACGTGTGAATACGCGCCTGAAACTACCCCGACGCGTCGCGATACACAGAAACCCCAAACCCACACGCATATCACGCGTGTCGCGAAGGTTTAAAATACGAGAAATAGGTATATAGTTCCAAATTTTTCTACAGCAAGAATCTGTTGGATATATGTATGCCCTAGAGGCCATTATGTGATAGTGGATGTATCTTTACATATATATATATATATATTCAGTACGCATTCTTGCTCGACATGATAGTATGCTATCTGGTTCTTCTTTATCTGACATGTTGATTTGATCATGCTTTTATTCATTCATACATGCTGATAAAGCCCTGAGGATATAGGCTTGACTACTTTGATTATGATGGAGATCATACTAGTGGGACATCTGTAGTCTGTAAGCATATCCTGGAATGTCCCTAGTCGTAGGTATATCGAGACGGGGCATTGATATACCAGAGTAGACTAGCGTATATGATACTAGACCCATGTGATGGGCGATGGATGTTCCCACATTCATCGATGTTTGACATCAAGATCATATACGGGTGCTCAGTGGTGACTGGGTACACTGGACGGACTCACCGAGAACTCCTATATGGAATTATATCTATCGTCGGATAGCAGTTCTCAGGTGACACTGGTACAGGTTAGTCTGTAGACCCGAGATCGTCATAGAGTCTTGTGTGTTCTCCCACTGTACTTTGATTGCCACCCTACCACGGCTCTACCGAGTCGTGCAAACAGGTGGCCGTTGGGTACAGTCCCGAGACACACGAAGACGATGAGCGATAGGAGGGGTTTCGTCTCTCCCGGTATTGGGAGTTGATGCTGTGCTGTGCCCGACTGGTTATAACAGCAAGTCCCTGGCCAGGGCTGCTGAGATTTGCTGATAAGTGTTATCAGTAGTTTCTCGATCTGTTATAGACCATTCACCGGCACGACTTATTGAGTTATTGGGGTCGACGTGACCATCCTTAGGCTCGATATACAGCATATCTGACGAAGAGACCGGACTGTACGGTAGTGTTGCCGGTTGGCTCGACGGGAGTTGTAGCAGGTTCGCTTGTTTTTATCTGATCGCTCAATACCCGGGTGGCCGTTACGTTTAGCTGACCGCTTGCGGCTTGGGGGTACCTGATATGATCATCACCCTCTGCCGGCGTATTGACGAGTCTTAGAGTCCCACAAAGGAGTTACTCAGTCCAGGCGAAACGTTGTGGTGCGCGTATGCGATATGCGCATGCACCCGATTAAAATGTGCGTATATGATACCGAACATTGATCGGGTGAACTGCTTTTGGTGGGGTCATATGAGATATGACCGGATTGATAAATCAAGTGTTGATTTATCATTTAACCATTAGTTTTCTCACTTAAAACCTTTTCTTGGATGATGGATGTGTGCATGCATGTGTGCTTTTCTTTCTTTCATGCTAGTTTCATGCACATATGGATGTGCATACATACACACATACATACACCCATCTATCATGATTGTTAACATATGGAAATGGTGGCAATATAAGACTCACACCATGGTCTAAGTAATGGATTATTATTTGATTTTGGATTTAAAACAAATTGAAAAAGAAAGGATAATTCTCTTTCTACATTCTTCTTTTAACCTAACCTAGCTCACCTACCTCTTAACTTGAGTTATCCTTCTCTTTATCATTTAAAACTCAAGTTAAATAATGTCTCCATCACTTTAACCATGGTTCATAGTAAGAAGAAATAAAATATATATTGATATATTTCTTTTTCTTCTTGTAAGTTATCTTTATCTCATTACCTCTTCTGAAAAATATTGCCACCATCTTCTTCCTCTTTCTCATTTGCTCTCTAGTTTTTTTTCTAGTGAGTAAATACCACTTAAAGAAAGGTTTTTGAAGCGAGAACCTTAACCACAACTTCATTCTACACAAGCTTAGCCGTCTTGTTTAGAGTGTTCTCTTCGGTTTTACGAAGTTGCGAGCTTGGACGGAGAACTCCGTGGTGGATCGTCGTGGACGCGAGAGGACTTCAAGCGGACCTCCATTCAACACCCAAGAGACCAAGGAGTCCAGCGAAAGGGAGCTACAAAGGTTGTAGTCTCGAAACCCTAGTTTAGTTCGCTTTATTTTTCCGAAACCCTAATTTTCTAGGATCGATTCCTTTGCATGTTCGTTTAGCACCATAAAAATTTAAACTTTGGGACATGTGATGCTTCAAAACTCATTGTAGGGTGCTAGGCAAACCTTTCAGAATCAAATAAAATTATACATGCCAGGAGCCTAAGGGTTGCAGCAGACACCTATAGGACCAAACCCCAACCCAAACCCTACCCATCTGGCCTCAATTTGCGGCCAGATCGAATATTCCGGCGGCCTGAAGGAGTCCTAAGGGGGTCGGGTTCTACCAGGGGAATCAGCTCCTAACCACTATGCTACAGTCATCTCAAATTTAATCTGAACTCATCGGGTCGATAGCAGTTTACAGAAACACAAAATTGCCTTAAAACGACGAATCTGCATCCAATAGGATTTGGTGGTATTTTAGTGCAATTGGGGGCTAAGCTGGGTTAATATGGCCTTAACAACACTCCATCAACTTACTAAAACCAATTCATACTTCACTTGGTCAAGGTTCCCACTAATCACCTCATATCGCACTAAAACGCACCAATAAACACTAATCGAAGCAAAACTACACTAAACCAGTAAACTAGGGAGTAAGTTCAGGAAGTATACCCCACACTCGACCCTAGGGAGCTGGAGGAAGAAGAAGAAGTGAAGGGAAGGCGCTGCGGCTGGAGTTGTGGCTGTTGCTGCTGCAAACTGCTGCTACTGCTGCTCACTGGTGCTGCTGCTGTTGCTGGGATGCTTGCTGCTGCTGCTGCTGCTGGGGATGCTGGCTGCTGCTGCTGGGAAGGTAAGTGTGTGTGTGTGTGTGTGTGTGTGTGAGTGAGGTTGAGAGAAAAGAACAAAAGAATGAGAGGAATCATAATCCCAATTGTCAACCCCTCTACTCTCTCTCTTCATTAAATGCAAGCATGGCCTAAGCCATGATGCATTCTCTCTCTCTCTCACCAAGTCAACACCCAAAAGGAAATTCAAATAAAAAAAAATCATCATCAAATAACTAAATAACTTAATTAAAACCCAAAAGACTTAATCCCCATGATTAACCCACCATGGTTACTAATCATGGTATTACCTCATTTTAAAACCCTAGTTTACATGCACATGTGTGTGCAAGCCTGGGAAAATTCTAGAAAAATATTTATTAAATTAGGAAAATTACTTGAAACACAATTTGGTAAACTTTTTTTTTTATTAAAAACCCTTTATTTAAATATAAATAGCCACAAAACACATTCTAAGGTGTTACAATCTCTCCCCCTTAAAGAAATTCGTCCCCGAATTTCAAAATCTAACTACACGTACCTTCGAAAAGTTGGGGGTACTTCTTCCTCATCTCGCTTTCGGTCTCCCAAGTGACCTCCTCACTGCTCGGACCACGCCAAAGTACCTTGACTGATGGAATGTCTTTCGATCTCAATTTCTTCACTTGTCGATCCAAGACCATCACCGGCTGCTCTGCATAGGAAAGGTCGCGCTCAAGCTGGATCGTCGGGTGCTGAATCGCATGCGAAGGATCATGAAGATATCTACGGAGCATCGAAACGTGAAATACGGGGTGCACATCTGGAAAACTGGGCGGAAGGGCTAATCGGTATGCAACTGCACCAACACGCTCGAGGATCTCGAAGGGGCCCACATATCTGGGACTGAGCTTCCCCTTCTTCCCAAACCTCATCACACCTTTCATTGGTGAGACCCTCAAGAAAACATGATCACCAACAGAAAACTCAAGTCTGCGCCGCCGACGGTCCGCATAAGATCTCTGCCTACTCTGCGCTGCTCTCATCCTATCGCGAATCAACTGGATCTTCGCGGTCGTTTCCCCAACAATCTGTGGCCCTAAGATACTGATCTCACTGAGCTCTGTCCAACAGGCGGGTGATCTGCATCTCCTCCCATAAAGAGCCTCAAACGGTGCCATCTGAATGGTCTCCTGGTAGCTGTTATTGTAGGAGAACTCTACTAAGGGTAAGTGATGATCCCAGCTACCTCCGAAATCTAATACACACGCTTTGAGCATGTCCTCGAGAGTCTGAATAGTCCCCTCTGACTGTCCGTCGGTCTGCGGATGAAATGCTGTGCTGAAACTCAAGCGAGTGCCCAAAGCCTCCTGAAGCCTCTGCTATAGTCGACTGGTAAACTGGGTGCCTCTGTCGGACACGATACATGTCGGAACTCCGTGCAGTCGTACTATCTCGTCGATGTAAATCTGGGCGTACTGAGCAAATCCGAAAGTCGTCTTCACTGGTAGGAAGTGAGCCGCTTTCGTCAAACGATCTACGATCACCCAAATGGAGTCATACCCTCGCCTAGTCCTGGGTAGACCCACAACGAAATCCATCGAAATCAGCTCCCATTTCCACTCCGGAATGGGTAACGGCTGTAGCTCTCCCGCGGGCCTCTGGTGCTCAGCCTTGACCTGCTGACAAGTCAGGCATCTCGACACAAAATCTGCGATGTCTCTTTTCATTCCGTCTCACCAGTAAACACCTCTCATGTCATGGTACATCTTGGTGGAACCGGGATGAACACTAAATACCGATTGATGTGCCTCCTCAAGAATCTCGCGCCGCAGTCCCTCAGCATCTGGTACGCATAGTCTAACTCCAAATCATAGTATCCCCTGATCATCGACCATGAACTCGGAAAATCTGCCCTGTCCAATCTGTGCCATGATCTCCGAACATCGGTCATCACTGCGCTGTGCCTCATGTATGCGGTCAAGTAACTGTGGGCGTGCACGAACATGCACGATCTGTCCTCCAATCGGAGTGAACTCGAATTGTACTCGGCTGTCGTATAATATCTGCCAATCTGCCGACGACTGCCCCTGTACTGCGCTCAAACAAGACAGACTACCTCCGGGCCTCCTGCTCAAAGCATCCACCACTACATTCGCCTTGCCCGGGTGATACAAAATCTCGCAGTCGTAATCCTTCACTAACTCCATCCACCGGCGCTGTCTAAGGTTCAGGTCTCGCTGCTGAAATATATACTTTAAACTCTTGTGATCAGTGAATATCTGGCACGACTCGCCGTATAGGTAATGTCGGCAGATCTTAAGTGCAAAGACCACTGCAGCCATCTCCAAATCGTGAGTGGGGTAGTTCTGTTCATGTTTCTTCAATTGTCGCGAAGCATACGCGATCACCCTGTCATGCTGCATCAATACGCACCCTAGCCCCACTCGCGAAGCATCACAATAGACTACAAATCCGCCTGATCCGGAAGGTAATGATAATACTGGTGCTGTAGTCAACCGAGTCCGTAGCTACTGGAAACTGTGCTCGCACTCCTCCGTCCAATCGAAAGGAACTCCATTCCGGGTCAACCCGGTCAAAGGTGTAGCAATACTGGAGAAGTCCTGCACAAATCGCCTGTAGTAACCGGCCAACCCCAAAAAGCTGCGAATCTCCGTAACCGATGTGGGTCTGGGCCAACGCTGAACGGCCTCGATCTTCCTCGGGTCTACACATATACCGTCTCGTGAAATCACATGCCCCAAGAAGTCTACGCTGTCCAGCCAGAAAGCACACTTGGAGAATTTCGCATAAAGCTGGTGCTCCCTCAAAGTCTGCAGTGTAATCCGCAGGTGCTGCTCGTGCTCCTCACTACTCCGGGAATACACCAAGATATCGTCAATGAATACTATGATGAACAGGTCCAAATATGGCCGGAAAATACGGTTCATCAAGTCCATGAATGCTGCTGGCGCATTGGTGAGTCCGAACGACATCACCAAAAACTCATAATAGCCGTAGCGCGTACGGAAAGCTGTCCTAGGAATGTCCTCCTGTCGAACCCGCAGCTGATGATAGCCCGATCGTAAATCGATCCTCGAAAAGTACCCTGCCCCCTGAAGCTGGTCGAACAAATCGTCGATGCGCGGCAAAGGATACCTGTTCCGCACTGTCACCCTGTTCAGCTGGCGGTAGTCGATACACAAACGCAAACTGCTGTCCTTCTTGACGAACAGGACTGGAGCACCCCAAGAAGAAACACTGGGTTGAACAAGTCCCTTATCCAGCAAATCTTGCAACAGACCCTTCAACTCTCGAAGTTCCGCCGGGGCCATCCGATAAGGCGGTATGGAAATAGGCCCCGTGCCAGGAACCAGATCAATACAGAAAGAAATGTCGCGCTCGGGCGGTAGCCCAGGAAGCTCGTCAGGGAACACATCAGGAAACTCGCTAACAACCGGAACCTGATCCAATGGAACCTGAGTAGCACTAGCATCGCAAACATAAGCGAGAAATCCCTGACATCCCTTCCTCAAAAGCTGTCCAGCGCGAAAAGAAGAAATCACACTGTGAGGGGCGGCACCACGGTCCCCCAACACAACAAAAACCGACTCGCCGGGAAAGCAGAATCTAACTGTCTTCTCACGGCAGTCCACAGAAGCATAGCATGTGGCTAACCAATCCATGCCCAAAAGAACGTCGAAGTCCAACATCTCGAGAAGGATCAGGTTGACAGGCAACTCTCTCTCGCCAATACAGACGATACAGGATCGGAATACGTGCCTAGCGACAAACGACTCTCCCACAGGAGTGGTCACTACAAGCGGCTGATCAAGCAAACCGGACTCTCTACCCAAACTCGGCACAAAGTGTGTGGATACGTACGAGTGCGTGGATCCGGGATCGAACAACACGTGTGCATCAACAGAACATACTGAAAGGATACCTGTAACCACCGCATTGGATGCCTGCGCGTCCCGATGCGTCAAAGCAAAAACCCGCGCCTGTCCTCCACCGGTGACTGACTGCCCTCTGCCTCGGTCATCCCGTCCTCTCTGAGCAACTCCTCCATGCCCACGACCTCTCTGAGTATGAGTCTGACGCGGAACGACGGTAGTTATAATAGGCAACGCCCTCTGGGGTGGTGAAGGTGGTAAAGTAACATGCGGTGCTGCCGCCTCCCTCCGGTGTATCTCAGGACAATCTCTAACGAAGTGAAGTAGACTGCCGCATCTAAAGCAACCCTGCGGCGACTGCTGGCTCTCCTGGGGATACGAACTAAACATCTGGCCTCGTCCCGAATCTCTGCTACTCCTCGTACCAGAATGATACCTGTCGCGGCGTCTGAATGACTGTCTCCGTGCGGATATACTAGTACGAACTCTCTTCGGCTCTGGAACTACCGAAATCTCAGCAAGGCGCTCCTCGACTAAAAGGGCCGCGTCTACCGCTGCTGCATATGTCTCGTAATGCTGCGCGCTGATCGCAAGGAACAGTGGTGTAAGCAAGCCTCGAACAAATCTCTTGATTCGCAACTCCTTGGTAGCCACTAAATACGGGGCATAAACTGCTAGCTCTATAAACAGCACGTCATACTCTGCCACTGTCATCTCTGGCGTCTGGCGCAAGGACTCAAATCTGCGTGCTCGGGCATCCCTAACACTCTGGGGAAGGAAACGGGCTAGAAATACTGTCACAAACTCCGTCCAGGTCATAGGAGGAAGACTTGCCGCCCTGCCCTTCTCAACTGAATCACACCACTTCTGCGCAAGACCTTCCAGGCGAAAGCTCGCGAACTCAACCCATCTCGCATCTGCGCATCTGAGGGAACGGCATATCCGGGCCATCCTATCGATGAAAGACCGTGGGTCCTTGGCTGTATCGGTGCCTGTAAAGACCGGAGGCTTCAGCCTCATGAACTCTGATAGCGATACTGTAATCACCTCCGTGGCTGCAGGGGCAACTGGCTGTGCGGTAGGTACCATCGCGGTCTCTGGAACGGGTGGAGCTACCTCTGGTCGCTGTGCTCGAAGCGTCTCAACTAGCGATCCTATCATCTGGCGCATCTCCTGCATGCTGGATCCCACCGTCTGGCGCATCTCCTGCATACCAGCCCCTAGCGTGGCGATCTGATCTGTCACGGGAGGAACAGTCTGCTCGGGTACAACGGGTGCACTGCCCGGATCAGTCCTCGTCTTGGACGAGTCAACTCGAATCTCGGCCCTCGCGCCCGCTCTCTGCGCCCTCGTAGTCTTTGGCGGCATAATGGCTGAAAGGAAATTAGGATTTGATAAGAATACGGAAATCGAATCACAAGAATATATATACTCAAGAAGGAATTTAAATCAATAAGTCCTAAGGTCGCCTTGGCGGAGTACCGTGTCGTGAGTATGCCGCGGAACATGCACACGCTACGCCACTCTGCTTCAGCTACCTACTCCATCATACCAAGGTCATCCTACACTCCGAAAGGTAAAACCTACGCTCTGATACTAACTTTGTCACGACCCGAATATTTCGACTCGTGACCGGCACTTAACCACGCTACGTCTACAGGCGTAACGCGACTAAGTAAGCCGAACCCAGAAATCAAAACCATTTAAAAGTAGCGAGTGTTGAAAACATTTAATTAAGACATTTAGAAAACCTTAAATAATTCAATAAGTTCTTTTAAAGTTACGTTTTCATTTAAATAATTTTGGCAACATTTCCTTTATAAAAGTAACCCCGAAATCGGGTATAAAACAGGATATAAGTAAAGATGAAATATAATGAAATGAAATATTCCCAAACGGGAGCAATCACGCCCAACGGCGGAAACCATCATCACAAGAGTAATATACGACGCCGTAGCGAAGAATAAGCAATAATTAAACATCACAGAAATATAAACTGCATATAAAAACAGTCGGCTCCCACGAGCTCGACCCAGAATACAAAATACACATCATCGTCCTCACACAGTATCTAAGTCCAGTACATAAATGGTAGATGGAGAATACTAGATACAAAAGGGGTACAATAAAAGTAATCAGATACCACAACCCACCTAAAAGCAAAACAGCTCTCGCACCAACTGTAGTGGTATCTGTATCCAAAAGATGCAAAAAGGCAGCCTGCCGCGACTACTCTGAAGGGCAACCTGCAAATACTGTGGCACAACGGGGGTGAGTTGCCAACTCGTGAATAGAGATAACATATAAAGGTAATCGCGAGCATGCACGTACTGCGCTACTCTATCATATGCCAGCAAGTAAGATCTACATGTGACAAGCAGTAGGTGAAAAAATCATGCAAATGCTCTGTCTGGTAAAACGACTACAGGATGAAATGCATGATAAACAATGCTGAGCATGGGATAAACAACATCTACATGGAAATATCAACATGGAAAAATAATCGGTGCCCTAACTGCACCCAAATCCCAAATAAACTCAGGCGCCGGCACTCTCCTCGGCCCTGAAATCCTGTAATTCTCTGAGAATCATGAGTGCCCAACATCGGAACTCAAAATATCATAAAATACTCGTGTCCAGCATCGACACGCAAATCCTCGTATATCGGGCTCCGTCAGTCCGGATCAGCCCACGGGGTCCGTCTGCGGTATCGGCCCTCGGCCCCGGCAGTACGGATCGTCCCGCATCCATCTCTCGACTCTGGTCAGTATCCTTCGGATAACCGCCAGGTCCAACCAATCACCGGTAGGTACTCGCCACCCTGCCAGGCTCATTGTCTACTCCACGAAAAACATTTCTCGCCCCGGGGAACCATACCGGGTCCACCACGAACCCGCAAACGGATCATCCAACTCCTCGAATCGGGTTTCAAGCACACATCTCAGTACCGAGAAAACACGTGGTGGACGCACCAAAATATCATATCACGAGGAACCGGGTTTTCAAATATTGCATCTTTTCTTAAAAATCCCACGGTCCTCAAAACCAGAAATCACATGAAAATCCAACACCAAGAAGTAAATCCAATGCGATGTGCTATGTACATCAATCCATGATATTGGTCTAAGGGAAAACCGCTTTTAAAATAGTTTCCGTTTTTAAAGATATCATGCGGCTCCCAATTTCCATGAAAGTCATATCGAATCACATGTGAGATGAACTACATCAATATAATCATGGCAGTTCTACAGTGAGTGTGTCATGGCAATTACTAATGATGTGTGTGTAACATGCATACTAGTGCTCGTGCAACATGAACCGTTAGTAATGGTGCAGTATTCTATCAAATTCTAAATTTACATACAGCAGGGAATGCAATATGCAATGACAGTCTATGAGGTAAATGCAACATATAATAATAAGGTCCTATCAGCCCTGACGCATAACGCCATGCGAGCGATATCCCCGTAGATGTTAAATCTACTCACCGAAGTCTCGCGCTAAGTGTAGCCGACGACTTGCTTCCCTTTCTTCGCAGCGTCCGTCTCACTCGCCTGCGAACCTAGAATCATACAATATATATATATATATATATATATATATATATATATATATATATATATATATATATATATCACACATAAGCTCAAATCCACAAAAACGTGATATTAAGGTCAAACTAGAAACCCGTGTCACAAACGTATCGTGCGTGTGCACGATACGCTAAAACGTGTGATTACGCGCCTTAAACTACCCCGACGCGTCGCGATACGCAGAAACCCCAAACCCACACGCATATCACGCGTGTCGCGAAGGTTTAAAATACGAGAAATAGATATATAGTTCTAGATTTTTCTACAGCAAGAATCAAATAAAATTATACATGCCAGGAGCCTAAGGGTTGCAGCAGACACCTATAGGACCAAACCCCAACCCAAACCCTACCCATCTGGCCGCAATTTGCGGCCAGATCGAATATTCCGGCGGCCTGAAGGAGTCCTAAGGGGGTCGGGTTCTACCAGGGGAATCAGCTCCTAACCACTATGCTACAGTCATCTCAAATTTAATCTGCACTCATCGGGTCGATAGCAGTTTACAGAAACACAAAATTGCCTTAAAACGACGAATCTGCATCAAATAGGATTCTGGTGGTATTTTAGTGCAATTGGGGGCTAAGCTGGGTTAATATGGCCCTAACAACACTCCATCAACTTACTAAAACCAATTCATACTTCACTTGGTCAAGGTTCCCACTAATCACCTCATATCGCACTAAAACACACCAATAAACACTAATCGAAGCAAAACTATACTAAACCAGTAAACTAGGGAGTAAGTTCAGGAAGTATACCCCACACTCGACCCTAGGGAGCTGGAGGAAGAAGAAGAAGTGAAGGGAAGGCGCTGCAGCTGGAGTTGTGGCTGTTGCTGCTGCAAACTGCTGCTACTGCTGCTCACTGGTGCTGCTGCTGCTGCTGGGATGCTTGCTGCTGCTGCTGCTGCTGGGGATGCTGGCTGCTGCTGCTGGGAAGGTAAGTGTGTGTGTGTGTGAGTGAGGTTGAGAGAAAAGAACAAAAGAATGAGAGGAATCATAACCCCAATTGTCAACCACTCTACTCTTTCTCTTCATTAAATGCAAGTATGGCCTAAGCCATGATGCATTCTCTCTCTCTTTCACCAAGTCAACACCCAAAAGGAAATTCAAATAAAAAAAATCACTATCAAATAACTAAATAACTTAATTAAAACCCAAAAGACTTAATCCCCATGATTAACCCACCATGGTTACTAATCATGGTATTACCTCATTTTAAAACCCTAGTTTACATGCACATGTGTGTGCAAGCCTGGGAAAATTCTAGAAAAATATTTATTAAATTAGGAAAATTACTTGAAACACAATTTGGTAAACTTTTTATTAAAAACCCTTTATTTAAATATAAATAGCCACAAAACACATTCTAAGGTGTTACAATGCGCTTCTTTAAACTTGGAGCGCTAAGGCTCTTTTTAGGCAGTTCTGCGCTCTGAGAATTAAATTCTCTCTTTTATAAGAGACTTTGTCTCATAGATCTAAGAACAAAGTTCTTATTTTATAGGAGATTTTTCAATCTCTTATGTTTTGGTGAAAGGCTTTGCCTTTATGGATCTGTGATCCTAAGAGAATTGAATTATTCTTCCTCCCCTTTTGAATGAGATGTTAGGATCTTTTTGTAAAAGACAATTTTGTCTTATATATCTATGATTTATGATCTTTTTTTCTGATGAGATGTTCTATCTCTCTGTTTTTACCTTGAAGATAAGTTCTTCTTCTGCCGAGAGCTTGCTCTTTGTCTTTGAAATTTCTTAAAGTTTATGGTGGGGGGGGGGTTCCTTTCTCTCAGACTTGAAGTCTTGGGGTCCTTATATAGGGCGAGCTGATTTGTTGAATCAGTTGAAGAGATCTTTTCTCTAATTGATTTGGGGATGTTTCCCCCGTTGGATCTTTGATCCAAGAGCTTCTGATTTACAGAAGGCAATCTTCTTGTTTTTAACAAGATTGGGAAATCTTTCCCCATACAGAATTTATTCTGTATCTTGGTGATTTTAATCACCATTGGATCATTGATCCAACGGTGCTCTGATTTTCAGAGCACAATCTTTCCTGTTTGGAATGATTGCGAGGAATGTTTCCTTAACAGAATTTTATTCTGGCCAATTGATGATTTTTAATCATGTTCATTGGATCTTTGATCCAATGGTTGGGAATATTTAGTTCCAGCACTAGCACTCTCGTGCTTTACATGTGATGCACTGCTTAGAGTGCAGCGCACTTAGCGATAGCGCTTACGTGCTTTGCACGTGGTGCGCTGCAGCGCTCTTAGCGCTAGCGCTCACGTGCTTTGCATGTGGTGCGCTGCAGCACTCTTAGCGCTAGCGCTCATGTGCTTTGCACGTGAGCACTGCTTCAGAGTCTTTGACTCTCAGCGCTGGCACTGTTATGAAGCGCTGCTTCATTGCTGAAGGTGTCTTTTCACCTTCCTTCTCCACTTTTCCTGAGTCAAGCTTCACTTTCCCAGAGCTTAGAAATAGTTCCATCATGCACAGCATTTTTTGTGCCTTGACTTAAATTTCTCCTTTCATAATCTGAAGCAGTGCTTTTTTTGTCTCTCATTTTCAGAGAATCATTTTAATAGAGAAGAGCCATGGCTTGTAATCGCCCACATGCTCGCCGTCAGCCATGGGAGGTGCCCATTGAGAAAATTGTTCCTCGTTTTTCCGCGCGCTTGGTGAACCCTACTCTTATGGATGACCAATGCGATACGGTGCTGCACGAGCTCTTGACTCGTATAGGATCTCCTTTCCCCATCGGCTCCATTTGGCTCTGGATGGTTTTCTTGTCTGTGATCAATGACATTCCCCCTCCTCCGGCGGAGATGACTCTGGCAATGCTCGACGCCGCGGAAGACAAGATCGAGTGCTTCCGTGTGGCACTTTTAATCACCACAGCTTTGAGGGATCGCTCTGCCCGGCTGCTAAGCCAGATACGGGCTCAGCGGGTCGTCATGTCTGCCTTTGCTGATGGGTGCGGTGTTGACCGATGGATAGCTACTCCTCGTGAAGATCGCCGCTTTGTCATGATGGAGAAGGCAGAGAGGGAGTTAGATAATTTTATCCATAGTTTTGTGAATCCCTATACTTTCGATCCATGTTTGGTGATCTATTTCCTGTAGAATAAAATATTCAATTAAATGCTTTGTTTTTGTCGTTGAACACCTGTTCTTCCTCTGATGTGTGCATGTGCGTATATGAATGAGCCTGGTTTCACACATATCTATAAACGAAACTTAAGCCGGCATAAATAGGAACCAATAGCTCTTGGCCGAAGATTTTGGCGGGAACAAATGCCCCCCACTACTTTTCCCACGTAAGTATATACTTGGGTGAAGTAGTGCAGAGTAATTCATTGCGTATGACCAGTTTCGGGTTGGTATATAACTTTCAGAATCTTGATCTGAGAAGATAACGAGGGGACACAAGTGTCGTCATTTATCATTGACTCAAATCTCGACTCTTAAGGGATATAGTTCCAAACCCTCAGCTCCATGAGATGCACCCTTCTATTTCTTTATGTCTTACTATGGCGTGAAGTAGTTTATATGTTCATGAGTAACTTCTCCATTTCAGTGGCATGTAGCTTTGGCAAGTGTGACCCATAGATGGTAGATAATAGTTCATCTTGAACTCTTTGTAGGGCAGCGATGGCTTAGGAGACAGGTTCAGATCTGTCGCCTAAGGCTTTTCAACTTTATGAGCCATGAGGGTCTCATAAAGACTTTTCTCCCTACGAGTCGAGAGGATCCCGTAGGTGTATTTTCTCCTTAAGAATTGTGAGGATTCCTATGTGCGTTTTCTCTTGAGAGTCGTAAGGATATCACAAGAGAATTTTTCCCGCTTACAAGTCGAGAGGACTCGTAAGTGGTTGTTTCCCTCCTTGTCGAGATTCGACTTTGGAGAGTGTGGCCCGAGAATAGTATGCAAGAGTCCATCTTGGACCGACTTGCAGGGCCCTAGTGCTTAGGAAACAGGTCCTTATCCCCCTTGCCTAAGGCTTTTCCCTACGAGTCGAGACGAATCGAGAAGTTCTCGCACAAATGTCCTAACGTCACAGTTAACCTCTGCTCTTTACAACAAAGGTCCGTTAGGGTCTGTGGTACTAGGGTTTTGCCCGTCGTACCGTCGCGTTGGCTGATGTATTCGATGATCCACGAGACCTTGGAGAAATCTCAGAAATGGGCCTCTTCTTGATGGAGTTCTCGATAACATATTGTCCTCTCAAGGCAGTGAGAGGCCAGGCCATCGCCGACTTTCTTGCCGAGCATCCTATACCTGCCGATTCACCCCTAAATTGCGAATTGCAAGACGAGCAATTAAATTCTGATCAAAAGGGGTTAATTAACGCGGTGATCGGGGTTAGCTATGAAGACCTTATTCTTATTATTTGTTCCCTCATAAAATACAAGAAATGGGGAATCACGTGCCCACACGTGATCGAGGGTCACGTGCTAACACGTGATGGTTGCCTGAGGACTCTGAAATAATAAGAATTAAATTCTGATCAAAAGGGGTCACGTGTCCACACGTGATGGGCCTTTAAACCCACTAAAAGGAATTAAAAGGTATAATAAAACAGCAGGAAAAAACCCCAATAGGACATCACGTGCCCACACGTGACCAGGGGTCACGTGCCAACACGTGATGAGTTCTCGATTTCTTTAAAATAATAGAATTAAATTCTGGTTAAATGCTTAATCAGTGGGTCACATGCCACCACCTGATAGGATCTTAAAACTCTCTGAGTTAGTGGAAAGAAAATCCAAAATGGGGCATCACGTGCCCACACGTGACAGGGGGTCACGTGCCAACACGTGATTGGTTCCTAAGATCTCTGAACTGATAAAATTAAATTCTAATTAAATGGTCAATCAGTAGGGTCACGTGCCAACACGTGATAGGCTCTTAAACCTTCTGAACTAATAGAATTAAATTCTAATTAAGGGAAATCAAAAACCCTAATATTTCCCTAAATCTTGCCAAACAAAAAAGATTGCGCTCTGTAAAGTGGAGCACCGTTGGATTAAAAATCCAATGGTGATTAAAAATCACCAATTTATAGAAAGATTCTATACAAGGAAATATTTTCCTAAAATCTGCCAGGAACAACAAATAAAATATCTTTCGGATTAAAAATCTAATGGTGAATAAAATTCACCGAGTGATCTAAAATATCATGTTGGTTACAAAATCAATCAAAATCTTTCAATGGAAGATTGACTAAACAAACTGATTCTTTTCTTTCTCCTATAAATAGGAGCCAAAGGAAAAAAAAGAGGGGGAAGATACAACAACAGAGAGAGAATACAAAAGAAAAGAGAATTTAATTCTCTAGAGAGAAAAGAAGATCTCTTCAGAAAAGAAAGAAATCCTAGGTAAGAGAGGGAAAGAGATCATCCTATAAGCTCCCACAAAATAAAAAGAGAATTTAATTCTCAAACTAAGAGTTTAACTCTTCTGAATAAGAACTTAGTTCTTCCTTTGGTTGAAGATCTGCAGAAGCAGATCTCCCCATAAGTTGAGAATTTAATTCTCATCGGGGAGATTCTGCCATGCAGATCCAAAACTTAGAGGGAGAATTGAGTTTAAAGAATTTAATTATTTCGAACATAAAGGAATTTGATTCCTCTAAATAAAATTAGGGTTTAACCCTATAAGAGAATTTAATTCTTCAAGGGATTTATCTCTCTATGCAAGTAAAAAGACCCAGTACCCAACATGATCACGTGGCAACACGTGATCCTCCCTTCCAATGATCAAAAGAGAATGAATCAGATTAAGTCACGTGCTCCCACGTGACCCTTGAACAAACTTTCCAAAATAAAGGCAGAACAGACTTTGGGCACCCTCACGTGTCCCCACGTGACCCCTAAAAAACACTTTAATAGCCAGTGCATAGGTACCCATCACGTGGCCACATGTGATGGCCATGAAGACTAAAGTGTTCAACACTTATTTGCATATTCCGAGAATAAAATAAAGGAAGTTTGGGCCTAACACTCAAGCGCCTCACGTGACCCCACGTGAGCGCTTCAGCTTTAATGTTTAACACTACTTTAAGCGTCTCACGTGGGAGCACATGAGCGCCGAATGTATTTCAGTGTTTAACACTATATTCGAGCCAATCTTAGCCCATGCTAGCTAAATCTCCTAAAGCCAAAACTTTGATTAGGGCTTTCAGAATTGATGGCATCCAAAGTAATGTTCATCCCACTGCTTTTCAATCTGGCATTTGGTTCAAGGGTACATCTCTTCACACCTCTGATACATGTCGTTGTAATTCTTCAACGTCTTCAGAGAGGTGGTGGGTCCCAATGGCCAATAACTACCTGGTGCATTTCCAAACCCATGTTTGCATCTGAACTTGGACTGCAATGTCTCTAAACTAAACAATATAGCCAAAATGCTCTCTTGTTGGATCTAAAAGATCCTGTTAAGTTGATCTTAGTCTGAAATTAGACTAACGTATCCTTAACAAACATCTAAGTTGATCTTAATCCCAAATGAGACTAACAATCCTTAAATTTGTCCAACTACAGATCTCCCAACCCACATTGGTTCGAGGGTACATCTCTGCACTCCTCTGATATGTGTCGTTGTAATCCTTCAATGTCTTCAGAGAGGTGACGGGTCCCGGCGACCAGACATTTCATGGACTGTGGGGTCCTTAAACCCATGGACTATGATGTCCTTAACCTTAGACCGTGGGGTCCTTAAACCCATGGACTATGATGTCCTTAACCTTGGATTGTTGGGTCCTTACACCTATGGACTATGATGTCCTTAACCTTGGACTGTGGGGTCCTTAAGCTCATGGACCGAGATGTCCTTAAACTAATATTGGACCGTGATGTTCTTAAACTAACAATGGACCTCAATGTCCCTAAACTAAACAATAGAGCCCAAATGCTGATCTAAACGATCCCGTTAAGTTGATCTTAGTCTGAAATTAGACTAACGTATCCTTAACATACGTTTAAGTTGATCTTAGTCTCAAATGAGATTAACGTATCCTTAAACACAACCCCAAACCCAAATCTAAGAAAATACGGATTTGGACTAATCCACGCCCTACGGGCGACAACATAAATTAGTCTCCATATACAATCCACGGGCAACCCAAAACAAAACAAACACACACGATACGAAGTGACCATCTGGAGAAGGAGAAAGTAGTTACCGCGATGCGGTAGCATAATTAACTGCAAGGGGTTGCGCCTGTAGGGAAGAGCATCCCCACAATAAAAAACCCCTCAAATGAGGGGGAATTTGACGAAGTCTGCTACATCGGCCGCATCCGTCTAAACCTTCAATACACGGTGCCATAAATCAACTTGGCATCTTCGGAGAGGTGGACAGATAGCACCAATTAGCATCTGCCCTCAAAATTCAGGCAAAACGAACCTACGCGGTCGCGTCCCTGTGTTCGGCGGAGAACAGATTCTGGCACGCCCGGTGGGACCTTTTCCTTTTACCACTCCACACTTCGTGTGTCGTGTTTCGTGAACGAATCGCAGTTTGACATGGTTGCCCCTGGATTCGAGGTACTAAGATTTGGTGTCTTGCTCCGTGCAGAAAATAGAAGATCAATGGTTTTAAACTGCACTAACTGCAACTGCAGCTCTTGATCCGTCCTGTCCGGAGGAGTGACTTACGGGCCCCAAGCGGCCTCCCTTTTTACAATGCCGGTGGACCAGGTGACTCAAGCCACCACTGGGCTATTTTTCGGGACCATGATCCCACCAACGAGCTTCAGCATTCAGATGCCAATACAGGAAGCTGCGAAGAAGTCGGTTTTTGATCGGCTTGCAACCACCATGACCCCTCTCAGCGGGTCGTCCAACTCCAATGCCTCAGTCTTCAACAAGCTGGGTCAAAGCTCAAGTGGGCTCGCAAAGAGGCTCGCAATACCAAAGAAGGACACTCCAACTCCTACTACAGTTGAGGCCGTCCAAGCTACTTTCCCTACTCGAAGGTCGGCTTTCGACAGATTGACCATTCCCTCTCAGAGGACGTCTGTCTTCGACAGGCTAGCGCCAATAACAGCCTCTCCTCAAAACAGGGAACATGAGGAAGCTCGTCCAACAGCGGAGGTAATCCTAGCCGCACGACATGCTCGACGTCGCCACTGGCGCCGAGTGAGGAAAGCGGGGGGCAGTTCACTTTCTGGATTGACTTCGCCAGCTCCAACTGTGGAAGTTGATGCTGCTGTTCCAACTGGGAACAGCTTTGAACTACTTAACAGGGTGCACAGGAATTCACCAACTGCTGTGCTAAAAAAGTCTTCTCCGCCTGTTGAAAAGATCATAAAGGCGAAGTCCGAGCAGCCCCCTCAGCGGCTGTCCTCCAAAATTTACAAGGTCTGCCGACAGGTCCAAGACTCCGTGATTGATCAAGACTACCCCCGCTGACAGAAAAAGATGAAAGCGTGGCGAGAAGAGGACTATCCTGTCAATCCACAGAAGGTGTTATCTGTTTGGATACCTGCTACAACGGCTCCCTCTACTTCGACTGCCTACAAGAGGAGAAGGCCGGAGAAAATTCCCGTGTCTGCGAAAAATTTCAAGGGCACTAAGCCTAAACGCCCTAAGTCTGGGGGCATGGTGGTGTATACCGTCTATTTGGCATCCGGGAAGAGGATATCCGTATCTCCACAGGTCATCGACCGCTTACGCGATCAGTGACTAAGGCTCAGGAGCAGTAACAACAAAAGCTCCAAGAGATGCTAACAGCTATGGCCGCGCTCACGGGACCAAAAGAAAGCCCGGAAGCATCATCGGAGCAACGTCAAGAACAAGAAACTGATGCTGAGTTCCTCTGCAGAATCCTCGAAAAGAAGGATAAAGAGGCAGCGGAACAAGCCGCCAACATAAAACGAATGACGTTCTTATTCCATGACATGGCCGGGATGATGCTACAACCGGATCCTCCAGCTGAAGATCCTCCGATTATCCTCGAAGAAGACCGAGCGGAGACGTCAAACCCTCTTCCGGCTTGTTCAGCAGCCAAGGAAGAGACCATTTCTAAAGCCGCCCTGGATGACTATATCGCACAACAGATACGAGCTCATCAGGCAAGCGAAGCTGCCGGGCAGATTGTTAAGACTGGACGACCCTATCCGGGTTGGTACGACCAAATAAAGTACCCGCCAGGATACACAATTCCTAAATTCCATGTGTACAAGGGGCAGGCAATCCCCATCAACATGTTGCTCAGCTCATGGCTCTCTACGGCAACACTGGAGGGGATGATAAGTTACTACTTCGCCAGTTGGTCGACAGCTTGGTGGAAACGGCCTTTGAGTAGTATTCGGAGCTTCCCAACAACTCTGTCAAAAATTTTGCGGAGATGGAATTGCTGTTCACCCAACGTTTCGCAAGCGCCAGTGAGCGCACCCCGATCACCGCGTTAATTAACGCCAGAGTGAAGCCAGGCGAAACATGGGTTTGTTCCCACCTTAGCAACACAGGCTCTGTCATATCTGGTGGAGTCAAGTACGGGCCACTTGCAGGCTCAAATCTCTGCAATCCGGCTCTTCAAGAAATCAACGGGCTTCTCTTTAGGTCGATGCTCCCACCTCCCACCCTCGGTGCCTCAACGCCGATAGAAGAAGCCCAGAGGAAGTCTGTCATCCACAGGCGGGCTCCCTAAGCAGCAGCTTTGCCGACAGAATCAGTTCTCAAACAACTGGCACATGCCAAGGACCAAGGTCGATGCAGGGGGCAGAATATTCAAGCTCTCAAAGGAAACATTGGGTAGGCTCGGCAAAATCCTGAAGGTAATCAAATCCCGGCCGTAAGAAACGGTCGACGTCGATATCAGCTGGGGGCAGTTATCCGTATGGTCCTGTTTCAACCCCAGTGGTGAATGTTGTTGTTCCAACTGGGAACAACTTCAAATTGTTGTGAAGGGTCAGACAAAGTTCTCCTACCGCAATATTGAAGTCTTCGCAGCCCATGGAGATCCCACGAGAGAAGAAACCAGTTTGCTTCCTGAGACAACTTTCCTCATCTATATATAAAGCGTGGAAGCAGGTGAAGGGGACTCACCCCAAGACGGACCCTGATACAGCGGTTTCTCCCAAAACCAAAGCGGCTTTTCACAAAAAGAGAGGCCCAACAAAGCTCAAGTGCCCGAAGCAAACTCCAAAGACCAAAATTCCAAACATCCCAAGCCTGGGCGCATGGTAATTCACATAGTCTATGTATTGAATTCCAAAATCAAAGTTCGAGTTTATACTGTAAGTCCATGTCACGCACCCCACGAACTTGCGGGGAGGCGGAATATATGAAAAATGATTATCAAATCTTCGTAACACGGACTTGAGCGCATGAATCGTATCTAAACCGTTACTAGCAAACAACGAGAGGTTTAACTACTCGGATTCGAAGTTATACCTCACGTCACATATCCTTCGGGTCTTCATCGCTGTCCTCCACTCCTCGTAGACTCCTTGGAACATCGGCACCTCAACGGCCTCCTCGAGTCAAAGACGATCCACCCGAAAGCTCCTTCTCCAAGCTTGATCTCCAACTTGAGATAACTAGGTTGCTCGAAGTGCAAATCTAAGCTACCTAGGGGATATAGAGTGAGGTTATGGATGTATTAGTCTAGCTAACCCTTGATCTCAACACATGAGAGGTTAGGGTTAGGGTTTCAAGAATGAGAGAGCTTGAGGAGAGAGAAGGTGATGATAAGAATGAATATGAATAATGAGCTCATTTGAATATAACAACCATAACAATTTATCAAATAAATAATATAAATGATTAATCATCATGGTTGATGCATTCACCTTGTGTGATTCATCTCATGAGTCATTAGCTCAATAAATGAAGCATTAACTCCATGGATGAATCACACAAATGAGTCATTAAGCAATAAATGCTTATGCCACCTTAACCCCCAAGTCACCATGCTTCTAGAAGCTTCCCGGAAAATTACGAGAATGCCCCTCCAATCCGTGAAAACATGGAAAAACTTTAGACTGTATAAATCTAATAACCCGATACTAGAATCTGGCTTAAACCAAAGCCGTCTAGTAAAAACTGTCCGAACGTCGCATGTGCGTTTAAACACGTATGCGTCCGAACCCTTGTCGTAAAACCATACGACCTCTATATCGTTTCGCCTGGAGCAGGGAAACTCTCTGTGTGGGACTCTAAAGACTCGACACTACGCTGGCAGTAAGTTTAACCACAGACCGCAAGCGGCACAAGCTGTACGTAATGGTCCCCAGGTAGATGTCGATAAGAAGGCCGATGAGGAAACCATCCGAACTCCTACTGAGCCTGTCCGTGACAATATCCGCGCAGTCCAGTTTGTTCATCTAAGAGTATCGCATGTATGGTCTAGGGAGGTGGAGAACGTCAGACCACTAATAACCGTACAAGTCGTGCCGGTATGGCTCATGACCATTTGAGAATCTACTGATCAGTCCACCAGTAATTCTCCATCAGCCATGGCTAGGGACTTATGGTAATGACCAACCAATCACAGTGCGATATCAACTCCCTATACCGGGAGAGACGAATGCCTAACAGTCGCTCACTGCCTCCATATGGCTCTGGACTGTACCCAACTAAAACCTGTTTGCACGACTCCTTTGAGCCGTGGTAGGGTAGTAATCAAAGCACAGTGGGAACTCATACGAGACAAATGACGACCTTAAGTCAACAGACTACCTGCACACATGTCACCTGAGAACTGCTATCTGACGTTAGGTATAATACCATCCAGTCAGTTCTCCTGCGAGTCCTGTCCGGTGTACCCGTAACCTAACAAGCACCTGTATACTATCTCCAGTACGACGTACTGATGGCTGTAGGACAGACCATCTCCCCAATTGGGATGAGAAGCGTACACACTAGTCTACTCTGGAGTATCGATGCCCTGTCTCGATAATCCTACGATTAGGGACAAGTATAGGATGTTGCTTATAGACTACCCAGCTCCCACTTGTGTGACTGCCATCACAACGCTGGCAATCAAGCAAAGAACCTATGGGCTCTACTAATATGTATAAGTGATACGTTACAAGAAACATATGCACATATTAAAGTAGACACAAACCAAGTAGCATACTACCATTTTTAGCAAGACTGTATATACAACTGTGAATATCCCAAGCTTCCATTAAGTAATATACATACAAGTATGATACAATAATGGCCCCTAGGGCGTATACACTAACAATCTCCCACTTGCACTAGGGCCATGAGCTGGCATATCGTAGACTTATCATCTTGAATAGCCTCTCGAACTGCGTCTGAGGAATGGCCTTTATGAATGGATCAGCAATGTTATTCTCCGTCTCTACTCTTTTCACCTCGATCTCCCGGCGATCTACGATCTCCCTGATCAGGTGATACCGCCTTAAGATGTGTCTGAACTTCTGATGGGGCCTGGGTTCCTTCGCTAAAGCTATAGCGCCGTTGTTGTCATAATACATAGGTATTGGATCAACACTGGTAGGAACCACCTGAAGTTCTGTGAGGAACTTCTTCATCCAGACAGCTTCTTTTACGACATCGCAAGCAGCTATGTACTCCGCTTCCATTGGTTAGTCAGCAACGGTCTCCTGCTTGGAACTCTTCCAACAGACCGCCCCTCCATTGAGGGTAAAGACATATCCCGACATGGATTTAGAGTCATCTTTGTCACTCTGGAAGCCGGAGTCGGCAAAGGCCTCAATCTGGAGGTCTTTTCCGCCATATACCAAGAATATATCCTTAGTCCTCCTCAGGTACTTGAGAATGTTCTTTACTGCTATCCAGTGCTTCTCCCCTGGGTTTGCTTGATACCAGCTTACTACGCTCAATGCGTATGCTACATCTGGTCTGGTACATAACATCGCATACATTATAGAGCCTACCGCAGAAGCGTGGGGTATAATCGACATGCTATCCCTTTCCAAATCAGTCTTGGGAGACATATCTTTGGAGAGGGTGATTCCGTGACAAGCCGGTAGGTTACCGCGCTTAGAATCTTCCATACTGAATCTTTTCAATATGGTGTCTATGTACCTGGACTGCGAAAGTCCCAACATCCTTTTAGATCTATCACGATAGATCTGGATCCCCAGAATGTAGGTGGCATCTCCCAGGTCTTTCATGGAGAATTTTTGTGACAAGAATCTTTTGAATGACTGTAACATAGGAATATCATTTCCTATTAGGAGAATGTCATCCACGTACAAGACGAGAAATACTACATCTCTCCCTACAATCTTTCTGTATATGCATGGTTCATCTGGATTTTTGATAAAGTCAAATTCTTTGACAGCATCATCAAAACAGATGTTCCAACTCCGCGATGCCTGCTTTAGTCCATAAATGGACTTAAGCAGCTTGCATACTTTAGCGCTGCTCCCACTCTGAATGAATCCCTCTGGCTGATCCATATAGACGCACTCTTCCAAATTACCATTTAGAAAGGCCGTCTTTACGTCCATCTGCCAGATTTCATAATCGTGGAAGGCAGCAATAGCAAGAAGGACCCGAATGGATTTGAGCATAGCCACTGGAGAAAAGGTTTCGTCATAGTCCAAACCAGGTCTTTGACGGAAACCTTTTGCAACAAGTCTAGCCTTATAGGTTTCAACCTGTCCATATACACCAATCTTCCTTCTGAAGATCCATTTGCATCCTACGGGTTTTACCCCATCTGGAGGAATGTCCAAAGTCCATACTTTGCTAGTGTACATGGACTCCATTTCGGTCCGCATTGCATCCAGTAGGGTCATCATCACCGCTCTGAATGGCTTGCTGGAAGCTAGTAGGGTCATCATCATTAATGATGCAATCTTTGTAGGGTTGGTAGGCACACGCACAAGGTTATACGAGGCATCAAGCATGCCCGATTTAAAAATTAGCCGTGCCGAACAACCCGAAGCCGGATATTTAAACTAGAGTTTAGGCGAAAACAAGCATGTTAAACACTTTAACACTAAGTGAGAGGGATTACAACCTTTGTAGATCCGGTCCTTCACTTCAATAGCTCCGTGTAGATGTCCCTTCGCTGCGATCATCGTGTTCCGGACTCTTGAGAGGTTCCACGAAGAGAAAGATGCAGTCTTGCTTCCGATCTTCGATACAAAGATGATCTACTTTGAAGTTTCGTTAACACAAGCTAACACTCATAATATGAAGTGATTACCCTCATCTAAATGGCAAGGATAGATGAGGATGATGAAGTAGGATTTTTGCTCTCATTTGTTTTCTAATTCTCACTCATCATCACTTAGAAAAAGCTAGAAAGCTTTTTCATGAAAAGAAAGAAGGAAGAAGATGAACAATATCATGAAACCTTTTGTGATGAATAATGAAAGGATTAATATGATGAATAATGCAACCATGGTTGACTAAACCATTGTAGAGAATTAACCAAGGGCTAGGGTTTGGGTTGGGTTAAGTATGAGTCATAGATAAATATCAACATAAATATCTTTATCATGACAAAAAGAAACCTTCTAGAATCTACTAGAAGTCTTAACCCTAATCCAAACCCTAATCATGTTTAAACTCCACTAAACATGTTGCATTAGTTATCATATCATGTTACAATATTATATATCACATATATAATATTTATCGTAACAAAATAAAATAATACAATTAACATATATCGCATATATATCAATGTATTACCCGAGTGAGAAAAAGAATCTTTTAGTGAGCTAATATTAGATAATGTAATTTAATATATCATATATATTATTATACATTAAATTATCGAATCAACACTTGATCCGACAATCCGGCTATATCGCATATAACCGACTAATATTTATCCGTACGGATTCATCGAATCAACACTTGATCCGATGACCCGGCTGATATCAAATATCGCGAGAATAGAATACGGTATCTCATATCGCATTATCCTCGGCCCCGCACATATCACATACATGCCCCTACTCCATTTTTCCTGAGTCAAGAAACCTCTGTGTAGGACTCTAAAGAATCGTCAATACGCCGGCAGTAGGTGATGATCATATCAAACACCCACAAGCTGCAAGCAGTCAGCTAAACGTAATAGCTACCCAGGTATTGAGCGCTCAGAAGATCAACAAGCAAGCCTGTATATTCTCCTGTGAATCCAAACAGTAACACTCCCGTACAGTCCGGTCTCGTCGTCTGATATGTCGCATATCTCGCCTAGGGATGGTAAACGTCAGACCCCAGTAACTCGATAAGTCGTGTCGATATGAGGTCTATAACAGTTCGAGAAACTACTGATAACACTTACCAGTAAATCTCAGCAACCCTGGCCAGGGATTTCCGGTTATAGCCAATCGAACACAGCACAACATCAACTCCCTATACCGGGAGAGACGAATCCCCTCCTATCGCTCATTGCCTCCATGTGATTCAGGACTGTACCCAAAGGACACCTTTTTGCACGCCCTCTTGGGCGTGGTATGATGGAAATCAAAGCACAGTGGGAATCACACAAGACTCTATGACGATCTTGGGTCAACAGACTACTCTGTACCAGTGTCACCGGAGAACTGCTATCTGACGTGAGGTATAATACCATCTGGGAGTTCTCGGCGAGTCCGTCCAGTGTACCCAGTCTCCACTGAGCACCCGTACACCATCCTTGATGTCAAACACCGATGGATATGGGATCATCCATCGCCTATCATATGGGTCAAGATGCGTATACGCTAGTCTACTCTGGTGTATCGATGCCCTGTCTCGATACACCCTCGACTAGGAATAGTTATAGGATGTACTCGTCGACTACCGTGGCCCCACTAGTATGATCTCATCATAGTTCTAGTAGTCGAGTACATATCCTAAGGGCTTTATCAACAAGTAACATAGAGACAATCAGAGTACATGTTAAGATAAAGTACAACCAGATAGCGTACTATCATGTCGAGCAAGAAAGTCCTCCCTATATATGTCCAAGCATCCATTACAATATACATCGTATGTACACTAATGGCCTCTAGGGCATATATATAACTAACAATCTCCTACTTGCACTAGGGCCATCTGTTGTGGTATCACATACCCAACAATTAGCTGTGGTTGAAGTATCTCATATTCAACCATCCCATAAAAGTCTCTACTGGGAAAAAGGCCTTCGTGAGTGGAACCGCGCTGTTGTCCTCTGTATCTACTCTCCTAACCTCGATCTTCCTGGAGATCAACCATCTCCATGATCAGGTGAAACTGCCTAAGAATTATATCTGGATTTCTGATGGGACGGAAGTTCCTTAGCTAAAGCCACAACTCCATTGTCACACAATTGTAGGAACGAAGTTCATCTTATGAACTTATATCTATCCAGATTGCCTCTTTGGTAGCATCTTTGGTAACAATGTATCTTGCCTTTAATCGTCTAGTAAGTCACGGTATCTAGCTTGGAACTCTTCCAACATATCGTCCCTCCACCGAGGGTAAAGACAATGCCTGCGACTGACATTCAGTCGTCCTTATCACCATGGAACCTTTCCAGTGATTCTCCCCAGGATCGATTGATACCATCTCACTACAACTAGTGAGTATCCTAACATCCAATAGATCTATCTCATAGATCCAAAACCCAGGATTTAGGAGGTATCACTTTGATCCTATATGGAGAATCTTTGTGATAAGCGGAAATTGACCGAGCGTAGCATAGGAAACTCCTTCCCTATCAAGAGTATGTCATCCACGTACTCTACGAGGATCACCACCATACTCACTACTACCTTTTTGTATATACTGTTAGTTATATGTATGCCCTAGAGGCCATTACTGTACATAGGATGTATATTGTAGTAGATGCTGGGACATATATAGGGAGGACTTTCTTGCTCGACATGATAGTATGCTATCTGGTTACTCTTTGCCTTAACGTGTATACTGATTGTCTCTCTGTTACATGTTGGTAAAGCCCTTAGGATGTGTACTTGACTACCTGGACTATGATGCGGATCATACTAGTGGGGATATGGTAGTCCATAAGTACATCCTTCAAGGTCCCTAGTCGTGGGTGTATCGAGACGGGGCATCGATATACCAGAGTAGACTAGCGTATACCTTCTCGACCCATACAGATGGGCGATAGATGATCCCATATCCATTGGTGTTTGACATCAGAGATGATATACGGGTGCTCAGTGGAGACTGGGTACACTGGACGGACTCGCCGAGAACTCCCAGATGGTATTATACCTTACGTCAGATGGCAGTTCTCTGGTGACACTGGTACAGGTTAGTCTGTAGACCCGAGATCGTCATAGAGTCTTTTGTGATTCCCACTGTGCTTTGATTTCCACCTTACCACGTCCAAGAGGGCGTGCAAAATGGTGGTTTTTGGGTACAGTCCCGAATCACATGGAGGCAATGAGCGATAGGAGGGGATTCGTTTCTCCCGGTATAGGGAGTTGATGTTGCGCTGTGTTCGATTGGCTATAACCGGAAATCCCTGACCAGGGTTGCTGAGATTTACTGGTAAGTGTTACCAGTAGTTTCTCGAACTGTTATAGACCTCATATCGACACGACTTATCGAGCTACTGGGGTCTGACGTTTACCACCCCTAGGCGAGATATGCGACATATCAGACGAACAGACCGGACTGTACGGTAAGTGTTACTGGTTGGATTCATAGGAGTGTGAGCGGGCTTGCTTATCGATCTTCTGATCGCTCAATACCCGGGTGGCCGTTACGTTTAGCAGACCGCTTGCGGCTTGTGGGTGTTTGATATGATCATCACCTGCTGCCGGCGTATTGACGAGTCTTTAGAGTCCTACACAGAGTTTCCTGGCTCAAGCGAAACGAAATAGGAGCGCATATGAGATATGTGCGGGACCGAGAATAATACTAGTATGTGATACTATATTCGATTCTCGCGATTTGTGACATTGATCGGTTATATGCGATATAGCCGGGTTATCGGATCAAGTGTTGATTCGATAAGTTGTTACTATTGATATTAGTCGGTTATATGCAGTATGACCGGATCGTTAAATCAAGTGTTGATTTAATGATTTAATGTATAATTATATATTTGATATATCACTTTACATTAACTAATATTGGTTCACTTAAGATGTTTTTCTCACTTGTTTGTGCACATTGTATATGTGATATATTTTTGTGCACAAGATTGTATCATGTTTGATGATACATGCAAACTTGGGTGTATGTTTTGAATTAAACCATGTTTAGTAAATGGTTAGGGTTTCATTTCATTTGCTTTATTTACTTATTCATTTACTTATTTATTCTTTTTGGTGAGAAATAAAATGGTGACTTTATTTGGATTTCACTTGAAGCTTCATGAAGCTTTGAAAGTCAAAGCCATTTTGTTTCTTTCCTAAACCCTAACCCTTTAACTAAACCCTAGTTCATTCTCTACACTTAACCATGGTTGCTAATATGATAAGAATCATTTTATTTTCTATTATTAATATTCTTATCATATTCTTTTTCTTCTTCTTCTTCTTGTTCAAGAAGAAAGAAGCTTGCTAGCTTCAATGGTGACTTGAGAAAAAGAGTGAGAAATCCAATTCTAAAGTGAACCCACTTCCTATTTCTTCATCCTCTACCACTTGCCAAGTAGTATAGGGTGTTTTCTTCACAAGTTTCTTGACTTGGTGAAGTTGGAGCTTGATCTTGAGTTGCCTCGACGTAGATCATCTTCGGCATCGAAGTCGACGACCAAGCCCGATCATTTCTTCGACGAAACCATCGCTAGAGTCCGGGATCCGATGATCGCAGCGGAGGGACATCATCACGGACCTATGGAAGTGGAGGACCGGATCTACAAAGGTTGTATTTTCCGTTCACTGTTAGTTAAGTTGTTAACTAGTTGCATGTTTAGCCTTTACCTCTAGTCAACGATCGCATTAGGGTTTCTCGGCACCGGAAATTTTTGAATTTGGCATGGTTGATGCCTTGTGGAACCTCCTTAGTGTGCCTAGAAACCCTACAGTGGTATCAGAGCCTAGCTAGAGCCTTAGGTGATGTGTTGACGATGTTAGAAGTCCGATGGAAACACGAAACCCTAATTCATACCCTTCTCAGTCCAATTTTTGAAAATGTGGATTTTTGTGAATTAAAAATATGCAGAAAACTAAGCAGGAAATTATAAGAATAACTGTGCAACACGACACTGTTTGGAGCTCAAACCGCCGCGGAACCGCGGCACGAGCATGGCTCGTGCGGCGGTTCCGCCGCCATTTTGTGACGTCACCCTCTAAAATTTGCACAGTAATGTTTCTTATGGAATCCTGTGTTTTCTGGGTAATTTTAATCTTCACTCAAGAGTTGAGTAATCTGGGGTCTTTTGGGGATTCGACGATTCGATCGGAATCTTTAACTTCGTCTATGTGTTTTCCGGATAATTTTTGAATATGTTGAAAAGTTCGACCGGATATAAATACCCACTTTTTCCCCTGCCGGGAAATTTCCAAGTGTTGGATTTTTCCGTGGTTTAAAGACGTTCTAAGTAGTGCAAGTAACGCGATGGACCCTCTAGAAGACAACAAACCTTAACTCGATTATGTGACCGTTTTGAACTGCCCTTTGAACCTTCGGGTTTGGGGCAGTACGGCGTGCAACATGTGAGGCGTTGGCTTGACCCTTCTACGGATGGACCGTTGGTACTGAGGCATGAAGTGAATGTTTTAAAACTTATTTCATGTGTTGAGCTGTTTCGGGAAAACTTGGGTGTTTGAATGTTCGATCGAAAAGTTTAACATTTTCTATTTGTCTGGAATGTGATACAATAATTGGAATTCACAAGTAGTTATGAGATAACTAATATGAATGTTATAAACACAGCACTTTAGTCTCACTTGATCGGTTGCCATGGAATTTTGATGCGATCAAAAGTCCGTCGCAATCACGTAGTGTACGCGGATATTCGCCGATAAACTTAATAGACAGCTACACCCCTTAGCCCCGACCAAGTGACTGTAGGAGAACCCCGTCGCCGAAAGCATCCGTTCGGGTGCTCTCGGTAGCGGTGTTCCGCCTTGGTGCACTTCGTCGACGGTATCGGGGGTGTGGCCGCCTACAAAAGTTTGCGACGAGCATTCGATCAAATTATCGGGAATCTTGTTGAATTGCCCGACTTGATATTGAAAAGTGTTTTCGATAATGAGACTAAAATGCGGGGATTATAAATGTTAGGCATGCGATGTCTAAGAAATTCATTTGGTCAGGCATGCGATGTCTGGGGAGATTGCGGATTCCAACTGTTGTAGTTTTACACTTTCTTTTCTGCGACCGTAAGTGTAATATGTGATATCGCCGGTTTCGTTGCTATATGCCAATGACAATTGGGATACGCATGTTTACTTACGTTGATGACATGTGATGTTATGTGTTGCTGGATATGTTATATTGGATCGTCGTGTTTGAATAGCCGGGGGTTTTTATGTGAGATGAGTGTTTTTCATTTTCATTCATGTAAAAACTTGTATGTAATATTCTTTTATTGGGGCACTTCCAGGTTGCGGAAGATGTCACCGTTTGTATATTATTTACTTTTCCGCACTAGGATAGACCCAAGGAGGAGGGCACAAGTAACCGGGTTCTGGAGTCCAGTGGGAGACCATCTCGAGGAGTCGAGTCCGGGTCTCCTAACTCTAGAATTGGTAGGGTTGCTTGCCGCTCTCATAGGGGTCTAGGGGTGTGGGTTTGGCTATTCATCGCGACCGTGGAATCCGTGTTTTATACTGGCTCGTATTGAAAACACGGACGTCCTAGTATATCCAATATTTCATATGTTTCTTCTGCTGCGATATCTATGATGTGATCATTTGATATTCTGTGATAAATACTGTATATAGTATATATGATATATTATATAGACGTTACTTATGTTTTACACCCGCGCTAGCCCTGCCCCGCTCTGTCGTTAGTTACCTAACCTAACGGTGCACGAGGGGACATCGAGGCGAATGCGGATGGCATAAGTGTACGTCGTATTTATCTGTGATGTTTAGGTAACTTAAATGATGGGACATTCATTAATGAGGTTAATGAAAGAAAATAAACCTAAGATGTTGTGGAATCGAATTTTCAAAAAAAAAGGTAGCTACAGTTCTTGCTTTGCATCGCGGTGTTCCTTGTAGAACATCCTGCACCTTATTCGATAAGGAAAGGACCGAGATCCCTTCACCGGGAGTGACTCCTTTAGCAATAACTGGCAGATGCTACAACTCTCGGTTTGTCTTTTGATTGCTTCTATAGTTTCTGCTTTACACAGTGATATATATGATATATCCCGCACCTTATTCGATGAGGAAAGGGCCGACGATCCCTTCACCGGGAGTGACCCCTTTAGCAAAACTAGAAAAGCCTCAAAAACACTCCATTTTAAAATCATTTGATTCTACAACGATATCAAGTTCATTACGCAATAGGTTTTCAGAAAAACCTGTCGTAGCCCTCCGTCATTTCAGATAAGTACTAGTTAGTATTCGTGCTACGTTTGTTGACTATGTTAAGGCGTAGGGTGCGGTAGCTAATTAGTGCTTATCTGTATAAGCATATGATGCGATTGGATTAGGGTAGTCGTGCGACTTTGTTGACTATGTTAAGGGTCGTGCGGGTGGGTTTAATTCAATCGGGAAATGACGGGTTGAACTTGACTAGCACTTATGATTTGTTAACTATGTTAAGGTCATATAGCTGCTAGGGGCAAAATATTATCGGGAATTTCAAGTGTTGAAATTTGCAATGAGATTGCATACCTTCTATGAGATAGTTGGATCCCGATACCCGCTGCGAGTAATTGTTACTCCTGGGAGAGTTTTACACATTACAATTAGCCGATCAAGTAGGTGTCTAGAAAGGTGTCAACGGGGTTACGCCTCTGGGAAAACGAGGTTTACATTAATTAGGTTCGTGCGAAAGCACGGGGGACCTCCTTCAAAGTACCGACACTGGCCTGGCTGAAAGATTGGCGAACTTGTAGTATGTAATTAATCCCGGCTAGTCTTTCCTTTTAGGGTTTGAAGGAAGATTTGATAAAAACAGTGGGAGCCATCCTGGTTAGATAAAATAATAACCAATCTGATCTTGCAAGAGCGCACGCAGAGTGTTTTCTTCTCTCTCTCTCCTGGTAGCGACCATGTCACGCCTTAATCAAGATAATAATACGGATGTATTGACCGAACCCGCTTGTTATACTGAGCTGGGGAACGTTGGTCCCGCTCCAACTTATAATTGTTATAAGACAGAGCAGGAAATTGGGGAATACCAGATTTCCCGTGTCGCCTAAACGAAGAAAGTGCATATGATGCATCTCCTTCGGGTGTGTTCATTACAAAGAACTGTTTCTCTGTATCCTCTACATCCTGGGTATTTGATACCGGATCGGGATCCCTGATATGTAATCTGTTACATAGGGCTACAGATAGGTAGAGAACTTAGAACGGGCGATAAGTTTCATAAGGCAGTAAACGGTGCAAGTGTTGCAGCCAAGTCTGTTGGTCACTGTCACCCTGTATTACCAATACATTGATTCTGAACAAATGTTATTAGATACCGAACCTGATATACAAAATCATATCAGTCTCTTTATTAGTAAAGAAATGATAAAATTTTGTATTATTGGACAATACTTTGAACATTTCCTATATCAAAAGTTGATCAGTTCAGGCACGTTATCTAAAAGCATTGATGTTCTAAATCAAACTACAGTTCTTATTATACGGAACACACACAAGAGGAAGAGTTCAGAAATGAACGGATCCTTCTTGAGGCATTGTAGACTAGGTCATATCAATACGACCCGACTGGCTGAAGTTATATTTAGATGCATATTTAAATTAGTTTGAATTTACATCTTGTGAAACTTGCCAGTCATGTCACAAAGATTAGATGACCATAGCTCTGTTTATTGGAAACAGAGAAAGAGTTAGTAAACTCTTGGGACTGATACATGATGATGTATGTAAGGTCCCCTGTCTACACATGCCAGGACCGGTTCTTTGTACTTCATTACATTCTATGATGATCTCTCAAGATTCAGCCAAATGTTCCTGTTGAAACATAAGTCCGAAGCTTTTGAGATATTCATAGAATATAAGTTAGAAGTAGAGAACCAATACAGGTATAAGTATTATGTCCTTTGATGAGATCAAGGAGGAGAATACTAGAGCACGGGAATCCTGGACTATTCTAAAGGAGAATGAGATTTTCTCTCAGCATTACTCCTCCGAATACACCATAGCACGATGGTATATCGGGGCGGAGAAATCACACCCTATATGATAAGGTATGCTATATGATGAGTACTACTGAGTTTCCTATTTCCTTTTGGGAAGTATGCGCTTGAGAAGCTGCATACCTGTTGAATAGGGTTCAAATCAAAACAGTTGCCTATCGCTTCATATGTGATATGGAAAGGGAAGAGCCCATATCTTAAGTTAGTTAAGATTTGGGGTTGTCCGGCTTATATCTAAAAAGCAAAATCCGGACAAGATCGAGGCAAGGTCTGTTATATAGAACTGGAAATGTTCTAGCTATACAAACTGCAGCTGATGATTTGGTAGAACCAAAGGATTCAATTGTTTCCAACGAACCTCATCCTCTCCGCCGATCTAGTAGGGTTCCTCACCCACCTGAGAGTTACTTCGGTTTCTCTATGACAGTGGGAGCGAGGATTGCATCATGAGATGATGACCCAACTAGTTTCGAGCTGGCCATCAGGAGTGAGACTCTGTAAGAATGGCTGGATGCTTAGTGATCTGAGATGGAATCCATGTACACCAGCAAAGTATGGACTTTAGTTGCTATATCTGAAGGGTTAAATCACCATCAGGAGCAAGTATATCTTGAGAAGATTACTTGGTGTAGATGGAAAGGTTGAGACTTTCAAAGCTAGACATGTTAAAGGTTTTCATCAATGACCAGGCGTGGATAATGATGAAACCTTTTTCAAGTAGCTATACTTAAGTCCATCCAGATCCTACTTGCCACGGCTACATACCATGACTATGACATCTGGCGGTAGGGTGCCATGACTGCTTTTCTAAATGATGTTTTAGAAGAGTGCATCTATAAGTATACAGTCAGAGGGCTTCGTAGACAGTGGGAGCAGCGGAAACATAGGCAAGATGTTTTATGTAATAAAGCAGGCATCACGGAGTTGGAACGTCTGTTTTGATGTGGTAGTCAAAGAGTTTGACTTCATCAAAATGGCAGATGAACCTTGTATAAACGAAAAGGTAGTAGGGAGTATGGTGGTGATCCTCGTAGAGTACGTGGATGGCATACTCTTGATAGGGAAGGAGTTTCCTATGCTACGCTCGGTCAATCTCCGCTTATCATAATGATTCTACATATAGGATCAAATTGATACCTCCTAAATCCTGGGTTTTGGATCTATGAGATAGATCTATTTGGATGTTAGGATACTCACTAGTTGTAGTGAGAAGGTATCAGTTGATCCTGGGGAGAATCACTGGAAAGGTTCCAGAGTGATAAGGACGACTGAAAGTCAGTCACAGGCATTGTCTTTACCCTCAGTAAAGGGATGGTATGTTGGAAGAGTTCCAAGCTAGATACCTTGGCATACTAGAAGATAAAGGCTGGATACATCGCTACTTAAGATGCTACGAAAGAGGCAGTCTGGATGTATATTTGTTCATAAGATGAACTTAGTTCCTCCCATTGTGTGACAATGGAGTTGTGGCTTATGCCAAGGAACATCCGTCCCATCAGTGATCCAGACATATTCTAAGGCAGAATCACCTGATCATGGAGATGGTTGATCTCCAGGGGATCGAGGTTAGGAGAGTAGACTCAGAGGACAACACGGCGAATCCACTCACAAAGGCCTTTTCCCAGAAATAGACTATTATGGGATGGTTGAGTATGAGATACTACAACCACTGCTACAGATGGCCCTAGTGCAAGTGGGAGATTGTTTGTTATATGTATGCCCTAGAGGCCATTACTGTACATAGGATGTATATTGTAGTGGATGCTGGGACATATATAGGGAGGACTTTCTTGCTCGACATGATAGTATGCTATCTGGTTACTCTTTGCCTTAACGTGTATACTGATTGTCTCTTTGTTACATGTTGGTAAAGCCCTTAGGATGTGTACTTGACTACCTGGACTATGATGCGGATCATACTAGTTGGGACATGGTAGTCCATAAGTACATCCTTCAAGGTCCCTAGTCGTGGGTGTATCGAGACGGGGCATCGATATACCAGAGTAGACTAGCGTATACCTTCTCGACCCATACAGATGGGCGATGGATGATCCCATATCCATTGGTGTTTGACATCAGAGATGATATACGGGTGCTCAGTAGAGACTGGGTACACTGGACGGACTCGCCGAGAACTCCCAGATGGTATTATATCTTACGTCAGATGGCAGTTCTCTGGTGACACTGATACAGGTTAGTCTGTAGACCCGAGACCGTCATAGAGTCTTGTGTGATTCTCACCGTACTTTGATTTCCACCTTACTGTAGGGTTCCTAGGCACTCTAGTGAGGTCTCCCAAGCCATCAACCATGGCAATTTCAAAAATTATGGTGCCTACAAACCCTAAAGTACGGATCGTTTGCTAGATGTCTAGGCGAACAAGCTAACTAGTTAACACTTAACTAAAAGATACGGAAATACAACCTTTGTAGATCCGGTGCTCCACCTCCACGGCTCCGTAACGAGGTCCTCTCCGCTGTCCAAATCAAATCCGGGCTGTAGAGTCGACTTCGTCGGAGAAAAAGGGAGCTAGGTCGTCGATGTCCATGCCGAAGATGATCTACGTCGAGGCATCGCTAGATCAAGCTCACAACTTCACCAAGTCAAGAAACTTGTGAAGTAAACACACTCTACTACTTGGCAAGAGGTAGAGAATGAAGAAATAGGAAGTGGGTAGACTTTAGTTTTGGATTTCTCACTCTTTTCCAACAATCACCATTGATGGACCTTGGTTTTCTTCACTTGAAGAATGAAGAAGAAGAAGGAAAAATGATATGATAAGTTAATTGTAAAAAGAAAAGAAAATGAATTCTTATCATAATTTTTAACCATGGTCAAGTGTAGAGAATGAATCATGGTTAGTGGGAATGGTTAGGGTTAAGGATGAGATAAGTATGGTTGACTTTATCAAAGCTTCATGAAGCTTCAATTAAACTCCAAATCTAGCAACCATTCTTTTCTCTTTTCTTTTATTCATTTATCAAAAATAAAAAGGATAATTAAATAAGATAAATGAATAACAAATAAGAAACCCTAACCATTTCATTAACCAAGGTTTAATACTTTACACTTAACCAAAAAGGATGTATCATCAAACATGATACAAGCAAGTGCACAAAATCATATCGCATATGTAATGCGCACACCCGAGTGAGAAAATCCATTTAAAGTGAACCAATACTAGTTAATGCAAAGTAATATATCAAATATATAATTATACATTAAATCATTAAATCAACACTTGATTCAATGATCCGGTCATGTTGCACACAACCGACTAGTATTCAATGTATCGGCTTATCGAATCAACGCTTGAATCGATAACTAGGTTATATCGCATACAACCATTCGATACATTCATCGCGAGAATGGAATACGGTATCACATACACGTATTATTCTCGGTCCCGCACATATCTCATATGCGCTCCTATTTCGTTTCACTTGAGCCAGGAAACCTCTGTGTAGGACTCTAAAGACTCGTCAATACGCCAGCAGCAGATGATGATCATATCAAGCATCCACAAGCCGCAAGCGGTCTGCTAAACGTAACGGCCACCCGGGTATTGAGCGATCTGAAGATCGACGAGCAAGCCCGCTCACACTCCAGTGAATCCGACCAGTAACACTACCGCACAGTCCGGTCTGATCGTCTGATATGTCGCATATCTCGCCTAGGGGTGGTAAACGTCAGACCCCAATAGCTCAATAAGTCGTGTCGATATGAGGTCTATAACTGTTCGAGAAACTACTGGTAACACTTACCAGTAAATCTCAGCAACCCTGGCCAGGGATTTCCTGTTATAGCCAATCGAACACAGCGCAACATCAACTCCCTATACCGGGAGAGACGAATCCCCTCCTATCGCTCATTGCCTCCATGTGACTCGGGACTGTACCCAAAAACCACCGTTTTGCACGCCCTCTTGGACGTGGTAAGATGGAAATCAAAGCACAGTGGGAACCACACAAGACTCTATGACGATCTCGGGTCAACAGACTACTCTGTACCAGTGTCACCAGAGAACTGCCATCTGACGTGAGGTATAATACCATCTGGGAGTTCTCGGCGAGTCCGTCCAGTGTACCCAGTCTCTACTGAGCACCCGTATATCATCTCTGATGTCAAACACCGATGGATATGGGATCATCCATCGCCCATCTGTATGGGTCGAGAAGGTACACGCTAGTCTGCTCTGGTATATCGATGCCCCGTCTCGATACACCCATGACTAGGAACTTTCAAGGATGTACTTATGGACTACCATGTCCCCACTAGTATGATCCGCATCATAGTCGAGGTAGTCAAGTACAGATCCTAAGGGCTTTACCAACATGTAACAGAGAGACAATCAGTATACACGTTAAGGTAAAGTTCAACCAGATAGCATACTATCATGTCGAGCAAGAAAGTCCTCCCTATATATGTCCCAGCATCCACTACAATATACATCCTATGTACAGTAATGGCCTCTAGGGCATACATATAACTAACAATCTCCCACTTGCACTAGGGCCATCTATAGCAGTGGTTTGAAGTATCTCATACTCAACCATCCCATAAAAGTCTCTCTCTGGGAACAGGCCTTTGTGAGTGGATCCGCTGTGTTGTCCTCTTAGTCTGCTCTCCTAACCTTGATCACCATGGAGATCAAACATCTCCACGATCAGGTGATTCTGCCTTAGAATATGTCTGGATCACTGATGGGACAGGGGTTCCCTGGCATAAGCCACAACTCCATTGTCACACAATGGGAGGAACATAGTTCATCTCATGAACCAATATACACCCAGACTGCCTCTTTGGTAGCATCTTAAGTAGCAATCTATCCTGCCTTTATCGTCTAGTATGTCACGGTATCTAGCTTGGAACACTTCCAACATACCGTCCCTTTACTGAGGGTAAAGACAATGCCTGCGACTGACATTCAGTCGTCTTTATCACCCTGGAACACTTCCAGTGATTCTCCCTAGGATCGATTGATACCATCTCACTACAACTAGTGAGAATCTTAACATCCATTTAGATATATTTCATAGATCCAAAAACCAGGATTTAGGAGGTATCACTTTGATCCTATGTGGAGAATCATTGTGATAAGCGGAGATTGATCGAGCGTAGCATAGGAAACTCCTTCCCTATCAAGAGTATGTCATCCACGTACTCTACGAGGATCGTCACCATACTCCCTACTACCTTTTTGTATATACAAGGTTCATCTACCATTTTGATGATGTCAAACTCTTTGACTAATTCATCAAAACAGATGTTCCAACTCCGCGATGCCTGCTTTATCCTATAAAGCATCTTGCACACGTTTTCGCTGCTCCCACTGTCTACGAAGCCCTCTGGCTGTGTACTTATAGACACTCTCTTCTAAACATCATTTAGAAAAGCTGTCATGACACCCAACCACCAGATATCGTAGTCATGGTATGTAGCCGTGGCAAGTAGGATCTGGATGGACTTAAGCATAGCTACTTGAAAAGGTTTCATCATGATCCATATCTGGTCAATGACGCAAAACTTTACCAAGTCTAGCTTTGAAAGTCTCAACTTTTCCATGTACACCAAGTAATCTTCTCAAGATATACTTGCTCCTGATGGGAATTTAACCCTTCAGATATAGCAACTAAAGTCCATACTTTGTTGGCGTATAAGGATTCCATCTCAGATCGCTAAGCATCCAGCCATTCTTACAGAGTCTTACTCTCGATGGCCAGCTCGAAGTTAGTTGGGTCATCATCTCATGATGCAATCCTCGCTCCCACTGTGATAGAGAAAACAAAGTAACTCTCTGTTGGAGATAGTGCCCTCAGAGTCGATTATTGGATCACAGGCACGTGATTGCAATGATTGAGGGAGGACCTATCCCGGCAGGACAGTCTTACTCGAGATGATAGTATGCTATCTGGTTTACCTTTATCATCGTGTACTGCTTTAGGTGACATGACAGATCACTATTGCATGTTGATAGAGCCCCTAGGATTCTTGCTTGACTACCGGCAGTATGAGGGCGATCATATACGTGGGAGCTGGTAGTCTATAAGCACATCCTTAAAAGGTCCCTAGTCGTAGGATTTTCGAGACAGGGCATCGATACTCCAGAGTAGACTAGTGTATACAGTCGAGACCCCGACGAGGGGCGGTGGCCGGTCTCACAAGCCATTGGTGTCAGTTGTTTCACCTAAGATGTATACAGGTGCTCATTGGGTTATGAGTACACCGGACAGGACTCGCCGGGAACATGCTAGTTGGTCTTATACCTGACGTCAGATAGCAGTTCCCTGGTGACATGTATACAGGTTAGTTCATCGACCTGGGGATCGTCATTTGTCTCGTGTGAGTTCCCACTGTACTTTGATTACTACCCTACCACGGCTCAAAGGAGTCGTGCAAACAGGTTTTAGTTGGGTACAGTCCCGAGCCACATGGAGGCAGTGAGCGGATCTTCGGGGGTTTCGTCTCTCCCGGTATTGGGGGTGAGGTCGCGCTGTGTCTAGGAGAGCCATTACACGAAGACCTTGGCCAAGGCAGGAGATTTACTGGTAGGTATTCCAGTAGTATCTCAGGGTGTTCTGGGCTACACTCCGACACGACTTGTACCGCTTTTGGGGGTCTGACTTTTACCAACCCCCTAGGCCCGCCATGCGATGCTCATAGACGAACGGACCGGACTGTACGGATATTGTCACTGACAGGCTCAGTAGGGTGTCAGGATGAGTTCGCTCATCGACATCTCTTTTGGTCGATAGCTGGTGGCCCGTCACGTATGGCTAATACCTCTGACGTGCTGGTGGTTAAATCCACAGCCATAGTATTGACGAGTCTTTAGAGTCCACCACACAGACAGTTACTCAAGTTTCGGGCGAAACGCTGTAGAGGCCGTATGGAGATATGGCAGGGTTCGATCAGATACGTGCGGTATTGCACGGATCATGATCGGACGGTTTTTACTAGCCTGCTTTGGCTTAAGCCGGATCTTAGTATTTGATTGTGTAGTTTTTTGTCTCATTGCATTTTGTATTTCGGTCGAAATACAGATGCGGGTGTGTATGCGCAGTATCGGGGTTTTTCCTGTAATTTATTACGGGACCAGTTTTATGGAGTTGCCAGTTTGCTTTCCGTTTCGTCCGATTTCCATTGTTCCGTTCATTGGCCGAAGTTTGGTGGAGGAAAGCTTATTTGCATTGTTGCAAATAAGTATTTGTGGAGGGGGCTTTTGCTTTTTGTTGCATCATGATGAGAGCTCCATACCTTGACCTTTTTGACTTGACTACTTCATGATGGCTTGACTTTGTAAGCATCATGGTTGTTGATGATTTGTGTGTTGAGTGTGGGTTTGATGTGAGATTATTTGGTTCATGCATTTTTCTCATCTTGAAATATTCCTTTTTATCACCATGGTTTTTTTTCCCACCTGGAATTGTGGGGGCCGGCCACTGTTGATGGAGAGAGAGAGAGGTTAATTTGTGTGGGAAATTTGTTGCTTGCAAATTTCGTGGGACCCCCCCCTTTTTGTGTTTGTGAGTGTGCTGGGGATTAATTTCCTGATGCATGTTTTTATTTATGGATTCAACCCACTTTTTTGAGAGAGCACAAAAATTTCCAGTGAGCAAAAGATCTTGCTTTGGCCGAGCTCTTTTCTTTCCATAGCATGTTCCATTTTCCATCAAGCTTCCATGAAAACTCTTGTGCAAAAATTCCTCCAACCATGGCAACCTCATAACCCCAAAAGAGACAAGCTTCTACACTATATCTATAGCAAGTCTTGGACGCGTCGGCTAGCCAACTTCGCGCCCAAGTTGCCTCGGTCAAGAGGCGGGAGCCCGTAAAAGATTCCGGCTATGTGGTGCCCTTTCCGACGAGCGAGGAGGTGACGGATTTTCCGCGGGAGATCGGAGTGGAGACGAAGACCGAAGGATTCGGATCAGTCGGTACATCTCTTCCCCATCTTGTTACTTTGCTAGATCTAGTTTAATGGCCCGATCCGGGTTTTAGTGCGCGGTGGTGCCGGTTTGCTAAGTCCGCAAAAATTAAACTTTATCACCGCTTCCGCATTCCAGCGTCGGATTGACGGCCGGGGCGCCGCCGTGCACTTACACTCTCAGGTGGGTGAGGAACCCTACTAGATCGGCGGAGAGGCTGAGGTTCGTTGGTATCTACTGAATACTTTGGTTCTATCAAATCATCAGCTGTAGTTTGTATAGCTAGAACCTTTCCAGTTCTACATTACAGTCCTTGCCTCGAGCTTGTCCGGATTTTATTTTTAGACATAGGCCAGACAACCCCAAATCTTAACTAGCTTAAGACATGGGCTCTTCCCTTTCCATATCACATATGAAGTGGTAGGCAACTGATTTGATTCGAACCCTATTCAATAGGTATGCAACTTCTCAAGCGCATATTTCCCAAAAAGGAAATAGGTAACTCAGTAGTACTCATCATAGAGCACACCTTATCACATAGGGTGTAATTGCTCCACCCCGATATACCATCGTGCTATGGTGTATACAGAGGAGTAATGCTGAGAGAGAATCTCATTCTCCTTTAGAATAGTCCAGTATTTCCGTGCTCAAGTATTCTCCTCCTTGATCACATCAAAGGACATAATACTTATACCCATTTTGGTTCTCTACTTCTAACTTATATTCTGTGAATATCTCAAAAGGTTCGGACTCATGTTTCAGCAGGAACATATGACTGAATCTTGAGAGATTATCAGAGAACGTAATGAAGTATAAAGAACCAGTCCTGGTATGTGTAGACAGGGGAGCTTACATACATCAACATGTATCATATCCCAAGAGTTCATTAACTCTTTCTCCGTTTACAGTAAACGGAGCTATGGTCATCTTATCTTTGCGACATGACTGGCGAGTTTCACAAGATGTAAATTCAAACTGATTTAAATATGCATCTATATGTAACTCTAGCTAGTCGGGTTACATTGATCTGACCTAGTCTACAATACCTCAAGAAGGATTCGTTCATTTCTGAACTCTTCCTCTTGTGTGTGTTCCGTATACTAAGAACTGTAGTTTGATTTAGAACATCAACGCTTTTAGATAACGTGCCTGAACCGATCAACTTTTGATATAGGAAATGTTCAAAACATTATCCATCTATACAAAATTTTATCATTTCTTTACTAATAAAGAGATGGATATGATTTTGTATATCAGGTTCGGTATCTAACAACATTCGTTCAGAATCAATGTATTGGTAATACAGGGTGACAGTGACCAACAGACTTGGCTGCAACACTTGCCCCGTTTTCTGCCTCATGAAACTTATCACACGTTCTCAGTTCTCTACCTTTCTGTAGCCCTATGTAACAGATTACATATCTGGGATCCTGATGTGGTATCACATACCCAGGACGTAAAGGATACTGAGAAACAGTTCTTTGTAACGAACACACCCGAAGATGATGCATCAGCATGCACTCTCTTCGTTTGGGCGGCACGGGAATTCTGGTATTCCCCAATTTCCTGCTCTGTCTTATAACAATTATAAGTTGGAGCGGGACCAACGTTCCCCAGCTCAGTATAACAAGCGGGTTCGGTCAATAATCCGTATTATTATCTTGATTAAGGCGTGATATGGTCGCTACCTGGAGAGAGAGAGAAGAAAACACTCAGCGTGCGCTCTGTCAAGAATAGATTGGTTATTGTTTTATCTAATCAGGATGGCTCCCACTGCTTTTTATCAAATCTTCCTTCAAACCCTAAAAGGAAAGACTAGCCGGGATTAATTACACACTACAAGTTCGCCAATCTTTCAGCCAGGCCAGTGTCGGTACTTTGAGGGAGGTCCCCCGTGCTTTCGCACGAACCTAATTAATGTAAACCTCGTTTTCCCAGAGGCGTAACCTCGTTAACACCTTTCTAGACACCTACTTGATCGGCTAATTGTAATGTATAAAACTCTCCCAGGAGTAACTCTTACTCGCAGCGGGTATCGGGATCCAACTATCTCATAGAAGGTATGCAATCTCATTGCAAATTTCAACACTTGAAATTCCCGATAATATTTTGCCCCTAGCGTCCTATGACCTTGACGCAGGCCAACAAACCATAGTCCGCTAGTCAAGTTCAACCCGTCATTTCCTGATTGAATTAAACCCACCCGCACGACCCTTGACGCAGGCCAACAAAGTCGCACGACTACCCTAATCCAATCACATCATATGCTTATGCAGATAAGCACCAGTTAGCTACCGCACACTACGCCTTGACGCAGGCCAACAAACGTAGCACGAATACTAACTACTACTTATCTGAAATGACGGAGGGCTACGACAGGTTTTTCTGAAAACCTATTGCGTAATGAACTTGATATCGTTGTAGAATCAAATGAATTTTGAAATGAAGTGTTTTTGAGGCTTTTCTAGTTTTGCTAAAGGAGTCACTCCCGGTGAAGGGATCGTCGGTCCTTTCCTCGTCGAATGAGGTGCGGGATATATCATATATATCACTGTGCAAAGCAAAAACACTTAAAAGCAATCAAAATACAAACCGAATGTGTAGCATCTGCCAGTTATTGCTAAAGGAGTCACTCCCGGTGAAGGGATCTCGGTCCTTTCCTCATCGAATAAGGTGCAGGATATATCACATATACCGCTGTGCAAAGCAAGAACTGTAGCTACCTGTTTTATTTTGAAATTCGATTCTACAACATCTTAGGTTTCTTTTATTTCATTAATCACATTAATGAAGTCCCATCAATTAAATTACCTAAACATCACAGATAAATACGACGTACACTTATGCCATCCGCATTCGCCTCGATGTCCCCTCGTGCACCGTTAGGTTAGGTAACTAACGGCAGAGCGGGGCAGGGCTAGCGCGGGTGTAAAACATAAGTAACGTCTATATAATATATCATATATACTATATACAGTATCTATCACAGAACATCTCATGATCACATCACATATATAGCAGCAGAAGAATCATATGAAATATTGGATATACTAGGACGTCCGTGTTTTCAATACGAGCCAGTATAAAACACGGATTCCACGGTCGTGATGAATAGCCAAACCCACACCCCTAGACCCCTACGAGAGCGGCAAGCAACCCTACCAATTCTGGAGTTAGGAGACCCGGACTCGACTCCTCGAGTTGGTCTCCCACTGGACTCCAGAACCCGGTTACTTGTGCTCTCCTCCTTGGGTCTATCCTAGTGCGGAAAAGTAAATAATATACAACAGGTGACAACTCCCGCAACCTGGAAGCGCCCCAATAAAAGAATATTACATACAAGTTTTTACATGAATGAAAATGAAAAACACTCATCTCACATAAAAACCCCCCGGCTATTCAAACACGACGATCCAATATAACATATCCAGCAACACATAACATCTCATGTCATCAACGTAAGTAAATATGCGCATCCCAATTGTCGTTGACATATAGCAACGAAATCGGCGATATCACATATTACACTTACGGTCACAGAAAAGAAAGTGTAAAACTACAACAGTTGGAATCCGCAATCTCTTCAGACATCGCATGCCTGACCAAATGAATCACTTAGACATCGCATGCCTAACAATTATAAACCCCGCATTTTAGTCTCATTATCGAAAACTCTTTTCAATATCAAGTCGGGCAATTCAACAAGATTCCCGACATCCTGATCGAATACTCGTCGCAAACTTCAGTAGACGGCTGCACCCCCGATACCGTCGACGAAGTGCACCAAGGCGGAACACCGCTACCGCGAGCACCCGGACGGATGCTTTCGGCGACGGGGTTCTCCTACAGTCACTTGGTCGGGGCTATGGAGTGAAGCTGTCTATTAAGTTTACCCGGTGAGTATCCGCGTATGCTACGTGATTGCGACGGACTTTTGATCACATCAAAATTCCGTGGCAACCGATCAAGTGAGACTAAACTGCTACGTTTATAACATTCATTCAGTTATCATATAACTTATTATGAATTCCAATTATTGTATCCCATTCTAGATAAACAGAAAATGTTAAACTTTTCGATCGAACAATCGAACACCCAAGTTTTCCCGATAAAGATCAACACATGAAACTAGTCTAACAACATTCAGTTCGTACCTCAGTACCAACGGTCCAGCCGTAGAAGGGTCAAGCCAACGCCTCACATGTGGCACGCCGTACTGCCCCAAACCCGAAGGTTCAAAGGGCAGTTCAAGACGGTCACATAATCGAGTTAAGGTTTGTGTCTTCTAGAGGGACCATCGCGTTACTTGCACTACTTAGAACGTCGTTAAACTACGGAAAGATCCAACACTTGGAAATTTCCCGACAGGGGAAAAGTTGGGTATTTATATCCGGTCGAACTTTTTAACATATTCTAAAAATTATCCGGAACGACACATAGACAAAGTTTGACAATCCGATCGAATATATGAACTCCCAATACAACCCAAAATACTCAACTCTTTATTTCAGATTAAAAATTCCCAGGAAAACCAGCACTGAAAAATAGGAGTTACCGTGCAAAATTGAGTGCCTAATAAGACAAAACGGCGGCGGAAGGGCCGCATTAGCACGCTAATGCCGCGGTTCCGCCGCACTTTAGAAAGATCATTAGGTAATTTTTGCATAGTAATTCTTAGATTTACCTGCTGATTTTTCTGCATATTTTTAATTTGCAAAAATCCACATTTTACAAAAAAGTACAGAGAGCAATTTGGAAATCGGATTTCGGTTCGATCGGACTTCAAACTCCGTCTACGCTTCGCCTAAGGCTCTAGCTAGGCTCTGATACCACTGTAGGGTTCCTAGGCACTCTAGTGAGGTCTCCCAAGCCATCAACCATGGCAATTTCAAAAATTATGGTGCCTACAAACCCTAAAGTACGGATCGTTGGCTAGATGTCTAGGCGAAAAAGCTAACTAGTTAACACTTAACTAAAAGATACGGAAATACAACCTTTGTAGATCCGGTGCTCCACCTCCACGGCTCCGCAACGAGGTCCTCTCCGCTGTCCAAATCAAATCCGGGCTCTAGAGTCGACTTCGTCGGAGAAAAAGGGAGCTAGGTCGTCGATGTCCATGCCGAAGATGATCTACGTCGAGGCATCGCTAGATCAAGCTCACAACTTCACCAAGTCAAGAAACTTGTGAAGTAAACACACTCTACTACTTGGCAAGAGGTAGAGGATGAAGAAATAGGAAGTGGGTAGACTTTAGTTTTGGATTTCTCACTCTTTTCCAACAATCACCATTGATGGACCTTGGTTTTCTTCACTTGAAGAATGAAGAAGAAGAAGGAAAAATGATATGATAAGTTAATTGTAAAAAGAAAAGAAAATAAATTCTTATCATAATTTTTAACCATGGTCAAGTGTAGAGAATGAATCATGGTTAGTGGGAATGGTTAGGGTTAAGGATGAGATAAGTATGGTTGACTTTATCAAAGCTTCATGAAGCTTCAATTAAACTCCAAATCTAGCAACCATTCTTTTCTCTTTTCTTTTATTCATTTATCAAAAATAAAAAGGATAATTAAATAAGATAAATGAATAACAAATAAGAAACCCTAACCATTTCATTAACCAAGGTTTAATACTTTACACTTAACCAAAAAGGATGTATCATCAAACATGATACAAGCAAGTGCACAAAATCATATCGCATATGTAATGCGCACACCCGAGTGAGAAAATCCATTTAAAGTGAACCAATACTAGTTAATGCAAAGTAATATATCAAATATATAATTATACATTAAATCATTAAATCAACACTTGATTCAATGATCCGGTCATGTTGCACACAACCGACTAGTATTCAATGTATCGGCTTATCGAATCAACGCTTGAATCGATAACTAGGTTATATCGCATACAACCATTCGATACATTCATCGCGAGAATGGAATACGGTATCACATACACGTATTATTCTCGGTCCCGCACATATCTCATATGCGCTCCTATTTCGTTTCACTTGAGCTAGGAAACCTCTGTGTAGGACTCTAAAGACTCGTCAATACGCCGGCAGCAGATGATGATCATATCAAGCATCCACAAGCCGCAAGCGGTCTGCTAAACGTAACGGCCACCCGGGTATTGAGCGATCTGAAGATCGACGAGCAAGCCCGCTCACACTCCAGTGAATCCGACCAGTAACACTACCGCACAGTCCGGTCTGATCGTCTGATATGTCGCATATCTCGCCTAGGGGTGGTAAACGTCAGACCCCAATAGCTCAATAAGTCGTGTCGATATGAGGTCTATAACTGTTCGAGAAACTACTGGTAACACTTACCAGTAAATCTCAGCAACCCTGGCCAGGGATTTCCTGTTATAGCCAATCGAACACAGCGCAACATCAACTCCCTATACCGGGAGAGACGAATCCCCTCCTATCGCTCATTGCCTCCATGTGACTCGGGACTGTACCCAAAAACCACCGTTTTGCACGCCCTCTTGGACGTGGTAAGATGGAAATCAAAGCACAGTGGGAACCACACAAGACTCTATGACGATCTCGGGTCAACAGACTACTCTGTACCAGTGTCACCAGAGAACTGCCATCTGACGTGAGGTATAATACCATCTGGGAGTTCTCGGCGAGTCCGTCCAGTGTACCCAGTCTCTACTGAGCACCCGTATATCATCTCTGATGTCAAACACCGATGGATATGGGATCATCCATCGCCCATCTGTATGGGTCGAGAAGGTACACGCTAGTCTACTCTGGTATATCGATACCCCGTCTCGATACACCCACGACTAGGAACTTTCAAGGATGTACTTATGGACTACCATGTCCCCACTAGTATGATCCGCATCATAGTCGAGGTAGTCAAGTACAGATCCTAAGGGCTTTACCAACATGTAACAGAGAGACAATCAGTATACACGTTAAGGTAAAGTTCAACCAGATAGCATACTATCATGTCGAGCAAGAAAGTCCTCCCTATATATGTCCCAGCATCCACTACAATATACATCCTATGTACAGTAATGGCCTCTAGGGCATACATATAACTAACACTTACCACGTCCAAGAGGGCATGCAAAACGGTGATTTTTGGGTACTGTGCCGAATCACATGGAGGCAATGAGCGATAGGAGGGGATTCGTCTCTCCCGGTATAGGGAGTTGATGTTGCGCTGTGTTCGATTGGCTATAACCGGAAATCCCTGGCCAGGGTTGCTGAGATTTACTGGTAAGTGTTACCAGTAGTTTCTCGAACTGTTATAGACCTCATATCGACATGACTTATCGAGCTACTGGGGTCTGACGTTTACCACCCCCAGGCGAGATATGCGACATATCAGACGAACAGACCGGACTGTACGGTAAGTGTTACTGGTTGGATTCACAGGAATGTGAGCGGGCTTGCTCGTTGATCTTCTAATCGCTCAATACCCGGGTGGCCGTTACGTTTAGCAGACCGCTTGCGGCTTGTGGGTGTTTGATATGATCATCACCTGCTACCGGCGTATTGACGAGTCTTTAGAGTCCTACACAGAGGTTTCCTGGTTCAAGCGAAACGAAATAGGAGCGCATATGAGATATATGCGGGACCGAGAATAATACTAGTATGTGATACTGTATTCGATTCTTGCGATTTGTGACATTGATCGGTTATATGCGATATAGCCGGGTTATCGGATTAAGTGTTGATTCGATAAGTTGTTACTATTGATATTAGTCGGTTATATGCAGTATAACCGGATCGTTAAATCATGTGTTGATTCAATGATTTAATGTATAATTATATATTTGATATATCACTTTACATTAACTAATATTGGTTCACTTAAGATGTTTTTCTCACTTGTTTGTGCACATTGTATATGTGATATATTTTTGTGCACAAGATTGTATCATGTTTGATGATACATGCAAACTTGGGTGTATGTTTGAATTAAACCATGTTTAGTAAATGGTTAGGGTTTCATTTCATTTGCTTTATTTACTTATTCATTTATTTATTTATTCTTTTTGGTGAGAAATAAAATGGTGACTTTATTTGGATTTCACTTGAAGCTTCATGAAGCTTTGAAAGTCAAAGCCATTTTGTTTCTTTCCTAAACCCTAACCCTTTAACTAAACCCTAGTTCATTCTCTACACTTAACCATGGTTGCTAATATGATAAGAATCATTTTATTTTCTATTATTCTTATTCTTATCATATTCTTTTTCTTCTTCTTCTTCTTCTTCAAGAAGAAAGAAGCTTGCTAGCTTCAATGGTGACTTGAGAAAAAGAGTGAGAAATCCAATTCTAAAGTGAACCCACTTCCTATTTCTTCATCCTCTACCACTTGCCAAGTAGTATAGGGTGTTTTCTTCACAAGTTTCTTGACTTGGTGAAGTTGGAGCTTGATCTTGAGTTGCCTCGACGTAGATCATCTTCGGCATCGAAGTCGACGACCTAGCCCGATCATTTCTTCGATGAAACCATCGCCAGAGTCCGGGATCCGATGATCGCAGCGGAGGGACATCATCACGGAACTATGGAAGTGGAGGACCGGATCTACAAAGGTTGTATTTTCCGTTCACTGTTAGTTAAGTTGTTAACTAGTTGCATGTTTCGCCTTTACCTTTAGTCAACGATCGCATTAGGGTTTCTCGGCACCGGAAATTTTTGAATTTGGCATGGTTGATGCCTTGTAGAACCTCCTTAGTGTGCCTAGGAACCCTACATATACAAGGTTCATCTACTATTTTGATGAAGTCAAACTCTTTGACTACCATATCAAAACAGATGTTCCAACACCGCGATGCCTGTTTTATCACATAAAACATCTTGCACACATTTCCGCTGCTCCCACTGTCAATGAAGCCCTCTGGCTGTGTACTTATAGACGCTCTCTTCCAAATCATCATTTAGAAAAGCAGTCATGACACTCAACTACCGGATATCGTAGTCATGGTATTTAGCCGTGGCAAGTAGGATCTGGATGGACTTAAGCATAACTTTGAAAGTCTCAACTTTTCTATGTACACCAAGTAATCTTCTCAAGATATACTCGCTCCTGATGGGGATTTAACCCTTCAGATAAAGCAACCAAAGTCCATACTTTGTTGGTGTATAAGGATTCCATCTCAGATCACTAAGCATCCAGCCATTCTTACAGAGTCTCACTCCTGATGGCCAGCTCGAAACTAGTTGGGTCATCATCTCATGATGCAATCCTCGCTCCCACTGTCATAGAGAACCCAAAGTTTCTCTCAGGTGGGTGAGGAACTCTACTAGATCGGCGAAGAGGCCGAGGTTCGTTGGTTACTATTGAATCCTTCGGTTCTACCAAATCATCTGCTGTAGTTTGTATAGCTGGAACTACTTCCAGTTTTACAGAGCTAACCTTGCCTCGAGCTTGTCCGGATTTTGCTTTTAGACATAGGCCGGACAACCCTAAATCTTAACAAACTTAAGATATGGGCTCTTCCCTTTCCATATCAAATATGAAATGGTAGGCAACTGATTTGATTTGAACCCTATTCAATAGGTATGCAGCTTCTCAAGTGCATAACTCCCAAAAGGAAATAGGAAACTCAGTAGTACTCATCATAGAGCACACCATATCACATAGGGTGCTTTTGCTCCGCCCCGATACACCGACGTGCTGTGGTGTATACGGAGGAGTAATGCTGAGAGAGAATCTCATTCTCCTTTAGAATAGTCCAGGAATTCCGTGCTCAAGTATTCTCCTCCCTGATCTCATCAAAGGACATAATACTTATACCCGTATTTTGGTTCTCTACTTCTAACTTATATTCTGTGAATATCTTAAAAGCTTCGGACTTGTGTTTCAACAGGAACATATGTCCGAATCTTGAGAGATCATCAGAGAATGTAATGAAGTACAAAGAACCGGTCTTGGCATGTGTAGACAGGGGACCTTCATACATCAGCATGTATCAATCCCAAGAGTTCACTAACTCTTTCTCTGTTTCCAATAAACAGAGCTATGGTCATCTTATCTCTGTGACATGACCGGCAAGTTTCACAAGATGTAAATTCAAACTAATTTAAATATGCATCTTAATGTAACTTCAGCTAGTCGGGTCACATTGATATGACCTAGTCTACAATGCTTCAAGAAGGATTCGTTCATTTCTGAACTCTTCCTCTTGTGTGTGTTCCGTATACTAAGAACTGTAGTTTGATTTAGAACGTCTATGCTTTTAGATAACGTACCTGAACCGATCAACTCTTGATATAGGAAATGTTCAAAACATTATCCAACAATACAAAATTATATCCTTTCTTTACTAATAAAGAGACTGATATGATTTTGTATATCAGGTTCGGTATCTAATAACATTCGTTCAGAATCAATGTATTCTGGTAATACAGGATGATAGTGACCAACAGACTTGGCTGCAACACTTGCACCATTTTCTGTCTCATGAAACTTATCACCCGTTCTCAGTTCTCTACCTATCTGTAGCCCATATAACAAATTACATATGTGGGATCCCGATCCAGTATCACATACCCAGGACGTAAAGGTTACTGAGAAACGGTTCTCTGTAATGAACACACCCGAAGATGATGCATCAGCATGCACTTTCTTCGTTTGGGCGGCACGGGAAATCTGGTATTCCCCAATATCCTGCTCTGTATAACAAGCGGGTTTGGTCAATATATCCGTATTATTATCTTGATTAAGGCGTGATATGGTCGCTACCTGGAGAGAGAGAGAGAAGAAAACGCTCAGCGTATGCTCTTGCAAGATTAGATTGGTTATCTAATATATCTAATCAGGATGTCTCCCAATGTTTTAATCAAATCTTCCTTCAAACCCTAAAAGGAAAGACTAGCCGGGATTAATTACATGCTACAAGTTTGCCAATCTTTCAGCCAGGCCAGTGCCGGTACTTTGAGGGAGGTTCCCCGTGTTTTTGCACGAACCTAATTAAAGTAAACCTCGTTTTCCCAGGGGCGTAACCCCGTTAACACCTTTCTAGACACCTACTTGATCGGCTAATTGTAATGTGTAAAACTCTCCTAGGAGTAACTCTTACTCTCAGCGGGTATCGGGATCCAACTATCTCATAGAAGTTATGCAATCTCATTGCAAATTTCAACACTTGAAATTCCCGATAATATTTTGCCCCTAGCAGCTTATGACCTTGGCTAAGGTCAACAAATCATAAGTGCTAGCCAAGTTCAACCCGTCATTTCCCGATTGAATTAAATCCACCCGCACGACCCTTGGCTAAGGTCAACAAAGTCGCACGACTATCTTAACTCAATCGCATCATATGCTTATACAGATAAGCACTAATCAGCTACCGCACACTACGCCTTGGCTAAGGTCAACAAACGCAGCATGAATACTAACCAGTACTTATCTGAAATGACGGAGGGCTACGACAGGTTTTTAATAAAACCCTTTGCGTAATGAACTTGATATCGTTGTAGAATCAAGTGATTTTAAATGGAGTGTTTTTTAGGCTTTTCTAGTTTTGCTAAAGGGGTCACTCCCGGTGAAGGGATCGTCAGCCCTTTCTTCATCGAATAAGGTGCAGGATATTTCACAAATATCACTATGCAAAGCAAAAACTATAGAAGCAATCAAAAGACAAACCGAGTTTGTAGCATCTTCTAGTTTCACTAAAGAGGTCACTCCCGGTGAAGGGATCTCGGCTCTTTCCTTATCGAATAAGGTGCTGGATGTTCTACAAGGAATACCGCTATGCAAAGCAAGAACTAGAGCTACCAGTTTTTAAACAAGTTTCTACAACATCTTAGGTTTCTTTTATTTCATTAATCTCATTAATGAAGTCCCATTTTATTATGCTTCACAAGCATCACATTTGAAACGAAATCTGCAATATAACATATATCTCATATATATATAGTATAAACATTCGTCTCAGGCAGTAATATGATCTCATCACAGAACTTTGCAGCAGAAGAACATATATGAAATATTGGATATACTAGGACGTCCGTGTTTTCAATACGAGTCTGTATAAAACACGGATTCCACGGTCGCGATGAATAGCCAAACCCACATCCCTAGACCCCTACGAGAGCGGCAAGCAACACTGCCAATTCTAGGGTTAGGAGACCCAGTCTCGACTCCTCGAGATGGTCTCCCACTGGACCCTAGAACCCGGTTACTTGTGCTCCCCGCCTTGGGTCTACCTAATGCGGAAAAGTAAATAATATACAAAGGTGACATCATCCTTAGCCCGGAAGTGCCCCAATAAAAGAATATTACATACAAAAGAATTTTACATGAATGAAAAAGAAAAAACTCTCATCTTACATAAAACCCCCGGCTATTCAAAACGTGACGATCCAATATAACATATCACAGCAACACATAATATCTCATATCATCAACGTAAGTAAGTATGCATACACCGATCGTCGTTGATGTATAGCAACGAAAACCGGCAATACAACTACATACTACACTTATGGTCACAGAAAAGAAAGTGTAAAACTACAACAGTTGGAATCCGCAACCTCCTTAGACATCGCATGCCTAACCAAATGAATTCCTTAGACATCCATGCCTAACAATTATAAACCCCGCATTTTAGTCTCATTATCGAAAACTCTTTTCAATATCAAGTAGGGCAATTCAACAAGATTCCCGACAGCCTGATCGAATGCTCGTCGCAAACTTTAGTAGACGGCCGCACCCCCAGATGCCGTCGACGAAGTGCACTAAAGCGGAACACCGCTGCCGCGAGCACCCGAACGGATGCTTTTGGCGACGGGGTTCTCCTACAGTCACTTGGTCGGGGCTATGGGGCGTGACTATCTATTAAGTTTACCCGGCGAGTATCCGCGTATACTACGTGATTGCGACGGACTTTTGATCACATCAAAATTCCGTGGCAACCGATCATCTGAGACTGAACTGCTAGATTTATAACATTCAAATCAGTTATCTCATAACTATTTGTGCATTCCAAATATTTTATAACATTCCAGGTAAATAGACAATGTTAAACTTTCCGATCGAATAATCAAACACCCAAGATTTCCCCAATTTATCTCAACACTTGAAATCAGTTTAAAAACATCCATCACATGCCACAGTACCAATGGTCCAGCCGTAGAAGGGTCAAGCCAACGCCTCACATGTGGCACGCCGTACTGCCCCAAACCCTAAGGTTTAGAGGCAGTTCAAGACGGTCACATAATCGAGTTAAGGTTTGTGTTCTTCTAGAGGGTCCACCACATTACTTGCACGACTTAGAACGTTCTTAAACTCGAGAAAAAAATCCAACTTTTGAAAAATTTTCCGACAGGGGAAAAAGTGAGTTATTGATATCCGTTCAAACTTTTTAACAGTTTCTAAAATTATCCAGACAAAACTAAACAAAGTTAAATTATCTGATCGAATCAACGAGTCCCCAATACAACCCTAGAAAACTCAACACTTGAGTGTAATTAAACACTTCCCAGAAAAAATTGCCAAGAAAGGACCTAAGAATAAATATGTGAAATTACAGGGACTAAGTCCGAATTTTGGCCGTGGAACCGCCGTCAAATCCATGGTTTGGCCGCCGCCAAATCCATGGTTTGGCCGCGGTTCCGCGGTCAAAATATTGACTTAGTGGACCGTACTTCACAGTAATTCTTAGTTTTTCCTGGTTGTTTTTCTGAGCATTTTTAATTCAGAAAAAAACACATTTTTAGAAAATGTACAGAGAGGGGTTAATATCGGGTGTTCGGAGTTCGATCGGACTTTAAACTTCGCCTAGACTTCGCCTAAAGCTCTAGCTTGTCTCTGATACCACTGTAGGGTTGCTAGGCATACGCACAAGGTTCTACGAGGCATCAAGCATGCCCGATTTAAAAATTAGCCGTGCCGAACAACCCGAAGCCGGATTATTAAACTAGAGTTTAGGCGAAAAAAAGCATGTTAAACACTTTAACACTAAGTGAGAGGGATTACAACCTTTGTAGATCCGGTCCTTCACTTCAATAGCTCCGTGTAGATCTCCCTTCGCTGCGATCATCGTGTTCCAGACTCTCGAGAGGTTCCACGAAGAGAAAGATGCAGTCTTGCTTCCGATCTTCGATACAAAGATGATCTACCTTGAAGTTTCGTTAACACAAGCTAACACTCATAATATGAAGTGAACACCCTCATCTAAATGGCAAGGATAGATGAGGATGATGAAGTAGGATTTTTTCTCTCATTTGTTTTCTAATTCTTACTCATTTTTCATCACTTAGAAAAAGCTAGAAAGCTTTTTCATGAAAAGAAAGAAGGAAGAAGATGAACAATATCATGAAACCTTTTGTGATGAATAATGAAAGGATTAATATGATGAATAATGCAACCATGGTTGACTAAACCATTGTAGAGAATTAACCAAGGGCTAGGGTTTGGGTTGGGTTAAGTATGAGTCATAGATAAATATCAACATAAATATCTTTATCATGACAAAAAGAAACCTTCTAGAATCTACTAGAAGTCTTAACCCTAATCCAAACCCTAATCATGTTTAAACTCCACTAAACATGTTGCATTAGTTATTATATCATGTTACAATATTATATATCACATATATAATATTTATCGTAACAAAATAAAATAATACAATTAACATATATCACATATATATATCAATGTATTACCCGAGTGAGAAAAAGAATCTTTTAGTGAGCTAATATTAGATAATATAATTTAATATATCATATATATTATTATACATTAAATTATCGAATCAACACTTGATCCGACAATCCGGCTATATCGCATATAACCGACTAATATTTATCCGTACGGATTCATCGAATCAACACTTGATCCAATGACCCGACTGATATCAAATATCGCGAGAATAGAATACGGTATCTCATATCGCATTATCCTCGGTCCCGCACATATCACATACGTGCCCCTACTCCATTTTGCCTGAGTCAAGAAACCTCTGTGTAGGACTCTAAAGAATTGTCAATACGCCGGCAGTAGGTGATGATCATATCAAACACCCACAAGCTGCAAGCGGTCAGCTAAACGTAACAGCTACCCAGGTATTGAGCGCTCAGAAGATCAACAAGCAATCCTGTACATTCTCCTATGAATCCAAACAGTAACACTCCCGTACAGTCCGGTCTCGTCGTCTGATATGTCGCATATCTCGCCTAGGGGTGGTAAACGTCAGACCCCAGTAGCTCGATAAGTCGTGTCGATATGAGGTCTATAACAGTTCGAGAAACTACTGATAACACTTACCAGTAAATCTCAGCAACCCTGGCCAGGGATTTCCGGTTATAGCCAATCGAACACAGCACAACATCAACTCCCTATACGGGGAGAGACGAATCCCCTCCTATCGCTCATTGCCTCCATGTGATTCGGGACTGTACCCAAAAGCCACCTTTTTGCATGCCCTCTTGGACGTGGTATGATGGAAATCAAAGCACAGTGGGAATCACACAAGACTCTATGACGATCTCGGGTCAACAGACTACTCTGTACCAGTGTCACCGGAGAACTGCCATCTGACGTGAGGTATAATACCATCTCGGAGTTCTCGGCGAGTCCGTCCAGTGTACCCAGTCTCCACTGAGCACCCGTACACCATCCTTGATGTCAAACACCGATGGATATGGGATCATCCATAGCCCATCATATGGGTCAAGATGCGTATACGCTAGTCTACTCTGGTGTATCGATGCCCTGTCTCGATACATCCTCGACTAGGAACAGTTATAGGATGTACTCGTCGACTACCGTGGCCCCACTAGTATGATCTCATCATAGTCCCAGTAGTCGAGTACATATCCTAAGGGCTTTATCAACAAGCAACATAGAGACAATCAGAGTACATGTTAAGATAAAGTACAACCAGATAGCGTACTATCATGTCGAGCAAGAAAGTCCTCCCTATATATGTCCAAGCATCCATTACAATATACATCGTATGTACAGTAATGGCCTCTAGGGCATACATATAACTAACAATCTTCTCGATCTCCGTCTATGAGAAATCCATAGTATCTCTCGGGCGGATGAGACTGCCTACTACTTCTGCGGATAGGCGCTGGTATGTCCCTTTCTTCTTGAACATCTGGTTCTACCAAACTTTCAGTGGTAGTTTATGGTTCTGGAATTTCTTCCAGTTCTATTTCGCTCCCGCTTATTTCCTTTTCTAAAAACTGATGTTCTAGAAAATGGGCATTACGAGAAACAAAAACCTTTTGTTCCTCTGTGTAATAGAATAGATATCGCCTGGAGTTCTTTGGATATCCCACAAACTTACACTGTACTGATTGTGCCTCGAGCTTGTCCGCATGCTGCTTTTTAACAAAAGCTGGACATCCCCAAATCTTCAGATACTGAAGATAGGGTTTCTTCCCACTCCACATCTGATATGGTGTGGTAGGCACAGTTTTGGTAGGAACTATGTTCAAAAGATATGCCGCTGATTCTAGCGCATATCCCCAGAAAGATCGCGGTAACTCAGCCTTACTCATCATGGAACGAACCATATCTAATAGGGTTCGATTCCTCCTTTCCGATACACCGTTGTGTTGTGGTGTGTATGGAGGAGTAAGCTGAGAGAGAATTCCATTCTCTTTTAAGTAACCCAAGAACTCAACACTTAAGTATTCACCACCTCGATCAGATCTCAGTGTCTTGATACTTTTGCCGGTTTGGTTTTCCACTTCATTCTTGTATTCTTGGAATTTCTCAAAGGCCTTGGATTTATGCTTCATTAAGAACATCGATCGACTACCTTATTCCGTGTCTTCCCCAAAAGCATACTAGCACAGAATTAACCTGGGCAGAAACAGAATATACAGGAAAACCAAAAACCAAAAAATATGAATTTCTGTGAAAATCCGAGTCGACTCGGAGTTGACTCCGCCGCGGATCCGCGGCCAAAAGCACCATCTTGCCGCGGATCCGCGGCCATCTTGCTGAGTTAGGATCTCGAATTTTCCCAGTAATCTTATATTTCCCTGCTGTGAATTTTAAGACATATCAAATATTTTTTTTCGACACGTTTAAAATTTACAGAAACTGTTAGGGTTCCGGGGTTTCGTTTTCGTGTTTTTCCGTCGATCGAAGTTCTAATTAGTTGCTAACAAGCTAGTAATGGTTTAGTTGGCTCTGATACCACTGTAAGTCCATGTCACGCACCCCATGAACTTGCGGGGAGGCGGAATATATGAAAAACGATTATCAAAGGTTCGTAACACGGACTTGAGCGCATGAATCGTATCTAAACCGTTACTAGCAAACAACGAGAGGTTTAACTACTCGGATTCGAAGTTATACCTCACGTCACATGTCCTTCAGGTCTTCATCGCTGTCCTCCACTCCTCGTAGACTCCTTGGAACATCGGCACCTCAACGGCCTCCTCAAGTCAATGACGATCCATCCGAAAGCTCCTTCTCCAAGCTTGATCTCCAGCTTGAGATAACTAAGTTGCTCAAAGTGCTAATCTAAGCTACCTAGGGAATATAGAGTGAGGTTATGGATGTATTAATCTACCTAACCCTTGATCTCAACACATGAGAGGTTAGGGTTAGGGTTTCAAGAATGAGAGAGCTTGAGGAGAGAGAAGGTGATGATAAGAATGAATATGAATAATGAGCTCATTTGAATATAACAACCATAACAATTTATCAAATAAATAATGTAAATGATTAATCATCATGGTTGATGCATTCACCTTGTGTGATTCATCTCATGAGTCATTAGCTCAATAAATGAAGCATTAACTCCATGGATGAATCACACAAATGAGTCATTAAGCAATAAATGCTTATGCCACCTTAACCCCCAAGTCACCATGCTTCTAGAAGCTTCCTGGAAAATTACGAGAACGCCCCTCCAATCCGTGAAAACACGGAAAAACTTTAGACTGTATAAATCCAATAACCCGATACTAGAATCTGGCTTAAACCAAAGCTGGCTAGTAAAAACTGTCCGAACGTCGCATGTGTGTTTAAACACGTATGCGTCCGAACCCTTGTCGTAAAACCATACGATCTCTATATCGTTTCGCCTGGAGCAGGGAAACTCTCTGTGTGGGACTCTAAAGACTCAACACTACGCTGGCAGTGAGTTTAACCATAGACCGCAAGCGACACAAGCTGTACGTAACGGTCCCCAAGTAGATGTCGATAAGAAGGCCGATGAGGAAACCATCCTAACTCCTACTGAGCCTGTCCGTGACAATATCCGAGCAGTCCGGTCTGTTCATCTAAGAGTATCGCATGTATGGTCTAGGGAGGTGGAGAACGTCAGACCCCTAATAACCGTACAAGTCGTGCCGGTATAGCTCATGACCATTTGAGAATCTATTGATTAGTCCACCAGTAATTCTCCATCAGCCCTGGCCAGGGACTTATGGTAATGACCAACTAATCACAGTGCGATATCAACTCCCTATACCGGGAGAGACGAATGCCTAACAGTCGCTCACTGCCTCCATATGGCTCGGGACTGTACCCAACTAAAACCTGCTTGCATGACTCCTTTGAGCCATGGTAGGGTAGTAATCAAAGCACAGTGGGAACTCACACGAGACAGATGACGACCTTAAGTCAACAGACTACCTGCACACATGTCACCTGAGAACTGCTATCTGACGTTAGGTATAATACCATCCAGTCAGTTCTCCTGCGAGTCCTGTCCGGTGTACCCGTAACCTAACGAGCACCTGTATACTATCTCCAGTACGACATACTGATGGCTGTGGGACAGACCATCTCCCCAACTGGGATGAGAAGCGTACACACTAGTCTACTCTGGAGTATCGATGCCCTGTCTCGATAATCCTACGACTAGGGACAAGTATAGGATGCTGCTTATAGACTACCCAGCCCCCACTTGTGTGACTGCCATCACAACGCTGGCAATCAAGCAAAGAACCTATGGGCTCTACTAATATGTATAAGTGATACGTTACAAGAAAAATATGCACATATTAAAGTAGACACAAACCAAGTAGCATACTACCATTTTTAGCAAGACTGTATATACAACTGTGAATATCCCAAGCTTCCATTAAGTAATATACATGCAAGTATGATACAATAATGGCCCCTAGGGCATATACACTAACAATCTCCCACTTGCACTAGGGCTATGAGCTGGCATATCGTAGACCTATCATCTTGAATAGCCTCTCGAACTGTGTCTGAGGAATGACCTTTATGAATGGATCAGCAATGTTATTCTCCGTCTCTACTCTTTTCACCTCGATCTCTCGGCGATTTACGATCTCCCTGATCAGGTGATACCGCCTTAAGATGTGTCTGGACTTCTGATGGGACCTGGGTTCCTTCGCTAAAGCTATAGCGCCGTTGTTGTCACAATACAGAGGTATTGGATCAACACTGGTAGGAACCACCTGAAGTTCTGTGAGGAACTTCTTCATCCAGACAGCTTCTTTTGCGGCATCGCAAACAGCTATGTACTCCGCTTCCATTGGTTAGTCAGCAACGGTCTCCTGCTTGGAACTCTTCCAACAGACCACCCCTCTATTAAGGGTAAAGACATAACCCGACATGGATTTGGAGTCATCTTTGTCACTTTGGAAGCCGGAGTCGGCAAAGGCCTCAATCTGGAGGTCTTTTCCGCCATATACCAAGAACATATCCTTAGTCCTCCTCAGGTACTTGAGAATGTTCTTTACTGCTATCCAGTGCTTCTTCCCTGGGTTTGCTTGATACCGGCTTACTACGCTCAATGCGTATGCTACATCTGGTCTGGTACATAACATTGCATACATTATAGAGCCTACTGCAGAAGCGTAGGGTATAATCGACATGTTATCCCTTTCCAAATCAGTCTTGGGAGACATATCTTTGGAGAGGGTGATTCCGTGACAAGCAGGTAGGTTTCCGCGCTTAGAATCTTCCATACTGAATCTTTTCAATATGGTGTCTATGTACCTGGACTGCGAAAGTCCCAACATCCTTTTAGATCTATCACGATAGATCTGGATCCCAAGAATGCAGCTGGCATCTCCCAGGTCTTTCATGGAGAATTTCTGTGACAAGAATCTTTTGACTGACTATAACATAGGAATATCATTTCCTATTAGAAGAATGCCATCCACGTACAAGATGAGAAATACTACATCTCTCCCTACAATCTTTCTGTATATGCATGGTTCATCTGGATTTTTGATAAAGTCAAATTCTTTGACAGCATCATCAAAACAGATGTTCCAACTCCGCGATGCCTGCTTTAGTCCATAAATGGGCTTAAGTAGCTTGCATACTTTACCGCTGCTCCCACTCTGAATGAATCCCTCTGGCTGATCCATATAGACGCACTCTTCCAAATTACCATTTAGAAAGGCCGTCTTTACGTCCATCTGCCAGATTTCATAATCGTGGAAGGCAGCAATAGCAAGAAGGACCCGAATGGATTTGAGCATAGCCACTGGAGAAAAGGTTTCGTCATAGTCCAAACCAGGTCTTTGACGGAAACCTTTTGCAACAAGTCTAGCCTTATAGGTTTCAACCTGTCCATCTACACCAATCTTCCTTCTGAAGATCCATTTGCATCCTACGGGTTTTACCCCATCTGGAGCAATGTCCAAAGTCCATCCTTTGTTAGTGTACATGGACTCCATTTCGGTCCGCATTGCATCCAGCCATTTTACTGAGTCACCGCTCTGAATGGCTTGCTGGAAGCTAGTAGGGTCATCATCATTAATGATGCAATCTTCTCGATCCTCGTCTATGAGAAATCCATAGTATCTCTCGGGCGAATGAGACTGCCTACTACTTCTGCGGATAGGCGCTGGTATGTTCCTTTCTTCTTGAACCTCTGGTTCTACCAAACTTTCAGTGGTAGTTTGTGGTTCTGGAATTTCTTCCAGTTCTATTTCGCTCCCACTTATTTCCTTTTCTAAAAACTGATGTTCTAGAAAATGGGCATTACGAGAAACAAAAACCTTTTGTTCCTCTGTGTAATAGAATAGATATCCCCTGGAGTTCTTTGGATATCCCATAAACTTACACTGTACTGATCGTGCCTCGAGCTTGTCCGCATGCTGCTTTTTAACAAAAGCTGGACATCCCCAAATCTTCAGATACTGAAGATAGAGTTTCTTCCCACTCCACATCTGATATGGTGTGGTAGGCACAGTATTGGTAGGAACTATGTTCAAAAGATATGTCGCCGATTCTAGCGCATATCCCCAGAAAGATCGCGGTAACTCAGCCTTACTCATCATGGAACGAACCATATCTAATAGGTTTCGATTTCTCCTTTCTGATACACCGTTGTGTTGTGGTGTGTATGGAGGAGTAAGCTGAGAGAGAATTCCATTCTCTTTTAAGTAACCCAAGAACTCGGCACTTAAGTATTCACCACCTCGATCAAATCTCAGTGTCTTGATACTTTTGCCGGTTTGGTTTTCCACTTCATTCTTGTATTCTTGGAATTTCTCAAAGGCCTTGGATTTATGCTTCATTAAGAAGACATATCCATACCTAAAGAAATCATCCGTAAAAGTAATGAAGTGGGAATAACCTCCTCGCACATGTGTAGACATTGGACCGCACACGTCACTGTGTACGAGTCCCAAGAGCTCGCTTGCTCTTACTCCGTGTCCAATAACGGAGTCTTTGTCATCTTTCCTATGAGACAGAATTCACAAGCAGCATAAGATTGATATTCAAACGGATTCAAATATCCTTTTATATGTAACTTAGTCAACTTTCTTTCATTGATGTGACCTAGTCTACAATGCTATAAGAAAGCCTGATTTAATTCGGGAGATTTTCTTTTAAGTGTGTTCTGGACATTGAAAACCTGAGCTTGACTTAATACGTATATACCGTTATCTAATGTACCTGACCCAATCAGAACTTGATTTAGGTGGATGTTAACTACATCGCTTACAAATGTAAAATCATATCCCTCTCTCGAAAGTGAGGACACTGATATGATATTACAAGTCATACTTGGTATATACAAACAGTTACGTAAAATCAATATATGCCCACTTGTCAAACCTAGGCGATATTCTCCCACGGATTCAGCGTCCACGCTCATTCCGTTTGCAACTCTGAGAGACAAATCACCTACCTTCATAACTCTACGGTTTCTCAAAGCATGTAATGAATTACATATATGAGATCCTGCTCCGGTATCTAGTACCCAGGAAGTAGAGTTAATTGACAAACAGTTCTCAATTACAAACACATTTGAGCCTGAAGCCACAACATACTTCGTATCCTGGCTACTGGCTTCTAAAGCCCTGCAATCTTTCTGCCAATGCCCAATCCCATAACAATAGGAACGTTCCTCTTTTACTACACTCAGTCCCGAAACTTTTTCCCTTCTCTTTCCTTCTACTTCCCTGGTTTTCTTCAGGGTAGAAGGCAGAGACTGTAGAATCAAGTCAGTATCTGACTCGTTTCCCAACGTGGTCTCCAGGTCCTGGAGCTCATCAATATAGCTAGTCATTGTAAAGACGTTGTCCCCCACAGATGACCCGAAATCCAACCTCGCTTGAATTAATTCGTTCGAGGTCTTATATTTTGCGATATGAGATTTCTCTCCATATAAATCTTTGTTATGGAGAAAGATGGAAACTGAGTTGATTGTTAGGATATGTGCGTGTTCAAGTTCTAGTTTAAATATCGCAATCAAGACGGTTTCGCTTGTAGCTAGCCGGTTGAGTACGGGTCGTCCGCAGGGAGATGGGAGTCTTTTTCAAAGTGTTTTAACGAGTTAAGTCCTGTTTTCAGATTTTGTTGTGGTTATCTAAGTGTTAAGTTGATATTTAAAGAGAGCTTGTTAGGGTTAGGATTAGGTTAGTTTGAGTTAGGAGTCTCCACATCTTTCGTTGCCCCACTTAATATCGGTGTTACGGTAATCGGCAACAACGGGGATTAGCACGACTAGGAAGGAACTTGCGAGATAAGCTAGGCTTTCCAACGCATAGTCCTTCCTTTTGGTGCTTGTCCGTCCGTTCTTGGCTCTTATCCATAACCTCCGGTTAATTCAACCACAACCGGTCTCACTACGGAATCACCGCTATCATGTAGGATAGGGTGCCGTAAGGAGCGGATTGTGGTTCAATTAACGGGAGTCGATTTAAGTTATTGGGCAAGGAAAGAGTGAGAGAGATTTCCTTCTCTCAAACTTCCCTTATCCTACCCTAACAAGTATAAAACTACTCACACTTCATGATAAGGAAAAACAAAACAAAACAAAAGAGGAAGATAGAAAGAGGAAGATTAGAAGAATACGACTAACTATTTGCGACCTCACCTTGGCGAGGATCGAGCGTAAGTATCATTGTCGTATAAATGATAAAGAAAAAAGAGAGAAGAAAGAAGCAACAAAAAAAAATAACAACAACTACTTAACAATTAAAATTACAACAAGTAAAGAAAGAGCATTTAACAAAATAAAGAGACAAGCATGATAATAAATGGTTCTTCTTTATTCATCACTCTTCACTCAAAAGCTCACTACAAGTTTAATGGAGAAGAGGTGAGAAGAGGAAGAAGAAGTGAACTAAATCCTAGAAAAAGAAAATACAAGAATGAACCCTTTCCTTTTCAAACTTCTGGGCTATTTATAGGCTGGAGAATGGAAACCTAGGGCAACCACCAGACACACATGCAATGACAAAAATACCCCTGAAAACTTTTTACTTGCCGCCACTATAAGGCCGCGGATCCACGGCCTGGACCCCACTTTGGCCGCGGATCCGCGGCCCTTTGGAAGAGTTGGGCCCTCCAACTTTTGGTGCTGGCCTGATCTGATGTCTACATTATTCTGGTACATATATTTTCTCAATTTGGCTCCACGATTTTTCCAGAATTTCTGTTGAGGGAAAGATGGACTTTTTGTCAAGATTTTGTCATGATTGCCTCGAGCTCCGCGTAGATCTCTTGGATTTTGTGCTACCATTGAGCCTTGTGCCTGAAAACGACATTGATTTGACATTTTGTCTTCCTAAACTGGTATCTGGCAACATACGGATGAAGAGCGGAGACCGTGTTTTATCTGTGGTTGGCAGGAACCCGGATTTTGTCGTGTTTTCCATGAATTTCACCATTTTAGAACCGAGAACCTGTATCCTGCAATTGACTAGCAAACACGGCTCAAGAGTATCTACCGTTATGCAATGTGACAAAAATTGGGCGGTATGAAAATGCAAAAATCTGATATGAACAAATACCCCCAAACTTATCATTTGCTCGTCCTGAGCAAAGCCCATTTATTCACAAAAAATTTCCTAACCTCACTTTCGCAGGGAACGCGATTGCACTGAGCATGTGCAACAAGCCGTTAAACCTCTAGGTGTCCCTAGTAGGAGGAGTGTTGTCTCCTGAGGGTTTTCAGCGGATACTACCCACAAAATCCGGTCAAGTTGGTTTTGTAAAATAACTAAGCTTCAAACCCTAAAGTTTTGTTTTAGAAAATAACAATTCTATAATCCTAAGTCTAGACCATCTAACCTTTATTTTTCACACCTCGCTTCTTATTTAACTACAGATTTTATATGTCTTTACGTGCAGTGCAAATAGTGTCGTCAAGTTCCCGAAAGGTCAAATAAAGTCATCATGTCGCACAATAAAGCCCAGATAACAATTTTAAAAGGATCACATAAGTTTTATAAAGAGTTAAGCATTTTTCAAATTTCGTTTTCCAGTAAGGTTTCAACTTCAGAATTTCTATCTTCCATAACAGGAAACTAAGTCGTATTTTTCACTCCACCTTTTTCTTGTTTTCATTTCATACACACCTCTGTGAACGTGCAATAGTCTTTATCATAGAATAAAACCTTCATATCTCCGCTAAAATTTTTATAAAAGCCTGTCTTTTATCAAGATTATTCTCACACAAAGAACCGTTAGGAATTTTAACTCGGAGAGAACACTTGCTTGACTTTGTTTTAAACTGGACTTTCTAGGCTTCTTAGCGAGCTTTGGGCCAATGCACCCAAACCAGTTGGTTTTAGGGCATTAGGTGTAGAAACACCCCAGCGGACTTAATTACTCAAGTTACCTAGGTCCAAAAACAAAAGACAGTTTGGCGTGAAAATCAGATGATTTAATACGAACGGAGATATAACCGGCAGTTCAATTATTTTATTTTTTTGGATAAAAGACGTGTTTAGTGGGTTTGGTGTGTAATCATTCCAATCAAGTTTCCGATGGGTTATTTTTCAGACTTAGCTCCAATTACGGCATCAATCATTCCTTCATATTCGCTTTACTTCATAAACTATTCTTGACATTACTTATTTCAGAACAAACCTATTTGATCCTCAGAAAATCATTTATCTGTTTAAAAGTTTAAACATGAAAGACTTGTCATCTAATTCCCAAAATCTTACGACACGTGTATTGTTATGTAAAGACGTATATCAGCTATAGTTAACTTCAAAGGAGAGTTATCTTTTCGGTTTTCAAAATCTAAACATAAGATTTAGTTATTCCTATTTTTTCAAACAAAAACCGTCGAATGTTGAATCAGAGTTCTTCCACAAGCTAACTTGACAAAAAAGTTTTTATATTTTTTAGAAAATTTTCAAATTTTTATGGATTTTATGGATATTAATATGCAGATGCAAAATATACATGCGAAGGTAAGAAATGCGTACCGAGCGTACCCCCAAACTTAAACTGGACAGTGTCCTCACTGTCGTTGCATGAAGAGAGTAGTTGGAAGGTTCAAAATTGTCGGTTAGCAATATACAAATTTTTATTTGTTTTTGTTTTTAAAGAAAAGAAAAAGACTATACATAAATATATACAAAATGGTTTGTACATACCCCCAAACTTATTTGGAACAGTGTCCACTGTTCTTGGCTGGATAACCGAAGTTTGGAGGTAGGCAGAGGAAGATCATTCAGGGTAAACCGGCTCCTGTAAGAACAGGAGCTCCTCTGTCGGTTCGGCGAGAAGGTACGGTTTGCATCGGTGTCCGTTCACTTTGAAGAGTGAACCGTCCTTTGGATTTTCCAAATCCACAGCGCCCTGCGGATACACATTCCGCACAAAATACGGCCCTTTCCAGCGAGATCTGAGCTTTCCAGGATGGAAGTGAAGTCGGGTGTCGTAAAGCAGTACCTGCTGACCAGGTACGAAGGTTTTGCGCAAAAGGTGTTTATCGTGAAACACCTTCGTTCGATTCTTAACGACAACCGCGTTGTCGTAAGCCTCATCCCTAAGCTCGCATAGTTCGTTCAGCTGCAGCTTCCGATGGCTGCCCGCGTCCTCAAGAGACAGATTCAGCTCCTTTATCGCCCAAAATGCGCGATGCTCGATTTCGACAGGAAGGTGGCAGGCTTTTCCGTACACAAGCCGATAGGGAGACATGCCAAGGTCGGTCTTATAAGCGGTTCTAAATGCCCAAAGGGCATCAGTGAGTTTCAGAGACCAATCCTTACGGTTCTTGGAAACCGTCTTCTCCAGTATCTGCTTGATTTGCTGATTTGAAACTTCGGCCTGCCCGCAGGTTTGGGGGTGGTAGGGCGTAGAGAGCTTATGATTAATGGAGTATTTCCGCATCAAGGCCTCGAAGGTTTTGTTGCAGAAATGACTTCCATTGTCGCTAATGATCGCTCGGGGGTGGCCAAACCGGGAGAAAATGTTTTCTTTAAGGAACCTAACGACAACCTTGTTGTCGTTAGTCCGGCTGGCCACAGCCTCGACCCATTTAGAGACGTAATCAACAGCTAGAAGGATGTACAAGTTTCCAAAAGAGCTGGGAAACGGCCCCATGAAATCTATCCCCCAAACATCGAAAATCTCCACAACCAAGATCGGTTGGAGCGGCATCTCGTTCCTCCGGGATATCCGGCCCATGTGTTGGCACCGGGAGCAAGTCTTGCAATAGTCGTGAGCGTCTTTGAAAAGTTATGGCCAGTAGAAACCACATTGCAAGATCTTCTCAGCTGTCTTTCTGGGCCCAAAATGCCCGCCACACGCTTGATCGTGGCAAAATGACAGCACACTCTTGAATTCCTCATCAGGGACACACCGACGAATAATCTGGTCAGGACAGTACTTGAACAAGTAGGGTTCGTCCCAGTAAAAGTGTTTTACTTGGGATAAGAAGCGAAGCCTGTCCTGACTAGACCATTCGGTCGGTAGTAATCCAGTGGCCAAATAGTTCACAATATCTGCGAACCAGGGTTCGCAAGATACTGTCAAGAGTTGTTCATCCGGGAAAACGTCGTTAATTGGAATTGGAAGCGAAGGCGAAGAAGGAAGTCGTGAGAGATGGTCGGCAACTACGTTTTCACATCCTCGTTTGTCCTTAATGACAAGGTCAAATTCTTGGAGCAAGAGGATCCAACGTATTAACCGAGATTTTGCATCTTTCTTCGCAAAAAGATGGCGCAGAGCAGAATGGTCAGTGTAGACAATGACTGGAGAGCCGATGAGGTAGTGCCTGAACTTTTCTAAAGCAAATACAACAGCTAAGAATTCCTTCTCAGTTGTTGTATAGTTAAGTTGGGCGTCGTTCAGGGTTCGGCTCGCGTAATAGATTACGTGCGGCATCTTGTTGATGTGTTGTCCAAGGACAGCACCAATGGCAAAGTCGGATTCATCGCACATAATCTCGAATGGGTGCGTCCAGTCAGGTGAAGAAAGAACGGAAGCAGAAGTGAGTGAGCGTTTCAGTGACTCGAATGCAGTCACACAGCTCGAGTTGAAGTCGAAAGGCGTGTCCTTGGCCAGCAAAAGCGTCAAGGGCCTAGCAATCTTGCTAAAGTCCTTGATAAACCGTCTATAGAAACCGGCATGGCCAAGGAAGGCTCGGATATCTCTGACGCATCGGGGAGGAGGCAGATTGGAAATGACCTCAATCTTTGCTTTGTCAACCTCTATGCCATTTTGCGAGATGATATGTCCTAAGACAATACCTTCGCGCACCATGAAGTGGCATTTCTCCCAGTTCAAAGTGAGATTCTTGTCCTTATATCGGGTAAGGACAGCGTCAAGATGCAGCAAACACTCGTCAAAGGAGTCGCCGAAGATGGAGAAGTCATCCATGAAAATCTCCAGAAATTTTTCCACCATGTCCGAGAAAATTCCCATCATACACCGCTGGAAGGTAGCGGGCGCATTGCATAACCCAAAGGGCATGCGTCGATATGCAAACGTGCCGAAAGGACAAGTGAAAGTGGTCTTGTCCTGGTCTTTTTCGGCGATGGGAATTTGATTATAGCCAGAGTAGCCATCAAGAAAACAATAGTACTCATGTCCGGCCAATCGTTCAAGCATTTGGTCAATGAAGGGTAGCGGAAAGTGGTCTTTCCGCGTTGCGGCGTTGAGTTTTCTGTAATCAATGCAAACTCGCCACCCAGTTTGGGTGCGAGTAGGGATTAACTCATTCGCCTCGTTGGTGATGACCGTGATGCCCGACTTCTTGGGGACAACATGAATGGGGCTAACCCACTGGCTATCAGAGATAGGGTAAATGATACCACTATCTAGACATTTGACGATCTCCTTCTTCACAGCCTCCTTCATGACTGGATTAAGACGTCTTTGTGGATCCCGGGCTGGTTTGGCATCATCCATCAGATGAATGTGATGCTCAACGATGAGGGGACTAATCCCCTTGATGTCCGCCATGGACCAGCCAAAAGCTTGCCTGTTGCTGTGCAAGACCGCGAGAAGGGCTTTCTCTTGCTCGGGAGCTAGAGAAGCCGAGACGATGACAGGGAGGGTCTCGTTCTCACCTAAGTAAGCATACTTAAGGTGAGATGGCAACGTCTTGAGTTCGAGCGTTGGAGGTGAAATGATGGAAGGCAAGACTGGTGCAAAGGTCTCGAACTCAAAGGACTCCAGCAAAGGTTCAAAACGAGTGTAGGCAACCGAGTCGGATGGTTCAGGTAACTCATCCGGAAAGTCGAAGGATTCAAACTCGGGTTGTGCGCGGCTAAGATCGTTCGTGAACGTGAAACACTCGTAGTCGTTGTCGGGCGCAGAAACAGCAGCAGGTTCGAAGAGAAACGCACTAGTGGCGTCAAGATTATCGTGTTCAAACAGAAACTCCTCGAATTCACACTCTTCAGGGGTGATCTCCTGGATCGAGCAGACGTCCAGTATATGAGCATTAGGTTCGGCGGGCTGATTCCCCAACCTAAAAATGTTGAGTTCAATCGTCATATTTCCAAAAGAGAGGTTCATTGAACCGTTGCGACAATTGATCACAGCATTTGAGGTTGCGAGAAATGGGCGACCGAGTATCACCGGAATTTGATTCCGGGGGTTAGCTACAGGCTGTGTATCTAATACAATGAAGTCGACGGGGAATATGAAGTCCCCGACTTTTATCAACACATCCTCTAGCTCACCCCTAGGGTGGGTGATCGATCGGTCGACCATTTGGAGAGTGCAGTGTGTGGGTTTCAACTCTCCGACGCCTAATTGCTCGTATACTGAATACGGAAGCAAGTTAACACTGGCACCAAGATCTAATAGTGCGCGGTTGATGTTCTTATCCCCAATAGTAATAGAAATCGTAGGACAGCCAGGGTCCTTCCGTTTTTGTGGTAAAGATTGGGTAAGGGCATCACTCACAGCACTAGCCAAGAAAACTTTCTTGGGTACCTGAGACTTCCTCTTTTTCGTGCACAAGTCCTTTAAGATTTTCGCGTAGGACGGGACTTGTTGGACAGCATCTAAAAGAGGAATGTTAATGTTAACTTGCTTGAATAACTCCAGAATCTTCTCCATTTGAGGATTTTGTTTGTTAGACCTCAACCGGTTTGGAAATGGAACATTTTGAAAATTGGTTGAGTCTAATGCTGGAGGAGGAGATTTTGGAGTTGGAACGGATCCCAGAATAGGTGTTTTCGTGGAGTGGGAAGTGGGTCCGTTCAGAGCAGAAGAAGAGGAAGGGGAGCCTTGTGAAGAACGGAGAATAGGCTCAGAAGACGAAGAAGAAGAAGGAGAAGAAGAAGAAGTAGCGGCGGCCGGGGTGTCATTGTTGATTCTTGTGCCGGTGTTGTTTTGCAGCATCCTTCCCGATCTCAGTGTGGTCACGGCACTCACATTATGGTTTTGTTGTTCAAGAGCAACATGTGCATTATGTGGGTGACCGGGATTTGGATGTGGCTGGGACGGGAGCTTCCCCTTCTCTCGCTCGCTTAAGGCCGCGTTCAGCTGTGCAATCTGGGCCTCGATGGTCTTGATGCTTTGCCCGTGTGCGGCAGTGTGTTGCACTAAAGATTGAATCGAAGACTGGATGTTGGCGGTGGATTGAGTCGATTGTTTAACAAACGCCTCCAGACTTCGCTCGAGCGAGGAAACCTTATCGTTGTTTGACGGAACAAAGTTGTTTGGTGGAAAAGAGTTGTTGGGTGCAAAGTTGTTCGTCTGGTTTTGGAAAGGCTGGGGTTGGAAGGGCTGCTGATATTGATGTTGAGTTTGTTGCTGTGCTTGTTGTTGCGGCGGAGGGGCCCTTTGGAAATTGTTGCCTTGGAATTGATTCTGATTCTGATTCCAGGCGAAATTGGGGTGGTTCCTCCAACCGGGATTGTAGGTGGAAGAGTATGGATCATTCCTCGGTCTTTACTGGAAGGCAGCATTAACCTGATCCTGTCCTTGCGAGGGTGGATTGTAAGGACACTCTTCGGTCAAGTGAGAAGGATCGGAACAACAAGCGCAGATGGTACGAAGTGGGAGAACAGGGGCAGGAGCAGGAGCAGAAAATTTGCTCTCTATCGCTTCAAGCTTTCTTGTTATAGCAGCCATTTCAGCTTTCATCGCAATAGAGACGTCAAGTTGGTGGATTCCTACCCTAGACTGACCGGTAGAAGTGGAGGTAGAAGAAGAAGAAGAAGGTCTGGTGCTCTCCCACTGTAGCGTTTGCTCCGCAAGATCGTCAAAGAACTGCCACGCTTCCTCGTCAGATTTCGATAGGAAGTGGCCTTGACAGATGGTTTCCAGCAACTGCTTCGTTGTTGGGTTCAGTCCCTCGTATAAGGTTTGGCAGAGCTGCCATTTCTCTATACCGTGGTGAGGACACTGAACAAGAAGGTCTTTGTACCGGTCAAAGCACTTCCAGAAGGGTTCAGAAGGAAGCTGGGAGAATTGGTTGATTTCATTTCGAATTCTTGCGGTCTTATGATTTGGATAGAATTTTTTCAGAAACGCTTTAACAAACTCGTCCCAGCTGGTGATTGAGTGGGAAGCGGTGCTATACAGCCATTTTTCAGCGAGATCGCATAAAGTGAACGGAATGACCCGTAGACGTATAGCATCGTCCGACAGCTGGGTTGTTTTCATCATGGCACAGACATTTTGAAATTTATTGATGAAGATATAGGCATCTTCAGATTCAAGCCCATGAAAACGTGGAAGCATGTTGATGAAATGGGGCTTAATTTCAAAGTTGTCCCCATTGGCCGGAGGAAGAGAAAGGCAGGTGGGAAGTGCAGAACGGGTGGGGTAGAAACGATCCTGGAGCGCAATTCGCTGCGGCGCTACAACAGGCGGAGGTGGTGGGAGATTGGTCTCCGTAGGAGGTGGAGCCAATCCAGCGGTGGTCAAAGAGATGTTCGGATTAAATCCCGACATCGCGGAAGAAGAGGTTGGTGAAAGTGAAGGTGAAGGTGAAGATGTATGAACAGAATTCCGGTCAACGTCGGAGTTGGCCGGCAAAGGAAGGGGTGAAAAAGGAGTGGACGGAGTATCGACTTCGGAGTCGATCGCGTAGTCGGTCGCGACTAACGTAACGCGGACTAGACGGGCGCTAGTGTCCCGAGTCCAAGCGGACATACACTAAACGAGTTTAGTATAGTCAAAGCGAAGAAGGTGAGGGTAAGAAAACGTCAATGAAGAAAGGCGATGGGTGGTGGGTGAAAATGGATTTGGCGACAAAGGGCAAGTTTTTATAAAAAGTTTTTGATTTTTTTTTTGTTTTTAGAAAGAGATTTACAGAAATATGTACGGAAATACGGCTTAAGCAATCACAAACAAGATATGCACAATCACACCTAGATCTAGGGTAACCTAGGTCTACTAGACCTGCTCCTGAACTTGATTGTCGAAGTTAAACAATGTCGAGAAACGGGCTTAAAAATACACCGATCACGAGGCCAGGTAAGTGCAGAGATAAGGGGAGGTTGTCCAACGCTTTCGCGAAGTTCCTTAATTAAATAACCCTTTCTCTTTCGGCGGTTGCGCCTTTAACACTTTCCTAGACACCCCGTAAACAATATACGGTTAAGCGAGGTTCTAAACACGGTTTATCTTCTCCTAATGAGCGCGAAGTCCTTAGGGCTGAAGTCTAGTATTTTTTAATTTACAATGGACAATGCATATGCTTTAGTGATTTTTGGGGTCCTGGGAAGGGTGATGAAATCCCCATCCAATCTGGATTGGTTTCAAGCCCCTTAAGTCCGTATTAAAGAAATGCAAAGCAGTAACAAATCAACTGCAAACAATTTTTATTTGCGGCGCAAAGAATCCTGCACAAGAACAGTTTATTGGAAGGGGGAGAAGAGTTTGCGCAAAGAAGGCTGCAGAAACACAGTTCAGTGGAGTTCAGAGGAGTGGAGAGAGGCAGAGGGACTTACAGAGAGATTTTGGGGCTCTGAAGCCAACAGATGGCCGCGTTTCCGCGGCCAAACGCATGCAATGGCCGCGGATCCGCGGCTATGTAGGGGAATTGGGGCTCTGAAAAATTTGGGTGTTCTCTGTTGGTGTCCTCTGCTTGTCTGGATGTACTGAATCTTGAGTTGCTCACTGTATTTGCTCCAGATTTGTACAGTAGACCGGATGCTTCGTTTTGTCCGTCGCGGTGTAGCCGCGAAAATGTGGGTCTATCTTCCCACGTCTTTGGCACTGTACTTGAACTCCGTATTTCCAACATCTTTGGCATCGATCTTGAGCTTCGTATTTCCTGCACACTTGCACAAAAACTAATCAAGAATAACAAGATGGTTTCTTTTACAAAGTATATTTTTTTTTTCGTTTTTTTTATACTTACAAATTAACCCGAAATTACACAAGGAAATAAACTACCGTCTCCCCGGCAACGGCGCCATTTGATTGTTAGGATATGTGCGTGTTCAAGTTCTAGTTTAAATACCGCAATCAAGACGGTTTCGCTTGTAGCTAGCCGGTTGAGTACGGGTCGTCCGCAGGGAGATGGGAGTCTTTTTCAAAGTGTTTTAACGAGTTAAGTCCTGTTTTCAGATTTTGTTGTGGTTATCTAAGTGTTAAGTTGATATTTAAAGAGAGCTTGTTAGGGTTAGGATTAGGTTAGTTTGAGTTAGGAGTCTCCACATCTTTTGTTGCCCCACTTAATATCGGTGTTACGGTAATCGACAACAACGGGGATTAGCACGACTAGGAAGGAACTTGCGAGTATAAGCTAGGCTTTCCAACGCATAGTCCTTCCTTTTGGTGCTTGTCCGTCCGTTCTTGGCTCTTATCCATAACCTCCGGTTAATTCAACCACAACCGGTCTCACTACGGAATCACCGCTATCATGTAGGATAGGGTGCCGTAAGGAGCGGATTGTGGTTCAATTAACGGGAGTCGATTTAAGTTATTGGGCAAGGAAAGAGTGAGAGAGATTTCCTTCTCTCAAACTTCCCTTATCCTACCCTAACAAGTATAAAACTACTCACACTTCATGATAAGGAAAAACAAAACAAAACAAAAGAGGAAGATAGAAAGAAGGAGATTAGAAGAATACGACTAACTATTTGCGACCTCACCTTGGCGAGGATCGAGCGTAAGTATCATTGTCGTATAAATGATAAAGAAAAAAGAGAGAAGAAAGAAGCAACCAACAAAAATAACAACAACTACTTAACAATTAAAATTACAACAAGTAAAGAAAGAGCATTTAACAAAATAAAGAGACAAGCATGATAATAAATGGTTCTTCTTTATTCATCACTCTTCACTCAAAAGCTCACTACAAGTTTAATGGAGAAGAGGTGAGAAGAGGAAGAAGAAGTGAACTAAATCCTAGAAAAAGAAAATACAAGAATGGACCCTTTCCTTCTCAAACTTCTGGGCTATTTATAGGCTGGAGAATGGAAACCTAGGGCAACCACCAGACCACACATGCAATGACAAAAATACCCCTGAAAAATTTTTGCTTGCCGCCACTATAAGGCCGCGGATCCGTGGCCTGGACCCCACTTTGGCCGCGGATCCGCGGCCCTTTGGAAGAGTTGGGCCCTCCAACTTTTGGTGCTGGCCTGATCTGATGTCTACATTATTCTGGTACATATATTTTCTCAATTTGGCTCCACGATTTTTCCAGAATTTCTGTTGAGGGAAAGATGGACTTTTTGTCAAGATTTTGTCATGATTGCCTCGAGCTCCGCGTAGATCTCTTGGATTTTGTGTTACCATTGAGCCTTGTGCCTGAAAACGACATTGATTTGACATTTTGTCTTCCTAAACTGGTATCTGGCAACATACGGATGAAGAGCGGAGACCGTGTTTTATCTGTGGTTGGCAGGAACCCGGATTTTGTCGTGTTTTCCATGAATTTCACCATTTTAGAACCGAGAACCTGTATCCTGCAATTGACTAGCAAACACGGCTCAAGAGTATTTACCGTTATGCAATGTGACAAAAATTGGGCGGTATGAAAATGCAAAAATCTGATATGAACATGAGTCCATCTTCTCGTGCTGCTTCTGGTATACACCATCAACTGACGAAAACAAGAGGCACTTGGCTTTCGCTTTATCATTTTCCCTTGTCTGACGGATATCCATATCCGCGATAGTGGAAACTGGACCTGGGACGGCGGGATCTTGAGTAGTAATAGGGTGGTCCAGCTTGTCATAGGAAATGGACATCTGGACAGACCTTTGCCAGTCATATAAGTAAGATTCAGTCAATTTGTTATCTAGATGTAACCTAGTCGCGGTCACAAGGTCGCTGCAATTAAGAGAGAGAGAAGAAAAAACACTTTACCATGATGCTCTTGCAAGTTTAGAGTGGTTTTTAATTTATCTAAACAGGATGGCTCCCACTGTTTCTCGAATCCTTCCTCAAACCATAAAAAAAGAATTAGCCAGGACTATTTTCACCGTACAATACTTGCTTAACCGTTCAGCCAGGCTAGTGTCGATATTTCGAGAGAGGTTTTCCAACGCTTTCGCGAAGTTCCTTAATTAAAGAAACTCTTTTCTCTGGGGCGTAGCACCGCTGACACCTTTCTAGGCACCTACTTGATTTATAGCATTGATCGTTAAGTGACGAATCTCCTGATAAGTAATATATACTCACAGTAGGATCGAGATCCAAAATATCATCGTATGATAATGTTGAAGGAATCCTACCAACATTCATCAAACTCCAAAATGGTATGCTCTCTCTGCAAATTTCAGTTTCTTTAGAAATTCCCGATATAAATTTTTGCCCCATGCTCTTATGACCTTGGCGTTAGGTCAAAATGTCATAAGTCACATGTCAAGTTCTACCCATCATTATCGTTGTTAATTTGAACCCATCCGTACATATCCTTGATGTTAGGCCAAAATGATAATACGACTGTCCCAAACTAACACATCTATCTATGCAACAAATGAATACCCAGCAGCTACCAAACACTATGCCTTGGCGTTAGGTCAAAATACATAGCTTGAATACTACTGAATGCCCAAATGAAATGACGGAGGGCGACAAATGGTTTTGGCAAAAACCGTGAACGTAGTGAACTTGATATAATCGAAAGAACCTGATACTTTTTAAAAGGAGTGGTTAAAGCTCCGCAATTAAAAATTCTAATCTTTTAAAATAACCGAGTGGTTTCTTTTAAATTTGTTCCAACGACTTAATTTTAGTTTATTTTCTTTGCATTATAATAATGCGTCCCATCATTCATCCTATCATTGCAGAAAACAACGAAAATACCACGTCCTCTTATGCCATCCGCATTCGCGATGGGGTCCCGTCATCACCCGTTAGGTTACTTAACTAACGACAGAGCGGGGGCTGGGCTAGCACGGGTGTAAAACATAAGTGATGTCTAATAGCTACCATATATAGATATTGTACATTCGTCAGACGCAATAATAAGTATTCCAGATCACAGATGAACTTTATTGGATTTTCTAGCAATCCGCGTTTGCTTTGAGCCTGCAACAAAAGACGGATTACACAGTTGTGATGAATAGTCATTACCCCATCCTAGACCCCTACGGGTACGACAAACTACCCGCCAAGTACCCGAAGTGAAGCGGTCTCCCTCAACGACGTGAGTAGGCCACTAAACACTTCAACGTACCCGGTAGTTTGTGTACCCCACCTTGGGTCTATCCTAGGAGCAAAAACAGTAAAAATGAAATAATACAACGATGGCTACAACCGCAACCTGGATGCGCCCTGCAAAAGAATATTACATCATATTACAATTACATCGAATGAATGAATATAAAACACATTTCAAACCCCGGCTAATCATCACAACATTCCAATTAAGTCCATATACACAAACAGTAAACATTACAGAAATGTACAACCCCCTGCCAACCGACATACTAGCAGTTAGGAGAGGTTTACAAACACATTAATCATTACAGATAAAAACCCAATTAGCAAATATCTTAGAATATCGATCGACTACCTTATTCAGTGTCTTCCCCAAAAGCATACCAGCACAGAATTAACCTGGGCAGAAACAGAATATACAGGAAAACCAAAAACCAAAAAATATGAATTTCTGTGAAAATCCGAGTCAGCTCGGAGTTGACTCCGCCGCGGATCCGCGGCCAAAAGCACCATCTTGCCGCGGATCCGCGGCCATCTTGCCGAGTTAGGATCTCGAATTTTCCCAGTAATCTTATATTTCCCTGCTGTGAATTTTAAGACATATCAAATATTTTTTTCGACACGTATAAAATTTAAAGAAACTGTTAGGGTTCCGGGGTTTCGTTTTCGTGTTTTTCCGTCGATCGAAGTTCTAATTAGTTGCTAACAAGCTAGTAATGGTTTAGTTGGCTCTGATACCTCTGTAAGTCCATGTCACGCACCCCACGAACTTGCGGGGAGGCGGAATATATGAAAAACGATTATCAAAGCTTCGTAACACGAACTTGAGCGCATGAATCGTATCTAAACCATTACTAGCAAACAACGAGAGGTTTAACTACTCGGATTCAAAGTTATACCTCACGTCACATGTCCTTCGGGTCTTCATCGCTGTCCTCCACTCCTCGTAGACTCCTTGGAACATCGGCACCTCAACGGCCTCCTCGAGTCAAAGAAGATCCACCCGAAAGCTCCTTCTCCAAGCTTGATCTCTAACTTGAGATAACTAGGTTGCTCAAAGTGCTAATCTAAGCTACCTAGGGGATATAGAGTGAGGTTATGGATGTATTAGTCCAGCTAACCCGTGATCTCAACACATGAGAGGTTAGGGTTAGGGTTTCAAGAATGGGAGAGCTTGAGGAGAGAGAAGATGATGATAAGAATGAATATGAATAATGAGCTCATTTGAATATAACAACCATAACAATTTATCAAATAAATAATATAAATGATTAGTCATCATGGTTGATGCATTCACCTTGTGTGATTCATCTCATGAGTCATTAGCTCAATAAATGAAGCATTAACTCCATGGATGAATCACACAAATGAGTCATTAAGCAATAAATGCTTATGCCACCTTAACCCCCAAGTCACCATGCTTCTAGAAGCTTCCCGGAAAATTATGAGAACGCCCCTCCAATTCGTGAAAACACGGAAAAACTTTAGACTGTATAAATCCAATAACCCGATAATAGAATCTGGCTTAAACCAAAGCCGGCTAGTAAAAGCTGTCCGAACATCGCACTTGCGTTTAAACACGTATGCGTCCGAACCCTTGTCGTAAAACTATACGACCTCTATATCGTTTCGCCTGGAGCAGGGAAACTCTCTGTGTGGGACTCTAAAGACTCGACACTACGCTGGCAGTGGGTTTAACCACAGACCGCAAGCGGTACTAGCTGTACGTAACGGTCCCCAGGTAGATGTCGATAAGAAGGCCGATGAGGAAACCATCCGAACTCCTACTGAGCCTGTCCGTGACAATATCCGCGCATTCTGGTCTGTTTGTCTAAGAGTATCGCATGTATGGTCAGGGAGGTGGAGAACGTCAGACCCCTAATAACCGTACAAGTCGTGCCGGTATGGCTCATGACCATTTGAGAATCTACTGATCAGCCCACCAGTAATTCTCCATCAGCCCTGGCCAGGGACTTATGGTAATGACCAACCAATCACAGTGCGGTATCAACTCCCTATACCGGGAGAGTCGGATGCCTAACAGTCACTCACTGCCTCCATATGGATCGGGACTGTACCCAACTAAAACCTGTTTGCACGACTCCTTTGAGCTATGGTAGGGTAGTAATCAAAGCACAGTGGGAACTCACACGAGACAAATGACGACCTTAAGTCAACAGACTACCTGCACACATGTCACCTGAGAACTGCTATCTGACATTAGGTATAATACCATCCAGTCAGTTCTCCTGCGAGTCCTGTCCGGTATACCCGTAACCTAACGAGCACCATTATACTATCTCCAATACGATGTACTGATGGCTGTGGGACAGACCATCTCCCCAACTGGGATGAGAAGCGTACACACTAGTCTACTCTGGAGTATCGATGCCCTGTCTCGATAATCCTATGACTAGGGACAAGTATAGGATGTTGCTTATAGACTACCCAGCCCCCACTTATGTGACTGCCATCACAACGCTGGCAATCAAGCAAAGAACCTATGGGCTCTACTAATATGTATAAGTGATACGTTACAAGAAACATATGCACATATTAAAGTAGACACAAACCAAGTAGCATACTACCATTTTAGCAAGACTGTATATACAACTGTGAATATCCCAAGCTTCCATTAAGTAATATACATGCAAGTATGATACAATAATGGCCCCTAGGGCATATACACTAACATATACTAGTTATCGACCTCAAACTCAGTCCGTGACAAAAGTTCTACTGCAACGTGAAAAGCTACAGGAGATGCTCGCTCAGGCGGCAGCAAACGCTAATCCATCACCTAAGGAAAATTGACTTGGGAACGGCAAACGACCCACGACCGACGTTCGTCAATGAGCTGTTGTCTGAAGAAAAGGTGGCTACGCTCAAGGACGTGCTCATGCAGTATAAATATTTCTTCACATGGAACTACTCCGAGATGCCGGGGTTAGATCCGGAAATAGCGGTGCATAAATTGGCGATATCACCGGACGTCAAGCCAGTCAAACAAGCACCAAGAAGAATGCGGCTCGAACTTGAAATGAGCATCAACGCCGAAGTCAAGAAGCTAATCGACTCCGGCTTTATCCATGAAGTTCAGTATCCTGACTGGATCGCCAACATTGTCCCAGTGATGAAGAAAAATGGGACAATACGCATCTGCGTGGACTTTCTAGACCTCAACAAAGCTTGCCCAAAGGATGATTATCCTGTACCGGTTACTGAGCTGATGATAGACAATACGTCCACTCACGAAGTTTTCTCCTTCATGGACGACTCATCGGGGCACAACCAAATAAAGTTGTATCTCGAAGACCAGAAGCATACCGCTTTCCGGACTCCGCTGGGCATATTTTGCTACAAAGTAATGCCTTTCGGCTTGAAGAACGCCGACGCTACCTATCAGAGGGCCACGGCGAAGATTTTCGATGACCTCATACATGAAGTCGTCGAATGCTATATCGACGACCTCGTGGTAAAAAGCAAATCGCATGAAGAGCATTGGGAGCATATGAAAATAGTGTTCCAATGTTTTCGGAAATACAACTTAAAGATGAACCCTCTCAAATGCGCGTTCGGAGTTTCCTCGGGCAAGTTTCTAGGATTCGTCGTCCGACATCGAGGCATTAAGATAGACCCGTTGAAGATCAAGGCGATCATGGAAATGCCTCCACCAAGAACTCTCAAGCAGCTGCGGTCTCTCCAAGGAAAGCTCGCGTATATCCGGCGATTCATAGCTAACCTTTCTGGCAAATGTCGTCCCTACAGTCACTTGATGAAGAAAGGAACCCCGTTCGTTTGGGATCGCAAATGCCAAAGCGCACTGGAAGAAATCAAGCAATACGTGCAGAATCCGCCGGTGCTGACCGCTCCGGTCAAGGGAAAGCCTCTCATTCTGTATACAACCACCCTTGAGGGTTCTTTAGGCGCGTTATGGGCACAAGAAAACGACCAAGGGAAGGAAAGAGCCCTCTACTATTTGAGTCGAGTTCTTCTGGGGGCAGAAAACAATTACTGCCCTATTGAAAAAGACTGCCTGGCGTTAATCTTCGCGGTAACGAAGCTCAGGCACTATGCTTTGGCTCATGAGGTCCACCTCATATCAAAGGTGGATTCTCTCAAATATTTGATGTCAAAAGCTATACTAACAGGGCGGCTCGCTAAATGGGCCCTCCTCTTGATGGAGTTCTCGATAACATATCGTCCTCTCAAGGAAGTGAGAGGCCAGGCCATCGCCGACTTCCTTGCTGAGCATCCTATACCTGTCGATTCACCCCTAAATTGCGAATTGCCAGGCGAGCATGCGTTTGACACGATCGACAAGAAGAAATAAAGGAGTGATACCCGATGGGAACTCCACTTCGACGGAGCATCTTCCATGAAGAAGCGAAAGCACAACTCCCCCATAATCAAATCTGGGGTGGGCCTCATCTTCGTGACTCCACAAGGAGGGATAATGCGCTTCGCCTTTTCCCGAACAGAGCCAAGGACAAACAATGAAGCCGAGTATGAAGCTTTGATAGCAGGTCTTGAGATTGCTGTCAACATGGGGATTGAAAACCTCCTCATATACGGAGACTCCCAACTGGTCGTTAGTCAAGTAAATGGCGACTATCAAACGTGTTTAAGTATACGTTAATCTCATTTGAGACTAAGGAGAAAACGCACCTACGAGATCCTCACGACTCGTAGGGAGAAGTACCTTTATGAGACCCTTATGGCTCGTAAAGTCAAAAAGCCTTAGTCAAAAGGATCCTAACCCTGCTTGCTAAGCCACATTTGTTTGACATCGACAGAGGCAAATGATGATTAGCTCATAAAATACTGCACCCAATTGTGAGACCCTAAATTGTACAGCAATACTGCACCCATGTTTCGCCTGGCTTCACTCGGGCGTTAATTAACGCGGTGATCGGGGTGCGCTCACTGGCGCTTGCGAAACGTTGTGTGAACAACAATTCCATCTCCGCAAAAGTTTTGACGGAGTCATTGGGAAGCTCCGAATACCATTCAAAGGCCGTTTCCGCCAAGCTGCCGACGAACTGGCGAAGCAGTAACTTATCATCCCCTCCAGTGTTGCCGCAGAGAGCCCTGAACTGAGCAACATGTTGATGGGGATTGCCTGTCCCCTTGTACACATGGAATTTAGGAATTGTGTATCCTGACGGATACTTTATTTGGTCGTACCGACCCTTGATATGGTCGTCCAGTTCTGACGACTTGGCCGGTTGCTTCATTCGTTTGATGAGCTCGTATTTGCTGAGCTATATAATCATTGAGCATGGCTTTAGAGATGGTCTCCTCCTTGGCTGCTGACAGAGCTGGAAAAGGATTTGACATCTCTCCTCTATCATCTTCAATTATTACTGGAGGATTTTCGACTGGATCATCATGCCCACCATATCTTGGAATAGGAGGGCCATTGTTTTTATGTTGGCTGCTTGTTCCGCAGCCTCTATGTTCTTCTTCTCAAGCATTCTCCGAAGGAATTCATCATCCGTTTCCTACTCATGACGCTGCTCCGAAGATGTCTCCGGGCCTGCTTTTGGTCCAGTTAGTGCAACCATGGCTGTCACATTTCTTGGAGCTTTTGTTGTTGTTGCTCCTGAGCCTTAGTCACAGACCGTGTAAATGGTCGGTGACCTGTAGAGATATGGATATCCTCTTTTCCGGAAGCCATATAAACAGTATGCACCACTATGCCTCCAGACTTGGGGCGTTTAAATTCAGTATCCTTGTGATTTGCCAAAGACGCAAGGATCTTCTCCGGCCTCCTTCTTTTGTGGGCGGTCGAAGGTTATGGAGCCGTTGCAGTGGGCACCCAAACAGCTGACACCTTCTGTGGCTTAATAGGGTAGTCCTCTTCTCGCCGAACCTTTATCTTCTTCGGTTGGCGGGAGTAATCTTGATCAATCACCGAGTCCTGGACTTGATGCCAGACTTTGTAAATTTTGGAGGACAGCCGTTGAGGAGGCTGTTCAAGTTTCGCCTTTGTGGCATTCTCTACAGGTAGAGGAGATCTTTTCAGCACAGCAGTTGGAGAGTTCTTGCAGACCCTCCTGAGTGGTTCAAAGCTGTTCCCAGTTGGAACAGCAGCATCGGCTTCCACAGTTGGAGCCGGCGGAGTCAGTCTAGAGGGTGAACTGCCCCCAGCTTTCCTCACTGGCGCTAGTGGCGACGTCGAGCATGTCGTGCGGCCGGGATCACCCCCGTTGTTGGATGAGCCTCTTCATGCCCCCTGTTTTGAGGAGAGGCTGTTATTGGCGCTAGCCTGTCGAAGACAGACGTCCGCTGAGAGGGAATGGTCAATCTGTCGAAAGCCGACCTTCGAGTAGGGAGAGCATCTTGGACGACCTCAACTGTAGCAGAAGTTGGAGTGTCCTTCTTTGGTATTGCGAGCCTCTTTGCGAGCCTACTTGAGCTTTGACCCAGCCTGTTGAAGACTGAGCCATTGGAGTTGGACGACCCGCTAAGATGGGCCGTGGTGGTTGCAAGCCGATCAAAAACCGACTTCTTCGCAGCTTCCTGTGTTGGCATCTTAACGTTGAGGCTCGTTGGTGGGATCATGGTCCTGAAAAATAGCCCAGTGGTGGCTTGAGTCACCTGGTCCACTGGCATTGTAAAAAGGGAGGTCGCTTGGGGCCCGTAAGTCACTCCTCCGGACGGGATGGAGCGAGAGCTGTAGTTGAAGTTAGTGCAGTTTGAAGCCATTGATCTTCTGTTTTCTGCACGGAGCAAGACACAAAATCTTAGTACCTCGAATCCAGGGGCAACCATGTCAAACCGCAATTCGTCCGCGAAACACGACACACGAAGTGTGGAGTGGAAAGATAAAAAGGTCCCACCGGGCGTGCCAGAATCTGTTCTCCGCCGAAATACAGAGACGCGACCGCGTTGGTTCGGCTTGCCTGAATTTAGAGGGCAGATGCTAATTGGTGATCGGGGTGCGCTCGTTGGCGCTTGCGAAACGTTGGGTGAACAGCAATTCCATTTCCGCTAAAGTTTTGATGGAGTCGTTGGGATGCTCCGAATACTACTCAAAGGCCATTTCCACCAAGCTGCCGACGAACTGGTGAAGCAGTAACTTATCATCCCCTCCAGTGTTGCCGCAGAGAGCCCTGAACTGAGCAACATGTTGATGGGGATTGCCTGTCTCCTTGTACACATGGAATTTAGGAATTGTGTATCCTGGCGGGTACTTTATTTGGTCGTATCAACCCGGATAGGGTCGTCCAGTCTTAACAATCTGCCCGGCAGCTTCACTTGCCTGATGAGCTCGTATCTGTTGTGCGATATAGTCATCCAGGGCGGCTTTAGAAATGGTCTCTTCCTTAGTTGCTGAACAAGCCGGAAGAGGGTTTGACGTCTCCGCTCGGTCATCTTCGAGGATAATCGGAGGATCTTCAGCTGGAGGAACCGGCTGTATCCTCATCCCGACCATGTCTTGGAATAAGAACGCCATTCGTTTTATGGAAGCTTGTTCCGCTGCCTCTTTGTCCTTCTTTTCGAGGATTCTCCGAAGGAACTCAGCATCAGTTTCTTGTTCTTGACGTTGCTCTGACGATGCTTTCGGGCTTTCTTTTGGTCCCGTGAGTGCGGCAATAGCTGTTAGCATCTCTTGGAGCTTTTGTTGTTACTGCTCCTGAGCCTTAGTCACTGATCGCGTAAGCGGTCGATGACCTATAGAGATACGGCTATCCTCTTTCCTGGATGCTATATAGACGGTATGCACTACCATGCCCCCAGACTTAGGGCATTTAGGCTTAGTGCTTTTGACATTTGTCGTAGCCACGGGAAGTTTCTCCGGCCTTCTCCTCTTGTAGGTAGTCGAAGTTGAGGGAGCCGTTGCAGCGGGTATCCAAACAGATGACACCTTCTGTGTCTTGACAGGTAGTCCTCTCTCGCCGCGCTTTTATCTTTTTCTGTCGGCGGGGGTAGTCTTGATCAATCACGGAGTCTTGGACCTGTCGCCAGACCTTGTAAAGTTTGGAGGACAGCCGCTGAGGGGGCTGCTCCGACTTCGCCTTTGTGATCTTTTCAACAGGCGAAGGAGAATTTTTTAGCACAGCAGTTGGCAAATTCCTACGCACCCTGTTAAGTAGTTCAAAGCTATTCCAAGTTGGAACAGCAGCATCAACTTCCACAGTTGGAGCTGGCGGAGTCAGTCCAGAAGGTGAACTGCCCTCCGCTTTCCTCACTCGGCGCCAGTGGCGACGTCGAGCATGTCGTGCAGCCGGGATTACCTCCGCTGTTCGACGAGCTTCCTCATGCCCCCTGTTTTGAGGAGAGGCTGTTATTAGCGCTAGCCTGTCGAAGACAGACGTCCTCTGAGAGGGAATGGTCAATCTGTCGAAAGCCGACCTTCGAATAGAGAGAGCAGCTTGGACGGCCTCAACTGCAGCAGGAGTTGGAGTGTCCTTCTTTGGTATTGCGAGCTTCTTTGCGATCCCACTTGAGCTTTGACCCAGCCTGTTGAAGACTGAGGCATTGGAGTTTGGCGACCCGCTGAGAGGGGCCGTGGTGGTTGCAAGCCGATCAAAAACTGACTTCTTTGCAGCTTCCTTTGTTGGCATCTCAACGCTGAAGCTCATTGGTGGGATCATGGTCCCGAAAAATAGCCCAGTGGTGGCTTGAGTCACTTGGTCCACCGGCATTGTAAAAAGGGAGGCCGCTTAGGGCCCGTAAGTCACTCCTCCGGACGGGACGGAGCGAGAGCCGCAGTTGCAGTTAGTGCAGTTTGAAACCATTGATCTTCTGTTTTCTGCACAGAGCAAGACACCAAATCTTAGTACCTCGAATCCAGGGGCAACCATGTCAAACCTCGATTCGTTCGAGAAACACGACACACGAAGTGTGGAGTGGAAAGAGGAAAAGGTCCCACTGGGCGTGCCAGAATCTGTTCTCCACCGAACACAGGGATGCGACCGCGTAGGTTCGTCTTGCCTGAATTTTGAGGGCAGATGCTAATTGGTGCTATCGGTCCACCTCTCCAAAGATGCCAAATTGATTTATGGCACCGTGTATCGGAGGTTTAGACGGATGCGGCCGATGTAGCAGACTTCGTCAGATTCCCCCTCATTTGAAGGGTTTTTGATTGTGGGGACGCTCTTCCCTGCAGGCGAAAGCCCCTGCAGTTAATTACGCTAACGCATCGCGGTAACTACTTTCTCCTTCTCTAGATGGTCACTTCGTACCGTGTGTGTTTATTTTGTTTTGGGTTGCTCGTGGATTGTATACGGAGACTAATTTATGTTGTCGTCCGTAGGGCGTGGATTAGTCCAAATCCGTATTTTCTTAGATTTGGGTTTGGGGTTGTGTTTAATGATACATTAATCTCATTTGAGACTAAGATCAACATAAACGTATGTTAAGGATACGTTAGTCTAATTTCAGACTAAGATCAACTTAACAAGATCGTTTAGATTAGCATTTGGGCTCTATTGTTTAGTTTAGGGACATTGCGGTCCATTGTTAGTTTAAGGACATCACGGTCCAATGTTAGTTTAAGGACATCTCGGTCCATGGGCTTAAGGACCCCACAGTCCAAGGTTAAGGACATCATAGTCCATGGGTTTAAGGACCCCACAGTCCAAGGTTAAGGACATCATAGTCCATGGGTTTAAGGACCCCACAGTCTAAGGTTAAGGAAATCATAGTCCATGGGTTTAAGGACTCCACAGTCCATGAAATGTCTGGTTGTCGAGACCCGTCACCTCTCTGAAGACGTTGAAAGATTACAAAGACACATATCAGAGGAGTGCAGAGATGTACCCTCGAACCAATGTGGGTTGGGAGATCTGTAGTTGGATAGATTTAAGGATCGTTAGTCTTGTTTGGGATTAAGATCAACTTAGATGTTTGTTAAGGATGCGTTAGTCTAATTTCAGACTAAGATCAACTTAACAGGATCCTTTAGATCCAACAAAAGAGCATTTGGGCTCTATTGTTTAGTTTAGAGACATTGCGGTCCAAGTTCAGATCCAAGATCAACAAGTCAAGTATGGTCAAAATGTCAACAACCCTAACCTTGCACAATTATATATAACTAATATCAATTAATCATAATACACACATAAGCATTAGGGTTAACAAAATGACAATGGTCATTAACCCTGATCAAAGTCTTCTGCCTCTGTCTCAGTCAACTGTGCATACGCACCCGTATTCGTGATCCGAGGAACACGAATACAATAAGATAAAACCAATCCCAAATCATATACTAGGATCTGGCTTAAACCAAAGCCCGCTAGTATAAGCTGTCCGGACAGCAAACGTGCACAAGTGCGCGGATGTGAATGAACCCTGTTGCAAAACCATGCGACCTCTACTCATTTTGCCTAAAGGCGAATAACTCTCTGTGTGGGACTCTAAAGACTCGATACTACGCTGGCAGTGGGTTTAACCACAGACCGCAAGCGGCACTAGCTGTACGTAACGGTCCCCAGGTAGATGCCGATAAGAAGACTGACGAGGTGACCCCATCTGAACTCCTACTGAGCCTGAATGTGACAGTCTCCGTACAGTCCGGTCTGTTCGTCTGATACATCGCATGGCGGGCCTAGGGGGGCGATGAACGTCAGTCCCCTAATAGCGGTACAAGTCGTATCAGAGTGTAGCCCAGAACACCCTGAGATAACACTGGAAACCTACCAGTATATCTCGCTTGCCCTGGCCAAGGACTACTTGTGTAATGGCTCTCCTGGACACAGCGCGACGTCAACCCCCAATACCGGGAGAGACGAATCCTGTCTAACCGTCACTGCCTCCAAGTGCTTCGGGACTGCACCCAACTACTACCTGTTTGCACGACTCCTTTGAGCCGTGGTAGGGTAGTAATCAAAGTACAGTAGGAACACACTCAAGGCGAAGTGACAGTGTCAAGTCAGCAGACTAAGCTGTACTCATGTTACCTGGGAACTGATAACTGACGATAGGTATAATACCAACCAACAGTTCCCGACGAGTCCTGTTCAGTGTACTCATAACCTAACGAGCACCCGCATACTATTTCAAGTACGACGTACTGACGGCTGTGGGACAGACCGTCTCCCACGCTGGGATGAGAAGCGCATACGCTAGTCTACTCCGGAGTATCGATGCCCTGTCTCGATAGTCCAATGACTAGGGACCTGTATAAGGATGTGCTTATGGATTACCCAGCCCCCACGAGTGTGAGCGCCATCACAACGCTGGTAATCAAGCAAAGATCCTACGGGCTCTACTAATATGTATATAAGCGATATGCTAAAAGAAACACATGCAAATATTAAAGCAGAGACAAACCAAGTAGCATACTACCATTTCGAGCAAGATTGTATATACAACTGTGAATATCCTAAGCTTCCATCAAGTAATATACATACTAGTATGATACAGTAATGGCCTCTAGGGCATATACACTAACAATCTCCCACTTGCACTAAGGCCATGTACTAGCGTATCGAAGACCTATCATCTCGACCAGCCGCTCGAACTGAGTCTGGGGTATGGCCTTTGTGAATGGATCTGCAGTGTTATCTTCTGAAGCAACCCTCCGAACCTCGATCTCCTGGTGATCCACGATCTCCCTGATCAGGTGATACCTCCTTAAGATGTGTCTGGATTTCTGATGGGACCTGGGTTCCTTCGCTAAATCTATAGCCCCGTTGTTGTCGCAATACAGAGGTATTGGATCAACAATGGGCGGAACCACCTGAAGTTCTTTCCAGAACTTCCTCATCCAGACAGCTTCTTTTGCGGCATCAGATGCAGCGATGTATTCCGCTTCCATAGTCGAGTCCGCAACGGTTTCCTGTTTGGAGCTCTTCCAACACACCGCCCCTCTATTGAGGGTAAAGACAAAACCCGACATGGACTTGGAATCATCCTTGTCACTCTGGAAGCTGGAGTCAGCAAAGGCCTCAATCTGGAGGTCTTTTCCGCCATACACCAAGAACATCTCCTTAGTCCTTCTCAGGTACTTGAGAATGTTCTTTACCGCTATCCAATGTTTCTCCCCAGGGTTTGACTGATACCTGCTTACCACACTCAGTACATAAGCCACATCTGGTCTGGTACACAACATCGCATATATTATAGAGCCTACCGCAGAAGCGTAGGGTATAATAGACATGTGATCCCTCTCCAAATCAGTCTTGGGAGACATCTCTTTGGAGAGGGCGATCCCGTGACAAGCCGGTAGATTACCGCGCTTGGAATCTTCCATACTGAATCTTTTCAGTATGGTGTCGATGTACCTGGACTGTGAGATTCCTAAAATCCACTTGGATCTGTCACGGTAGATCCGGATCCCCAGAATGTATGAGGCATCACCCAGGTCTTTCATGGAGAACCTGTGTGACAAGAACCCCTTGACAGATTGTAGCATAGGAATGTCATTTCCTATTAAGAGAATGTCATCCACGTATAAAACGAGGAATACTACAGTTCTCGCTACAAATCTACAATAGATGCATGGTTCATCTGGATTTTTGATAAAGCCAAATTCCTTGACCGCCTCATCAAAACAGATGTTCCAACTCCGCGATGCATGCTTTAGTCCATAAATGGACTTAAGCAACTTGCACACCTTTCCGCTGCTCCCACTCTGAATGAAACCCTCTGGCTGGTCCATATAGATACACTCCTCAAAATGTCCATTTAGAAAAGCGGTCTTTACGTCCATCTGCCAAATCTCATAATCGTGGAAGGCAGCAATGGCAAGAAGGATCCGAATAGATTTCAGCATAGCTACTGGAGAAAAGGTTTCGTCATAGTCCAAACCAGGTCGCTGACGAAAACCCTTCGCAACCAGTCTAGCTTTATAGGTCTCAACCTGTCCAGCTACACCAATCTTCCTTTTGAAGATCCACTTGCATCCTACGGGTTTTACCCCATCTGGAGCAATGTCCAACGTCCATACTTTGTTGGTGTACATGGACTCCATTTCGGTACGGATTGCATCCAGCCATTTTACCGAGTCAACGCTCTGAATGGCTTGCTGGAAGCTAGTAGGCTCATCACAATCTATGATACAATCCTCTCTATCCCCGTCTATGAGAAAACCGTAGTATCTCTCGGGCGGATGAAACTGCCTACTACTCCTGCGGAGTGGCGTGGGAATGTCCTGATCTTTCGAACCCTCTGGTTCTACTAAACTTTCAGTAATAGCTTGTGGTTGTGGAATTTCTTCCAGTTCTATTGCGCTCCCACTTATTTCTTTTTCTAAGAACTGGTGTTCTAGAAAGTGGGCATTACGAGAAACAAGGACTTTTTGTTCCTCTGCATAATAGAAAAGATACCCCCTGGAGTTCTTTGGGTATCCCACAAACTTGCACAGTACTGAGCATGCCTCGAGTTTGTCCGCATGCTGCTTTTTGACAAAAGATGGACATCTCCAAATCTTCAGGTATTGAAGATAGGGTTTCTTCCCACTCCATAACTCATATGGTGTGGTAGGCACAGTCTTAGTGGGAACTCGGTTCAAAAGGTATGCAGCTGATTCTAGCGCATATCCCCAGAATGATCGCGGTAACTCAGCGTTACTCATCATGGACAGTACCATATCCAATAGGGTTCGGTTCTGTCTCTCCGATACACCGTTATGTTGCGGAGTGTATGGAGGAGTAAGCTGAGAGAGAATTCCATTCTCTTTTAAGTAACCCAGGAAGTCGGCACTCAAGTATTCACCACCTCGATCAGATCTCAGTGCCTTGATACTTTTGCCTGTCTGTTTTTCTACTTCATTCTTATATTCCTGGAACTTTTCAAAAGCTTCAGATTTATGCTTCATTAGGAAGACATGTCCGAACCTTGAAAAATCATCCGTAAAAGTAATGAAGTAAGAATAACCGCTTCGCGCATGTGTAGACATTGGACCGCATACGTCGCTGTGTACGAGTCCCAAGAGCTTGCTCGCTCTTACTCCGTGTCCAGTGAACGAAGTTTTTGTCATCTTTCCTTTGAGACAGGATTGACAAGTTGCATACGATTGATATTCGAACGGATCCAAATATCCTTCTGTATGTAACTTCGTCAACCTTCTCTCATTAATGTGACCGAGTCTACAATGCCATAAGAAAGCCTGATTGATTTCAGGAGACTTTCTTTTGTGTGTATTCTGGACATTGAAAATCTGTGGTTGGTTTAATACGTATATACCATTGTTTAATGTACCTGACCCAATCAAAACTTGATTAAGGTGAATGTTCACAACATTACTTACAAATGCAAATTCATAACCTTCTTTAGACAATAAAGATACAGAAATGATATTACAGGTTGCATTTGGTACAAAATAACAACTACGTAAAACCAAAAAGTGTCCATCTGACAATCCCAGGTGATAGTCCCCCACGGCCTCAGCATCCATGCTAGCTCCGTTTGCAACTCTGAGGGTCATATCACCTGCCTTCAAAACTCTACACTTTCTCAACGCCTGCAAAGAATTTCAGATGTGAGATCCTGATCCGGTATCCAATACCCAGGAAGTAGAGTTTATTGATAGACAGTTTTCAATAACATACACACCTGAAGCTGAAGCCGCAACTCGCTTCAGATCCTGGGTTCTGGCCTTCCAAGCCTTGCAATCCTGTTTCCAGTGTCCACTTTTGTGACAGTAGAAGCATTCTTCCTTTCCCACCAGCTTTCCCGCTACCTTTGTTGCCTTTCCTTTTCCCTTCGTATCCACTTTACTGATACCGCTCCTTGGTTTGGCGGGGGCTTTCTTCTTCTTTCCCTTGGCTTTCGCCCTGGACCTAGAAGAGGAAGATCCTCCTACAAACAAAGTGGATGTCTCCCTACCTTTCTGTAGGGTGCCCTCAGCACTCCTCAACATGTTCAGAAGTTTGGAAAGTTCAACCTCCTTTCCTTGCATGTTGAAGTTGTAGGGTTACTCGGCACGCGCACAAGGGTCTACGAGGCATCAACCATGCCCGAATAAAAATTTAGCCGTGCCGAACAACCCGAATACGGAACTTTAAACTAGAGATTAGGCGAAAACTAACATGCTAAACATTTTAACACTAAGTGAGAGGGATTACAGCCTTTGTAGATCCGGTCCTTCACTTCATATGCTCCGTGTTGTGGTCCCTTCGCTGCGATCATCGGGATCCGGACTCTCGAGATGTTCCACGAAGAGAAAGACGCAACCTTTGCTTCCGATCTTCGATACTAAGATGATCTACCTTGAAGTTTCTTTAACACAAGCTAACACTCATGAAATGATGTGAACACCCTCATCTAAATAGCAAGGGAAGATGAGGATGATGAAGTAGGATTTTTGCTCTATTTATTTATCTTTTTCTCACAATTATTCATCACCTTTTGAAAAACAAGTAAGCTTTTTCATGAAAGAATTGAAGGAAGAAGATGAACAATATTAGTTATCCTTTTGTGATGAATAGGAAATGAAATAATATGATAGATAATGCAACCATGGTCAAGCTAACTCTTGTAGAGAATTAACTAGGGTTAAAGGTTTGGTTAGGGTTTTGGAAATATCTAGCATAATATCTTAACAAAGACAAAGAAAGAAAACTTCTAGAAACTTCTAGAAAGCCTTAACCCTAATCAAACCCTAACCATGTTTAATCTCTACTAAACAAGTTGCATTATTTATCATATCATGTTACAATATTATATATCACATATACAATATTTATTGCAACAAAATAAAATAATACATTTAACATATATCGCATATATATCAATATATTACCCGAGTGAGAAAAAGAATCTTTTAGTGAGCAAATATTAGCTAATGTAATTTAATATATCATATATATTATTATACATTAAATTATCGAATCAACACTTGATCCGACAATCCGGCTATATCGCATATAACCGACTAATATTTATCCGTACCGATTTGCCGAATCAACACTTGATCCGACGACCCGGCTGATATCAAATATCGCGAGAATTATAATACGGTATCACATATCGCATTATCCTCGGTCCCGCACATATCACATATGTGCTCCTACTCCGTTTTGCCTGAGTCAAGAAACCTCTGTGTAGGACTCTAAAGAATCGTCAATACGCCGGCAGTAGGTGATGATCATATCAAACACCCACAAGCTGCAAGCGGTAAGCTAAACGTAATAGCTACCCAGGTATTGAGCGCTCAGAAGATCAACAAGCAATCCTGTAACTTCTCCTGCGAATCCAAACAGTAACACTCCCGTACAGTCCGGTCTCGTCGTCTGATATGTCGCATATCTCGCCTAGGGGTGGTAAACGTCAGACCCCAGTAGCTCGATAAGTCGTGTCGATTTGAGGTCTATAACAGTTCGAGAAACTACTGATAACACTTACCAGTAAATCTCAGCAACCCTGGCCAGGGATTTCCGGTTATAGCCAATCGAACACAACACAACATCAACTCCCTATACCGGGAGAGACGAATCCCCTCCTATCGCTCATTGCCTCCATGTGATTCGGGACTGTACCCAAAAGCCACCTTTTTGCACGCCCTCTTGGACGTGGTATGATGGAAATCAAAGCACAGTGGGAATCACACAAGACTCTATGACGATCTCGGGTCGACAGACTACTCTGTACCAGTGTCACCGGAGAACTGCCATCTGACGTATGGTATAATACCATCTGGGAGTTCTCGGCGAGTCCGTCCAGTGTACCCAGTCTCCACTGAGCACCCGTACACCATCCTTGATGTCAAACACCGATGGATATGGGATCATCCATCGCCTATCATATGGGTCAAGATGCGTATACGCTAGTCTACACTGGTGCATCGATGCCCTGTCTCGATACACCCACGACTAGGAACAATTATAGGATGTACCCGTCGACTACCGTGGCCCCACTAGTATGATCTCATCATAGTCCCAGTAGTCGAGTACATATCCTAAGGGCTTTATCAACATGTAATATAGAGACAATCAGAGTACATGTTAAGATAAAGTACAACCAGATAGCATACTATCATGTCGAGCAAGAAAGTCCTCCCTATATATGTCCTAGCATCCACTACAATATACATCGTATGTACAGTAATGGCCTCTAGGGCATACATATAACTAACAATCTCCCACTTGCACTAGGGCCATCTGTTATGGTATCGCATACCCAACAATTAGCTGCGGTTGAAGTATCTCATACTCAACCATCCCATAAAAGTCTCTACTGGGAAAAAGGCCTTTGTGAGTGGATCCGCGCTGTTGTCCTCTGTGTCTACTCTCCTAACCTCGATCTCTCTGGAGATCAACCATCTCCATGATCAGGTGATACTGCCTAAGAATTATATCTGGATTTCTGATGGGACGGTAGTTCCTTGGCTGAAGCCACAACTCCATTGTCACACAATGGTAGGAACGAAGTTCATCTTATGAAGTTATAAATATCCAGACTGCCTCTTTTGTAGTATCCTTGGCAACGATGTATCTTGCCTTTAATCGTCTAGTATGTCACGGTATCTAGCTTGGAACTCTTCCAACATACCGTCCCTCCACTGAGGGTAAAGACAATGCCTACGACTGACATTCAGTCGTCCTTATCAGCCTGGAACCTTTCCAGTGATTCTCCCCTGGATCGATTTATACCATCTCACTACAACTAGTGAGTATCCTAATATCCAATTAGATCTATCTCATAGATCCAAAACCCAGGATTTAGGAGGTATCACTTTTATCCTATATGGAGAATCCTTGTGATAAGCGGAGATTGACCGAGCGTAGCATAGGAAACTCCTTCCCTATCAAGAGTATGTCATCCACGTATTCTACGAGGATCACCACCATACTCTCTACTACCTTTTCGTATATACAAGGTTCATCTACCATTTTGATGAAGCCAAACTCTTTGACTACTACATCAAAACAGATGTTCCAACTCCGCGATGCCTGTTTTATCATATAAAACATCTTGCACACGTTTCCGCTGCTCCCACTGTCTACGAAGCCCTCTGGCTGTGTACTTATAGACACTCTTTTCTAAAACATCATTTAGAAAAGCAGTCATGACACCCAACCACCAGATATCGTAGTCATGGTATGTAGCCGTGGCAAGTAAGATCTGGATGGACTTAAGCACAGCTTTGAAAGTCTCAACTTTTCCATGCACACCAAGTAATCGTCTCAAGATATGCTTGCTCCTGATGGGGATTTAACCCTTCAGATAGAGCAACGAAAGTCCATACTTTGTTGGTGTATAAGGATTCCATCTCAGATCGATAAGCATCCGGCCATTCTTACAGAGTCTTACTCCTGATGGCCAGCTCGAAACTAGTTGGGTCATCATCTCATGATGCAATCCTCGCTCCCACTGTCATAGAGAAACAGAAGTATCTCTCAGGTGGGTGAGGAACCCTACTAGATCGGCGGAGAGGCTGAGGTTCGTTGGAATCTACTGAATCCTTTGGTTCTATCAAATCATCAGCTGCAGTCTGTATAGCTGGAACATTTCCAGTTCTACATAACAGACCTTGCCTCGAGCTTGTCCGGATTTTGCTTTTAGACATAGGCCGGACAACCCCAAATCTTAACCAACTTAAGATATGGGCTCTTCCCTTTCCATATCACATATGAAGTGGTAGGTAACTGATTTGATTCGAACCCTATTCAATAAGTATGCAACTTCTCAAGTGCATAACACCCAATAGGAAAAAGGTAACTCAGTAGTACTCATCATAGAGCACACCATATCATATAGGGTGTGATTGCTCCGCCCCGATATACCATCGTGCTATGGTGTATCCGGAGGAGTAATGCCGAGAGAGAATCTCATTCTCCTTTAGAATAGTCCAGGAATTCCGTGCTCAAGTATTCTCCTCCTTGATCTCATCAAAGGACATAATACTTATACCCGTATTTTGGTTCTCTACTTCTAACTTATATTCTGTGAATATCTTAAAAGCTTCGGACTTGTGTTTCAGCAGGAACATATGTCTGAATCTTGAGAGATTATCAGAGAATGTAAAGAAGTACAAAGAACCGATCTTGGCATATGTAGACAGGGGACTTTCATACATCTGCATGTATCAATCCTAAAAGTTCACTAACTCTTTCTCTGTTTCCAACAAACAGAGCTGTGGTCATCTTATCTTTGTGACATGACTGACAAGTTTCACAAGATGTAAATTCAAACTAATTTAAATATGCATCTATATGTAACTTCAGCCAGTCAGATCGCATTGATATGACCTAGTCTACAATGCCTCAAGAAGGATTCGTTCATATCTGAACTCTTCCTCTTGTGTGTGTTCTTTATACTAAGAACTGTAGTTTGATTTAGAACGACAATGCTTTTAGATAACGTGCCTGAACCGATCAACTCTTGATATAGGAAATGTTCAAAACATTATCCAACAATACAAAATTATATCCTTTCTTTACTAATAAAGAGACTGATATGATTTTGTATTTCAGGTTCGGTATCTAATAACATTTGTTCAGAATCAATGTATTCTGGTAATACAGGGTGACAGTGACCAACAGACTTGGCTGCAACACTTGCACCGTTTTCTGTCTCATGAAACTTATCACCCGTTCTCAGTTCTTTACCTATCTGTAGCCCATGTAACAGATTACATATACAGGATCCTGATCCGGTATCACATACCCAGGACATAAAGGATACTGAGAAACAGTTCTGTGTAATGAACACACCCGAAGATGATGCATCAACATGCACTTTCTTCGTTTGGGCGGCACGGGAAATCTGGTATTCCCCAATTTCCTGCTCTTTCTTATAACAATTATAAGTTGGAGCGGGACCAACGTTCCCCAGCTCAGTATAGCAAGCAGGTTCGGTCAGTATATCCGTATTATTATCTTGATTAAGGCGTGATATGGTCGCTACCTGGAGAGAGAGAGAAGAAAACACTCAGGAGAAGAAAACACTCAGCGTATGCTCTTGCAAGATTAGATTGGTTATATAATATATCTAATCAGGATGTCTCCCACTGTTTTAATCAAATCTTCCTTCAAACCCTAAAAGGAAAGACCAGCCGGGATTAATTACACGCTACAAGTTCGCCAATCTTTCAGCCAGGCCAGTGTCGGTACATTGAGGGAGGTCCCCCGTGCTTTCGCACGAACCTAATTAATGTAAACCTCGTTTTCCCAGAGGCGTAACCCCGTTAACACCTTTCTAGACACCTACTTGATCGACTAATTGTAATGTGTAAAACTCTCCCAGGAGTAACTCTTACTCGCAGCGGGTATCGGGATCCAACTATCTTATAGAAGGTATGCAATCTCATTGCAAATTTCAACACTTGAAATTCCCAATAATATTTTACCCCTAGCATCCTATGAACTTGACGGAGGTCAACAAACCATAGGCTACTACTCAAGTTCAACCCGTCATTTCCTGATTGAATTAAACCCACCCGCACGACCCTTGACGGAGGTCAACAAGGCCGCACGACTACCCTAACCCAATCTGCATCATATGCATAAGCAGATAAATACTAGTCAGCTACCGCACACTACGCCTTGACGGAGGCCAACAAACGTAGCACGAATACTAAGTAGGACTTATCTGAAATGACGGAGGGCTACGTCGGGTTTTTCTGAAAACCCTTTGCGTAATGAACTTGATATCGTTGTAGAATCGAGTGATTTTAAATGGAGTGTCTTTGAGGCTTTTCTAGTTTTGCTAAAGGGGTCACTCCCGGCGAAGGGATCGTCGGCCCTTTCCTCATCGAATAAGGTGCAGGATATATCATATATACCGCTGTGCAAAGCAGAAACTATAGAAGCAATCAAAAGACAAACCGAGTTTGTAGCATCTGCCAGTTATTGCTAAAGGAGTCACTCCCGGTGAAGGGATCTCGGTCCTTTCCTTATCGAATAAGGTGCTGGATGTTCTACAAGGAACACCGCTATGCAAAGCAAGAACTGTAGCTACCAGTTTTTATAAACAAGTTTCTATAACATCTTAGGTTTCTTTTATTTCATTAATCTCATTAATGAAGTCCCATTTTAATTATGCTTCGTAAGCATCTCTTTTTGAAACGAAATCTGCAATATAACATATATCTCATATATAATATAAACATTCGTCTCAGGCAGTAATATGATCTCATCACAGAACATTGCAGCAGAAGAACATATATGAAATATTGGATATACTAGAACGTCCGTGTTTTCAATACGAGCCTGTATAAAACACGGATTCCACGGTCGCGATGAATAGCCAAACCCACATCCCTAGACCCCTACGAGAGCGGCAAGTAACACTGCCAATTCTAGGGTTAGGAGACCCGGTCTCGACTCCTCGAGATGGTCTCCCACTGGACCCTAGAACCCGGTTACTTGTGCTCCCCGCCTTGGGTCTACCTAATGCGGAAAAGTAAATAATATACAACGGTGACATCTTCCGCTACCTGGAAGTGCCCCAATAAAAGAATATTACATACAAAAGAATTATACATGAATGAAAAAGAAAAACTCTCATCTCACATAAAACCCCCGGCTATTCAAAACGCGACGATCCAATAGAACATATCAAAGCAACACATAATATCTTATATCATCAACGTAAGCAAGTATGCGTATCCCGATTGTCGTTGATGTATAGCAACGAAGCCGGCGATACACCACATACTACGCTTACGGTCACAGAAAAGAAAGTGTAAAACTACAACAGTTGGAATCCGCAACCTCCTTAGACATCGCATGCCTAACCAAATAAATTCCTTAGACATCACATGCCTAACAATTATAAACCCCGCATTTTAGTCTCATTATCGAAAACTCTTTTCAATATCAAGTCGGGCAATTCAACAAGATTCCCGACGTCCTGATCGAATGCTCGTCGCAAACTTTAGTAGACGGCCGCACCCCCGATACCGTCGACGAAGTGCACCAAGGCGGAACACCGCTACCGGGAGCACCCGAACGGATGCTTTCGGCGACGGGGTTCTCCTACAGTCACTTGGTCGGGGCTATGGAGTGGCTGTCTATTAAGTTTACCCGGCGAGTATCCACGTACGCTACGTAATTGCGACGGACTTTTGATCGCATCAAAATTCCGTGGCAACCGATCATTTGAGACTAAACTGCTATGTTTATAATATTCGAATCAGTTATCTCATAACTACCTGTGGATTCCAATTATTGTATCACATTCCAGATAAAATAGAAAAAATTAAACTTTCCGACCGAATCATCAAGCACCCAAGATTTCCCCAATATATCTCAACACTTGAAATCAGTTTAAAAACGTCCATCACATGCCACAGTACCAATGGTCCAGCCGTAGAAGGGTCAAGCCAACGCCTCACATGTGGCACGCCGTACTGCCCCAAACCCTAAGGTTCAAAGGGCAGTTCAAGACGGTCACATAATCGAGTTAAGGTTTGTTGTCTTCTAGAGGGTCCACCGAGTTATTTGCATGACTTAGAACATTCTTAAACACGAGAAAAAATCCAACTTTTGAAAAAAATTCCGACAGGGGAAAAAGTGAGTTATTGATATCCGTTCGAACTTTTTAACAGTTTCTAAAAGTTATCCAGAAAAAACACATAGACAAAATCTGATAATCCGACCGAATCATCGAATCCCTAAACAACCCCAGAAAATTCAACAGTTGAATAAATATTAAAAATTCCCAGAAAATACAACATTACAAAATAGGAGTTACTGTGAAAACCACGTGCCAAGAATTGACCATGTGGCCGCGGAACCGCCGCACATGCTGGGGTGGGGCCGCGGTTCCGCGCCTCTTTGGGCGACTTACACTCACGTGCTTCACAGTAGTTCTTATAATTACATGCTGTAATTTTTGGATATTTTTAATGTGGAAAAATCCCAATTTTTAGAAAATTTCCAGAGAGCATGTTTCGGACGGGGGTTTTGGTTCGATCGGACTTCAAACTTCGTCTAGACTTCGCCTAAAGCTCTAGCTTGGCTCTGATACCACTGTAGGTCAGGCAGCCACCCCATCCAATGGGGTCGCCGTGGCACCAACGGGTCCCTCAGCCGCTACTTTTTACGCATGCCCCCTCGCGAGGACTACAACCCGCCGGAACACCTTCCGGTCTCGGGACACCCTGGGGTTAAGAGCCTATGCTTCGCCACACTGTCACACAGTGAGAACCCCCCATAGGTCGACATCCAATGCCTAGTATCTCTGATACCACTGTAGGGTTACTCGACACGCGCACAAGGGTCTACGAGGCATCAACCATGCCCGAATAAAAATTTAGCCGTGCCGAACAACCCGAATACGGAACTTTAAACTAGAGATTAGGAGAAAACTAACATGCTAAATATTTTAACACTAAGTGAGAGGGATTACAACCTTTGTAGATCCGGTCCTTCACTTCATATGCTCCGTGTTGTGGTCCCTTCTCTGCGATCATCGGGATCCGGACTCTCGAGAGGTTCCACGAAGAGAAAGACGCAACCTTTGCTTCCGATCTTCGATACTAAGATGATCTACCTTGAAGTTTCTTTAACACAAGCTAACACTCATGAAATGATGTGAACACCCTCATCTAAATGGCAAGGGAAGATGTGGATGATGAAGTAGGATTTTTGCTCTATTTATTTATCTTTTTCTCACAATTATTCATCACCTTTTGAAAAACAAGTAAGCTTTTTCATGAAAGAATTGAAGGAAGAAGATGAACAATATTAGTTATCCTTTTGTGATGAATAGGAAATGAAATAATATGATAGATAATGCAACCATGGTCAAGCTAACTCTTGTAGAGAATTAACTAGGGTTAAAGGTTTGGTTAGGGTTTTGGAAATATCTAGCATAATATCTTAACAAAGACAAAGAAAGAAAACTTCTAGAAACTTCTAGAAAGCCTTAACCCTAATCAAACCCTAACCATGTTTAATCTCTACTAAACAAGTTGCATTATTTATCATATCATGTTACAATATTATATATCACATATACAATATTTATTGCAACAAAATAAAATAATACATTTAACATATATCGCATATATATCAATGTATTACCCGAGTGAGAAAAAGAATCTTTTAGTGAGCAAATATTAGCTAATGTAATTTAATATATCATATATATTATTATACATTAAATTATCGAATCAACACTTGATCCGACAATCCGGCTATATCGCATATAACCGACTAATATTTATCCGTACCGATTTGCCGAATCAACACTTGATCCGACGACCCGGCTGATATCAAATATCGCGAGAATTATAATACGGTATCACATATCGCATTATCCTCGGTCCCGCACATATCACATATGTGCTCCTACTCCGTTTTGCCTGAGTCAAGAAACCTCTGTGTAGGACTCTAAAGAATCGTCAATACGCCGGCAGTAGGTGATGATCATATCAAACACCCACAAGCTGCAAGCGGTCAGCTAAACGTAACAGCTACCCAGGTATTGAGCGCTCAGAAGATCAACAAGCAAGCCTGTAACTTCTCCTGCGAATCCAAACAGTAACACTCCCGTACAGTCCGGTCTCGTCGTCTGATATGTCGCATATCTCGCCTAGGGGTGGTAAACGTCAGACCCCAGTAGCTCGATAAGTCGTGTCGATTTGAGGTCTATAACAGTTCGAGAAACTACTGATAACACTTACCAGTAAATCTCAGCAACCCTGGCCAGGGATTTCCGGTTATAGCCAATCGAACACAGCACAACATCAACTCCCTATACCGGGAGAGACGAATCCCCTCCTATCGCTCATTGCCTCCATGTGATTCGGGACTGTACCCAAAAGCCACCTTTTTGCACGCCCTCTTGGACGTGGTATGATGGAAATCAAAGCACAGTGGGAATCACACAAGACTCTATGACGATCTCGGGTCGACAGACTACTCTGTACCAGTGTCACCGGAGAACTGCCATCTGACGTATGGTATAATACCATCTGGGAGTTCTCGGCGAGTCCGTCCAGTGTACCCAGTCTCCACTGAGCATCCGTACACCATCCTTGATGTCAAACACCGATGGATATGGGATCATCCATCGCCCATCATATGGGTCAAGATGCGTATACGCTAGTCTACACTGGTGCATCGATGCCCTGTCTCGATACACCCACGACTAGGAACAATTATAGGATGTACCCGTCGACTACCGTGGCCCCACTAGTATGATCTCATCATAGTCCCAGTAGTTGAGTACATATCCTAAGGGCTTTATCAACATGTAATATAGAGACAATCAGAGTACATGTTAAGATAAAGTACAACCAGATAGCATACTATCATGTCGAGCAAGAAAGTCCTCCCTATATATGTCCTAGCATCCACTACAATATACATCGTATGTACAGTAATGGCCTCTAGGGCATACATATAACTAACAGAAGTTAAGGATAAACTGGGCGTAAGTGGAAGGAAGGGACTGGAGAATCAAATCAGTGTAGAGTTCATTCTCCAACGTGGTCCGGAGGTCCACGAGCTCCTCTATTTAGCCAATCATCTTAAGCACGTGTTCCGCTACCGATGATCCGATGGCCAATCTTGCCGAAAATAGCTTCTTCGACACTTCGTATCTTGCGATACGAGACTGCTCTCCATACAGTTCTTTTGTATGAAGAAATATGGACTCTAGGTCCATATTCTCATGCCTCCTCTGATGTTCGTTGTCCAACGAGGCAAGCACGAGGCATTTGGCTCTCCCATGTCTTACGGATTTCTACATCCGCGACGCTGGAGGTGGGACCTGGGACAGGGGGAGCTTTGGTGGTAAGGATATACCCCAACTTGTCGTAAGTGATTGCCATCTTGACATTCCTGAGCCAATCTTTGTAGTTTGGCCCTGTCAGTATGTTTTTATCTAGTAATAACTTAAGTCCGGTCATGTTGAATGGTCGCTGCAATTAGGAGAGAGAAAGAAACACTTTAGCATGATGCTCTTGCAAGTTTAGAGTGGTTTTTAGTTTGTCTAAACAGGATGGCTCCCACTGTCTCTCGAATCCCTTCTCAGACCATAAAGAAAGAATTAGTCGGGATCAATCTCACCGTACAATATTTGCTTAACCGTTCAGCCAGGCCAGTGTCGGTACTTCGAGGGAGGTTTTCCAACGCTTTCGCGAAGTTCCTTAATTAAGTAACCTCTTCTCCCTGTGGGCGTAGCCCCGCTAACACCTTTCTAGACACCTACTAGGTTTATAGCATTGATCGTTAAGTGAGAACTTTCCCGAGGAGTAGCATATACTCACAGTAGGATCGGGATCCAAATATCATCGCGTGATAAAACCGAAGGAATCCTACCAGAATCATCACACTCCAAATGGTATGCAGCGCTAGCAAGTTTCAGTACTTATGAAACTCCCGATGTGGATTTTTGCCCCATGCTCTTATGACCTTGGCGTTAGGTCAAAATGTCATAAGTCACATGTCAAGTTCTTCCCATCATTATCCAGGTTAATTTGAACCCACCCGTACCTACCCTTGACGTAGGCCAAAATGGCAGTACGACTGTCTCAAACCAACGCATTCTATCTATGCAACAGATAAATATCCGGCAGCTACCAATCACTATGCCTTGGCGTGAGGTCAAAATACATAGCTTGAATACTACCGAATATTTAACTGAAATGATGGAGGGCTACGAATGGTTTTGGCGAAACCGTGAACGTAGTGAACTTGATATAATCGATGGAACGAGATAGCTTTTAAAAGGAGTGGTTCAAGCTCCGCATTTAAAAGTTTGGTTTTGAAAAGAACCGAGTGGTTTTCAAAGTGTTCCAATCGACTTTTACTTGGTTTATTTTCTTGCATTAGTTCTTTTAATGCGTCCCATCAATTAATCCTACCATTGCAGAAAACAACCAAAATATGGTGTACGCTTATGCCATCCGCATTCGCCACGGGGCCCCGTCATCACCCGTTAGGTTACTTAACTAACGACAGAGCGGGGGCTGGACTAGCGCGGATGCAAAACATAAGAAACACCTAAATAGTTATCATATATAAATATATAGCAATGATAGACATTACAGATCACAGATGAACACTTTGGATATACTAGGAATCCGCGATTCGTTCGAGCCTGCAACGAAAAGCGGATTACACGGTTGCGATGAATAGCCAATACCCCACCCAAGACCCCTACAGGTACGGCAAACTACCCGCCAAGTACCCAAAGCGAAGCAACCTCCCTTAACGACGTGAGTAGGCCACTCGGCACTTCGAAATACCCGGTAGTTTGTGCACCCCACCATGGGTCTATCCTAGGAGCAAAAAACAGTAAAAAGAAATTATACAATGACGGCTACAACCCCGACCCGGTTGTGCGGCCAAATAAATAATATTACATCAATTTACATATTGCATGAATGAAAGAAAAAGAAACACTCATCTCACATCCACCCCGGCTATTCATCCGCGACAATCCACCGAGTTCATATACACAAACCAATAAGCATTACAGATCACAGATATGTATAACCCCCACTAATCGACGTATAGCGATTAGCGGACGTTAAATACATATAAACATCACAGATATAACCAAATTTCTATTCTGGAAAATCTGGGCAGAAATAGTGAAGTTCGATAAAAAAAATACGGATTTATAGCCACCCAAATACAAATTTCTATTCTGGAAAATCTGGGCAGAAATAAAATATCTTAAAAATCCCAAAACCATCACAGAAGAACACTGCACCAAACTCGGTCCAGAGCCGAGTCAACTCGGCCGCGGTTCCGCGGCAAGAAGCATGTTCTTGCCGCGGAAATGCGGCGCTTTGAACGGTTCATTGGATCGTTTTTGGTGTGCTTCTTGACAAAACCCTGAGCCGATTTTTGAAGTATGATTTTTTATTTTTTGAGCAGAAAAAAAAACAACAGAAACTTAGGGTTTTGATGTTTTAGTTTTGCGATTTTTCCGATCGAACTTCCATACACTTTATTAACTAGCTAGTTTATGTTTAGTTAGGCTCTGATACCACTGTAAGTCCACGTTGCCCACCCCGGTGCTTGCGGGGAGGCGGAAAACGGAATAAAAATCGGATTTTTATCGAACTAGGCAACATGGACTAACTAAAGGAGGATCTTTGCTAAACAAAAGCTAACTAGATTTAGCTACATGGATGAAAGGTTATACCTTAGGCTTTATGTCCTTCTCTCCTTGCTCCTTGGAGTGGAAGAAAGAGATCACCTTGTCGCCTTCTCTAGTCGAAGAAGGATCCACCCGAAAGCCTCAACCTTTGGCTTCAACTTCAAGCTAGAAGTAACTAAGGTGCTAGAAGTGCTAATCCTAGAACCTTAGATGAGAGTAGAGATTACTTTGGAGACGTTTATCTCAAGCTCAAGTGTTTCTCAACACATGAGAGGGGAGAGCTTGAGAGACAGGAAGAGGAGAGGAGAGAATCTATATGAGAGAATGAGAGAATAATAGAACCATTCTCATATATATGTGTGAATTATGTAAAAAGATAATTAGCAAGATAATTATCATGGTTTAATCAAGACTTGACCATTATCATTTCACATTAAATGAAAATTGCAATGATCAAAGAGCATCTTTCATATGGAATGATGATGGTCAACATGTCAACCAAGGTCAACAAGTCAAGTATGGTCAAAATATCAACAACCCTAACCATGCACAATTATATATAACTAATATCAATTAATCATAATACACACATAAGCATTAGGGTTAACAAAATGACAATGGTCATTAACCCTAATCAAAGTCCTCTGCCTCTGTCTCAGTCAACTGTGCATACGCACCCATATTCGTGATCCGAGGAACACGAATACAATGAGATAAAACTAATCCCAAATCATATACTAGGATCTGGCTTAAACCAAAGCCCACTAGTATAAGCTGTCCGGATAGCAAACGTGCACAAGTGCGTGGATGTGAACGGACCCTATCGCAAAACCATGCGACCTCTACTCATTTTACCTAAAGGCGAATAACTCTCTGTGTGGGACTCTAAAGACTCGACACTACGCTGGCAGTGGGTTTAACCACAGACCGCAAGCGGTACTAGCTGTACGTAACGGTCCCCAGGTAGATGCCGATAAGAAGACTGACGAGGTGACCCCATCTGAACTCCTACTGAGCCTGAATGTGACAGTCTCCATACAGTCCGGTCTGTTCGTCTGATACATCACATGGCGGGCCTAGGGGGGCGGTGAACGTCAGTCCCCTAATAGCGGTACAAGTCGTGACGGAGTGCAGCCCAGAACACCCTGAGATAACACTGGAAACCTACCAGTATATCTCGCTTGCCCTGGCCAGGGACTACTTGTGTAATGGCTCTTCTGGACACAGCGCGATGTCAACCCCCAATACCGGGAGAGAAGAATCCTGTCTAACCGTCACTGCCTCCAAGTGCTTCGGGACTGCACCCAACTACTACCTGTTTGCACGACTCCTTTGAGCCGTGGTAGGGTAGTAATCAAAGTACAGAGGGAACACACTCGAGGCGAAGTGACAGTGTCAAGTCAGCGGACTAAGCTGTACTCATGTCACCTGGGAACTGATAACTGACGATAGGTATAATACCAACCAACAGTTCCCGACGAGTCCTGTCCAGTGTACTCGTATCCTAACGAGCACCCGCATACTATCTCAAGTACGACGTACTGACGGCTGTGGGACAGACCGTCTCCCACGCTGGGATGAGAAGCGCATACGCTAGTCTACTCCGGAGTATCGATGCCCTGTCTCGATAGTCCAATGACAAGGGACCTGTATAAGGATGTGCTTATGGATTACCCAGCCCCCATGAGTGTGAGCGCCATCACAACGCTGGTAATCAAGCAAAGATCCTACGGGCTCTACTAATATGTATATAAGCGATATGCTAAAAGAAACACATGCACATATTAAAGCAGAGACAAACCAAGTAGCATACTACCATTTCGAGCAAGATTGTATATACAACTGTGAATATCCCAAGCTTCCATCAAGTAATATACATACTAGTATGATACAGTAATGGCCTCTAGGGCATATACACTAACAGAATATAGTGTTAAACACTGAAATACATTCGGCGCTCACGCGCTCCCACGTGAGGCGCTTAAAGTAGTGTTAAACACTAAAGCTGAAGCGCTCACGTGGGGTCACGTGAGGCGCTTGAGTGTTTGGCCCAAACTTCCTTTATTTTATTCTCGGAATATGCAAATAAGTGTTGAACACTTTGGTTTTCATGGCCATCACGTGTGGGCACGTGATGGGTACCTATGCACTGGATATTAAAGTGTTTGTTAAAGGTCACATGAGGACACATGAGGGCGCCCAAAGTCTGTTCTGCCTTTATTTTGGGAAGGTTTTTAAGGGTCACGTGGGAGCACGTGACCTAATCTTATTCATTCTCTTTTGATCATTTGAGGGGAGGGTCATGTGTTGCCACATGATCATGTTGGGTACTGGGTCCTTTTACGTGCATGGAGAGATAAATCCCTTAAAGAATTAAATTCTCTTACAGGGTTAAACCCTAATTTTATTTAGAGGAATTAAATTCCTTTATGTTCGAAATAATTAAATTCTTTAAACTCAATTCTCTCTCTAAGTTTTGGATCTGCATGGCAGAATCTCCCTGATGAGAATTAAATTCTCAACTTATGGGGAAATCTGCTTCTGCAGATCTTCAACCAAAGGAAGAACTAAGTTCTTATTCAGAAGAGTTAATCTCTTAGTTTGAGAATTGAATTCTCTTTTTATTTTGTGGGAGCTTATAGGATGATCTCTTTCCCTCTCTTACCTAAGATTTCTTTCTTTTCTGAAGAGACCTTCTTTTCTCTCTGGAGAATTAAATTCTCTTTTGTATTCTCTCTCTGTTGTTGTATCTTCCCCCTCTTTTTTTTCCTTTGGCTCCTATTTATAGGAGAAAGAAAAGAATCGGTTTGTTTAGTCAATCTTTCATTGAAATATTTTGATTGATTTTGTAACCAACATGATCTTTTAGATCACTCGGTGAATTTTATTCACCATTGGATTTTTAATCCGAAAGATATTTTATTTGTTGTTCCTGGCAGATTTTAGGAAAATATTTCCTTGTATGGAATCTTTCTATAAATTGGTGATTTTTAATCACCATTGGATTTTTAATCCAACGGTGCTCCACTTTACAGAGCGCAATCTTTTTTTGTTTGGAAAGATCTAGGGAAATATTAAGATTTTGATTTCCCTTAATTAGAATTTAATTCTATTAGTTCAGAAGGTTTAAGAGCCTATCATATGTTGGCACGTGACCCTACTGATTGACCATTTAATTAGAATTTAATTTTATCAGTTCAGAGATCTTAGGAACCCATCACGTGTTGGCACGTGACCCCCTGTTACGTGTGGGCACGTGATGCCCCATTTAGGATTTTCTTTCCACTAACTCAGAGAGTTTTAAGACCCTATCACATGGTGGCACGTGACCCACTGATTAAGCATTTAACAAGATCTATTATTTTAAAGAACTCGAGAACTCATCACGTGTTGGCACGTGACCCCTGGTCACGTGTGGGCACGCGATGTCCCATTGCGGTTTTTTCCTGTTGTTTTATTATACCTTTTAATTCCTTTCAGTGGGTTTAAAGGCCTATCATGTGTGGACACGTGACCCCTTTTGATCAGAATTTAATTCTTATTATTTCTGAGTCCTCAGGCAACCATCACGTGTCGGCACGTGACCCCCGATCACGTGTGGGCATGTGATTCCCCATTTCTTGTATTTTATGAGGGAACAAATGCCCCCACAGCATTGTTCTCACGTGTTTGCACATGATTGCAACACTGTAACTTTTTGTGGCCGTTGGATCTGCCTAGGGAACAGGGAAGATGAACCGTTTTCCATCATGTCCTATAAATGCAGGGGTCTCTTCAGCAGTGTCTCCACTCCTTCATCTTCTTCCTTCCTTGTTCTTGCCTTGAGAATTTAATTCTCCTCCTCAGAGCTTAGTTCTTTTTTCAAAAAAAATTCCAGAGTTTAACTCTGTCAACAAAAGATTTCCTTTTTCAGGAAAGGGTCTTGAACAGCCGAGGAACTTCTTATAGAAATTTTCTTTGGATTTTAAATCCACACCAAGGGGTTTTCCCTTTAACAAAAGCCCATCTTTCCAAGTTCTTTAAGAATGTCAGATCTTTAAATAATAAACCCTTTTTGCTAGGCGTTTCTTTGATCTTAGGGGATTGATGATGATACTTGTCTGCTTCTGGAATTTAATTCCATTCCAAAGAGCTTAGCTCTGAAAATTTTTCTGGGAATTTAATTCCTCTGTTCAAAAGGAATTTAATTCCTCTAAAGAACTTACTTCTAACAAGAAGACTTCTTGAGATTTTTCATCCCGAGTTGTTCTTGACAACAAAATTTTAGGAGAGATTCTGCTTGATTTGCAGAGTTCATGATGGGGCTTTCCTTGGGGGAATGTGTAGAGATGTTTGAAATCCACTATTCATTTATTGAGAATCTTCTTTTTATTCTCATAATGATTACCCTGCCTCATCATCAGTGAGCCGCCACATTGATTTTGTGGGGCCCATGTGTTTTGCAACCATTGGTCCCATGGAATAAGCTGCTCGTCGTTTTCTTCCACTGTCTTTATATATATATATATATATATATATATATATATATATACACACACACACGTGTGGGTTTCATTAACAGTTTCCCTTTCCATTATTTCAGGAACAATGTCTTCTCTTCCATACTTTCCCTTTACTCGCTCGGAGGCGGATTTTCCTCAATCACCGTCGGACGAAGAAGCGATGGCAATGATCAGGGCTCATGACCCGGGTTACACCAACTTACTTTTATGGGGAACCTGGTATGGGCATATCATTCGCGTTCGTCGAAGCTTTCTTTGCGAGGTGCCAACAGAAGCTCTCCGCCCGTTCTTGCCGATGTACCGTCCGCAAACTACTTTTGCTGTAGAGGTGGTGGATTGGACTCCTACAGGACTGCTCGAGCCGTCGACAGTTGGGATACCAAACCAACCTGTGCCGGCCATAGATATCTTAGGGCGTCGTATTTGCCAAAGCGAAGCCCATCCCTGAGGACAAGTCTACAAGATGGGGCTTACCCCTCGCCATCCCATGGGCTATCTTCTCTGGGCTCGTTACATCCTGTCCGCCCATCATGCGCAACTGCAGAAGGTCGGGCTTTACCAGGCGGTGTACGCGTCTCTCTTCCGTTATCAGTCTCCTCACTTATGGTGTGTTAAAGCTTTCCTTAATCAATGGAATCTTCCCACCAACACTTTCTTGTTAGGGGACTGCGAAGTTTCGATTTCTTTGGAAGAGTTTCGCGAGATCTCGGGTTTACCGATCAAGGGAGCACCTTATGAAGAATTGTTGCCCTCTGATGAGTATGTCTTCGAGACTGCACCCGCTACGCTTGACGGCTTGTCGACTGAAAATGCCGTCCGCCATAAGTACCCGAGTCTAATCAAGACCCTGGGTATTTTTGAGAAGCTGTTCACAGAGTCAGAGGAACAGGGCGTCACTTTTAAAAGCTTTATCGCCTGCTTCCTTCGTGGAGACATTCTATCAAAGGCGGCTCCGAAGTTCACGAATATTAATGACCCCTTCGGGTTTGGTTTAAATAAGCTACCGGTTAGAGAAGAGGATTTGCCACAGTTCTACATTCCAATCTTGTCGGCTGTATCTTTCGAGTCGATCGCAGCTCCTGGCATGGATGAAGAAACATTCTTCGTCGGTTTTATCAGCGTTTGGCTCAGTTGGTTAGTCGTTCTAACGCACCGTCGATTCATGAGAGCCTTGATCATTTACCCTGCTCATCGCATTGCCGAAGGGACGCGACTAGCTGTGGGCATTGCAGGGCTATCGCATCTGTACCATGGGCTAAGCACTGCAGCCAATACCTCAACCCCAGACGTGAACGTAGTGAGTTTCTCTCTTCATTATTTTACGTCATGGATTGAGATGCACGTGCTAGGGGAATTTGCTGAGCACCAGAGACCCAGCTTTTATGATGCTTATACCTTTCCGCAGCTTATGAGGTTGGTGGACGCTTCTGCTCCTGACCCAACTCAATTAGGGGCTCTTCGTGTGCTGCTCAATCCGTATGCCAACGAAGGCGGAATGGTATTTAGTGATCGAATCCTCTCTGCTCCCTCGGGACCTGTTCAACAGTTGTTTGATTTATCGAAAGAGAGAGCACCATCCTTGAAGCCCAAGGAAGCCATGCACTTGTACTCGATCAGGCCGGGTTATCTGGTGTTCCGCCGAAATGATGCGGTTCTTTTTATGCGGTATAATCCGCACTGTTTCGCCCGGCAATTGGGTTATGACCAGGGTGTTCCCTTTGAAGCATTCATGGTGGAGCCTAGCTCTTCTTTGGAAGCTGTTCGTGACGCCACCCACCATTTCATGAGGCTGAACACCGGTTCTCATTTCATGATCCTCGAGGCCGACTACATTCCGAGGTGCGTGGGGGCTTTCACGGGTTGGTATCGCCACCGGGTTAGTCCAATCATTGCTGAGAAGAGGAGGATACTTTTTGGGCTTAGGGTTCCCGCCCCGCTCCAGGCTACGGGAATCCCGCCGCGACCACGGGTTATGGTTCACCCTCCCTTGAGGGGGACTGACGCCTTACTTATTCCTGAGGCATTGGAGGCGGTCCTGACTCCTCCTACCGTTGGGCTGCCGACGCGCACTAGAGCTCATGCGAGGGCTTCTGATAAGGCACCGGTAACAGTTTCATCGGCTGCGGCGTAAGCGATGGCAGTGTCATCATCGGTAGCACCGCCGAGAGAGGATACTGAAGACGAAATGGGTCAACGTCGCACCAAAGCATCGAGGGGAAAGAAGCGATCGTCTTCTGGTGTTAGCTCTGGGTCAAAGAGGCGAAAGAAGACGGTCACCAATCTGCTCGACTTTTTAGTGGAATCCTAGCCTATCATTCAAGACGAACCAATATCTATGCAAGAACTGGATGATGGTCTTCTTTTCCCAGGTTCATCCGCCGAGGAAGTCGCATTGTTGGCTGAGGCTATAAGACGCTCCCAGGATGAGACTGAAAACGTGAGGGTCCCGAAAAGGTCTTATCCTGCCGTCATCTTCTACGAAGATCCTCCATCGATACGGCGGATATTTATTGGTCCTTTGGAAGAGGGAGGCGAGATAGCCCTTAAGCGGCCTATATCGGCCGATGCCGAAGATGAGCTGTCGTTGTGGACTGGTGGCCACGAGTCTACCCTCGAACCCCGGCGAGAATAAATTCTTGAGAAGGAACGCCGGCTTGAAAAAGCCATACTAGAAGCTCCTTGGCGCATTGGTATACTTATACATCTTTTTGTAGTATTTTGCACTGCTTATATATATATCCTTATCTTCGTGAAAACTTTGCAGGGACTTCGGCAATGGCAGAGGATCTGAGTTCGAGTCGCGCCTTGACTATGGACTTTGTAAATATCCTCGATGAGACACCAGTAAGTGTGTAGGGGGTCGATACAGCTGTTCTTCCTGCCATGGAGCTCCCATTGATGGTTTCCATTCTCTCGGTGCTTGCTCTCCCGGAAGAGGCATCTTCATTGGCCGCAGATTCAATGGATCTTTCTGGGGACAGCCCAGAGACCATGTGACAGGTAGCCGATGCCACCGTCCTTTCATTGGAGCCTGCAGCGGTGGCCGCTGCTCCTCAACTGGAAGCTGTTATACCGGCCCATGTCCTCGATGATGTGCCTGAAGGCATGGAGGATGCTGCCGATGCTGCTATCCCTCCAGTTCAGAGTGGGAGGAGCATCGAAGGTATTCTTTTATCTTTTGTTTTAATGATCTCTTCATTATCTGAACCTTTCTGTCTTTTCAGAGCTATGAGGATTGGCGGCGTCCATCGCGGACCTGTCCCCCAGGAAGTCTTTTCAGGGTCTGCTAGAGATGGCCGCGCCGTAGGCAATATCCCCTCAACGCATCGTCCTATATTCCGGGTAAGGTTAGTATTATTTGCTCCTCTCATGGCATTACTATTACTTCGTATAACGATGCTAATGTCTTCTGTAGTTCTGGAAGCTGACGATGAAGTTGAGATCCTTGATGGGCCTGGGGATCTTCTAGACCCTTCTTGCATGACTATGGGTAAGTAAAATTTTGACGTTGTTTCATCTACTCTTTGCTTGCAACTCTCGCTGATTTCTTTTTTATGAATCTTAACAGCTTTGCCCATTCTTACCACGCTGGAATCTCGTATCGTCATGCCCCCCGGCCCCTATGCTCTACATGCCTCTGAACGGATGGCAAAGCTAAGCCTTCACTCTTTGTCAGCTCTGATCGAAGACCTTCGTGCTGGTAGATTGATCACGGCCGAAGAATTTGCCGCTGAAGCCAACAGTTCTCTCCTTCTTCTTGCTGCTTACCATAGTGAAACATTGGTGCAAGTCTGGGTTGAGTTTTGTTGTCGGGTGGAGGCTTGCTTGCATAGTCTTGAATGTACGCGCCTTCCTTCAGAGGTTGTGGCTGCAAAGGCGAGCTTGCGGGGGCTGATTGAATGGTGCGCCGCAAATATGCTGTCATGCGAGAAGAGCCTCAGTCGAAAATTTTCAGAGAGGAAGCTGGCTTCAAATGCGCTGGGGGACTTCAGGCTGAACTTACGGCCAAGACCACTCGTGCGTATGAACTCTGGTGGGTGCTTCAAAAAACTATCAGGGAGGTGGTAGCTATTGATAAAGCCGTCATTTTTACCCGCGAGATGGTTGAAGCCCACAAAGTCACCGAATAGGAGCTTGAAAGTTGGCTTGCCTCGTACCAGGCCCAACAGTCTCAAGCGGAGGCCCGTCTCGTAGCGATAACAAATTATGAAGCCGAGGCTCAGCGGAAAAACAATGAACTGACAAATCCGTTAAATCGTCCGCCGTCTTGAAAAATTGTATATTTTTCCTTTTATTCTTCTTTTGTACATACTCCTGAATGAGAGTATTTTTTTATTCTTTCATAGAATGTAATTTGTATTCATTTTGATTCACGAATAAAACACATATTTTTCTTGTCTCCCTCTATCATTTTTCCTATTTGCTGTATTGTCTCTATGTTACTCTGGCAAGCGTAGAGAATATTTCATCCTAGCCTTCTTGTAGGGTATCGATGGCTTAGGAAGCAGGTTGAGGTCTGCTGCCTAAGACTTTCCAACTTTATGAGTCGTGAGGATCTCATAAAGACTTTTCTCCCTACGAGTCGAGAGGATCCCGTAGGTGTATTTTCTCCTTAGGAGTCGTGAGGACTCCTAAGTGTGTGTTTTCTCTTGAGAGTCGTAAGGATCTCACAAGAGAATTTTCTTCCTTACAAGTCGAGAAGACTTGTAAGTGGTTGTTTCCTTTCTTGTCGATGTTTGACTTAGGAGAGTGCGGCCTGTAGAAAATCTACCTTGACTTCTCTGCGAGGCAATGATGGCTTGGGAGACAGGGTTAGGATCTGCCGTCTAAGACTTTTCAAATTTATGAGCCGTGAGGGCCTCATAAAGACTTTTCTCCCTACGTGTCGAGAGGATCTCGCAGGTGTGGTTTCTCCTTAGGAATCATGAGGATTGCTAAGTGCATTTTCTCTTGAGAGTCATAAGGATCTCACAAGAGAATTTTCTCCTTACAAGTCGAGAGGACTTGTAAGTGATTGTTGAGTTGACCTGCTCCTGAGTTAAAGCATTGCTTTGACGGGGAGTTTCGAAGGTTTACTCTGGCTATTTCCTACGGAGTCAGGATTGACATTGGCCGTGTTCTACAGGGCCAGGAGAGGTTGACTTTATCCGCATTTCACGGTGTCAGGGGTTGACTTTATCCGCATTTCATGGTGTCAGGGGTTGCTCTGGACATTTCCCACGGGGTCAGGATTGACTTTGGCCGTGTTCTACGGGGCCAGGATTTGCTCTAGGCGTTTCCCACGGGGTCCGGATTGACTTTAGCCGTGTTCTACGGGACCAGGAGGTGCTCTGGGCGTTTCCTACAGGGTCAGGATTGACTTTAGCCATGTTCTACGGGACCAGGAGGTGCTCTGGGCATTTCCCACGGGGTCAGGAATGACTTTAGCCATGTTCTACGGGACCAGGAGGTGCTCTGAGCGTTTCCCGCGGGGTCAGGATTGACTTTAGCCGTGTTCTACGGGACCAGGAGGTGCTCTGGGCGTTTCCCACGGGGTCAGGATTGACTTTAGCCGTATTCTACGGGACCAGGAGGTGCTCTGGGCGTTTCCCATGGGGTCAGGATTGACTTTAGCCGTGTTCTACGGGACCAGGATGTGCTCTGGGAGTTTCCCATAGGGCCAGGATTGACTTTAGCCGTGTTCTACGGGACCAGGAGGTGCTCTGGGCATTTCCCATGGGGTCAGGATCGACTTTAGCCATGTTCTACGGGACCAGGAGGTGCTCTGGGCATTTCGCACGGGGTCAGGATTGACATTAGCCGTGTTCTACGTGACCAGGATTCACTTTGGCTGTTTTCCATGGGGTCAGGATTGACTTTGGCCGTGTTCTACGGGACCAGGATTTGCTCTGGCCGTTTCCCACAGGGTCAAGATTGACTTTAACCGTGTTCTACGGTACCAGGATTTGCTCTTTCGGTTGTCTGTGAACCGTTGAGGTTTGGAACAGGGACTTTGCCATGGATCCAAAGTTGATTGTCGCGTCTGGATCCTGCTGGAATGAGGAGGAACGCTGTTGGTGATCTCTAGGCTGTCTGTGAACCGTCGAGATTTGGAACAGGGACTTTGCCATGGCTCCAAGGTTGTGTCGCGTCTGGATCCTGCTGGAATGAGGAGGAACGCTTTTGTTGATCTCTAGGCTGTCTGTGAACCGTCGAGATTTGGAACAGGGACTTTGCCATAGCTCCAAGGTTTATTGTCGCATTTGGATCCTGCTGGAATGAGGAGGAACGCTGTTGGTGATCTCTAGGCTGTCTGTGAACCGTCGAGATTTGGAACAGGGACTTTGCCATGGCTCCAAGGTTGATTGTCGCGTCTGGATCCTGCTGGAATGAGGAGGAACACTGTTGTTTTCTTCCAACTCTCTTCCAACATACCGTCCCTCCATTGAGGGTGAAGACAAAACCCGAGACGGACTTGATGTCGTCCTTATCACTCTGGAAGCTCAAATCGGTAAAAGACTCTATTTGGAGTTCTCTGTTACCATACACTAAGAACATATCTTTAGTTCTTTGCAAGTATTTAAGAATGTTCTTCACAGCTGTCTAGTGCTTCTCCCCTGAGTCTGATTGATACCTACTTACCACACTAAGTGCGTAAGGAACATCCGGTCTGGTATACAACATCGTGTACATGATAGACCCAACTAGTGAAGCATAAGGTATCACGTTCATGCGAGCTCTCTCCAAATCAGTCTAGGGAGACATCTCTTTGGAAAGAGTGATCCCTGAACAAGCGAGTAAATTACCACGCTTGGAATCTTCCATACTAAATCTCTTTAGTATGGTGTCTATGTACCTGGATTGGGACAATCCCAACATCCTTTTAGATTTATCCCTATAGATTTTTATCCCCAGGATGTAGGAGGTATCACCCAGTTCTTTCATGAAGAACTTTTGTGATAGGAAGAGTTTGACCGAGTGTAGTATAGAAATATCATTTCCTATCAAGAGTATGTCATCTACGTACAATATGAGGAACACGATCTTACTCTCTACCACTTTTTTATATATACATGGTTCATATACGTTTTGATGAAGTCAAACTCTTTGACAGCTACATCAAAACAGATGTTCCAACTCCGCGATGCTTGCATTAATCCGTACATTGATTAAGCAGCTTGCACACCTTTCTGCTGCTCCCATTATTTACGAAGCCATCTGGCTGTGTCATATGCACGTTCTCTTCTAAATCACCATTTAGAATAGCGGTCTTGATGTCCATCTGCCAGATTTCATAGTCATGATATGCATCAATGTCAGGTAGGATTCAGATGGACTTAAGTATAGCCACCGAAGAAAAGGTCTCATCATAGTCGACACTTGGTCGTTGACGAAAACATTTTGCTACAAGTCTAGCTTTGAAGATATCAACCTTTTCATCTACACCTATCTTTTTCTTGAAGATCCACTTGCTCCCAATGGGTTTTACCCCTTCAGGAGCAACCTCCAAAGTCCATACTTTGCTGGTGTACATGGATTCCATCTCAGATGGCATAGCATCTAGCCATTTCATAAAGTCCCTACTTGTGATGGCCTGCTCGAAACTAGTTGGGTCATTATCTTCCATGATACAATCCTCGCTCCCACCGTCTATGAGAAAACCGTAGTGTCTCTCAGGTGGGTGAGAAACCCTACTAGATCCGCGGAGTGGCTGAAGTTCGTCGGGACTATTGAATCCTCCAGTTCTACCAAATTATCAGTTGTAATTTGTGTATCTGAAATTTCTTCCAGCTCTACCGTGCTCCCACTAATTTCTTTTGCAAGAAATTTCTTTTCCAAAAAAATAGCGTGCTGGGCAACAAACACCTTCTGTTCCTCGGTGTGGTAGAAGATATGCCCTCGCGAATGTTTGGGATATCCATAAAACAGACCTTGCCTCGAGTTCGTCCGGATTTTTTTTTTAACATAAGCCGGACAACCCCATATCTTAATAAAATTAAGACATGGTCTCTTCCCCTCCTATATCTTATATGGAGTGGTAGGCGCAGACTTGGTAGGAACTCTATTGAATATATAAGCAGTTGTTTCAAGCGTAAATCCCCAGAAGAAAATAGGTAACTCAGCAATACTCATCTTAGAACGCACCATATCTAATAGGGTGTGATTCCTCCGCTCCGATACACCATTGTGCTGTGGTGTATACGGAGGAGTAAGCTGAGAGAGAATCCCATTCTTTTTTAGATAATCTCGGAATTTTGTGCTTAAGCATTCGCCTCCTCGATCGGATCGTAGGATTTTGATACTTTTACCCGTTTAGTTCTCTAATTCGCTCTTATATTTCTTGAATTTCTCAAAAGCTTCAAATTTGTGTTTCAACAGGGACACATGTCTGAATTTTGAGAGATCGTCTGTGAATGTAATAAAGTACGAGAAACCATTCCTAGCATGTGTAGATATAGGACCGCATACATCACTATGTATCAGACCCAAGAGTTCAGTAGCTTGCTCCATGTCCCGTAAATGGAGTTTTGGTCATCTTTTCTTTGAGACATGACTGACAAGTTTCATAAGATGTAAATTCAAACGGATTCAAATATCCATCTTTATGTAACTTAGCTAATCTGGTTGCATTGATATGACCGATTCTACAGTGCCACAAGAAGGCTTCGTTCATTTTTGAACTTTTCCTTTTGTGTGTGTTCTGTATATTGAACATATAAACCATTACACAACGTACTAAACCCAATCAACACTTGATTTTGGAAAATGTTTATAACATTTTTCTCTAATGAAAGGTTATATCCATCTTTATCTAATAAAGAAATGGATATTATATTGCACATCATCGACGGTACGAAATAACAGTCGTCCAAAATCAATGTATTACCAGTTGTCAATACAAGGTGATATTCACCGACAGCTTTGGCAACAACAATTGCTCCGTTTCCTACCCTGAGAGACATATCGCCCTTTCCCAGTTCTCTACTTTTCTTTAACCCTTATAACATATCATAAATGTGGGATCCTGATCCGGTATCTAATACCTAGGTGTAAGGAAGACTGAGAAACAGTTCTCAATAACTAACACACTCGAAGAAGATGCATCGGAATGCTCCTTCTTTATTAGGGTTGCATGAAAATCATTGCAATCCCATATCCTATGCCCTGACTCATGACAGTTGTCATAAGATAGAGCAGAAGCAATGTTCCCCAGCCCAGTATAATAAGCGTGTTTGGTCAATATATCCATGTTATTATCTTGATTAAGACGTGACATGGTCGCTACCTGTAGAGAGAGAAGAAAACACTTTAACGTATGCTCTTGCAAGATTAAATTGGTTATTATCTTATGTAATCAGGATGGCTCCCACTGTTTTTTTTATCAAATCTTCCTTCAGACCCTAAAAGGTAAGATTAGTCGGAATTAATTACACCCTACAAGTTCGCTAATCTGTTAGCCAGGCTGGTGTTGGTACTCTGAGGGAGTCTCCCCATGCTTTCGAATGGAACTAATTAAATAACCTCGTTTCCGTAGGAGCATAACCCCGTTAACACCGTTCTAGACATTTATTGGATTATCTAATTATAAAATGGAAAACTCTTTCAGTAGTAATGCTTACTCGCAGTGGGTATCGAGATCCAACTATCACATAGAAGGTATGCAATCTCATTGTAAATTTTAATACTTGAAATTCCCGATAATGGTTTTTACCCCTAACGACCTATGACCTTGACGGTGGTCAACAAACCATAAGTTTCCAGTCAAGTTCAACCCGTCATTTCTTGATCGATTCGAACCCACCCACATAAACCCTTGACAGAGGACAACAAGGCTGTGTGCCTGTCCCTACCGATCGCATCTATATGCTGCAAATAAGTATTACCTAGCTACCTGTTCACTGCCGAAAGATGCGATCGGGACGTTGGGACGTCTGGCCTGAATTTTGAGGGCAGATGCTATTTGGTTTTATCCGTCCACCTCTCCGAAGATGCCAAGTTGATTTATGGCACCATGTATTGAAGGTTTAGATGGATGCGGCCGATATAGCAGACTTCGTCAGATTCCCCCTCATTTGAGGGGTTTTTGGGGACGCTCTTCCCTGCAGGCGCAAGCCCCTGCAGTTAATTACGCTACCGCATCGCAGTAACAACTTTCTCCTTCTCCAGATGGTCACTTCGTGTCGTGTGTGTTTGTTTTATTTTCGGTTGCCCATGGATTGTATACGGAGACTAATTTATATTGTCGCCCGTAGGGCGTGGATTAGTCCAAATCCGTATTTTCTTAGATTTGGTTTTTGGGTTGGGTTTAAGGATCGTTAATCTCATTTGAGACTAAGATCAACTTAAACGTTTGTTAAGGATACGTTAGTCTACTTTTAGACTGAGATCTACTCAACAAGATCATTTAGATCCAACAAAAGAGCTTTTGGACTCTATTGTTTTAGTTTATGGAAATTGCGGTCCAGAAGTTTAAGGACATCATAGTCCGTGACAGTTTAAAGACATCATAGTCTGTAAAGTTTAAAGACATCATAGTCTATAAGTTTAAGGACCTCCTAGTCCATGGTAGTTTAGAGACATCATAGTCTGTAAAGTTTAAGGACATCATAGTCCATGAGTTTAAGGACCCCACAGTCCGTAAAGTTTAAGGACATCATAATCCATGAGTTTAAGGACCCCACAGTCCGTGGAATGTCTGGTTGTCGGGACCCGTCACCTCTCTAAAGACGTTGAAGGATTACAACGACACATATCAGAGGAGTGAAGAGATGTACCCTTGGACCAATATTGTTTGGGAGATCTGTAGTCAAGTTTGGGACTAAGATCAAAGATTTATGAGCATATGGGATCAATTAATCTGAATTAAGGATCTGTGGCCAACTTGGGCTAGGCCCATTCGGTTAAAATGCTGGACATTTAATTAGGCTCAGTCCTTTTTCATTTAACAATGCTGAGCATTGGTTTGGATTCTGACAACCGTTTTTGTCTTTTATTGAGTGTTGAGCACTCATTATAGCTCTGAGGCTTTATTTAAAGAACAGTTTATATTCCCTCAGTGCACACGTGAGGAGTACGTGGTGCGCTTGGCACTGAGCGCCAGTCAATGAGCGTAGAGCGCTTCTGTTAAGTAGCGCACACGTGAGGAGCACGTGGCGCGCTTGGTGCTGAGCACCAGTCAATGAGCGCAGAGCGCTTCTGTTAAGTAGCGCACACGTGCGGAGCACGTGGCACGCTTGGCGCTGAGCGCCAGTCAAAGAGCGCAGAGCGCTTCTGTTAAGTAGCGCACACGTGAGGAGCACATGGCGCGCTTGGCGCTGTGCGCCAGTCAATGAGCGCAGAGCGCTTTTGTTAAGTAGCGCATACATGAGGAGCACGTGGCGCGCTTGGCGCTGTGCGCCAGTCAATGAGCGTAGAGCACTTCTATCACACGTGAGGAGCACATGGTGCGCTTGGTGCTGGTCACCGGATTTGGAGCGCTAAGGCGCTTCTTATAAAGTAGCGCACACGTGAGGAGCACGTGGCGCTGAGCGCACACGTGAGGAGCACGTGGCGCTGAGCGCACACGTGAGGAGCACGTGGCGTTGAGCGCCAGACAATGAGCACAGAGCGCTCCTGATCAATTTTGTGATCTGAGAAATAAGTTCTCGGTTACAAGAGAATTTGTCTCATGGTTCTAAGAACAAAGTTCTTATTTTTATAGGAGATGTTACAATCTCTTCTACTTTCTTTTATGAAAGACTTTGTCTTTTTTAGATCTATGATCTGAAGAGAATGAAATTCTTCTCCCCCATTTTTATGATGAGATGCTATGATCTTTTTTTGTGAAAGACCTCTGTCTTATAGATCTATGATCTGAAAAAGAACTATGTTCTTCTTCCCTGATGAGATGTTTTTTATCTCTCTGTTTTTACCTTGAAGAAAAGTTCTTTTTCTCATTGCTTGCTCTTTTCTTTGAAATTTCTCAAAGCTTGTGTGTGTGTGGGGGGGGTTCCTCCTGCAAGAATTGAAGTCTTGGGGCCTTTTTATAGGGTAGGCTGATTTGTTGAATCAATTAAAGAGATCTTTCTCTAATTGATTTGGGGATGTTTCCTCACCATTAGATCTTTGATCCTAAGGCTTCTGTTTTACAGAAGGCAATCTTCTTGTTTTTAACAAGATTGGGAAAATCTTTTCCCATACAGAGCTTATTCTGTATCTTGGTGATTTTTAATCACCATTGGATCTTTGATCCAACGGCAGGAAACATTTAGTTTCAGCGCTAGCGCTCTCGTGCTTTGCACGTGAGCGCTGCAACAGAGTCTTTAACTCTTAGCGCTGGCGCTGCTAGCACGAGTGCTCTCATGCTTTGCATGTGAGCGCTGCATCAGAGTCTTTGACTCTTATTGCTGGCGCTGCTAGCGCAAGCGCTCTCGTACTTTGCACGTGAGTGCTCCAATAGAGTCTTTGACTCTCAGCGCTGGCGCACTTGGCGCGGGCGCACTCATGCTTTGCACATGAGCGCTGGCGCTGGCGCTTTTATGAAGCGCTGCTTCATTTCAAATTTGAAAATTTGAACAGAGCTTTGCTCTGATTGGGGAAACAAATGCCCCCCACCGTTGCACTCACGTGGCTTACACGTGAGTGCAGCGGTGGCATCATCTCCACCATTAGATCAATTTAGAAGTTGAAACGGCTCTCAGTGCCTATAAATAAGGCCTTTGGCCCCTTAGATGACCCCTGTTCATCTTCTTGTTTGTTTTTCTGAGAATTAATTCTTCTTTAGAGCACAGCTCTTTGTTTTAAGATCTTCTCCTAGAGGCAGAACCCTGTCAAAAATTTTAGGTAAAGATTAAATCTTTGACGGGATTACTTTGTAATCTAGGGTTTCACCCATTAACAGAGTCTTGCTCTTTTCAAATCATATAGATTTTAGGGTTTCTTAATAGAACTTTTCTCTTTTCAAAACATATAGATTTGTTAACCTTTCATGAAGAACTCTTAAAGTTTGTTCATGGATCTTGAAGATCATGGAATTTTTAATTCATTAAAAGCTTTGCTTTTAGGATTTTGATGGATAATTCCATCGTCCTTACAGAGCAATGGCTCTTCAGAATTTTTTCTTTGGGGAATTTTTATTCCCTTCATGATTAATTATGACAGATGTCATATCTGTTACAGAGCACTGCTCTCAAGGGAGATTTACTCCTTGTCCTAAGGGGCGCTCATTAAATGAGAATCCTTTTAGGATTTCTTCATTTAATGACCGTCTTATCAAATGACGAAACTGTTTTATTAATGATGAACTGTCATCAAGATTGTGTGGGTCCCTATTGGTCCCTTTCCACTGCATTGCAGTGCGGAACGAATTTAATGTATGAAGTGCCAGAACTTAAATTATAGCATCGACGACTAATAATAATTTTTTTTTCTTTTTCGTGCAGGCACTATGTCTTTCGACACTTCATTCCTTTTTGTTCGTCCGGAGAGCGCATTTGCTGACGCGCCAGTAGACCGGGAAGTTTTTGCACTGATCAGGGATCATGACCCAGAGCGGAAGAACCTTCATCTATGGGGAACGTGGTACACTTAGATCATCAGGGGTCGGCATAGCTTTTCTTGCGCAGCACCTTCGGAGCCCATTTCGGCGATCGATTATGCTGACGCACCTCCAGTGAACTAAGCCGTGGAGGAGGTCAACTGGACCTCAGAGGGTTGTCTCCAACCTTCTATGGCCGCGATACCCGTGCAGCCGCCAATGGCTTTGGATACCCTGGGGCGGCGTATATGTCAGGATGAGTCACGTCCTTGGGGACAGCCATACAACATAGGCTTAACTCCCCGTCACCCAGCCGGATATTGTAGGGTTCCTAGGCACGCTAGTGAGGTCTCCCAAGCCATCAACCATGGCAATTTCAAAAATTATGGTGCCTACAAACCCTAAACTACGGATCGATAACTAGATGTCTAGGCGAACAGCGAACTAGTTAACACTTAACTACAAGATACGGAAATACAACCTTTGTAGATCCGGTGCTCCACCTCCACGGCTCCGCAACGAGGTCGTCTCCGCTGTCCAAATCAAATCCGGGCTCTAGAGTCGGTTTCGTCGGAGAAAAAGGGAGCTAGGTCGTCGATGTCCATGCCGAAGATGATCTACGTCGAAGCATCGCAAGATCAAGCTCACAACTTCACCAAGTCATGAAACTTGTGAAGTAAACACACTCTACTACTTGGCAAGAGGTAGAGGATGAAGAAATAGGAAGTGGGTAGACTTTAGTTTTGGATTTCTCACTCTAATTCATCAATCACCATTGATGAGGTCAAGGTTTTTCTTCTTTAGTTCAATGAAGAAGAAGAAGAATATGAAGAAGAAAATTATGATTAGATTATTCTCAAAATGAAAAGAATAATAATCTTATCATAACTTGAACCATGGTTAGATGTAGAGAGTAAATCATGGTTAAAGAATGGTTAGGTTTAGACAAGAAGACAAAAATGGTTGCTTTGGTCAAATGTTCATGAAGCTTCAAAGAATACAAACAAATAAAGCCACCATTTTCTCTTCATCATATTTCTTTTGCTAAAATAACAAAATGGATAAATAAATGAATAAATAAACAAGTAAATGAAGCAAAATAAAACCCTAACCATTGATCAACCATGGTTTAAACCATACACCAAACAGACATGTATCATCAAACATGATACAAGCAAGTGCACAAAATCATATCGCATATGTAATGCGCACATCCGAGCGAGAAAATCCATTTTAAAGTGAACCGATACTAGTTAATGCAAAGTAATATATCAAATATACAATTATGCATTAAATCATTAAATCAACACTTGATTTAACGATCCGGTCATGTCGCACATAACCGACTGGTATCTTCAGTAACAACTTATCGAATCAACACTTGATCCGATAACCCGGCTATATCGCATATAACCGATCAATGTCACATCGCGAGAATCGAATACAGTATCACATACTGGTATTATTCTCGGTCCCGCACATATCTCATATGCGCTCCTATTTCGTTTCGCTTGAGCCAGGAAACCTCTGTGTAGGACTCTAAAGACTCGTCAATACGCCGGCAGCAGGTGATGATCATATCAAACACCCACAAGCCGCAAGCGGTCTGCTAAACGTAACGGCCACCCGGGTATTGAGCGATCTGAAGATCGACGAGCAAGCCCGCTCACACTCCAGTGAATCCGACCAGTAACACTACCGTACAGTCCGGTCTGATCGTCTGATATGTCGCATATCCCGCCTAGGGGTGGTAAACGTCAGACCCCAATAGCTCGATAAGTCGTGTCGATATGAGGTCTATAACAATTCGAGAAACTACTGGTAACACTTACCAGTAAATCTCAGCAACCCTGGCCAGGGATTTCCTGTTATAGCTAATCGAACACAGCGCAACATCAACCCCCATATACCGGGAGAGACGAATCCCCTCCTATCGCTCATTGCCTCCATGTGACTCGGGACTGTACCCAAAAACCACCGTTTTGCACGCCCTCTTGGACGTGGTAAGATGGAAATCAAAGCACAGTGGGAACCACACAAGACTCTATGACGATCTCGGGTCAACAGACTACTCTGTACCAGTGTCACCAGAGAACTGCCATCTGACGTGAGGTATAATACCATCTGGGAGTTCTCGGCGAGTCCGTCCAGTGTACCCAGTCTCTACTGAGCACCCGTATATCATCCCTGATGTCAAACACCAATGGATATGGGATCATCCATCGCCCATCTGTATGGGTCGAGAAGGTACACGCTAGTCTACTCTGGTATATCGATGCCCCGTCTCGATACACCCACGACTAGGGACTTTGAAGGATGTACTTATGGACTACCATGTCCCCACTAGTATGATCCGCATCATAGTCCAGGTAGTCAAGTACAGATCCTAAGGGCTTTACCAACATGTAACAGAGAGACAATCAGCATACACGTTAAGGTAAAGTTCAACCAGATAGCATACTATCATGTCGAGTAAGAAAGTCCTCTCTATATACGTCCCAGCATCCACTACAATATACATCCTATGTACAGTAATGGCCTCTAGGGCATACATATAACTAACAATCTCCCACTTGCACTAGGGCCATCTGTAGCAGTGGTTGCAGTATCTCATACTCAACCATCCCATAAAAGTCTCTCTCTGGGAACAGGCCTTTGTGAGTGGATCCGCTGTGTTGTCCTCTGAGTCTACTCTCCTGACCTCGATCACCCTGGAGATCAACTATCTCCATGATCAGGCGATGCTGCCTTAGAATAAGTCTGGATCACTGATGGGACCGGCGTTCCTCGGCATGAGCCACAACTCCATTGTCTCACAATGGTAGGAACGCAGTTCATCTCATGAAATAATATACACCCAAACATCCTCTTTGGTAGCATCTTAAGTAGCGATGTATCCTGCCTTTATCGTCTAGTATGTCACGGTATCCAGCTTGGAACTCTTCCAACATACCGTCCCTTTTCTGAGGGTAAAGACAATGCCTGTGACTGACATTCAGTCGTCTTTATCATCCTGGAACACTTCCAGTGATTCTCCCCAGGATCGGTTGATACCGTCTCACTACATCTAGTGAGTATCCTAACATCCATTTAGATCTATCTCATAAATCCAAAATCCAGGATTTAGTAGGTATCACTTTAATCCTATATGGAGAATCTTTGTGATAAGCGGAGATTGATCGAGCGTAGCATAAGAAACTCCTTTCTTATCAAGAGTATGTTATCCACGTACTCTACGAGGATCGTCACCATACTCCCTACTACCTTTTTGTATATACAAGGTTCATCTACCATTTTGATGATGTCAAACTCCTTGACTAATACATCAAAACAGACGTTCCAACTCCGCGATGCCTGCTTTAATCCTATAAAGCATCTTGCACACGTTTCCGCTGCTCCCACTGTCTACGAAGCCCTCTGGCTGTATACTTATAGACGCACTCTTCTAAAACATCATTTAGAAAAGCAGTCATGACACCCAACCACCAGATATCGTAGTCATGGTATGTAGCCGTAACAAGTAGGATCTGGATGGACTTAAGCATAACTACTTGAAAAGGTTTCATCATTATCCACGCCTGGTCAATGACGAAAACCTTTAACAAGTCTAGCTTTGAAAGTCTCAACTTTTCCATCTACACCAAGTAATCTTCTCAAGATATACTTGCTCCTGATGGGGATTTAACCCTTCAGATATTGCAATCAAAGTCCATACTTTGTTGGTGTACATGGATTCCATCTCAGATCGCTAAACATCCAGCCATTCTTACAGAGTCTTACTCTCGATGGCCAGCTCGAAGCTAGTTGGGTCATCATCTCATGATGCAATCCTCGCTCCCACTGTCATAGAGAAACCGAAGTGTCTCTCAGGTGGGTGAGGAACCCTACTAGATCGGCGGAGAGGCTGAGGTTCGTTGGAATCTACTGAATCCTTTGGTTCTATCAAATCATGTGCTGTAGTTTGTATAGCTGGAACATTTCCAGTTCTACATGACAGACCTTGCCTCGAGCTTGTCCGGATTTTGCTTTTAGACATAGGACGGACAATCCCCAAATCTTAACTAACTTAAGACATGGGTTCTTCCCATTCCATATCACATATGAAGCGGTAGGCAACTGATTTGATTAGAACCCTATTCAATAGGTATGCAGCTTCTCAAGTGCATAACTCCCTAAAGGAAACAGGTAACTCAGTATTACTCATCATAGAGCACACCTTATCATATAGGGTGTGATTGCTCCGCCCTGATATTCCATCGTGCTATGGTGTATACAGAGGAGTAATGCTGAGAGAGAATCTCATTCTCCTTTAAAATAGTCCAGGATTTCCGTGCTCAAGTATTCTCCTCCTTGATCACATCAAAGGACATAATACTTATACCCGTATTTTGGTTCTCTACTTCTAAATTATATTCTGTGAATATCTCAAAAGGTTCGGACTTGTGTTTCAACAGGAACATATGTCTGAATCTAAAGAGATCATCAGAGAACGTAATGAAGTATAAAGAACCAGTCTTGGCATGTGCAGACAGGGGACCTACATACATCAACATGTATCATCCCAAGAGTTTACTAACTCTTTCTCTGTTTCCAATAAACAGAGCTAGTGTCATTATATCTTTGTGACATGACTGGCGAGTTTCACAAGATGTAAATTCAAACTGATTTAAATATGCATCTACATGTAACTACAGCCAGTCGGGTCGCATAGATATGACCTAGTCTACAATGCCTCAAGAAGAATTCGTTCATTTCTGAACTCTTCCTCTTGTGTGTGTTCCATATACTAAGAACTGTGATTTGATTTAGAACATTAATGCTTTTAGATAACGTGCCTGAACCGATCAACTTTTGATATAGGAAATGTTCAAAACATTATCCAACAATACAAAATTTTATCATTTCTTTACTAATAAAGAGACTGATATGATTTTGTATATCAGGTTCGGTATCTAACAACATTCGTTCAGAATCAATGTATTGGTAATACAGGGTGACAGTGACCAACAGACTTGGCAGCAACATTTGCCCCGTTTTCTGCCTCATGAAACTTATCACCCGTTCTCAGTTCTCTACCTATCTGTAGCCCTATGTAACAGATTACATATCTGGGATCCTGATCCGGTATCATATACCCAGGACGTAAAGGATACTGAGAAACAGTTCTCTGTAATGAACACACCCGAAGATGATGCATCAACATGCACTCTCTTCGTTTGGGCGGCACGGGAATTCTGGTAATCCCCAATTTCCTGCTCTGTCTTATAACAATTATAAGTTGGAGCGGGACCAACGTTCCCCAGCTCAGCATAACAAGCGGGTTCGGTCAATAATCCGTATTATTATCTTGATTAAGGCGTGATATGGTCGCTACCTGGAGAGAGAGAGAAGAAAACACTCAGCGTGCGCTCTGTCAAGAATAGATTGGTTATTATTTTATCTAATCAGGATGGCTCCCACTGCTTTTTATCAAATCTTCCTTCAAATCCTAAAAGGAAAGACTAGCCGGGATTAATTACACACTACAAGTTCGCCAATCTTTCAGCCAGGCCAGTGTCGGTACTTTGAGGGAGGCCCCCCGTGCTTTCGCACGAACCTAATTAATGTAAATCTCGTTTTCCCAGAGGCGTAACCCCGTTGACACCTTTCTAGACACCTACTTGATCGGCTAATTGTAATGTATAAAACTCTCCCAGGAGTAACTCTTACTCGCAGCGGGTATCGGGATCCAACTATCACATAGAAGGTATGCAATCTCATTGCAAATTTCAACACTTGAAATTCCCGATAATATTTTGCCCCTAGCACCCTATGACCTTGACGGAGGCCAACAAACCATAGGCTACTAGTCAAGTTCAACCCGCCATTTCTTGATCGAATCAAACCCACCCGCACGACCCTTGACGGAGGCCAACAAGGTCGCACGACTACCCTAACTCAATCTGCATCATATGCATAAGCAGATAAATACTGGTTAGCTACCGCACACTGCGCCTTGACGGAGGCCAACAAACACAGCACGAATACTAAACAGCACTTATCTGAAATGACGGAGGGCTACGACAGGTTTTTATGAAAACCTATTGCGTAATGAACTTGATATCGTTGTAGGATCGAATGAATTTTGAAATGGAGTGTCTTTGAGGCTTTTCTAGTTTTGCTAAAGGAGCCACTCCCGATGAAGGGATCGTCGGTCCTTTCCTCGTCGAATGAGGTGCGGGATATATCACATATATCGCTGTGCAAAGCAAAAACTCTTAAAAGCAATCAAAAGTCAAACCGAGTGTGTAGCATCTGCCAGTTATTGCTAAAGGAGTCACTCCCGGTGAAGGGATCTCGGTCATTTCCTTATCGAATAAGGTGCAGGATATATCACATATACCGCTGTGCAAAGCAAGAACTGTAGCTACCTGTTTTATTTTGAAATTCGATTCTACAACATCTTAGGTTTCTTTTATTTCATTAATCACATTAATGAAGTCCCATCATTAAAGTACCTAATCATCACAGATAAATACGACGTACACTTATGCCATCCGCATTCGCCTCGATGTCCCCTCGTGCACCGTTAGGTTAGGTAACTAACGGCAGAGCAGGGCAGGGCTAGCGCGGGTGTAAAACATAAGTAACGTCTATATAATATATCATATATACTATATAATGTATCTATCACAGAACATCACATGATCACATCACAGATATCGCCGCAGAAGAAACATATGAAATATTGGATATACTAGGACGTCCGTGTTTTCAATACGAGCCAGTACAAAACACGGATTCCACGGTCGTGATGAATAGCCAATCCCACACCCCTAGACCCCTACGAGAGCGGCAAGCAACCCTGCCAATTCTAGGGTTAGGAGACCCGGACTCGACTCCTCGAGTTGGTCTCCCACTGGACCCCAGAACCCGGTTACTTGTGCTCCCCTCCTTGGGTCTATCCTAGTGCAGAAAAGTAAATAATATACAAAGGGTGACAACTTCCGCAACCTGGAAGCGCCCCAATAAAAGAATATTACATACAAGTTTTTACATGAATGAAAATGAAAAACACTCATCTCACATAAAAACCCCCGTCTATTCAAACACGACGATCCAATATAACATATCCAGCAACACATAACATCACATGTCATCAACGTAAGTAAATATGTCCATCCCAATTGTCGTTGACATATAGCAACGAAACCGGCGATATCACATATTACACTTACGGTCACAGAAAAGAAAGTGTAAAACTACAACAGTTGGAATCCGCAATCTGCATAGACATCGCATGCCTAATCAAATGAATACCTTAGACATCACATGCCTAACAATTATAAACCCCGCATTTTAGTCTCTTTATCGAAAACACTTTTCAATATCAAGTCGGGTAATTCAACAAGATTCCCGACATCCTGATCGAATACTCGTCGTAAACTTCAGTAGACGGCCGCACCCCCGATACCGTCGACGAAGTGCACCAAGGCGGAACACCGCTACCGCGAGCACCCGAACGGATGCTTTCGGCGATGGGGTTCTCCTACAGTCACTTGGTCGGGGCTATGGAGTGAGGCTGTCTATTAAGTTTACCCGGAGAGTATCCGCGTACGCTACGTGATTGCGACGGACTTTTGATCACATCAAAATTCCGTGGCAACCGATCAAGTGAGACTAAATTGCTACATTTATAACATTCATTTAGTTATCTCATAACTATTGTGAATTCCAATTATTGTATCTCATTCCAGATAAATAGAAAATGTTAGACTTTCCGATCGAACATTCTAACACCCAAGTTTTCCCGATACAGATCAACACATGAAACTAGTCTAACAACATTCAGTTCGTACCTCAGTACCAACGGTCCAGCCGTAGAAGGGTCAAGCCAACGCCTCACATGTGGCACGCCGTACTGCCCCAAACCCGAAGGTTCAAAGGGCAGTTCAAGACGGTCACATAATCGAGTTAAGGTTTGTGTCTTCTAGAGGGACCATCGCGTTACTTGCACTACTTAGAACGTCGTTAAACTACGGAAAAATCCAACACTTGGAAATTTCCCGACAGGGGAAAAAGTGGGTATTTATATCCGGTCGAACTTTTTAACATATTCTAAAATTTATCCGGAAAGCCACACAGACAAAATTTGATACTCCGATCGAAACACCGAATCCCCAAAACAACTGCAGAAAAATCAACTCTTGAAAAATTATTAAAAATTCCCAGAAAACCCATCTAATAAAAATAGGAATTACTGTGCAGAAATTGGGAGGTGACGTCATCACTTAGCCGTGGAACCGCCGCAGAAGCTGGGCTTCTGCCGCGGTTCCGCGCTCTGTTTGATGAATTAGTCACCTGAGTTTTTACAGTAATTCTTATAATTATTTATTGAATTTTTTAGGCATTTTTAATACACAAAAATCCGCATTCTCGGAAAAAGTACAGAGAGCATATTTGTTTCGGGGTTTCGGGTTCGTTCGGACTTCAATTTCCGTCTGGACTTCGCCTAAGGCTCTAGCTAGGCTCTGATACCACTGTAGGGTTCCTAGGCACGCTAGTGAGGTCTCCCAAGCCATCAACCATGGCAATTTCAAAAATTATGGTGCCTACAAATCCTAAACTACGGATCGATAACTAGATGTCTAGGCGAACAGCGAACTAGTTAACACTTAACTACAAGATACGGAAATACAACCTTTGTAGATCCGGTGCTCCACCTCCACGGCTCCGCAACGAGGTCGTCTCCGCTGTCCAAATCAAATCCGGGCTCTAGAGTCGGTTTCGTCGGAGAAAAAGGGAGCTAGGTCGTCGATGTCCATGCCGAAGATGATCTACGTCGAAGCATCGCAAGATCAAGCTCACAACTTCACCAAGTCATGAAACTTGTGAAGTAAACACACTCTACTACTTGGCAAGAGGTAGAGGATGAAGAAATAGGAAGTGGGTAGACTTTAGTTTTGGATTTCTCACTCTAATTCATCAATCACCATTGATGAGGTCAAGGTTTTTCTTCTTTAGTTCAATGAAGAAGAAGAAGAATATGAAGAAGAAAATTATGATTAGATTATTCTCAAAATGAAAAGAATAATAATCTTATCATAACTTGAACCATGGTTAGATGTAGAGAGTAAATCATGGTTAAAGAATGGTTAGGTTTAGACAAGAAGACAAAAATGGTTGCTTTGGTCAAATGTTCATGAAGCTTCAAAGAATACAAACAAATAAAGCCACCATTTTCTCTTCATCATATTTCTTTTGCTAAAATAACAAAATGGATAAATAAATGAATAAATAAACAAGTAAATGAAGCAAAAGAAAACCCTAACCATTGATCAACCATGGTTTAAACCATACACCAAACAAACATGTATCATCAAACATGATACAAGCAAGTGCACAAAATCATATCGCATATGTAATGCGCACATCCGAGCGAGAAAATCCATTTTAAAGTGAACCGATACTAGTTAATGCAAAGTAATATATCAAATATACAATTATGCATTAAATCATTAAATCAACACTTGATTTAACGATCCGGTCATGTCGCACATAACCGACTGGTATCTTCAGTAACAACTTATCGAATCAACACTTGATCCGATAACCCGGCTATATCGCATATAACCGATCAATGTCACATCGCGAGAATCGAATACAGTATCACATACTGGTATTATTCTCGGTCCCGCACATATCTCATATGCGCTCCTATTTCGTTTCGCTTGAGCCAGGAAACCTCTGTGTAGGACTCTAAAGACTCGTCAATACGCCGGCAGCAGGTGATGATCATATCAAACACCCACAAGCCGCAAACGGTCTGCTAAACGTAACGGCCACCCGGGTATTGAGCGATCTGAAGATCGACGAGCAAGCCCGCTCACACTCCAGTGAATCCGACCAGTAACACTACCGTACAGTCCGGTCTGATCGTCTGATATGTCGCATATCCCGCCTAGGGGTGGTAAACGTCAGACCCCAATAGCTCGATAAGTCGTGTCGATATGAGGTCTATAACAATTCGAGAAACTACTGGTAACACTTACCAGTAAATCTCAGCAACCCTGGCCAGGCATTTCCTGTTATAGCCAATCGAACACAGCGCAACATCAACCCCCATATACCGGGAGAGACGAATCCCCTCCTATCGCTCATTGCCTCCATGTGACTCGGGACTGTACCCAAAAACCATCGTTTTGCACGCCCTCTTGGACGTGGTAAGATGGAAATCAAAGCACAGTGGGAACCACACAAGACTCTATGACGATCTCGGGTCAACAGACTACTCTGTACCAGTGTCACCAGAGAACTGCCATCTGACGTGAGGTATAATACCATCTGGGAGTTCTCGGCGAGTCCGTCCAGTGTACCCAGTCTCTACTGAGCACCCGTATATCATCCCTGATGTCAAACACCAATGGATATGGGATCATCCATCGCCCATCTGTATGGGTCGAGAAGGTACACGCTAGTCTACTCTGGTATATCGATGCCCCGTCTCGATACACCCACGACTAGGGACTTTGAAGGATGTACTTATGGACTACCATGTCCCCACTAGTATGATCCGCATCATAGTCCAGGTAGTCAAGTACAGATCCTAAGGGCTTTACCAACATGTAACAGAGAGACAATCAGCATACACGTTAAGGTAAAGTTCAACCACATAGCATACTATCATGTCGAGCAAGAAAGTCCTCTCTATATACGTCCCAGCATTCACTACAATATACATCCCATGTACAGTAATGGCCTCTAGGGCATACATATAACTAACAGATATCTACAGTGGGGCCGATACATCTTATCGGTAAAGAAGTCACAGCTGCTAAGGCTCGGGTTGTACCCCGCGATCTATGCTTCTTTATTCCAGTATTCCACACCTCCTGCATGGTGGGTCAAAGCCTTTATGGAACAATGGAACATTCCAACTCATACTTTCCTTCTACTAGATCGGGAAGTTTCGATCTCTTTGAAGAGTTTGCGAAGATTTCCGGCTTGCCTGTCAGGGGGGCACTACGAGGAGATCTTACCCCCCGACGAGTATATTTTCGCTACTCGATCGGTAATGATGGGTCTGACCACAGAGAATGCCATTCAGCACCGGTTCCCAAGCTTAATCAAGGTGCTAAATATTTACGAGGGCTTATTTCTCAAATCTGGAAGCCACAGGGTCAGCTTTGCGGACTTCATCGCCCGTTTTCTTCGTCCAAAAGCTTTGTCACAACAAGGTGAGAAGTTCGCCAAACTCGACAATACTTTCGGTTTTGGCTTGGATAGCCGACCGATAGTGAAAGCAGATCAAAAGAGATTCTTCCTTCCGAATGCCGCGTTCGTCCCCTTTTCAGAACTCGCCGCTCAGGACATCGATGAAGAGGTGTTCTTTCTAGGGTTTCTTGGTTTATGGCTAAGCTAGTTTGCGCTCCCCATGCACCCTCGTAACATGAGGCCGCCCGTTTTCTACCCGGCTCACCGAATGGTCGAAGGGACTCAGGTTGCCGTTGGGATTGCCGGGCTGGCTTATTTGTATCATGGCCTTAGCTTGGCGGCCGACACTACTCAACCGGGGGTGCATCCCGTGAACTTCCCGATGCATTATTTTACTTCATGGCTCGAGCTGCATGTGCTTGGCGCTTTTGGAATTCATAAGCAGCCCCATTTCTATGAAACTTGCAACTTTCCCCGGGTCATGCGGTTGGTCGATGCTTCTGCTTTGGAGCCAAATCAGCGAGAGGCTCGGGGTCTGATTCTTCGCCTGCGTACAGTTGGTGACGGCATGACCTTTGTTGATGAGGTCATGACTATCGGTAATGAATCCACCAAGACGGCGCAGCCGCTGCGGGACACCTTTAAGGACAGAGCTTCTACCTTGAAAGCTCGGGAGATTCTCCATTTATATTCGATCAGGCCGGGCTACTTGGTGTTCAGGCAGAACGACTCGGCTTTGTTCATGAGATATAACCCCCACCGTTTTGCCCAGCAATCAAGTTATAATCAGGGCGTCCCGCTCGAGGCCTTCTTAGCAGAACCGGTTGCTACTGAAGAGGGTATCTGGAGCACTTTGCACCACTTCATGCGCCTAAACACAGGGTCCAATTTTTTCATCAGTGAGCCGAGTTGTGTTCCGAAAGCCCTGAACATATATGTGGCATGGTATCAACATTCGATGGGCGCCGTTATTAGGGAAGAAAAGCGATTGCTGCTTGATCGCAAGGGCACCGTCCCGGCTGGTAATCCAGCCGTTCCTTTGAAGCGACGGACTATTGTCCGTCCTCCCTTGAGGGAAGCTACTGCGGCTGTGGTACCACGTGTTATTCCTGAGCTGCCCCTACCCCGTGCGTCTATAAAAGTGGTAGCTGTGGCATCTCCCGAGTCCGACATGAGTGCGGAGATAGGGACTCGTCGCCCCAAATTGCCCGCCAAGCGCAAGCTTGTGTTATCGGCTCCCGGCACTCGCTCACAGAAGAAAAAGAAGTCGATGTTTTCTCTCGACGTCGTACTCGGCCAGGAGCCCCATACTCCCTATAGCCAGGGTTTGAGTGAGTACGGGACCAATGAAGGTTTATTCATGGCGACGGATGATACCGATCTGGAGGCTGCTATCGCGGTTTCAGCGCAATTGGCTCGCAATGAGGCAGTGCTGATCACCATTGCTCAATCAGGTATACTTCAGTTTTATCTTTCCGTGGTCATTTTAATTACTATGCTTTGACTAAAGCTTTCTTCTTCAACAGGTATCTCCACCGAAGAAGCTCTTGCAGCTTCCCTCAAGACTTTCGAAGAGGAGGAAAGGCTTCGCGCTTTCTTGGGCCTCAGTATATTTCGGTTCATTGTGCCTTCGTTCCTTTTTTTCTTCATAGGTAGTCTGACCCTTCTTTTTCATCTTATTGCAGGGACCACCTCGACTCAGGTTATCCCGAGTGCAGTGCCGATCCCGCATGGTGGCGTGGCGACGCTTCCAGGGCCAGCTGTTGAAATCCAAGCTCTCCCAGTATTGCTGAAAGAGGCCTTGCTCAAACAGCCGATGACGGGCACCGTAACGGCTCTAGAGGTAGCTCCTGGCTCGGATGATGACGTCACTTTGACGGAGGTCTTGAGGAGGTCTTTTCTTACTGCCAAGGCTGACAAGATGCACAGAAAGCATGCAGCAAGGGAACATGATGACAGCTTGGCTGCGGGTGCAGGCTCAAGCGCTATTACATCCGTCACTATTTCCTCCGAAGATGCTCCAGCTGCCCTGTTTACCGTTCGTAGACAGGTTTTGCGCGGGCTCGGGAGGCAATCGAAAAGCCGCCCCGAGGTAACATAATTCTGGGTTTTTTTATTAGAATTTGATCTTCAAATTCTCATATATCACATCCTGCAGGGTTAAGTCTTGGCGACGAGGAAGCAGGTGAGATGACGGCAACCACCGATCCTGAAGTGGCCACTCTTTCTCAGGAGTCCGGGACTAGTCCAATTGCTGTTCTTTCCCCTTACGGTTCCCTACCATCGCCCGGCATTGCAAGTGTCATGATGGCCCTCGTCGAATCAGAGGACGAAGCCATGGGCGGCGAAACCATTCCAATGGAGGAAAGCGAAGTAGTCGCTAGGCCTGGTGATGCTCTTGTTGTGGTTTTGATTGACGACCCATCTGGTATATCTTGGGTTACCGTTTTCCTTTCTATTTCGCAATCCCTTTCAATTCCTTCCGATGGCATTTTTTTTCTAATGCAGGCGTGGTGAGCACTGAGGACATGCCACCCGAAGAAGCATCATCGGTTGTTGCTCTGACGATCGCCAACCCTTCGCCTTCTCTTGTGTCCTCTAAAGCACCTCGGGTCGCTGCAATAACGGCTGTTGCTCCTTCTCCCATGTCTTCTGAAATGCTGGAAGGTATATGTTTGCGACTTATCGGTTTCATTGTAGGTAATATACTTTATGTACTGACATCGCATTGTTACACCCTCGCAAGAGTTCTTTTTGACCATCTGTATCAGGTGCTGAACCCACATTTCTCCTTCCAGTCAGAGCTTGCTCCGTCTGGTGGCGTCGGTGAGTATAGTATTTAGCCAATATCTTTTTCCCTTTTTTTCTACGGGCAACCAAGTCGTTGCTAATTCTTCTTTGCCTTGACTGCAGCACTACAGATTGAATGAGGGGACGAGAGAATAGTCACGCCACCGGTACTCCCAGCTTTGCCACCTGTCGTAGCCGGTATAGTAGCCTTCATCGCTCTTGCATCTTCTTTATCTCTTAAGCCGATATCTGACTATGATTTGTTTTACAGCAATCACACCGACTCCAGCTCCCTTCGAGTCTCAGATTCCCATGCAGGCAGGGCCTTTTGCTAAACGCCCTTCTTCCAGGGGTGCTGTGAATAGCCTGCGGATGTTAAGCGAGTTCGTCGAGGACCTTGATGCCGAGGCATTTGCATCTGTTGCAGATTTTGCAGCTGAAGTTAATCTCATATTGGCGATACTCGTGAACTTCAATAGCGAGGGCGTCGTTGAGTCTTGGGTTAACTATTTCAGGAAGTTCGAGGCCTGTCTGCATAAGATTGAGCTCAGGCGTCCCGTTCCAGAAATGTTGGCTTTGAATTCTCAACGGGCTGCATGGGTTGAGCAGAGCGTTCCCTTCTTCCGCCATTTCGAACAAGAAGCGACCTTGATGCGAAAAGAACACGAGGAGGCTTCAGGTGAATCCGCCCGGCTGAGCGCCCAGGTTGAAGCAAACGCAGTGCAATTGAGAGCCGTCTTTGACAATTTGCAGCAATGCATTTCGGACGGGATAGCGCTAAGGCAAAAGCTCGACCTTCTGGAGTGGGTTATGCAGAGTCGCGAAGTTGCTCAACGGGAAATCGATGAGAAACTTTCGTTTTGTTTGCAGTAACGGCTCGATTCGAAACGGAGCTGGCTGCGGCGTCTGACCATGAAAAGGAGTTGAGAGGAGTGCGCGAGCAACTAGCTAATTTATTGAAAATGCCTCCTTCTCAGTAGCTGCCTTTGTATCAATTAAACATTTGTAATCTTTGAATTACATGTATCCATTTTTTAAATTCTTTTATATGATTCTTCTTGTACTCAATTGAATTCATGAATAAAAGATACGCATTTTTTATCTCCCACTGTTGCTTTCTTCTCTTTGCTGTGTTGTCGCCATGTGATTTTAGCAATTGTGGCCTGTAGATAGTAGATAGCTGTCCATCTTGGACTCTTTGCAGGGTAGCGATGGCTTAGGAAACAGGTTCAGATCTGCCGCCTAAGACTTTTCAATTTTATGAGCCATGAGGGTCTTATAAAGATTTTTCTCCCTATGAGTCGTGAGGATCTCGTAGGTGTATTTTCTTCTTAGGAATCGTGAGGATTCCTAAGTGTGTTTTCTCTTGAGAGTCGTAAGGATCTCACAAGAGAATCATCTTCCTTACAAGTCGAGAGGACTCGTAAGTGGTTGATGAGTTGACCTACTCCCGAGTCAAAGCATTGCTTCGACGGGGAGGTCGATGGTTGACTTTGGCCGTTTTCCATGGGGTCAGGATTGACTTTAGCCGTGTTCTACGGGGTCGGGGGTTGACTTTGACCGTTTTCCACGGGATCAAGATTGACTTTAGTCGTGTTCTACGGGGTCAAGGGTTGACTTTGGCCATTTTCCATGGGGTCAGGATTGACTTTAGCCATGTCCTACGAGGTCAGGATTGACTTGACCGTTTTCCACGGGGTCAGGATTGACTTTAGCCGTGTTCTACGGGGTCAGGATTGACTTTGGCCATTTTCCACGGGGTCAGGATTGACTTTAGCCGTGTTCCACGGGGTCAGGATTGACTTTAGCCATTTTCCACGGGGTCAGGATTGACTTTGGCCGTTTTCCACGGGATCAGGATTGACTTTGGCCGTTTTCCACGGGGTCAGGATTGACTTTAGCCATGTTCTATGGGGTCAGGATTGACTTTGGACATTTTCCACGGGGTCAGGATTGACTTTAGCCGTGTTCTATGGGGTCAGGATTGATTTTGGCCGTATTCTATGGGGTCAAGGGTTGACTCTCGGTTGTCTGTGCACCGCCGAGTCCTGGAACTGGGAACTTTTCCATGGCTCCGCTTTGATGATGTTGTGTCTACTGTAAGGAGACGAATGTCGAGGTGGTCTATAGGTTGTCTGTGAACCGTCGAGATTTGGAACTAGAGACTTTGCCATGGCTCCGCTTTGCTGACGTTGTGTCTGCTGTAATGAGACGAATGTCGAGGCGGTCTCTAGGTTGTCTGTGAACCGTTCGAGATTTGGAACTAGGGACTTTGCGATGGCTCCGCTTTACTGATGTTGCGTCTGCCGTAATGAGACGAATGTCGAGGTGGTCTCTAGGTTGTCTGTGAACCGTCGAGATTTGGAACTAGGGACTTTTCCATGGCTCCACTTTGCTGACGTTGCGTCTGCTGTAATGAGACGAATGTCGAGGTGATCTCTAGGTTGTCTGTGAACTGTCGAGATTTGGAACTAGAGACTTTGCCATGGCTCCGCTTTACTGACGTTTCGTCTGCTGTAATGAGACGAATGTCGAGGTGGTCTCTAGGTTGTCTGTGAACCATCGAGATTTGAAACCATGGACTTTGCCATGGCTCCGCTTTGCTGACGTTCCGTCTGCCATAATGAGACGAATGTCGAGGTGGTCTCTAGGTTGTCTGTGAACCGTTGAGATTTGGAACTAGGGACTTTGCCATGGCTCCACTTTGCTGACGTTGCATCTGCTGTAATGAGACGAATGTCGAGGTGGTCTCTTGGTTGTCTGTGAACTGTCGAGATTTAGAACTAGGGACTTTGCTAGAGCTCCGAGGTTGATTGCCACGTCTGAATCTTGCTGGAATGAGGAGGAACGCTGTTGTGGGTCTCTAGGCTGCAGATATGGCCGTCGAGACTTGGAACTAGGGACTCTGCCGTGACTCCGAGATAGTCTCTAGGCTGTCTATGACCCTTCGAGATTTAGAACGAGAGAACTTTGCCATGGCTCCGTTTGTTGACGTCGTATCTGCTTCTAATTGGAACGAGAAGGAACACCCTTGTTGATATCTAGGTTGTAGATGTTGCCATCAAGACTTGGCTCTCTTTCTGATAAAGCCTGGTGGGATGATATGATTCCCTCTTTGTTTGTGCCCCTGGATTGTATACAGGGATCGATGTGATCTCACATGTAGGGAAAAAGTTTCATGTTATATGTATTGTTTTTTATTTTTTATTTCCGCGATTCTCTATCATTTCAGCTTTTTGTAACGCGAAAGTCGCGATTGCCCAATCATTTCGGCTATTTTTCGCAGTGCCCAATCATTTCGGCTATTTTTTTCTTTTTACTCTTTATTGTGAGTTGCCCAACAATTTCGGCTATTTTGTATGCATATATTTTACTTGTTGATTTTGTTGCAAGTTGCTTCGTCATTTCGGCTATTTCATATGCATTTTTGGCTCGCTGATTTTTATCGCGAGTGTGGAACTCGGAATCTGGTGCCAGTCTTAGCATTAGCATCGCTGCGACTGGAATATTGCCAGGAGCGAATCATCATTTGCCGTGAAAAGACTTGGAACTTGATACCGGTTTAGGCATCAATATCGTTACAACTGGGATATTGCCAGGAGCGAATCATCATCTGCTATGAAAGGACTTGGATTTTGATACCGATTTAGGCATCAACATCACTGCAACTGGGATATTGCCAGGAGCGAATCATCATTTACCTTTGTCGATTTGAACAAAGGTGTCTTAGCAATCAAGGTTAGGATCCTGTCGACTAAGGCTTTTAACTTCATGAGCCGTAAGGGTCATAAAGGTGTTTCTCCCTACGAGTCGTGGGGATCTCGTAAGTGCGTTTTCTCCTTAAAATTCGTGAGGATTCTTAAGTGTATGTTCTCTTATAAGTCGTAAGGATCTTAGAAAAGTGTTTTCTCCTTATAAGTCGAGAGGATTTACAAGGGTCGTTCACCGTGTGAGCATATCCCTAGTCGCTGGTGGGACTCTTGTTAGGGAAATATTTATTCGTGCCCGTGGATTGTATACAAGGGTCAACATTGAACCGCTTGTAGGGAAATTCGGGGAGTGTGATGACGGATTAAGAACAGATTCAGATCCCTGTAGCTTAAGGCTTTTGAATCCTATGAGCCGTGAGGGTCTCAAAGGGGAATTCTCCTTACGAGTCGTGAGGATCTTGTAAATGTAATTTCTCCTTAGGAGTCATGGGGATCCCTAAGTGTGTTGCTCCTTTGTGAGTCGTAAGGATCTCACGCAGGTATTTTCTCCTTACAAGGTTGAGAGGACCTTGCAAGTATCTTTTAACGAGATTGCGCCCATTCGGGTTTTCACAAACACGCCGGTAGCCTGCTGTTTTTACTCATGGAGCCCTTTTGGGTTTTCATCCGTGCCCATTTTGCTTATGGACGTACCTTCTTCTTTTTTTTTTAACACGTCAGCCTGAAGATGCTGTGGTTTGTAGTAGTTTTAGGGACATTTCGGTCCGTTGCAAATTTTAGGACATTACAGTCTATCGTTAGTTTAGGGACGTTTCGGTCCGTTGTTACCATATTTGAGGCAAATTTGTAATTTACGGACTTTTCGGTCCATAGTAGCTTTGAGGCGAAGTTTCGCCGGATGCTCTATGAACAAGTAGGTTTCCTCTTGATAGACCTTGTCATATAATCCAAGGATTTTGGCACTGCTACTGCCCCCAGCTCCTCTACGTTATCTTCTAACGCCGAGTGAGCTTCTTTGTTACTTAGCGACGAATGAGAGATCATGTGGCAACATGCCACATAATGTTCGGGTTCCTCTGACAAGTCGTCTCCCTCATCATTGTCGTTATCTTCAGTTTCAAGGATGTGATTGAGAAACTCTTGAAGCGTGACTGGGGTTCGCGCCTTCTGGTTGTATTCCTCCAGCGCGTCAATATGTTTTTGCAGATCCATGCGCTTGTCGTCAGAATGCGCGGGCTTTTTGGTCTTCTTCTTTTTCTTCGAAGACTTTGACGGCTGGGCCTGAGTGTTTTTCCCATCGCTACTAACTCCCGATGTTGGGCGTGGTTTCAGCATCCCATCGATGATCTCTGGCTCTTGCGGGCTTTTCCACCTGATCGCCGGACATGTTTGAAGATCTTTCAGCATTCTTTTAGTTTTTGCCGAAAGAATAACTTCCCATGGAGCTTCCTCTATGAATAAGCACGATTCCCCTGGCATGTCCATCTTTTTCGGAGCATGTGGTTGTGGCGGGTTCACCTTCCAGTTTTCGGACAACGTGAATTTGCCTTGCTGGTATTGGTCTTCAACCCAGTTTTTTAAGACGTAGCAATCTTCGAGTGGGTGACCCATTACTCTGTGGTAGGGACAATAGTTAGGATGGTTAACGTCACTAGGTTGTGACGGATGTCTCCGGCAGAGTGATGAGCCCGTTGCGCATTGCCAGTTCGAACAGCCTCCTTGTTTTACCCCTGGGAAACGAGTAAGGACGTCTCAACTTCTCATCGAGGAATTGCTGCTTGTTGCCTTAGCGAGCAGCTGGTTTCAGCTCACTCGACTGTTGTTGAGCGTCGGCGACAAAGGTCGCTTTCCCTTTGCCTTTTTCATTTCGAGGCTCCGTCTTTGAAGAGGAAGGCCTATGGCCCGTCTGGTTCATTTGGGCCAGCTTGTCGATCAAGGCCTGGAAAGTGGTCGGCTTTAAGATTATAAACTGGGATATGGTCACCTGCGGATCGAGGGTTCCCACAAACATGCCTACTGCAGGAGCTTCTTCTATGCGCTGTTCGCACTTCGACCATAGGTTCTGCCACCGTATCGCGTATTGAACCCATGTTTCTCCAGGCTTCACCCTGGCATTGATCAAAGTCATGATTGGGGTGCGTTCTCTAGCGCTTATGAAACGCTGGGTGAATAGCAACTCCATCTCCGTAAAAGTTTTGACGGAATCGTTGGGAAGCTCTGAATACCATTCGAACGTCGTCTCTGCCAAGCTACCGACAAATTGGCGAAGCATTAGCTTATCGTCACCTCCAGTATTACCGCACAAGGCTCTAAACTGAGCAACATGTTGATGGGGATTGCCTGTCCCCTTGTATATGTGGAACTTAGGAATCGTGTATCCCGGCGGGTACTTTATTTGATCATACCAACCCGGATATGGTCGTCCAGTCTTGACGATTTGGCCAACTGCTTCACTCGCTTGATGAGCTCGTTATTGTTGAGCTATATAGTCATAAAGGGTGGCTTTGGAGATAGTCTCTTCCTTGGCTGCTGATAGAGCCGGAAGAGGGTTTGATGTCTTCCCTCTGTCGTCTTCAAGGATAATCGGAGGGTCTTTAGCTGGAGGATCCGGCTGTATCATCATCCCGACCATATCTTGGAATAAAAGCGCCATTTGTTTTATATTGGCCGCTTGTTCCGCGGCCTCTCTGTCTCTCTTCTCGAGGATTCTGTGGAGGAACTCAGCATCGGTTTCCTGTTCTTGATGCTGCTCTGACAACGTCTCCGGGCTTTCTTTTGGCCTAGTGAGTGCGGCCATCTGTGTTAGCATCTCCTGGAGTTTCTGTTGTTGCTCCTGGGCCTTTGTTACAGATTTGGTGAGTGGTCGATGACCCGTGGAGATACGGCTATCTTCTTTCCCGGATGCCATATAAACAGTGTGCACCACCATGCCCCCAGACTTGGGGCGTTTAGGTTCAGTGCCCTTGAGATTCGTCGTAGACACGGGGATTTTCTCCGGCCTTCTCCTTTTGTGGGCGGTCGAAGTTGAGGGGGGCGTTGCAGCGGGCACCCAAGTAGACGGCACCTTTTTTGGTACAACAGGGTGGTCCTTCTCTTGCCGAACTTTCATCTTCTTCGATTGGCTGGAGTAGTCTTGGTTGATCACCGAGTCTTGGACCTGTCGCCAGACCTTATGAATTTTAGAGGACAGCTGCTAAGGGGGCTGCTCCAGCTTTGTCTTTTTAGCATTCTCCATAGGTGGAGGAGATCTTTTCAGCACAGCAGTCGGAGAGTTCTTGCGGACCTTCCTGAGTGGTTCAAAGCTGTTCCCAGTTGGAACAGCAGCATCGACTTCCACCGTTGGAGCCGTTGGGGTAAGTCCAGATGGGGAATTGCCCCCAACTTTCCTCACTCGGTGCCAGTGGCAACGTCGAGCGTGTCGAGCAGACGGTACTGGCTCATCTATGGGGGTGGCTTCTTCATTCCCCCTACTCTGATAAGGGGCTGTTGTCGTCGTTAGCCTGTTGAAAACCGACGTCCGCTAAGAGGAGATGGCCAACCTGTCGAAGGCAGAATTTCAGACAGGGGTAGCAGCCTTGGTGATTTCGCCCGGAACGGGAGTTGGAGCAGCCAGTCTTAGAAAGACTGATCTTTTAGAAGGAGAAGCCGCTTTGACGACTTCTTTCACTGGAGCAGGGATGGCTATCCGTTTCGGGATAACCCCTTCAGGTATCGCAGGCTTTTTCACGGGCCCACCCGAGCTTTGGCCTAGTCTGTTAAAGACCGAGGCATTGGACTTGGATGACCCGATGAGAGGGGCTATGGTGGTGGTAAGCCGATCAAAGACCGACTTCTTTGGAGCCTCCTGCGTCGGCATCGGAGCATTGAAGCTCATTGGCGGAAGCATGGTCCCGAAGAACAACCCAGTGTGGCCTGCGTCACCTGTTCCACTGGCATCTTGAAAACGGAGGCCGCCAAAGGCCCATAAGTCACTCCTCCAGCGAGGACAGAGTAGGAGTTGTTGCAGTTTGTGCAGTTAAAAGTCATTGATCTTCTGTTTTCTGCACAGAGCAAGACACCAAATCTTAGTACCTCGGATCCAGGGGCAACCATAGCAAACCGCGATTCATTCGCGAAACACGACACGCGAAGTGTGGAGTGGAAAGAGGAAAAGGTCCCACCGGGCGTGCCAGAATCTGTTCTCCGCCGAAAGACGCGACCTGGACGTTGGGACGTCTGGCCTGAATTTTCGGGGCAGATGCTATTTGGTTTTATCCGTCCACCTCTCCAAAGATGCCAAGTTGATTTATGGCACCATGTATCGAAGGTTTAGACGGATGCGGCCGATGTAGCAGACTTCGTCAGATTCCCCCTCGTTTGAGGGCTTTTTGATTGTGGGGACGCTCTTCCTCTTCAGGCGCAAGCCCCTGCAGTTAGTTAGCTACAGCATCATGGCAACAACTTTCTCCTTCTCTAGATGGTCACTTCGTGTTGTATGTGTTTGTTTTATTTTCGGTTGCCCGTGGATTGTATACGGAGACTAATTTATGTTGTCGCACGTAGGGCATGGATTAGTCCAAATCTGTATTTTCTTAGATTTGGTTTTTGGGTTGGGTTTAAGGATCGTTAATCTCATTTGAGACAAATATCAACTTAAACATTTTTTAAGGATATGTTAGTCTACTTTTAGACTAAGATCTACTCAACAGGATCATTTAGATCCAACAAAAGAGCATTTGGACTCTATTGTTTTAGTTTAGGGATATTGCGGTCCAGAAGTTTAAGGACATCATAGTCCGTGACAGTTTAAAGACATCATAGTATGTAAAGTTTGAAGACATCATAGTCTATGAGTTTAAGGACCTCCCAGTCCATGGTAGTTTAGAGACATCATAGTCTGTAAAGTTTAAGGACATCATAGTCCATGAGTTTAAGGACCCCACAGTCCGTAAAGTTTAAGGACATCATAGTCCATTAGTTTAAGGACCCCACCGTCCATGGAATGTCTGGTTGTCGGGACCCGTCACCTCTCTTAAGACGTTGAAGGATTACAACGACACATATCAGAGGAGTGAAGAGATGTACCTTTGAACCAATATTGTTTGGGAGATTTGTAGTCGAGTTTGGGACTAAGATCAAAGATTTATGAGCATATGGGATCAATTAATCTGAATTAGGGATCTGTGGCCAACTTGGGCTCGGCCCATTTGGTTAAAATGTTGGACATTTAATTAGGCTCAGTCCTTTTTCATTTAACAATGCTGAGCATTGGTTTGGGTTCTGACAACCGTTTTTGTCTTTTATTGAGTGTTGAGCACTCATTATAGCTCTGGGGCTTTATTTAAAGAACAGTTTATGTTCCCTCAGTGCACACGTGAGGAGCACGTGGCGCGCTTGGCGCTGAGCGCCAGTCAATGAGCGCAGAGCGCTTCTGTTAAGTAGCGCACACGTGTGGAGCACGTGGCGCGCTTGGCGCTGAGCGCCAGTCAAAGAGCGCAGAGCGCTTCTGTTAAGTAGCGCATACGTGAGGAGCACGTGGCGCGCTTGGCGCTGTGCGCCAGTCAATTAGCGCAGAGTGCTTCTGTTAAGTAGCACACACGTGAAGAGCACGTGACGCGTTTGGCGCCGGTCACCAGATTTGGAGCGCTAAGGCGCTTCTTATAAAGTAGCGCACACGTGAGGAGCACGTGGCGCGCTTGGCGCTGAGCGCCAGACAATGAGCGCAGAGCGCTCCTGATCAATTTTGTGATCTGAGAACTAAGTTCTCGCTTACAAGAGACTTTGTCTCATGGTTCTAAGAACAAAATTCTTATTTTTATAGGAGATGTTACAATCTCTTCTACTTTCTTTTGTGAAAGACTTTGTCTTTGTAGATTTATGATCTGAAGAGAATGAAATTCTTCTCCCCCCTTTTTATGATGAGATGCTATGATCTATTTTTGTGAAAGATCTCTGTCTTATAGATCTATGATCTGAAAAAGAACTATGTTCTTCTTCCCTGATGAGATGTTTTTTATCTCTCTGTTTTTACCTTGAAGAAAAGTTCTTCTTCTCAGAGCTTTCTCTTTTCTTTGAAATTTCTCAAAGCTTGTGGGGGGGGGGTTCCACTCTGCAAGACTTGAAGTCTTAGGGCCTTTTTATAGGGTAGGCTGATTTGTTGAATCGGTTAAAGAAATGTTTCTCTGATTGATTTGGGGATATTTCCTCACTATAGGATCTTTGATCCTAAGGCTTCTATTTTACAGAAGGCAATCTTCTTGTTTTTAACAAGATTGGGAAATTCTTTTCCCATACAGAGCTTATTCTGTATCTTGGTGATTTTTAATCACCATTGGATTTTTGATCCAATGGCAGGGAACATTTAGTTCCAGCGCTAGCGCTCTCGTGCTTTGCACGTGAGCGCTGCAACAGAGTCTTTGACTCTTAGAGCAGGCGCTACTAGCGCGAGCGCTCTCGCGCTTTGCACGTGAGCGCTACATCCGAGTCTTTGACTCTTAGTGCTGGCGCTGATAGCGCAAGCACTCTCTTATTTTGCACGTGAGCACTGCAATAGAGTCTTTGACTCTCATCGATGGCGCACTTGGCGCTAGCACACTTGTGCTTTGCACGTGAGCGCTGCTTCAGAGCGCTGACGCTCTTGGCACGAGCGCTTTTATGAAGCGCTGCTTCATTTCAAATTTGAAAATTTGAACAAACCTTTGCTCTGATTGGGGGAAACACTACCGTACACTGTGCCTTGACGGAGGTCAACAAACACAGCATAAATACTAAACACTACATATCTGAAATGACGGAGGGTTACGGCTGCTTTTGAAAAAATCCTTTAACGTGATGAACCTGATATCGTTGTAGAATCTAGTGATTTGAAAAGGAGTAGTTTAAGCTCCGCTTTAAAAATTGAGCAGTTTTCAAAACAAACCGATTGGGTTGTAGTATATGCTTGTTTTTGCTAAAGAGGTCATTCCTGGTGAAGGGATCTAGGCTCTTTTCTCATCAAATGAAGTGCTGGATATACCTCTATGCAAAGCAAGAACTAAAGCTACCTTTTTGAAAAAGTGATTCTATAACATCTTTTAGATTTCTTTTCTTTTCATTAATCTTATTAATGAAGTCCCATTATTTATATTTCCTAAACATCACAAAAGAAACGAAAATAAAACACAAATATATGCCATCTGTATTCACCACAGGGACCCGGATCTTCACCGTAAGGTTACTTAATTTACGGCAGGGCGGGTCAGGACTAGCGCGGATGAAAAACATATATAGTGTCTATTAATATATCATATATATAAGCAACATTCGTCTTACGCATTGATCACATCACATCACAGCACAACAGAAACAGATATATGAAATATAGGATACACTAGGAGCTCCGTATTTTAGATTAAGCCATTAACGAAAACACGGATTCCACGATCGTGATGAATAGCTAAGCCCATATCCCTAGACCCCTATGAGAGCGGCAAGCAACCCTGCCAATTCAAGAGTTAGGAGACCGATCTCGACTCCTCGAGATGGCATCTCACTGGACTCTAGAACCCGGTTACTTATGCCCTCCGCCGTGGGTCTATCCTAATATGGAAAAGTAAATAGTATACATCGAATGGAGACAACAACCTCAACCCGGAAGTGTTCCAATAAAAAAATATCACATACAATAATTTACATGAATGAAAATTGAAAAACTCTCATCTCATATAAAACCCTCGGCTATTCAATCACGGCGATCCAATAAAACATATAGATATAGCAACGCTATAATATCACATGTCAACAATGTAAGTAAATATGCGTATCCCTAATGTCGTTGACGTATAGCAATGAGATCGGGGATACTGCCACATATTACACTTATGGTCACAGAAAAGAAATGAAAACTACAATAATTAAAATCCGCATCTGTAGACATCATAAACCTGGATTATCTCATAGTCTGAATTCATATCTAACCCTATAAACCTTACATTTAATTCTCGAATTGAAAACCATTTTCAAAGTTAAAGCTGTGTAATTCAACAAGATTCCCGGTGAAAAGATCAAAGGTTCATTGGGAATGTTAGTGGATGGCCACACCCCCGGTGGCCGTCGACGAAGTGGCCTTAGGCGGGACACCGTGGCCGTGAGCACCCGAGTGGATGCTCTTGGCCATGGGTTTCTCCCATGGTTACTTTGTCGGGGCTATGGGGAGTTGCTCTTCACTAGTATCTCCCGGCGAATTTTCGTGTACGATACGAGATTATGACGGAGTTTGGATCCAAATCTAAACTCCATGGTAATCCATCAAGTATGACTAAAAAGTAAGATTTATAATTCGATAACTAGTTTTCGCAGAACTAATCAATGTGGATTCCAAAAATTGTATCACATAATCAAAACAGTTAGACAAAGTTAACATTTCGATCGATATTTCAATCAACAACAATTCATAGAGATATCAACCACTTGAGCCTCATTAAAAATATCCAGAAAATCAGGTAGGAAAAAAAGAAGCAACACAAGAAAACTGGAGTTCTAACTCCACAAGTGCACCGCGAAACCGTAGCTAGAGCATAGTCTAGGCGGCGGTTCCACGGCCAATTGGTGGAACAAGGTGCTCGTATTTCTTGTTCCTCCTTAAAATAGCTTGCACGATTTTTTGAGCATTTTTAATCTTGAAAATTCACAATTTTGAAAAATCGACAGAAACTAGCAAAAGTCGGATTTAAAATGTCGATCGAACACTTTAACTTCGTCTAAACTACTCGTAAGCCTCTAGTTTGGCTCTGATAGTATAAAAGTATGTCATAGCATCTCCACTAGTTTTCTATCAAGTATGCAATTTTAAAATTTTAGAGGGCTAAGTATACTAAACAAGATCATACTAGAGAATTAGGGTTTAAAAGTTAGCAAACAAAAGTTCTAAACAAATGAAGAGGTGCAACAACCTTTGTAGCCAAGTCCTTCACTTCAAAAGCTCCAAGTAGTAGTCCCTAGAACTCTTCTTTGACTCCACTTGAAGGATGGAACGAGCTTACTCGAAGTTTTCGTCGTCGAAGATGATCCACCTTGAAGGTTCTTACACTCAAGCTCACACTTCACTAATCTATGAATTAGTAAGAGAACAACCTATACAAATTTGCTAGAGTAGTGTAGTTTGATGAAGTAGGGATTTTGCTCACTAAAAATTCTTCTCTTATTTTTCTTATTGCATGGATAGTGTAGCAAGTGAAAAAAGAAAAAGTAGAAGAAGATGAACTTTGAGATGAGAAAATGAACCTTTTGGATAAGATGAGAACAAAAAAATGTAAGTCTACGGTAGCGCCCCGGCCGTCTACAGACGCCAAATGCGGAACAAATTTTTTTTATTTGGCGCTATCGTATACTTTAACCCGGATCTGCCATTATTGCTAAACTAACAAACTGTAAAGAGTGTAGAAAGGTTATACCGGACGATCCGAGTCCTTCGTTCATTAACCATCATCCCACGCTCCGTTGCGGCTGCTCCGATCTCATCGATCTCCAATCTGCTCGTCCAAGTGGCACCACGTCACTGATTCTTTAAACGGACACCCGCCTCTAACTCGAGGCAACTCGGTCGTCAAGTTTGCTAAAAGAGACGACCAAGAATGATGTAGAGAATGAGTAGATGACTTTGTCTCACTTCGTCCAAAGCCGTGGACGATCGGTTAATGAAGTTGCCAATGGAAATGAAATGGAACAAGAAATGAACTATGAAATTTCCATGCATCCAAAACTTTAGTCTTTTCTTTTTAGCAACCATAATTTTCTCAAGTAAGTAAGTGGAGGAGGAGAGAGAGGGCCGGCCACTTATATGGAGGGGGAGGGTGAGTGTAGGAGCAATCAAGGAGGTGACCATAAACAAAGATCATGAAGAAATATCCTTAAGTAAACAAGAACATTAAAGCTTAAAGCATGAGTCATTATAACACATCATCAAGCCTTTAATGCACCAATTAATGTCAAGATAACTCATTAGCCATCTCACCACTTCTAGAACCTTCTAGAATGATGACTCACTCTCATCCAAGAAAAGATAAATCCGTCTCTAACCGAATGTTAAAAGACGGCTGATAGAAAACTGAAAACTGGCAACTTCCAAAAGTGATCCTGAAACGACTTTCAGGATAACCCCGTAACTGTATAAATATACCCGTATTTGTATTACGACCGAATACAAATGCAACCGAGACAAAGATATTATACCTACTCAATATAATACTCGGATCCGGCTTAAACCAAAACCGACCAGTATCATCTGCCCGAAAAATAACACGTGCGTAAACGCACGTGCATTTTCCGAACCCTGCCATAAAACCATACGGCCTCTACAACGTTTCGCCCGAACTTGGGAAACTGTCTGTGGGGGACTCTAATGACTCGTCAGTACCCTGGCAGTGGGTTTAACCACAAACCGTCAGCAGCACTAGCTATGCGTAACGGCTGTCCATGGACTGACCTCAAGGGAGGCTGATGAGCGAACTCATCCAGAAACCCTACTGAGCCTAACAGTGACAATGTATATACAGTCCGGTCCGTTCGTCTATGAGTATCGCATATCTGCCTAGGGGGCTAGTAACGTCAGACCCCCAATAGCAGTATAAGTCGTGTCGGAGTGTAGCCCAATAACACACTGAGATACTACTGGAGTACCTACCAGTAAATCTCCTGCCATGGCCATGGACTTTGTGTAATGGCTCTCCTAGACACAGCACGACCTCGCCCCCAATACCGGGAGTGACGAATCCCCTGCCGATCCGCTCACGTGCCTCCGTATGGCTCGGGACTGTACCTAAAAGCTACCTGTTTGCACGACTCCTTTGTGTAGGGTTCCTAGGCACTCTAATGGAGTTTCACAAGTGATCAAACATGGCCAATTGAAATTTTACAAGTGCCTATTAACCCTAATACGGATCGTTAACTAGATAAATAGGCGAAAAAGCAACTAGTAAACTACTTTACTAAGAGAATACGGAAATACAACCTTTGTAGATCCGGTGCTCCACCTCCATAGCTCCGCAATGAAGTCCTCTCGCTGTCCAAAACAAATTCTGGGCTCTAACGTCGGCTTCATCGGAGAATAGGCGAGCTAGGTCGTCGATGTCCATGCCAAAGATGATCTACGTCGAAGCATCGCTAGATCAAGCTCCAACTTCACCAAGTCAAGAAAACATGTGAAGGAAACACCCTATACTACTTGGCAAGAGGTAGAGGATGAAGAAATAGGATGTGGGTTCACTTTAGAATTGGATTTCTCACTAGTTTTCATCATTTGCCATTGGAGTAGCAAGCTTTCTTCATGGAGGAAGAAGATGAAGAAGAAGAAGAAGTTATGATAAGTTAATTTAAAATGAGATAATTAAATCAATACTTATCATGACTTCAACTATAGTTAAGTGTAGAGATTTAACTAAGGTTTAGATGAGTGGTTAGGGTTAAAGAAGAGACAAGAATGGTAGACTTATTCAAAGCTTCAAGAAGCTTCAAAGAAGAAACAAAATAAGCCACCATTTCTTTTTCTCTTTATCTTTTCCAAAACAATAATAAATGGATAAATAAATAAGAGAAAAGAAACCCTAACCATTCACTAAACATGGTTTAATCTTTACACAAACCCAAAAGAGCAAGTATCATCAAACATGATACAATCTTGTGCACAAAAGTATATCACATATACAACTTGCACAATTCAAGTGAGAAAATCCATTTAAAGTGAACCAATACTAGTTAATGCAAATCAAATATATAATTATACAATAAATCATTAAATCAATACTTGATTCAATGATCCGGTCATATCGCATATAACCGGCTAGTATCCAATGTATCGGCTTCTCGAATCAATCCTCGATTCGATAACCAGGTTATATCGCATATAACCAATCGATACATTCGTCGCGAGAATGGAATACGGTATCACATACACGCATTATTCTCGGTCCCGCACATATCTCATATGCGCTCCTATTTCGTTTCGCTTGAGCCAGGAAACCTCTGTGTAGGACTCTAAAGACTCGTCAATACGCCGGTAGCGGATGATGATCATATCAAGCACCCACAAGACGCAAGCGGTCTGCTAAACGTAACGGCCACCCGGGTATTGAGCGATCAGAAGATCGACGAGCAAGCCCGCTCACACTCCTGTGAATCCAACCAGTAACACTTACCGTACAGTCCGGTCTGATCGTCTGATATGTCGCATATCTCGCCTAGGGGTGGTAAACGTCAGACCCCAATAGCTCGATAAGTCATGCCGACTTGAGGTCCATAACATTCGTGAAACTACTGATAACTCTTACCAGTATATCACTGCAACCCTGGCCAGGGATTTCCTGTTATGGCCAGTCGAGCATAGCACAACATCAACCCCCAATACCGGGAGAGACGAATCCTCTCCTATCGCTCATTGCCTCCATGTGAATCGGGACTGTACCCAAAAACCACCTGTTTGCACGACTCAGTAGAGCCGTGGTAGGGTGGAAATCAAAGCACAGTGGGAGACACACAAGACTCTATGACGATCTCGGGTCAACAGACTAAGCTGTACCAGTGTCACCAGAGAACTGCCATCTGACGTGAGGTATAATACCATCTGGGAGTTCTCGGCGAGTCCGTTCAGTGTACCCAGTCTCCACTGAGCACCCGCATACCATCTTCGATGTCAAACACCAATGGATATGGGATCATCCATCGCCCATCGCATGGGTCGAGAAGATATGCGCTAGTCTACTCTGGAATATCGATGCCCCGTCTCGATATTCCCTCGACTAGGAACATTTCAAGGATGTACTCATGGACTACCCAGGCCCCACTAGTATGATCTACATCATAGTCCTGGAAGTCGAGTACACATCCTAAGGGCTTTATCAACATGTAATCAGAGAGACAGAAAGTATACATGTTAAGATAAAGTGCAACCAGATAGCGTACTATCATGTCGAGCAAGAAAGTCCTACCTATATATGTCCCAGCATCCACTACAATATACATCCAATGTACAGTAATGGCCTCTAGGGCATACATATAACTAACACTTTGAGCCGTGGTAGGGTAGAAATCAAAGCACAGTGGGAACTCACACGAGACAAATGACGACCTCAGGTCGATGAACTAACCTGTACACATGTCACCAGGGAACTGCTATCTGACGATAGATATAATACTAACTAGCAGATTCCCGGCGAGTCCTGTCCGGTGTACTCATAACCCAATGAGCACCTGTATACATCTTAGGTGATCCAACTGACACCAGTGGCTTGTGAGACCGGCCACCGCCCCTCATCGAGGTCTCGACTGTATACACTAGTCTACTCCGGAGTATTGATGCCCTGTCTCGAAACTCCCACGACTAGGGACCACAATTAAGGATATGCATATAAACCACCAAACTCTCACGTATATGATCGCCATCATACTATTGGTGGTAAAGCAAGATCCTAAGGGCTCTATCAAAGTGTAACATGTAATCAGTCACCTGAACATGTACACGACTGATAAAGGCAAACCAGATAGCATACTATCATCTCGAGTAAGACTGTCCTACCGGTATAGGTCCTCCGCAATCATTGCAATCATGTACCTGCGATCCAATAATTGACTATGAGGGCACTATCTCCAACAATCTCCCACTTGCACTCAAGGCTAATTATTGCGATGTCGACTACTCACAGCCCGTGTGAAACCGAACATCCAACTCCTCTACTAATCAGTTTCACAAAGCCCGTTTATAAAACTATTATGTTCGAGAAATAGCCTCAGTGAGTGGATCCGCCTAGATGTTTCTTTCTATATCTCTCTTAATCTCAAGTTCGCGGAGAAAGCCATCTCCCGAATTGAGTAATACCTGTCTTAGAATATGTCTGGATATCTGATGGGACCTAGTTCATAAATGAACTCCAAATCCAAAATTCTTAGACTGTATCGATCACTGAACCTAATCAGTATCCGGCACCATGCCACCCACAGTATCCTCTTGGACCACCTGTCCATAATACTGTCCCCCTTCGTCAGAGGGAAAAACTATAACTCTGACAATCACTCTGTCAACCCTGTCACCTTTGAAGCCTGGAATGATAACCGTCTCCCGAAAGAGGCTGCCGTCATCAAATCCATAGAACATGTACTTATGTTCTAAAACTGCTTCCTTATGTTTCTCCAGGATTGGATTAATACAAACTTATTGCATCTAGTGCAAAAACAACATCTGGTGTGGTACTTGACATCTCATGATTGACTCAGTTGCCTAAGCAAGTGATTTGCCAATCATGCCCATCCTTCTCCTCTTTAGTCTGTAAGATACCTTTAGGGAGGGTGATTCCATCTCCTGCAGGTACACCACCATGCTAGAAGTCAACTATTCTAAAAACCATTAGAATACTGTCAAAGTACCCACATTGGGAAATTACCCAAATCCAGATCTAAAACCATAGATCTAGAAACCAGAATGTCAAATATTATATCCATATCCTGTCTGGAGAAACAACTGTGTGACGACCAAAGTACAACCGATCGTAGTATAGGAATTTTACTTCCTACTCTGTGTATGTCATCCAAATACCATGACATCACACCCTACTACCTTCTTAACAGATCCATCCCCTATTCTGATTGAAGTCAAACCCATGACTGTCACATCAAAACTAGATGATCTATCTCCGCTATAACTGCTCTAGTCTATAAATAGACATAAGCTACTTGCCCACCATGCTTCCGCTGCTCCCACTGACTATGACAACCCTCCTACCGGGTCTCATAGCCTGGAACAATAGTAGTGTCAAGTCTGGGTAGATAAGAACCTCCCTGTCACCGTCCTTGAGGCTACCGAAGTACCTCTCGGGTGTCTGAGGTTACCTACCATATCTGCGGAGTGGCTATTGGAATGTCAAACCTGATTGAATATATAGGTCCTATTAAATTTTTCGTAATCGTTCGCGGTTCTGGAATCACTTCCAGTTCTACCATACTCCCACTACTGTTTTCTGAAAAAGATCCATTTTACTAAAACTGTGGCGAGTCAAGAACAATATCACTATTGATCTTCCAAATGGTAGAATATCAACCCTCGTCATAGCCAGGGTCAACCCACAAACAGCCATTACAGAAACGTGCCCTGAGTTATCCAGAGTCTGGTTTTAAGCATAAGCTGGACAACTCCCAGTACCTTAACATCTTTTAAGGTACGAACCATTCTATATCCAATATAGAAACTTTGGCACTTATTTAATTGGAACCATATTCAAATCATACAGCTGTCTCCAGTGCATATCATTTTAATGGAAAGAGGCTAATCAGCATTACTTAATTTAGGCATCCATCCAATTATGAGTAACCTGAAAGAAAAACACGTTTCTCAAAACCATCACTATCATCTGAATACCAATCACAAGAATCTACATCTTCGATCTCTTTGAAGAATCCCGATACTTGTGATACCCGGTTCTCTACTTTATTCTTATACCCACAACTTCTCAAAACTTAGACCTTGTATTTCTACGAAACACTTGTCTAAATACTAGAGAAGTTATAAGTAAACCGAACATAGTACGAGGACCTCCCCTTTGTCCTGATGGACACTTGGACAACATACAATACTCTGTATAAGTCCGCTGAGTTTAAACAACTCAAAAACTTGTGCGTCGTAGGTTGAAAACTGTACCCTGGCGATTTCCTCAAATATCACCAATTACAACGAATTCCGATATAATGAGGATAATCACCTAATTCCCAATAACTTACTCCCACTCATCATCTGTAAAACCATACAGATATGAGAATGAAACCTGGTAAATACATACCCTTGGAGTAAGTATCTAATCGGGAAAACCGTTTTCTTTTAACAATGCACTGAAACATGAAAATGTTTCGTAGGGGTATCCTGGTATTCATAACAATGCCTCTTCCATAATCCAATTCATGACTTCAACCGTATATTTTATTGCCATCTCTCCAAATCCCTTTATTTGTCTTTAGTCGTTACCTTCTGTACACCATCGTTAGGCTAAATGGTTTTCTTCCTTCCCTACCGTTCGGCACCAGCCTATGGTTTGGAAGAAGACTATCCAGTAAGCATAATAGGTGTACCCTCCTAAACCAAGGAGTACTCGTATCTTGAGAGAAGGTGATGATAAAAGACAACTGAATAATACCTTATTCTTTTAAAAGTGAAATAGGAGTGGCGATGAAGTACGCGGTTTTGGTCGTGAATGATATCAGTCGCAATTTACTTTGCCCTCTTTCTAATCCCTTTATTTTGTCTTTACATATTACCTTCTGCACACCCTGCTTAGGCTAATTGGTTTTCTTCATTCCCTACCTTTTGGCACCTGCCTATGGTTTGGAATAAGACTATCCAATAAGCGTAATAGGTGTACTCTCCTAAACCAAGGAGCTCTCGCAACCTGAGAGAAGGTGATAATAAAAGACAACTGAATAAACCAATTCTGTTTCTCCTGAACCTGGATCCATCCTCGAAGAAGTCCCTTCGAGTTCGTATATAACCATACGATGGATCTATCCAATGGAAGTGGATGTCCGTAGTAATACGGGTGTTCTGAGAAATTCAAAGGGTAGAAGAAGGAGTGGCAATGACTTATGCAACATAGACAATCCAAAAGCCAGTATTTTAAGAAGATTCGGTCAACTTGGTCACTGAGTCATAGTCTAGGGTCGGTCAAAGGTCGCTGCCAAAGAGAGAGAGAAAAGAAACACTTTGCGTGCACTCTAACCTAGATCAGAATGGTTATCACTTTATCTAATCCGGAAAACTCCCACTGTCCTGTCAAATTCTCCTCCAAACCTAAAGAAGAATCAATCGGGATCACCCAAAGAGTAAACCAACTCATCAGTGGGAATCGGGATCCAACTCTCATCGCATGATAACGTGACGGAATCCACTCGCGTTATCACACTCCAGAAGGTATGCGCATGCCTGGCAAGTTTCAGTTTCTTTAGAAACTCCCGATATGATTTTTACCCCATGTTCTTATGACCTTGGCGAAAGTCAACAAATCATAAGTCACATGTCAAGTTCTGCCCGTCATTATCTTATTAATTTGAACCCACCCGTACATACCCTTGACGAAAGCCAACAAGGTAATACGACTGTCCCAAACCAACACATCTATCTATGCAACAAATGAATACCCCAGCAATTACCAAACACTATGCCTTGACGAAAGCCAACAAACATAGCTTGAATATTACTGACTATCCATAAGAAACGACGGAGGGCTACGGCAGGTTTTTGGCGAAAAAACCTTTAACGTAATGAACTTGATCTCGTTGAAGGAACCTGATAGCTTTTTTTAAAATATAGTGGCGAAAACCTGTGCTAAAGAGGTCACTCCCGGTGAAGGGATCTCGGCTCTTTCCTCGTGGAATGAGGTGCTGGATATTCCACTGAATACCGCTATGCAAAGCAACTTGTAATCGACTATAGTGAAGTTATTACCTTGACGCAAACTTCTGCCCAAGGGGTCAGTCCCGGTGAAGGGATATCAGCCCTTGCCCCGTCGAATAAGGTGCAGGATATTCCACTGAATACCGCTATGCATAACAAAAGAAAACGTCTTTGCAATAACACTTTTTAAATTTGTTCCAACAACATCAAACAGGTTTGTTTTACATTGCATTGATCAGAATCAACGCAGTCCCATCAATCAATCACACCAGAAAAGAACGAAAATAAAATGTACGTATATGCCATCCGCATTCGTCACCGGGTCCCGTCATCACCCGTTAGGTTACTTAACTAACGACAGAGCGGGGACTGGACTAGCGCGGGTGTAAAACATATACAACATCTAATAGTATATAAACCAATATACAATAATCGCTCCAGGCGTGATAATATGCAACATTACAAAAAAGTAATAAGCATCACAGAACAATACAGATAATCTGGGATCCCCGGGTTTCACAGAGCCGCTGCTGAAACCCGACGTTCCCCTGTCGTGTGGATAGCCTGTGCAATGAAACCTAGACCCCTACGGGTGCGGCAAGTTACCCGCCAAAACCTGAAGCGAGGCAGCCCCCTACAGCAAAGTGAATGGATCACCCTGCATTTCACGGAATCCGGTAGCTTGAGCACCCCTCCTTGGGTCAACCTGTACCCCCTACGAGTGCGGCGAATAGTCTGCCAATTCTAGAGTGAGGCCCCTCTGCCTCTCAAAGCCATGAAATGCGGACCCGTTGCCCCTCAGAACCCGGCTATCCGTGCACTCCGTCGCGGGGTAAAACCTAGTACAGTAACGAAAAATAGTACAACAGGTACATCGACCGCAACCTGGTCGTGCCCCAAAAGAATATTATACAACAGGCAGTGACGGCAGTCCACAAGTTGGACGCTCGTCCCGCAATATCAAATGTACAAATAAATTCAAACTGCACTATCATTGCACACTGCTATCCACCACGACAAATCCGCAACATTACAGCACAACACAGAACATCAACGCGAATGTCACGTTCGCAAACCCGTCTAAAAGAACTATAGCAATCAGACGCGGTTTACCGATCAAATGACATTCCCGGTCGGAGATATAATGTAAGCACTGTAAACTAACATGTTTAAATTTCGATCGACTAAATATCACGAAGTGGGCCCCACGAACAACTGGTGAACAGTAACAAAATCTGGGCCCAAAAGATATATACTAAAAACCCCAATTTCCAGAGAAGAACCCGCTAAGAAAATTTGGGGGCATGATGACACAGAATGGCCGCGGATCCGCGGCCAAACCATGGGTTTGGCCGCGTTTCCGTGGCAGTCTTGTCGAATCATGATCCCAAATTTGTACGGTGTTCTTATAAAACCCTGCACAGATTTCTGTGATATGTGGAATATTTTTAGGACACCATTTAAAATCGACAGAAACTGTGAAAATTGGATTTTGCAGTTTTTGATTTCCGATTCGATCGATATTTTAAACGCGTTAGCACAAGTTAGTATAGCAAAATGGTTAGGCTCTGATACCACTGTAAGTCTACGGTAGCGCCCCGGCCGTCTACAGACGCCAAATGCGGAACAAAAACTTTTTATCTGGCGCTATCGTATACTTTAACCCGGATCTGCCATTATTGCTAAACTAACAAACTGTAAAGAGTGTAGAAAGGTTATACCGGACGATCCGAGTCCTTCGTTCTTTAACCATCATCCCACGCTCCGTTGCGGCTGCTCCGATCTCATCGATCTCTAATCTGCTCGTCCAAGTGGCACCACGTCACTGATTCTTTAAACGGACTCCCGCCTCTGACTCGAGGTAACTCGGTCGTCAAGTTTGCTAAAAGAGACAACCAAGAATGATGTAGAGAATGAGTAGATGACTTTGTCTCACTTCGTCCAAAGCCGTGGACGATCGGTTGATGAAGTTGCCGATGGAAATGAAATGGAACAAGAAATGAACTATGAAATTTCCATGCATCCAAAACTTTAGTCTTTTCTTTTTAGCAACCATAATTTTCTCAAGTAAGTAAGTGGAGGAGGAGAGAGAGGACCGGCCACTTATATGGACGAGGAGGGTGAGTGTAGGAGCAATCAAGGAGGTGACCATAAACAAAGATCATGAAGAAATATCCTTAAGTAAACAAGAACATTAAAGCTTAAAGCATGAGTCATTATAACACATCATCAAGCCTTTAATGCACCAATTAATGTCAAGATGACTCATTAGCCATCTCACCACTTCTAGAACCTTCTAGAATGATGACTCACTCTCATCCAAGAAAAGATAAATCCGTCTCTAACCGAATGTTAAAAGACGGCTGATAGAAAACTGGAAACTGGCAACATCCAAAAGTGATCCTGAAACGACTTTCAGGATAACCCCGTAACTGTATAAATATACCCGTATTTGTATTACGACCGAATACAAATGCAACCGAGACAAAGATATTATCCCTACTCAATATAATACTCGGATCCGGCTTAAACCAAAACCGACCAGTATCATCTGCCCGAAAAATAACACGTGCGTAAACGCACGTGCATTTTCCGAACCCTGCCATAAAACCATACGGCCTCTACAACGTTTCGCCCGAACTTGGAAAACTGTCTGTGGGGGACTCTAATGACTCGTCAGTACCCTGGCAGTGGGTTTAACCACAAACCGTCAGCGGCACTAGCTATGCGTAACGGCTGTCCATGGACTGACCTCAAGGGAGGCTGATGAGCGAACTCATCCAGAAACCCTACTGAGCCTAACAGTGACAATGTATATACAGTCCGGTCCGTTCGTCTATGAGTATCGCATATCTGCCTAGGGGGCTAGTAACGTCAGACCCCCAATAGCAGTATAAGTCGTGTCGGAGTGTAGCCCAATAACACACTGAGATACTACTGGAGTACCTACCAGTAAATCTCCTGCCATGGCCATGGACTTTGTGTAATGGCTCTCCTAGACACAGCACGACCTCGCCCCCAATACCGGGAGAGACTAATCCCCTGCCGATCCGCTCACGTGCCTCCATATGGCTCGGGACTGTACCCAAAAACTACCTGTTTGCACGACTCCTTTGAGCCGTGGTAGGGTAGAAATCAAAGCACAGTGGGAACTTACACGAGACAAATGACGACCTCAGGTCGATGAACTAACCTGTACACATGTCACCAGGGAACTGCTATCTGACGATAGATATAATACTAACTAGCAGATTCCCGGCGAGTCCTGTCCGGTGTACTCATAACCCAATGAGCACCTGTATACATCTTAGGTGATCCAACTGACACCAGTGGCTTGTGAGACCGGCCACCGCCCCTCGTCGGGGTCTCGACTGTATACACTAGTCTACTCCGGAGTATCGATGCCCTGTCTCGAAACTCCCACGACTAGGGACCACAATTAAGGATATGCATATAAACCACCCAACTCTCACGTATATGATCGCCATCATACTATTGGTGGTAAAGCAAGATCCTAAGGGCTCTATCAAAGTGTAACATGTAATCAGTCACCTGAACATGTACACGACTGATAAAGGCAAACCAGATAGCATACTATCATCTCGAGTAAGACTGTCCTACCGGTATAGGTCCTCCGCAATCATTGCAATCACGTACCTGCGATCCAATAATTGACTATGAGGGCACTATCTCCAACAGAAAAAAATGATGAACTTATATGAATAAAAGAAAGAGAGAATGAGTCATGGCTTCTACTTTGTTCCAAAAGTAATGACTCATTATTATCTCCTTATCTAAACTCCAATGTGATTCTTACACATCTATGTTCTATGTATCATAAACCATGATACATATTTTTATATGTTGTTTATATCAAATATACATAACATATAAAAAGTAGAAAATAATTTAAAGTGAGCATTATATTAGTTAATATATAGATACATATATACATATATACATATATATCAAATATGTTAATATATATCAAATTATTAAATCAATAATTAATTCAATAATCTGGTTATGTCTTATATAACTCGGCTAATATCAAAAACGCTAGATTAGAATACGGTATCATATACATGTATTCAATCAAGCTCCCGCACATATCTCTATACATGCCCTACTTCGTTTCTCTTGAGCTAGAACTCTAAACACTCGCTAATACGCTGGCAGTAGGTAATGATCATATCAAACACTCATATGCCGTCAACGGTACTAGCTGCACGTAACGGCTACCCAGGTATTGAACGAATAGGTAATGAACATATCAAACACCCATAAGCCGTCAGCGATACTAGATATACGTAACGACTACCCAGGTATTGAACGAATAGAAGATCAACAAGCAAACTTGTCCAAACTCCTGTAGAGCCTATAAGCAACACTTGCCGTACAGTCCGATCTTTTCGTCTGATATGTCGCATATCGAGTCTGGGGGTAGAATCGTCAAACCCCAATAACTCGATAAGTTATGCTGATGTGTGGCCTATAACCAATCGAGAAACTACTGATAACACTTATCGGTAAATCTCATCAGCCCTGGCTAGGGACTTGCAGTTATAGCCAATCACGCATAGCACAATATAAACTCCCAATACGGGGAGAGACGAAACCCCTCCTATCGTTCACTGCCTCCATGTGACTCGGGACTGTACCCAAAAACCATCTATTTGAACGGCTCAGTAGAGCCATGGTAGGGTGGAAATCAAAGTATAGTGAGAACCACATAAGACACTATGATGATCTAGGGTCTACAGACTAAGCTGTACAAGTATTACCAGAGAACTGCTATCTGACGATAGGTATGGTACCATCTAGGAGTTCTCGGCGAGTACTGTTCGGTATCCTCATTCTTTAATGAGCATCTGTGTACAATTTTTGATGTCAAACACCAATGGTTATGCGATCAACCATCGCCATATACAGAGTCAAGAAACATACACACTAGCCCACTCTGGAATATCGATGCCCCATCTCGATACTCTCTCGAATAGGAACTGTTAAGGATGTGCTTATGGACTACTCAAGCCACACTAGTATGATCTACATCACAGTCCTGGTAGTCAAGCCAACATCCTAAGGGCTTTATCAACATGTATCAATGAGATAGTAAACTAAAACAAGTACATATGTTAAGATAAAGAGCAACCAGATAGCACACTATCATGTTGAGTAAGAAAGTCATATATATATATATATATATATATATATATATATATCCAAGCATCCACTATATTATACAATAATAGCCTCTAGGGCATACATATTCCTAACAGGACGGACTCGCTGGAAACTGCTGGTTGGTATTATACTTATCGTCAGTTAGCAGTTCCCCAGTGACATGAGTACATGTTAGTCCGTTGACTTGACATCACTATTCGTCTCGAGTGTGTTCTCACTGTACTTAGATTACTATCCTACCATGGCTCAAATGAGTCGTGCAAACAGATAGTAGTTGGGTGCAGTCCTGAAGCACTCGGAGGCAATAGGGGTTAGAAGGGGTTCGTTTCTCCCGCTATTGGGAGTTGATATCACGCTGTATACGGCTGGCCAATACACAAAGCACCTAGTCAGGGAAAGTGAGATTTGTTGGTAGGTACACCAGTAGTTTCTCAGGGTGTATTGGGTTCCAAACCGATATGACTTATTGCGCTATTAGGGGTCTAACGTTTACCACCCTTAGACCCGATATGTGATATTCTTAGACGAACAGGCTGGACTGTATGGAGAATGTCACCTATAGGCTCAGTAGGGTTTTCGGACGAGTTATTGTGTCGATCTTCCCTTCGACAGATACCTGGGTAGCCGTTACGCACAGCTAGTGTCACTGACGTGCTTGTGGTTAAACCCAATATCAGCGTATTGTCGAGTGTTTAGAGTCCCACATAGAGGGTTTTCCGGTTCAGGTGAACCGGTGTAGTTTGCGTATGGTTTTACGCATGGGTGTTCGATTGAGCACATGTATTTATACATGTGCTTTAATCGGATGGTTTAGTAGTACTAGCAGGTTTGAAAGATAGCCAGTTTTGATGCTAGTTTTATATTGCTCTCTTTTTGGTATTTGTATTTTAACACGAATACGGTATTTATTTGAATACGCGTACTTGAATAATTACGGGTATTTGTGATATGATACAAATATATGTATTTCTTTCTAAATATGAATACACATATTTTGTATTTTCGGTATAAATACTGTATTCGTATTTTGGTAGAATTACGGTACACGTATTTATACGAGTTTGAGTATACTTATTTATATACTTGCATTTATATTTATAAGTGTATGTGTATGTATATTTGGTGGGGTGGCCTCTCTCTACACTCTCTTTTGTTCTCACCTCTTCTAGAGTTGTGTAGGCTTGTGACTTACACACAACCCACTCACTTTTTGGTTTTTGTATTCTAGCTAGAAGAGATAAGAATGAAGAAAGGGTAAGATTTTCTCATGGTTGATATTTTCAAGTGAGGATTTTTCTCTAGTTGCCACCTCTTCTTCTTTTTTCTCATTTTCTTTACCTGAATTGTGAGGATAAAAGAGAGCATCTTGTTCACAAACTACACCAATCTAAGTATCTTGTCCTAGCAAGACTTGATTTTTAGTTGCTTCAGATGAACCTATCGCTTGAATCGGCATGCTCGGGTAGATCGTCTTTAACGCGGAAGATCGGCTTCGAGAGCTCGTTCTATCAACCCAAGGAGCTTGTGGAGTTCACCTTTTAAGACCCGAAGAACCGTCTACAAAGCTTGTAATCCCAACCGAGTAGCTAAAACTCCTAGTTAAGGTTTGTTTAGTTTAGTGTTTGGGATTGTATCCGGAGGATTTTAGTGTATTGTGCTCAAGATTTTAAAGTTTTTGATTCCGTATAGCCGTAGTTATCATGGTAAGAAGCAAATATGCACTTACACTAGTAACCTCATCCATCACGATGGTAAATAGGAATGGACTTAATGAAGATCCTTGATTTAAGCCAATTGTAATCAGAAAATCACTCGTTATCCCGCGCATGTACTGATATTTTCCACTACTCCATCGTACATATTCTTGATTATGTCAATGTACTTGACAGGGACCCCGTCCTACATAATATCTCTCTAGGTATCTTGTCGTACGCTTTCTCTAAATCAATAAATATATATGCAAATCTCTTCTCCTCTCTCGAAAACGATCGACAAGTTGATGAAACAAATGAATAGCCTCTGTCGTTGATCGTCCAGACATGAACCCAAACTGATTCTCTATTATCTTAACATCATTCCTTAGCATGTATTCAATCACTCTCTCTCAATACTTTATGGTGTGACACTTAAGTTTTATTCCACGGTAGTTTGAGCAATTTTGAATGTCACCCTTGTTCTTGTAGATATGTACAAAGGTACTTTTGTTCCACTCATTTGGCATTTTTGGTCTGCCAAATCTTATTAAACAGATCTGTCAGCCATTTAACGCCTATTTCTTTTAAATATTTCCAAACCTCGATAGAAATCCCGTCAGGACTAACCGCTTTTCTTGATTTCATTCTCTTCAAAACCTCTTTAACCTATGGTATTCTTATTTTACGCATGAAATCACGGTTTATATCTTGAGATTGAATGATAAGTCCATCCAAATTTTTAGAAAGTCTCTCATCGAACAATTTGTCAAAACAAACTCTCTATCTTTTCTTTATATTCTCATATCGAACTGAAACTTTATGTTCTTCATCTTTGACACGCTTCTCACCACCTTTCCTTTATATCCCCATTTCAAAATAATTTTTAACCCAAACAATTATATTATTTTTTATAATATTAATATGATTTCAATAAATTATGTATAGATAAATATTTAAGTCTTTATGTTTATATGTTTTAGTTGAAAATAAGATTGGGAAATATTGATGTGAAGCTTGAAAAGGTCTAACAGATTTTTTGACCATTGAAAGTGAGAAACTTATACGGTAAGGAAAGCCGCGGAGTATAAGAGAGAGTCATTGGAAAGTGATGGATCTCTGGATCTCTGGATCTCCTTCAGATGTTGTCTTCTACGATCTGTCGAGGACGTAGGCGAGCGGCTGAGATCGGGTTTGAGGACTGTCGCCTGAAGCGTGTGGATCTCAATGGGTTTGGTTTAATGCAAAGCCGATCTACCTGCAAAGAAGTCCCGGGGAGGTTATACCACCGTGGGCCCTCCGACGATCAAGTTAGTCGAGGTATTTGGGCAGAGTAGCGGCCTATTGGATAAGAATTGCCTTACCTGAGTCGTCTGAGAGAGGGATTTATATAGTGGCAGCCATGGGCTGGCGGGCGCGAGATTTACGCCGGCCGTTACGCACCTGGAGTTACGCTTGCGCGAATGGCGATATCTTCCATTAATGACGAGATACGCCCGTTAACGGGGGAACGTGATGGTGTGGAACGCGGGATCGTGGGGCGGCGGATATCTCGCGTATGGAGAGACTCGCTGAGCCATGGCGGGGACGCCTGTGATCTGTGCTCAAGGTCGGTCAGTGGTACCGAGGAGGCCTAGCTCGGTGAGATGCCTAAAGAGGATGGGAGGCCGATCCAGTTCGGTTCTGTGATAGCTCGGGGGCGAGCTGGGAGTGCTGAGGAAGTCCAGTGCCCAGGAGGGCTTGGAGGTGAGCCAATAGTTATTTGTAAGACGAGTATAGGAGTGTTCTGGGAGGTCATCGAAGCTGGAGAACATCCTCGGGTCGAAGGCCTAGGGTATCGTTCTTGCTCCTTTCCCATGAGCCTCGGGATACGTTATCTGCTATGTGTCATGATATGGGGAGTTCTCAGTACTGAGCATCATCATTAGGCCCCCACTCTCGTCCCGACCTATTTATAGGTCGGGTCGAGAGTGGTCTGATCGGTCACCCGGGCTAAGTTCTTAGTTGAAGACATCGTCGGCATGGATTCCCGGGCAGTTATACTTATCTTTTGATGACGTCAGCGGATCAGAGAGGAGATCGTGCATTAAAGGAGAAGCGTCGATTCGATCGTACGCTCGTTGAGGCTCCAGGCCACGTGCCCGACGGTGGTTGGCTGACGTGACGGGCCACTGGTGTCCTTTGCGCTTGAGGGGACGCGTCTAATGCTCTTGAGATGCGTGGAACGTTGATGGCCGTCGAACGCGAAGCGTTGTTTTGGCGGGAAACGCTCGGCGCTGTTGGATGCGCTTGCCAAATGCTATAAATAGAGGTAGGATCCCCCAGGGTCCTGTTCCCCGCCGAAACATGGAGGCGCGACCGCGCAGGTCCGTCTTGCCTGAATTTCAGGGCAGATGCTAATAGGTGCTATCTGTCCACCTCTCCGAAGATGCCAAGTTGATTTATGACACCGTGTATCGAAGGTTTAAATGGATGCGACCGATGTAGAAGACTTCATCAGATTCCCCCTCGTTGAGGGGTTTTCTGATTATGGGGATGCTCTTTCTTGGAAGCGCAAGCCCCTGCAGTTAATTACGTTACCGCATTGCGGTAACCACTTTCTCCTTCTCCAGATGGTCACTTCGTGTTGTGGGTGTTTGTTTTGTTTTTGGCTTCCCGTGGATTGTATACGGAGACTAATTTATGTTGTCGCCCATAGGGCGTGGATTAGTCTGAATCGGTATTTTCTTAGATTTGGGTTTGGGGGTTAGGTTTAAGAATGTGTTAGTCTCATTTGAGACTAAGATCAACTTAAAAGTTAGCTAAGGATACGTTAGTCTAATTTTAGACTAAGATCAACTTAACGGGATCATTTAGATCCAACAAAAGAGTATTTGGACTCTATTGTTTAGTTTAAGGACATTGCGGTCGATTACCAGTTTAAGGACATGGTGGTCCATTACCAGTTTAAGGACATCATAGTGTAAGTCCATGCTACCTCTCCCGGTACTTTCGGGCATGCGGAATTTGATGAAAAACAATTTTCTTAGAGGTGGTAACATGGACTCAAAACCGGATCTTTGTTAAACATCTAACTAACAACCTAACTACGAGTTGCTAACTACTCGGTTAGGGGGTTATACCTTTCTTTTTCTCGAACTCCTTCGTCTTCAAGCTTCGATGGTCGTCCGAATCGGCTTCTCCCCGTCGTCTCCTTGCGCCGAAGATAGATCCACCTGAAAGCTTCAACCTTTGGCTCCTTCTTCGAACTTTGAAGAAACTAGTTCACTCGGTTTGCTAAACCTTGTGAACTAGAGTGAGTAGAGAAGAGTTTGTATGGGATTTTATCTATGGTTCTTGGTTCTCAACTCATGAGACAAGTGAACCATAGAATCAAGAGAGGGAGAGCAAGAGGAGGAAGATGAGAGCTCAAGAACAAGAGAGAGAATGCGCATGAAAGAATTAGAGAAGACTTTTCTCATTTGGCTCTCATAATCCAAAACAATCATAACACCTCATATCAATCAAGTATTATGTAATGGTTTAAGCAACCATAGCCATATCATTTCATGCACTCATTTTGCACAAAAAAAGCAAGCAAACAAAAGTCTTTGCCATGAAATGATAGCTATAGTTATCATGATGGTCAACTAGTCAAGCCTAGTCAACCGGTCAACAAAGTCAACAAGTCAACAAAAGTCAACAAGTCAACAAAGTCAATCCCTCAACAACCATGTCATCATAATACTTAATTAATATAACTGTTAATCACATATCATATTCTCATTAGGGTTGAGCAAAAAGTCAATAGTCAACTGTCAACGGTCAACAACCCTAATGAGAATCCTCTGCCTCTGTCTCTCCGTCAACTGTGCATACACACCCGCATCCGCGTTCCGAGGAACACGAATGCATACTGGATAAATCCAATCCCAAAAGGTACACTAGGATCTGGCTTAAACCAAATCCCGCTAGTGTGAACTGTCCGGACACTGTACGAGCACAATTGCACGGATGTGACCGAACCCTGTCGAAAAACCATGCGACCTGTCGCAAAACCATGCGACCTCTACTCTTTTGCCTAAAGGCGAATAGCTTTCTGTGTGGGACTCTAAAGACTCGACACTACGCTGGCAGTGGGTTTAACCACAGACCGCAAGCGGCGCTAGCTGTGCGTAACGGTCCCCAGGTAGATGCCGACAAGAAGGCTGACGAGGCGAAACCCATCTGAACTCCTACTGAGCCTGAATGTGACATTCTCAGTAAAGTCTGGTCTGTTCGTCTGATACATCGCATGGCGGGCCTAGGGGGCGGTAAACGTCAGTCCCCTAATAGCGGTACAAGTCGTGTCGGAGTGAAGCCCAAAACACCCTGAGATAACACTGGAAGCCTACCAGTATATCTCGTTTGCCCTGGCCAGGGACTACTCGTGTAATGGCTCTCCTAGACACAGCGCGATGTCAACCCCCAATACCGGGAGAGACGAATCCTGTCTAACCGTCACTGCTTCTAAGTGCTTCGGGACTGCACCTAACTACCACCTGTTTGCACGACTCCTTTGAGCTGTGGTAGGGTAGTAATCAAAGTACAGTGGGAACACACTCGAGGCGAAGTGACAGTGTCAAGTCAGCGGACTAAGCTGTACTCATGTCACCTGGGAACTGATAACTGACGATAGGCATAATACCAACTAGTCAGTTTCCGACGAGTCCTGTCCAGTGTACTCGTAACCCAACGAGCACCCGCATACTCTCTCAAGTACGACGTACCGACGGCTGTGGGACAGACCGTCTCCCACACTGGGATGAGAAGCGCATGCGCTAGTCTACTCCGGAGTATCGATGCCCTGTCTCGATAGTCCTGCGACCAGGGACCTGCATAAGGATGTGCTTATAGATTACCCAGCCCCACTAGTGTGACTACCATCACAACGCTGTTAATCAAGCAAAGATCCTAAGGGCTCCACTAATGTGTATAGGCGATATACTAAAATAAACACATGTACATATTGAAGTAGAAACAAACCAAGTAGCATACTACTATTTTGAGCAAGATTGTATATTCCAGGTGAATATCCCAAGCTTCCATTAAGTAATATACAAACTAGTATGATATAGTAATGGCCTCTAGGGCATATACACTAACGATCTCCCACTTGCACTAAGGCCATGTACTGGCGTATCGAAGACCTATCATCTCGATCAGCCGCTCGAACTGAGTCTGGGGCAAGGCCTTGGTGAATGGATCTGCAGTGTTATCTTGTGAAGCGACTCTCCGAACCTCGATCTCCTGGTGATCCACGATCTCCCTGATCAGGTGATACCGCCTTAAGATGTGTCTGGATCTCTGATGGGACCTGGGTTCCTTCGCTAAAGCTATAGCCCCGTTGTTGTCGCAATACAGAGGTATTGGATCAACAATGGACGGAACCACCTGAAGCTCTTTCAAGAACTTCCTCATCCAGACAGCTTCTTTTGCGGCATCAGATGCAGCGATGTATTCCGCTTCCATCGTCGAGTCTGCAACGGTTTCCTGTTTGGAACTCTTCCAACACACCGCCCCTCCATTGAGGGTAAAGACAAAACCCGACATGGACTTCGAATCATCCTTGTCACTCTGGAAGCTGGAGTCAGCAGAGGCCTCGATCTGGAGGTCTTTTCCGCCATACACCAAGAACATCTCCTTAGTCCTTCTGAGGTACTTGAGAATGTTCTTTACTGCTATCCAGTGTTTCTCCCCAGGGTTTGACTGATACCGGCTTACCACACTCAGTGCATAAGCTACATCCGGTCTGGTACACAACATCATATACATTATAGAGCCTACCGCAGAAGCGTAGGGTATAATAAACATGCGATCCCTCTCCAAATCAGTCTTGGAAGACATCTCTTTAGAGAGGGTGATCCCATGACAAGCCGGTAGGTTACCACGCTTGGAATCTTCCATACTGAATCTTTTCAGTATGGTGTCGATGTACCTGGACTGTGAAAGTCCTAATATCCTCTTGGATCTATCACGATGGATCCGGATCCCCAGGATGTATGAGGCATCACCCAGGTCTTTCATGGAGAACCTGTGTGACAAGAATCCCTTGACAGATTGTAGCATAGGAATGTCATTTCCTATTAAGAGAATGTCATCCACGTACAAAACGAGGAATACTACAGTTCTCTCTACAAATCTACAATAGATGCATGGTTCATCTGGATTTTTGATAAAGCCAAATTCCTTGACCGTCTCATCAAAACAGATGTTCCAACTCCGCGATGCCTGCTTTAGTCCATAGATGGACTTAAGCAACTTGCACACCTTTCCGCTGCTCCCACTCTGAATGAAACCCTCTGGTTGGTCCATATAGACACATTCCTCTAAATTTCCATTTAGAAAAGCGGTCTTTACGTCCATTTGCCAGATCTCATAATCGTGGAAGGCAGCAATGGCAAGAAGGATCCGAATGGATTTCAGCATAGCCACTGGAGAAAAGGTTTCGTCATAGTCCAAGCCAGGTCTTTGATGGAAACCCTTTGCAACAAGTCTAGCTTTATAGGTCTCAACCTGTCCATCTACACCAATCTTCCTTTTGAAGATCCACTTGCATCCTACGGGTTTTACCCCGTCTGGAGCAATGTCCAACGTCCATACTTTGTTGGTGTACATGGACTCCATTTCGGTCCGCATTGCATCCAGCCATTTTACTGAGTCAACGCTCTGAACGGCCTGCTGGAAGCTAGTAGGCTCATCATAATCTATGATGCAATCCTCTCTATCCCCGTCTATGAGAAAACCGTAGTATCTCTCGGGCGGATGAGACTGCCTACTACTCCTGCGGAGCGGCATAGGAATGTCCTGTTCTTTTGAACCCTCTGGTTCCACTAAGCTTTCAGTAATAGCTCGTGGTTCTGGAATTTCTTCCAGTTCTACTGCGCTCCCACTAATTTCCTTTTCTAAGAACTGGTGTTCTAGAAAGTGGGCATTACGAGAAACAAGGACTTTTTGTTCCTCTGCGTGGTAGAAAAGATACCCCTGGTGTTCTTTGGGTATCCCACAAACTTGCACAGTACTGAGCGTGCCTCGAGTTTGTCCGCATGCTGCTTTTTGACAAAAGCTGGACATCCCCAGATCTTCAGATATTGAAGATAGGGTTTCTTCCCACTCCATAACTCATAAGGTGTGGTAGGCACAGTCTTAGTGGGAACTCGGTTCAAAAGGTATGCAGCTGATTCTAGCGCATACCCCCAGAATGATCGCGGTAACTCAGCGTTACTCATCATGGACCGTACCATATCCAATAGGGTTCGGTTCCGTCTCTCCGATACACCGTTATGTTGCGGAGTGTATGGGGGAGTAAGCTGAGAGAGAATTCCGTTCTCTTTTAAATAGTTCAGGAACTCGGCACTCAAGTATTCACCACCTCGATCCGATCTTAGGATCTTGATACTTTTGCCGGTTTGTTTTTCTACTTCATTCTTATATTCCTGGAATTTTCCAAAGGCTTCGGACTTATGTTTCATTAAGAAGACATAACCGTACCTTGAAAAGTCATCCGTAAAAGTAATGAAGTAAGAATAACTGCTTCGCGCATGTGTATACATTGGACCGCACACGTCGCTGTGTACGAGTCCCAAGAACTCGCTCGCTCTTACTCCGTGTCCAGTGAACGGAGTCTTTGTCATCTTTCCTTTGAGACAGGATTGACAAGTGGCATACGATTAATATTCGAACGCATTCAAATATCCTTCTGTATGTAACTTCGTCAACCTTCTCTCATTGATGTGACCCAGTCTACAATGCCACAAGAAAGTCTGATTTACTTCCGGAGACTTTCTTTTGTGTGTATTCTGGACATTGAAAATCTGTGGTTGGTTTAATACGTATATACCATTGCTCAATGTACCTGACCCAATCAGAACTTGATTAAGGTGAATGTTTACAACATTGCTTACAAACGCAAATTCATAACCTTCTTTAGAAACCAAAGATACAGAAATGATATTACAAGTTGCGTTGGGTACAAAAAAACAATTACGCAAAACCAAAACATGTCCATCTGACATTCCAAGGTGATAGTCCCCCACGGCTTTAGCATCCATGCTAGCTCCGTTCGCAACTCTGAGGGTCATGTCACCTGCTATCAAAACACTACGGTTTCTCAACGCCTGCAAAGAATTACAGATATGAGATCCTGATCCGGTATCCAATACCCAGGAAGTAGAGTTTATTGAATGACAGTTTTCAATAACATACACACCTGAAGCTGAAGCTACAACCTGCTTCAATTCCTGTGTTCTGGCCTTCCAGGCCCTGCAATCATTCTTCCAGTGTCCTTTCTTATGACAATAGAAGCATTCTTCCTTATCCACAAGCTTCCCCGCTTTCTTTGTTGCTTTAGCTTTTCCCTTCGTATCCACTTTACTAACACCGCCTCTTGGTTTGGCGGGGGCTTTCTTCTTCTTTCCCTTGGCTTTCGCCTTGGACCTAGAAGAAGATGATCCTCCTACAAACAAAGTGGATGTTTTCCTACCTTTCTGTAGGGTGCCCTCTGCGCTCCTCAGCATGTTGAGGAGCTCTGGAAGTTCAACTTCTTTTTCTTGTAAGTTGAAGTTCAGTATAAACTGGGCTTAAGTGGAAGGAAGGGACTGGAGAACTAAGTTCGTATAGAGCTCACTCTCCAATGTGGTCTCTAGGTCCGCGAGCTCCTCAATGTAGCCGATCATCTTAAGCACGTGTTCTACTACTGATGATCCGACGGCCATCCTTGCCGAAAATAACTTTTTCGACGCTTCGTATCTTGCGATACGAGATTGCTCTCCATACAGTTCTTTTGTATGAAGAAATATGGATTCCAAGTCCATATTCTCGTGCCTCCTCTGATGTTCATTGTCCATAGAGGCAAGTACGAGGCACTTGGCCTTCGCGCTATCAATCTCCCAAGTCTTACGGATTTCCTTATCCGCGACGCTGGAAGTGGGACCAGGGTCATGGGGAGCTTTGGTGGTAAGAAAATACCCCAGCTTGTCGTAAGTGATTGCCATCTTGACATTCCTGAGCCAATCTTTGTAGTTTGGCCCTGTCAGTATGTTTTTATCTAGAAGTAACTTAAGTCCAGTCATATCGATTGGTCGCTGCAATTAGGAGAGAGAAGAAACACTCAGCTTGATGCTCTTACAAGTTTAGAATGGTTTTTAGTTTGTCTAAACAGGATGGCTCCCACTGTTTCTCGAATCCCTCCTCAAACCAAAAAGGAAGAATTAGTCAGGATCGATCTCACCGTACAATACTTGCTTAACCGTTCAGCCAGGCCAGTGTCGGTACTTCGAGGGAGGTTTTCCAACGCTTTCGCGAAGTTCCTTAATTAAATAACCTCTTTTCCCTGGGGGCGTAGCCCCGCTAACACCTTTCTAGACACCTACTTGGTTTATAGCATTGATCATTAAGTGAGAAATTTCCCGAGGAGTAGCATATACTCACAGTAGGATCGGGATCCAAATATCATCGCGTGACGAAACTGAAGGAATCCTACCAAAATCATCACACTCCAAATAGTATGCAACACTAGCAAGTTTCAGTTCTTTTGAAACTCCCGATGTAGATTTTTGCCCCATGCTCTTATGACCTTGGCGTGAGGTCAAAATGTCATAAGTCAAATGTCAAGTTCTTCCCATCATTATCCAGGTTAATTTGAATCCACCCGTACCTACCCTTGACGTAGGCCAAAATGGTAGTACGGTTGTCCCAAACCAACGCATTCTATCTATGCAACAGATAAATATCTGGCAGCTACCAATCACTATGCCTTGGCGTGAGGTCAAAATACATAGCTTGAATACTACCGAATATTTAACTGAAATGATGGAGGGCTACGAATGGTTTTGGCAAAACCGTGAACGTAGTGAACTTGATATAATCGATGGAACGAGATAGCTTTTAAAAGGAGTGGCTCAAGCTCCGCATTTAAAAGTTAGTTTTGAAAAGAACCGAGTGGTTTTCCGAAAGTGTTCCAACGATTTTAACTTGGTTTATTTTCTTGCATTAGTTCTTTTAATGCGTGATATTCTTGCATTAGTTCTTTTAATGCGTCCCATCATTTAATCCTACCATTGCAGAAAACAACCAAAATATGACGTACGATTATGCCATTCGCATTCTCCACGGGGCCCCGTCATTACCCGTTAGGTTACTTAACTAACGACAGAGCGGGGGCTGGGCTAGCGCGGCTGTAAAACATAAGCAACGCCTAAATAATATCATATATAGATATATTGCAATGATAGCCATTTCAGATCACAGATGAATACATTGGATATACTAGGAATCCGCAATTCGTACGAGCCTGTAACGAAAAGCAGATTACACGGTCGCGGTGAATAGCCAATACCCCACCCAAGACCCCTACGGGTGCGGAAAACTACCCGCCAAGTACCCGAAGCGAAGCAATCTCCCTCAACTCCGTGAGTAGGCCACTCGGCACTTCGGCATACCCGGTAGTTTGTGCACCCCTTCCATGGGTCTATCCTAGGAGCAAAAACAGTAAAAAGAAATTATACAATGACGGCTATAACCCCGACCCGGTTGTGCGGCCATACAAATAATTATTACATCAATTTACAAATTTACATGAATTGAAAGAAAAGAAAACTCTCGTCTCACAACCCCCGGCTATTCACCCGCGACAATCCAACATATTCATATACACATTCCAGCAACATTACAGATCACAGATTTGTATAACCCCCACTAATTGACATATAGCGATTAGCAGACGTTCAATACAAATATCACATTACAGAAAAAACCCGTCAGCTAAAGTCTTTTAGAAGTTCGATCAAAAATACGGATTTTCAGGACCCCAAAAATAAAATTTTCGTTCTGGAAAATCTGGGCAGAAAATATATATTCCAAAAATCCCAAAATACCCCTATGAGCAAACTGCAAAGAAGAAACCCCATGACCGAGTCAACTCGGATGCGGTTCCGCGGCGGGAGCAAGCTCCCGCCGCGGAACCGCGGCGCTTTGATCGAGTTAGGGGGTCAAATTTTTGCAGTTTCTTCAGAAAACCCTGAGTCGATTTTTGGTGTATCTCAAAAAAAATTTCCAGCACTTTTAAAATCGACAGAAAGTTTAAAAAACGGGGTTCGTTTTGCGACTTTTCCTTTGATCTATCTTCTAGCTACTTTGCTAACATGTTAGATAGAGTTTAACTAGGCTCTGATACCACTGTAAGTCCATGCTACCTCTCCCGGTACTTTCGGGCATGCGGAATTTGATGAAAAACAATTTTCTTAGAGGTGGTAACATGGACTCGAAACCGGATCTTTGTTAAACATCTAACTAACAAACTACGAGTTGCTAACTACTCGGTTAGGGGGTTATACCTTTCTTTTTCTCGAACTCCTTCGTCTTCAAGCTTCGATGGTCGTCCGAATCGGCTTCTCCCCGTCGTCTCCTTGCGCCGAAGATAGATCTACCTGAAAGCTTCAACCTTTGGCTCCTTCTTCGAACTTTGAAGAAACTAGTTCACTCGGTTTGCTAAACCTTGTGAACTAGAGTGAGTAGAGAAGAGTTTGTATGGGATTTTATCTATGGTTCTTGGTTCTCAACTCATGAGACAAGTGAACCATAGAATCAAGAGACGGAGAGCAAGAGGAGGAAGATGAGAGCTCAAGAACAAGAGAGAGAATGAGCATGAAAGAATGAGAGAAGACTTTTCTCATTAGGCTCTCATAATCCAAAACAATCATAACACCTCATATCAATTAAGTATTATGTGATGGTTTAAGCAACCATAACCATATCATTTCATGCACTCATTTTGCACAAAAAAAGCAAGCAAACAAAAGTCTTTGCCATGAAATGATAGCTATAGTTATCATGATGGTCAACTAGTCAAGCCTAGTCAACCGGTCAACAAAGTCAACAAGTCAACAAAGTCAATCCCTCAACAACCATGTCACCATAATACTTAATTAATATAATTGTTAATCACATATCATATTCTCATTAGGGTTGAGCAAAAAGTCAATAGTCAACTGTCAACGGTCAACAACCCTAATGAGAATCCTCTGCCTCTGTCTCTCCGTCAACTGTGTATACACACCCGCATCCGCGTTCCGAGGAACACGAATGCATACTGGATAAATCCAATCCCAAAAGGTACACTAGGATCTGGCTTAAACCAAAGCCCGCTAGTGTGAACTGTCCGGACACTGTACGTGCACAAGTGCACGGATGTGACCGAACCCTGTTACAAAACCATGCGACCCGTCGCAAAACCATGCGACCTCTACTCTTTTGCCTAAAGGCGAATAGCTTTCTGTGTGGGACTCTAAAGACTCGACACTACGCTGGCAGTGGGTTTAACCACAGTCCGCAAGCGGCACTAGCTGTGCGTAACGGTCCCTAGGTAGATACCGACAAGAAGACTGACGAGGCGAAACCCATCTGAACTCCTACTGAGCCTGAATGTGACATTCTCAATACAGTCCGGTCTGTTCGTCTGATACATCGCATGGCGGGCCTAGGGGGCGGTAAACGTCAGTCCCCCAATAGCGGTACAAGTCGTGTCGGAGTGAAGCCCAAAACACCCTGAGATAACACTGGAAGCCTACCAGTATATCTCGTTTGCCCTGGCCAGGGACTACTCGTGTAATGGCTCTCCTAGACACAGCGCGATGTCAACCCCCAATACCGGGAGAGACGAATCCTGTCTAACCGTCACTGCCTCCAAGTGCTTCGGGACTGCACCCAACTACCACCTGTTTGCACGACTCCTTTGAGCCGTGGTAGGGTAGTAATCAAAGTACAGTGGGAACACACTCGAGGCGAAGTGACAGTGTCAAGTCAGCGGACTAAGCTGTACTCATGTCACCTGGGAACTGATAACTGACGATAGGCATAATACCAACTAGTCAGTTCCCGACGAGTCCTGTCCAGTGTACTCGTAACCCAACGAGCACCCGCATACTCTCTCAAGTACGACGTACTGACGGCTGTGGGACAGACCGTTTCCCACACTGGGATGAGAAGCGCATGCGCTAGTCTACTCCGGAGTATCGATGCCCTGTCTCGATAGTCCTACGACCAAGGACCTGCATAAGGATATGCTTATAGATTGCCCAGCCCCACTTGTGTGACTGCCATCACAACGCTGGTAATCAAGCAAAGATCCTAAGGGCTCCACTAATGTGTATAGGCGATATACTAAAATAAACACATGTACACATTGAAGTAGAAACAAACCAAGTAGCATACTACTATTTTGAGCAAGATTGTATATACCAGGTGAATATCCCAAGCTTCCATTAAGTAATATACAAACTAGTATGATACAGTAATGGCCTCTAGGGCATATACACTAACACATAGTCCATGGGTTTAAAGGGCCCCTACAGTCCGAGGTTAAGGACATCATAGTCCATGGGTTTAAAGGGACCCCACGGTCCGAGGTTAAGGACATCATAGTCCGTGGGCTTAAGGACCCCACAGTCCAGCTTAAAGACGTCATAGTCTATGAAATGTATGGTTGTCGGGACCCGTCACCTCTCCGAAGACGTTTAAGGATTACAACGACGTATATCAGAGGGGTTCAGAGATGTACCCTTGAACCAGTTTTGGTTGAGAGATCTGTAGTCCAATTTAGGGCTAAGATTTGTTGAAAGATTTATGAGCATATGGGCTCGATTAATCTGAATTGAGGACTTATGGACAATTTGGGCTAAGTCCAATTAAGTTAAAATGTTTAACATTTATTTTGGGCTGTTGAGCATTTATTTGGGCTTGGCCCTTTTAACAATACTGAGCATTGATTTGGATTCTGACAGTATTTCTGTCTTTTGTTGAATGCTGAGCATTCATCATAGCTCTGAGGTTTATTTAAAGAACAATTTATGTTCTATCAGCGCAGCACTTGGTGCGCTTGGCGCTTTGCGCCAGTCAAAAGAGCGCAGAGCGCTTCTGCCGAGTAGCGCACACGTGAGGGACACGTGTTGCGCTTGGCGCTGAGCACCAGTCCATGAGCGCATTGCGCTGATTTATGAGCGTAAAGCGCTATTTGTTCAATGGCGCACACGTGAGGAGCACGTGGTGCGCTTGGCGCTGAGCGCCAGTCCATGAGTGCTTAGCGCTAGTCCGAGAGTGCAGAGCGCTAACTGTTAAGTGGCGCACACGTGAGGAGCACGTGGTGCTCTTGGCGCTAAGAGTCAGATAATGAGCGCAGTGCGCTTCTGTTGATTGGAGCGCTAAGGTTATGCAGCGCTTTGTGCTAGATGTGGAGCGCTGGAGCGCTTTGCAACTTAGATCAGTTTGCGCCCTAAGAGTTAAATTCTCTTTTATAAGAGACTTTGTCTCAAAGTTCTAAGAACAAATTTCTTATTTTATAAGAGATGTTTCAATCTCTTATTTTAGTGAAAGGCTTTGCCTTTATGGATCTTTGACCTTAAGAGAATTGAATTATTCCCCCTTCTTTTTATAATGAGATGTTCATGATCTCTTTGAGAAAGACTTTAGTCTTACAGATCTATGATCTGTGAGAAAGAAGTAAATTCTTCTTTTATTTTATGATGAGATCTTTAGACCTCTTTGTAAAAGATCTTGGTCTTGCAGATCTATGATCTTGAAGAAAGAAGTAAATTCTTCTTTTTAATTATGAGATAATTTCATCTCTCTGTTCATTTTTTTACCTTGAAGAACAGAAGTTCTTCTATTGAGAGCTTGGCTCTTCTTTCTGAGATTTTCTCAAAGCTTCTAGGGGGTTCCTCTCTATGCTTCTGTATCTCCTTTTTTTTCTTTTTTTGAGACTTGAAGTCTTGGGGCCTTTTTATATGGCAAGCTGATCAGTTCAATCAGTTAAGGAGATCTTTTCTCCAATTGATTTGGGGAATTTCCCATCGTTGGATCTTTGATCCAAGTGCTTCTGATTTACAGAAGGTAATCTTCTTGTTATTAACAAGACTGGAAAATCTTTTCATACAGAATTTATTATGTGTTTTGGTGATTTTTAATCACCATTGGATCATTGATCCAACGGTGCTCTGATTTACAGAGCACAATCTTGTTGTTTGGAAAGATTCTGAGGAATCTTTCCATAACAGAATTTAATTCTGATTAATAAATGATTTATCATTATTATTAGATCTTTGATCTGACGGTGGGAAGCTTTTAGTTCCAGCGCTAGCGCACCCGTGTTTTGCACGTGGTGCGCTACTTAAAGTACAGCGCACCTAGCGCTAGCGCATACGTGCTTTGCACGTGGTGTGCTGCTTAGAGCGCAGCGCACCTAGCGTGTCACGACCCGAAGGTACGGAACGTGACCGGCACTTAAATTATGAAAAGTCTAAAAGCGTAACGTAATCTAAGTAAGCCGAAGCCCAGAAATCTAAACCATTAAAAGAAGAAGTGTAGGAAAACAAGTTTAAAAGCAACATCAAATTTTCTCAAAAATTTCGGCAGAGTCTCCTTTGTAAAAACTGGCCCCAAACGGGTACAAATAAGAATATATACATAAGCAATAATAAAAAGGCATCCCCAAGCGGGAGCTAGCTCTTCGCCAATTGGCGGTCACAACCATGCAAGCAATATAATATACAACGCCGAAGGGCGAGGAACAAAACTCAAAGAAAACCATCAAAACCACCAGAAAACCATAATAGTACAAGCGCGACTCTAAGGTCGGAAGAATAAGCAACTGGTCTTCTAAATCTATCAAGCAATACAAGTCTGATTGATGGAGCTTACTAGATACAACTGAAATAAATAGGAGTACAACGGCGGTCATGATACAAGTGATCCAACCTACCAAGCAATCACCCTGAATGAAGTGGTGTGCCACCAAGCCGCCAAGGAAACCTGTACATCTGAACCTATAAGAAAATTTGGCACAACGAGGGTGAGTTGCCAACTCGTGAGTAGAAGACATTTGCGAGTGGAAATCGCATGCACGGTGCTCTCCTAAGTCATATTAATATACTTAATATAACACTAGTCATCTAGTAGTGGCAGGGTAATACTCTATGCGTAAGTGCAATGCTCAGTGCTCGTGCCAGTGCCTCAAGTAGTAACATGTCATGTGTATGAGTATGCATGCACCGTAAATGTAAAACAATCAACCATGAAATCTGGATATATTTGTATAAGAAATCTTTAACTTTTATCATAGTAAAATTTTTATGGTAATCTGAAACATCATCAATGAAATCCATGGAAATCCGTGTCAAGAATCGATACAAAACATGTAAATCTCAAAGTCCCAATATCTCATAGTCTCAATATCTCATAGTCTCAATATCTCGGGCTCCGTCAGTCCGGATCAACCCATATCATCAAATCACACGACAACGATCAGTATCCTCCGGATATTTGCCGCGCCAGACATCACCGGTAGGTAGTCTTCCCAAGCCAGGCTCTCGTCATCCCCAAAAAAACACTCTCGCCCCGGGATACCATACCGGGCCCACCATGTACCCGAGACGGTTCCTCCACTCCTCGAATCGGGTCTCGAAATCCAACAGAAAACATGAAAACTCATGGTGGACGACCCATACATTATGAGAAAACCGCAACTTACATTTCAAAAATGATAATAATAAGCTTTTATTAAATTCTTGCGGTTTTCCCCCAAAATCCAGAAATCTTATAGAAATCCAAAATCCCAAAATCATGAGTAAGTAAATAATGAGTATTGGCATAAGCCCCACAATACTGCATGATAATATGAATATGTGAATGTATGAAATGTCTATGTAATAAATGCAATGTCTAAACTAGCACATGAGAGTAATCACACAATATTATATTGGACTAATATTTAGCCGATTATATCAATAAAAAGATAATATATTCTAAAGTGTACGTAACATGGCAATTACCGATGATGATGTGTGTGAGCCGGCAAATAAGTGTACGTGGAACATGCGCATCATCGGTAATGGTGCTAGTGTCCTAACAGGCAGAGTTTCATATTAACTAAAGAAACATATGTATGAACATGCAATGCGATGAATACAACATGAATATAACGATGAATGTTTAGTAAACGCACAACTAGAGAATACATACTAATTATGAGTTATACAGTTTGTTGTTTGAAAAAGCACGAATCGTGGTTTTTAGAAAATTAGGGACAACGGGGTTTTTAAGAAAAGATATGTCTTTTGAAAAATCCGTAGTATCCTTCAGGTTGTCTTTAAAAATGCGCACGATTCGTTAGTTTTGAAAATAAGTATGACTCGAGCCTAAACTAAGATCTACCTAACCAACTAAGAAACTAACTAAAGACACTAGTCGAAAGGTAAGAATAATCCTCCTAAAGTCTGAGTCGGTATCTCTAGTAGTCGGCGATCCAGCCTCAATACCGTCATGTACGTAGTATGACTTTCTCGAGTCAAGAGTGCGGATCAATCATCACATCTATGCCTCGTATGGTAAAATCCATCGTACGGCTTCCCAAAATCGGGGTGCGGGTCAACTATCACAAATATACATCATCATTCGTATAGTATCATCATCAAACAATATCATGATCAAGGGTACTGTACTATAATCGCATATATTCCTATATCATCTTCTGTGTAAATATACATCGTCAAATGATCCACTAAAATATCATGTCATATATCATATCGTGATTAAGTCACATATTATGATCTGGGTTTCATCCTAGAGTCTCATTCATTTCAATGCCATCTACACATATCATCGTTCATATATTTCCTCATTACCCATCGATCCGCTAATATCGTAACACATTTCATATCATATCTCGATCACATATGCAATATCTCACGGCATCATGCCCGATTATCTCGACTCATCCCCAAGTATCATATAACACCCTCATATCACGTGTATATGGTATACATACATACATACATACATACATACATACATACATACATATATATATATATATAGATATATACCTACACACATTCCTATATTTACACACACACACACATACACCAAGTCAGGTTTATGTGTGTGCGTGTGTGTGTCTACATGAAACCTACGAATTCCCTCCAAAGCAATCATCCTCTGGTTAAGTCTTTCTAAATCAGTCTAATCCAATCTAAAGTCTTCAATAGTACCCTACTCACCAAGAATCTAAGGTCGCGTCCGACTTCCTAATAATAATATGTAATATCCTTATTCTACGTTTGCGGGGGTGCTATACGCCATCCACCCGACTTCCCTCGTAGATATACATCTACTCACCTGGTCCTTATCTGCCGAAGTCGATACCGCCATCCTCTTCTTCATCGTCCGAAGTCCACGTGAGGGGTAACTATACGCAAACATATATAATATCGTAAACTGAAATCGCGGACAAAACCAAAATGGCGCACGAACGCGCATCGGTTAAAACCTATGACCTGCTCATGCAAAAAAACCTTGTAACCCTCAACATCGGCGTACAAACGCCGATTGATTGAGAAAAATCCAAAAACACCAATCTTGGTTTCGCAAATCACTAATTATAATATAAAATAGATTGCAACTCATCAAAACCTCAAAATAAATCAAATCGCTTTATTTCCGAAAACCTAGAAGACACTTAATTTTCGTTTTAATTCGAAACATGATGTTTTAACAAAACAAATGGCCATAATATTCACTAAATATTATAACTAAGTCATACAAACTATCACCATAATTTTAATCTCATCAATTTGTATTAAATCCAAAATTCTAGTTTGCAAAAATATCCAATTTAAATACTTTTAAAGCAAAATTCACAATTCAACAACTAATCTTGGTTTTGCACGAGCTAAAGTATTAAACTACAATTTAAAATGTTAATAATGTCATGAAACCCTAATTAGATTTTAATCCCAATTATTTAATCAATTTCTAAAAACCTAGTTAGCTAAATTAGCATAATTTTAAACTAACAATTAGCAACTAGTAACTAAATTAGGTTTTTGTAACACCTTAGATTGTGTTTTGTAGCTAATTATATTTTAATGTATGGATTTTAATAAAAAGTTTACCAAATTGGCTTTTAATTATTTTATCCTATTTAATGAGTATTTTATTAGAATTTTTCTAGGCACACACACACTTGTGCATGTAAACTAGGGTGTTAAGTGTGGTTTAACCATTGCTTAATCTAGTTTTAACATTGTTTAGGTGGTTTGGGTTTTTACTTGTATATGGTTGTTCTTTTTAAAAGAAATGAAAAATGAATTTAAAAAAAAAGGGTTTTATTTTGGTTGATTGTTGACCTTGTGAGAGGGAGAGGGTATGGTGCTACATGGAGAGAGAGCCATGCCTCATTAATGAAGTGAGAGAGAGTGAGAAGGGGGGTTGTTTGTGTTATCTCATTCTCACTCATTGCTCTTATTCTCTCACTCTCAAACACACACACACACACACTCACCTGCAGCAGAGGCAGCAGCAACAGCATCATCATCAGCAGCAACAGCATCATCATCATCAGCAGCAACAGCATCATCATCATCAGCAGCAGCAGCAGCAGGAGCAGCAGGCAGCAACAGCAGTAGCAGGAGCTCCAGCAACCTACAGCAGCTCTTCTCCACTTCTTCACCTGCTCTCTAGGGTTCTTTAGGGTATATTTCTGAACCCTTTCCCTAGTTTGCTTAGCTTGTGTGTTAATTAGCTTCGATTAGTGTTAAATTAGCTAGTTTAGTGCTAATTAAGGTGATTTGTGTGGAATGTTGTTTAAGTAATGATTGTGTTAGTTAACCTAGATTATTTTAGTGTTATTAGGGTCACTTCAACTGAGAAATAACCCAGATTTCACTAAAATACCATAGGGTTTGCTTTTTGTGCAAATTAGCGTTTTTAAAGCGATTTATTGGCAATCTGAGTTCTGCTTTTGACCTGGACCCTTCAGAACAAAATTGAGGAAACTGGAACATGCTTATCAGGTCAGAACCACACCACCAGAACACGAGCCCCCCTTTCCCAAAGCTGGCCGCCAATTTAATCCATCTGGCCGCAAATTGCGGCCAGGAAGGGGAGTGGGATGCTGGGGTTTTGGCTACTGTTGTCTGCAGTGTATTGTAGTGTTTTGGTATGTCTAGTTTTGTGAGATTTGACGTGTAGGAAAATCTGGGATCAAATATCGTATTTGGTGTTCGTTGTGTTTGCGCGATACGCGCGATACGTGAGAGGGTTCTGTGATCCAGCGTATCGCGGCGTGTCGCGATGGTTTTAGACGCGTAGACACACGTTTTAGCGTATCGTGCACACGCGCGTTTAGTTCGCGACGCGAGTTTCTCGTTTGGGTTCGATATCGCGTTTTGCGGAATATTTGGCTTATATATGATTTCCATGTCTTATTTGCAGGTTTGCAGGCAGGGATTATGGACGCTGCTACAGGGGGGAGCAGATGGCAGGATTCACCTAGCGTGGAGCGTAGGTGAGTAGATTTAACATCTACAGGAGAATCGCCCGCATGGCGTTATGCGTCTGGGCTAGGATCTTAATACTTGTCGCATATTCTACGTCATTGTTAGAATTGCGCCTTTACCCTATTTGCTTAGATATAGTTGTACTGTGACTAGTAGCCGTAGGGCACTGCACATATTATTGACGGTTCATGTTGCACGAGCACGGATTGTATGCTACACACACACCGTCAATAATTGCCATGTCACACACTAACCATTATAGATACCATTGCTTATCACACATGACATCAGTTCTTATAGGTAGATACCTATACATTACTACACCTGTATGTTACACACATATTCAGTTGCGATCACATATTTACCTTTACTGATGTTACTTAGCTGTACCTTATTGGTTTTGCATACATCTGGTTTCAGCTACATATTCTCATTTATATGCTCGCATTTCAGATATATCGTATATGTTTATTCCTGGATTGCACTTTATTATTTGGATTTTACATGCTATTTTCTGGATTTGGGAACCGCGGGAGTTCATGAAATTATGCATACATTGAAAAACCCGGTTTCCTTGATTTGATATTTGCGCATCCACCATGGGTTTATCGGTGCTGATTATATAGACCCCTACGAGGAGGCATCGAGACCGTAGAGGGTACATGGTGGGGCCCGGAGGTACCCCGGGGCAAGAAAGGGATGTCGATGTGCTATGAGCCGATGAGCCCGACAGGGGAACCATACCATCCGGTGACAGTACCAATGACTCGGCGGGGATCATGGAGATACCGTTGGGAGTCATGCGCGTATGCATACGTCGAAAGGCGAGGGTCAGAGCTAGGCACTCGTGCTTTCGGGACAGCGTATGATACGTACCTATCAGGATTTCTGTGTCGATGCTTGGCACATTGTTTTCATGATATTTCTTTAATACCTTTGTATATATAACAGGGGATTTAGCCATTGTTATATATACCCTTACAACAATATTAGTGGAATGGGACGCTAATATATGTGTATTGACCCCATCATATTTATTTCTGCATATATATTTATTTAGGATGTTAGAAATTTACTTGAGATTCGACTTGGGATGTAGGTAATTCTTTGATATTAGATATTGGATATGAAAGAGATTGTTGATTTGTACATTCGAGATATATGAGAGCTATTCGATATTGTACATTGAGGTGATGTGATACTTATACGATGTGAGAGCCCAGTTTGGGGGCTGATTTGAGGATTTGGGATTTGAGTGTCTTGATGGATTGTGATCCTACCACGATGTCAGGTTTCCGTGGAAATGACATATTCCACCCCCTACCTCACACTTATCTACCTTATGCACAGTTTCATATATTGGTAGTACCTGTTAGTGTACCCTTATGATAGTTGCATATCTACATTCTCATATCCCTATTGCATGGTTATTGCATACTATTGTTATGTTACTATTGCTTCACATATTGATTGTACCTGCTAGTGTACTTTCCTTTATTCAGCATTTGCATGACATGTTATTACTGTAATCGCATATCTTAGATTCATGTTGTACGTGCATTCCTGCGATTACTTGCATATGTTATCTACTGTTCACGAGTTGGCAACTCACCCCCATTGTGCCACAGGTGTTTCAGGTTGTTTCCCAGAGTAGTCGAGGCAGGCTATTCAGCTATTCAGCTATCATCTTTTGCTACAGATACCGCATTAGCTCACAGTACTATTTTGCTTAGGTGGGTTTTGGTGGTTATCTGTATTTTGTATTGTACATTCGTTGTATCTTGTACCCTCCATCTACTATTATGTTGTTGACTTAGAGACTTGGTGATGACGATATTGTATATTATTGTGGATTTGTTGTCTTTTATATACAGCTTTCTCTCTATTGTCTTTATTTCTTCGCTACAGCGTCATATTTTTTGTGTTGCATTCATCTTGGCTAGTTTTTACAAAAAGGGGGTGTTGCCAAAATTTTAAAGAAAGAAGGTAGAACTTTTAAAGAATTTGGGTTGCGATTTCAAGTGTTTCAAAAACTTATATTATCTTTTCCGTATTTTCTTGGTTTAGATTTCTGGGTTTTGGCTTTCTTTTACTGCGTTACGTTTTTAGGCGTTGCGTAGTATTAGGGCCGTCACGGGCCAATTTTGGGTCGTGACAAAGTTGATATCAGAGCGCTAGGTTTTACCTTTCGGAGTGTAGGATGACCTTAGTATGATGGAGTTGGTAGCTTAAGCAAAGTAACGTAGTGTGTGTATGTCTGCAGCATACCCACGATGCGGTACTTTGCATTAAGTGACCTAAGTACAAATAGCTTGAAATTCCTTCCTTGATGATTCATATCTTTGAGATTCGATTCCTTATTCTTATCGAATCTTATATCTATTTATAGCCTTGCCGCCAATGACTATGGGGACTCAGAGTGATGCAGCGAGGGCCGAGGTCAGAGTTGGCTCGGGTGAGACGAGTACTGACCAGGATGGCACTCTAGTTGCACAGGTGCAGACGGATCAGCCTACGACATATACTATTGATAGACTTTTGGCAGAGATGCAGGACTTCCGCCAGACTATGAGTTCATTGGTTGATGTCGTTAGGGAGCTACGACAGGAGGTTGTCACCCCTGTTCCTCAGTTGTCACTTACGATCAGCATGCAGCAGTCCGTCACCTACATAGCACCAGTGGTTGCAGCTCCAGTTGATGAGACGCATATTCTAGAGGCTCAGAGAGTTCCAGGACAGTGGAGGACTCATACCAGTGTACCAGCCCAGAGGCAGAGGTTTGGTCATCGAGACAGATTTCGTGGCCGTCGCGGGAGTAGCAGAGGCTTAGGATGAGGACAGTCGTTCAGCTCTCATCCCCAGGATGGTCAACAGTCAGCGCGTGGATGTTTTCGATGCGGGAGCCTTCAGCACTTCGTCAGGGATTGTTCCTTAGCACCTCGTCATGATCGTTTTCAGAGAGGCCGTGGACGTGGAAGATTTGCTCAGAGGGCTCAGGCTACCAGAGGAGTTCATCCAGTTATGGGTAGAGGGCAGACACAGGAGTTTTCTTCTACTCATCGGGACGCGCAGACGTCCAACGTGGAGTTTTCAGGTACCTTTAATTTATATGTTTTTTGATGTATTCGTTTTTTTTTCATGCTTGTACCGTGGTTGAGTAGATTAGTCGTAGTTGTGCTAACTTCTGTCAGCGATTCTTTTGTTACGCGACACGTATTCAGTTGTGTGCCAATCGGATAGGAGATAGAGATTCGTCCGTCGTTTTGATCCTTCTAGAGATGTTGGATTTGACGTTCTCCTGGGCACGGACTATTTAGTTACGTGTTAGGCGTCTGTGGACTACCGTGAGGAAACAGTCAGGTTTGTTTTTCTCGGCAGGTCAGTTCTTGTTGTGCAGGTGGATAGTTGTGCCGCCTCTCACAGCTTGAATTCAGCCTTTTTCGCTAGTCGGCTACTGAGGAGATGTCGTGAATTCTTGGCGTTCATTCGTGATACCGGAGCCACAGTGGGATTGTTGGACCGGGTTCCTTTCGTGCGAGAGTTTTTCCGACGTTGTTCCGGATAAGCCGGCGAAGCTTGGGGAGCTTAAGGATCAGCTGCAGAGTTGTGGGTTGGGGAGTTTTGTGTGTCTGAGTGCTTCGCATTAGGAGACTCCCATTTCTGTTCGTCAAGGAGAAAGACGACAGTTTAGGGTTGCGTATTGACGGATCGTTAATTGAACCGGCTTACGGTGCGGATAGGTATCCTTCAACCCGCCGTGACGATTTCTTCGATCAGCTCCAGAGTGCGAGACATTTTCCAAGTTTGTTCGGGATCAGGTCATCATTATTACGGGTCCGGAGTGATGGCATTCCGAAGACTGCCTTATGCGTGCGACGGGTTTTGTGTGTTTTTGTGAGTCGTTGGATTCACTGATGCCCTAGCAGCATTCGTAGATGTGATGAACCAGATTTCTTCAGGCCGTTCCTCGACCAGTTTTTGTTGTGTTATATACGACATTCTGGTCTATTTTAATGTGTCTTGAGGAACAGGAGCAGCACTTGAGGATTTGTTATACAGATACTGGGAGAGCACCAGCAGTTTGCTAAATTCTCGGAGTGTTTCTCCAGGCTTGTTTTGTGTTGACTCCTAGGTCTTGTAGTTACGGGAGATGGTTTTGTATGGTTTCGAGGGAGATCGTAGCCGTACAGCTTAGGCCCAGACTTGTGTGCAGGACGGAGATCCGCAGATTGTTGGGCTTAGCAGGTTTTTACCGCCGTTTCAGGCAGGATTGCTAGAGTAGTGCTGCACCGTTGACTGAATGGACCGGAAGGGAGGTTTCTTTTCTGTGGACTGAGGCATGTGTATGGAGTTTTTGGCAGTTGGAGATTCGGTTAACAACTGCATCAGTTCTTTCTTTGCTTTTGGTTCGGGCGACTTTGTTGTTTAACTGTAATGTTTCTTGAGTGGGCTCGAGTGTGTACTGAGGTGACACTACAGAGTCATCGCTTTTGCTTCCCTACATTTGGAGGAAGTACGAGAAGGATATTCCACTCATGATCTGGAGATGGCCGCGGTGGTTTTGCGTTGGAAATTTGGGGACACTACTTATTCGAGAGTCGTGTCAGATTTTCCACGGACCACTAGAGCTTATTTGAACATCTTCCTGCAGCGGATTTTGATTGTTGTGATAGTCTTCTGCAGATTTACAGTTCTTGTGTGATCGTTGAGTACAGCTTAAGTTCGTCTCTACGGAGGGGACAGCTTGCTCATGTCCGCGCCCGACCACTTTCCTTAAATCATTTTCGCGAGACACTGCCCGCCGATGCTCGTTCGTCAGTGATACTTGAGCATACTCGGCTGGGTAATGATTCGGAGACCTTGATTTGTGACAATGGTGTGCTAAGTTAGGGACGCGTTTGTGTACCTGGTATCATCGGGTAGAGACGTGTAATCCTAGAACATGCACATCTGTCAACTCTCTGTATGCATTTCAAGTTCCACCAACATTTAGCTTGACTTGTGAGATAGTTACGGGTGGACAGGGATGTAAGGAGAAGTTTCAGGTTTCGTTTTAAGGTGTTTGTCTTGTTGTGTGTTTGGGTTGAGCATCTGAGGCCGGCTGGAGAGTTGCAATCTTTAACCGTTCTGAAGTAGGAGTGGGAGCAGATCTCCACGAATTTCGTTATGGTTTCTACCCAAGTTTAGTCAGGGTGTGACTCCATTCGGATTCTTGTCGTCCGGTTATACTCAATGTGCTCAGTTGTTTCTTGTTAAGTTGTGTGTTTGTTTTGATTGTTGTCAGTGGTTGGGGATCGCCACTCGCCATCGTTAGGTTTCTCCTTCGATAGCTGTTATTAGGAGACACTCCAATTAGCCACCTTTAGGTTTAGGGGTTAGGTCGTGTCGATCACTAGTCTGTTGTCTTTCTGACTCTGCGTAAGTAGGACCTTGGACCCTAGCTAGTCTAGAGACTTCGGAGATGGTCCAGTTGTGTTAGGTCAGGATGGGAATTGTCCATTGCGAACTGAGGTCTTATGCCGACTGTGTTGGTCATAGACTCGAGTTCGCAGGGACAGATCATGTATTCCTACGGACTTTCCGATGAATGACGTGTTGGATTTTGGGAAGCTTGTCTCAGGATTGTGGGTCCTTCTGAGATCCTATAAGCGAGTTAGTTTCGTTGTCTTTAATTTGGCACTTCCGTCCAGATTATTGGATTTTCACCCCGTATTCCTTGTGATGATACTTTACAATTACCTTCTTGACCTTTCTCACATGATTTAGCACCAGACCTTTTAGCTTGACGCGATCTTTCGTTCACCAGCAGCCAATGGTATTAATGGCTCGGCAGGTGGAGGAACATCGGTCAAGGGTCTTGCTATCTGTGAAGGGTTTTCTTGGGCGTAGCCGTATAGTGAGATAGTCACTTGGGAGGCTGCGAGCGAGATTTGGGAGTTGTAATCTTCTCTAAGAAGGTACGCTTAGTATATTTTTAAATTCGGGAACGAATTTCTTTTAAGGGGGAGATTGTAACACCTTAGATTGTGTTTTGTAGCTAATTATATTTTAATGTATGGATTTTAATAAAAAGTTTACCAAATTGGTTTTTAATTATTTTATCCTATTTAATGAGTATTTTATTAGAATTTTTCTAGGCACACACATACTTATGCATGTAAACTAGGGGGTTAAGTGTGGTTTAACCATTGCTTAATCTAGTTTTAATATTGTTTAGGTGCTTTGGGTTTTTACTTGTATATGGTTGTTCTTTTTAAAAGAAATGAAAAATGAATTTAAAAAAAAAAGGGTTTTATTATGGTTGATTGTTGACCTTGTGAGAGGGAGAGGGTATGGTGCTACATGGAGAGAAAGCCATGCCTCATTAATGAAGTGAGAGAGAGTGAGAAGGGGGGTTGTTTGTGTTCTCTCATTCTCACGCATTGCTCTCATTCTCTCACTCTCAAACACACACACACACTCACCTGCAGCAGAGGCAGCTCCAGCTCCAGCTCCAGCATCATCATCATCAGCAACAGCATCATCATCATCAGCAGCAACAGCATCATCATCATCAGCAGCAGCAACAGCAGGAGCAGCAGGCAGCAACAGCAGTAGCAGGAGCTCCAGCAACCTACAGCAGCTCTTCTCCACTTCTTCACCTGCTCTCTAGGGTTCTTTAGGGTATATTTCTGAACCCTTTCCCTAGTTTGCTTAGCTTGTGTGTTAATTAGCTTCGATTAGTGTTAAATTAGCTAGTTTAGTGCTAATTAAGGTGATTTGTGTGGAATGTTGTTTAAGTGATGATTGTGTTAGTTAACCTAGATTATTTTAGTGTTATTAGGGTCACTTCAACTGAGAAATAACCCAGATTTCACTAAAATACCATAGGGTTTGCTTTTTATGCAAATTAGCGTTTTTAAAGCGATTTATTGGCAATCTGAGTTCTGCTTTTGACCCGGACCCTTCAGAACAAAATTGAGGAAACTGGAACATGCTTATTAGGTCAGAACCACACCACCAGAACACGAGCCCCCCTTTCCCAAAGCTGGCCGCCAATTTAATCCATCTGGCCGCAAATTACGGCCAGGAAGGGGAGTGGGGTGCTGGGGTTTTGACTACTGTTGTCTGCAGTGTATTATAGTGTTTTGGCATGTCTAGTTTTGTGAGATTTGACCTGTAGGAAAATCTGGGATCAAATATCATATTTGGTGTTCGTTGTGTTTGCGCGATACGCGCGATACGTGAGAGGGTTCTGTGATCCAGCGTATCGCGGCGTGTCGCGATGGTTTTAGAGGCGTATACACACGTTTTAGCGTATCGTGCACACGGGCGTTTAGTTCGCGACGCGAGTTTCTCGTTTGGGTTCGATATCGCGTTTTGCGGAATATTTGGCTTATATATGATTTCCATGTCTTATTTGCAGGTTTGCAGGCAGGGACTACGGACACTGCTACAGGGGGGAGCAGATGGTAGGATTCACCTAGCGTGGAGCGTAGGTGAGTAGATTTAACATCTACAGGGGAATCGCCCACATGGGGTTATACGTCTGGGTTAGGATTCTAATATTTGTCGCATACTCTACGTCATTGTTAGAATTGTGCCTTTACCCTATTTGCTTAGATATAGTTGTACTGTGACTAGTAGCCGTAGGGCACTGCACACATTATTGACGGTTCATGTTGCACGAGCAAAGATTGTATGCTACACACACACCGTCAATAATTGCCATGTCACACACTAACCATTATAGATACCATTGCTTATCACACATGACATCAGTTATTATAGGTAGATACCTATACATTACTACACCTGTATGTTACATACATATTCAGTTGCGATCACATATTTACCTTTACTGATGTTACTTAGCTGTACCTTATTGGTTTTGCATACATCTGGTTTCAGCTACATATTCTCATTTATATGCTCGCATTTCAGATATATCGTATATGTTTATTCCTGGATTGCGCCTTATTATTTAGATTATACATAATGTTTTCTGGATTTGGGAACTACGGGAGTTCTCGAAATTATGCATACATTGAAAAACCCGGTTTCCTTGATATGATATTTGCGCATCCACCATGGGTTTTATCGGTGCTGATTATATACACCCCTACGAGGAGGCGTCGAGGCCGTAGAGGGTACATGGTGGGCCCGGAGGTACCCCGGGGCAAGAAAGGGATGTCGATGTGCTATGCGCCGATGAGCCCGGCAGGGGAACCATACCATCCGGTGACAGTACCAATGACTCGGAGGGGATCATGGAGATACCGTTGGGAGTCATGCGCGTATGCATACGTCGAAAGGCGAGGGTCAGAGCTAGGCACTCGTGCTTTCGGGACAGCGTATGATACGTACCTATCAGGATTTCTGTGTCGATGCTTGGCACATTGTTTTCATGATATTTTTTTAATACCTTTGTATATATAACAGGGGATTTAGCCGTTGTTATATATACCCTTACACCAATATTAGTGGAATGGGACGCTAATATATGTGTATTGACCCCATCATATTTATTTCTGCATATATATTTATTTAGGATATTAGAAATTTACTTGAGATTCGACTTGGGATATGGGTGATTCTTTGAGATTGGATATTGGATATGAAAGAGATTGTTGATTTGTACATTCGAGATATATGAGAGCTATTCGATATTGTACATTGAGGTGATGTGATACTTATACGATGTGAGAGCCCAGTTTGGGGGCTGATTTGAGGATTTGGGATTTGAGTGTCTTGATGGATTGTGATCCTACCACGATGTCAGGTTTCCGTGGAAATGACATATTTCACCCCCTACCTCACACTTATCTACCTTATGCACAGTTTCATATATTGGTAGTACCTGTTAGTGTACCCTTATGATAGTTGCATATCTACATTCTCATATCCCTATTGCATGGTTATTGCAGACTATTGTCATGTTACTATTGCTTCACATATTGATTGTACCTGCTAGTGTACTTTCCTTTATTCAGCATTTGCATGACATGTTATTACTGTAATCGCATATCTTAGATTCATGCTGTATGTGCATTCCTGCGATTACCTGCATATGTTATCTACTGTTCACGAGTTGGCAACTCACTCCCGTTGTGCCACAGGTGTTTCGGGTTGTTTCCCAGAGTAGTCGAGGCAGGCTATTCAGCTATTCAGCTATCATCTTTTGCTACAGATACCGCATTAGTTCACAGTACTATTTTGCTTAGGTGGGTTTTGGTGGTTATCTGTATTTTGTATTGTACATTCGTTGTATCTTATACCCTCCATCTACTATTATGTTGTTGACTTAGAAACTTGGTGAGGACGATATTGTATATTATTGTGGATTTGTTGTCTTTTATATACAGCTTTCTCTCTATTGTCTTTATTTCTTCGCTACAGCGTCATATTTTTTGTGTTGCATTCATCTTGGCTAGTTTTTACAAAAAGGGGGTGTTGCCAAAATTTTAAAGAAAGAAGGTAGATCTTTTAAAGAATTTAGGTTGCGATTTCAAGTGTTTCAAAAACTTATATTATTTTTTCCGTATTTTCTTGGTTTAGATTTCTGGGTTTTGGCTTTCTTTTACTGCGTTACGTCTTTAGGCGTTGCGTAGTATTAGGGCCGTCACGAGCCAATTTTGGGTCGTGACATTTTTGCATTCAATTAACATGTTAATCTACCCATTAAAACCATGAATAATTGATAAAAATTCTCACTAGAATTTTATCTCACCTATATATATATATTTTACAAAAACCTAGTTTGCAAAAATTATGCAATTCGGACAAATTAATTGTAACAATTTACAATTTAGCTTCTAGATTAGGTTTAGCATTACCTAACATGTTAAACTACACATTGCATACTTAGTGATGAAGTAAAAATCCTAACTTGATTTAAAAACCCTTTCTTTAATTTTCAATTTAGCAACTAAAACCATAATTAAACACCGAAATCTATTCAATTTAAGTAATTAACTTACAATTAACACTAAGGTTAGAATTATAACTCACTAAACATGAGATCCAACATGAAAATCATAGCCTCCAAAGTGCTAACTTTGCTTCAAGATCCATGCTAAATAGGCCAACGAATAATGTGTAGGGATTGAATTTGGAATTTAAGGTTTTATTTTGGATTTTTCATGAATTTTTGAAGATTTTTGTGATGGAAATGAAGTGGGAATTTGGAGAAATGGGGGAGGCAATATTTCGGCCAGAAAATGATGAGGGAAAAGAGAGAGCGAGAAGAGTGTGGAGATGTGTAGAAGAGTTTTCAATTAATGCTTCTTTTTAGTCTTTTCAATAATTATTTTATATTTAATTTATTTCCTTATTTATTTAACCTAGAAAGTCTAGAACCATTGAGAAATTTGAGAAGGAATTTTGCATGTTACATACTTAATTCCAATATGTCATGGTTCGCATTTGTCCAATTGACCCATTCCAATTTGTAATTTACACAATTTAAATGTATAATTAAAAGCTTATGTAAATATTGAAAATTAATTAATTACGGAAAATATTTTAGTAAACTAATAATTTATAAGTGACCAAATAAATACCAAATACTAGCAATTACATAGTTAAAATAGACGTATTTAAATCTATATTGAAAAATAATTATAGTTGAGTTTTACGGAAAATACCATTTATTTTACCGATTATCAGAAAATTCACCTAAAGGATTTTATTTATTTATTTATTTATTTTTAAAACGTTACAATCCTCCCCCTTTAAAGAAATTCGGTCCCCGAATTTAAATTAAAACTCCTCCCAAATACTAAAACACTTAGCAAAACACGCAAATCGTCAGGGCTCTGAAATCATCAATACATAAAACACATCTTAGCGCAATGCATGCGCATGAAAAACAAGTACATATCTCAAAATCAAAACTCCGTCAAGCATAAGGTAATCATCGGAGTTATGGTGAAAATACAATGTCAAAGTCCAATACAAAAAACCAACATGATATACATCAAAACTATAACTTGTATATAGTGCGCATCGTAGTAAAATCGTCCAAACATCTAAATAGAGAAGCATGCAAAAACACCTAGGTACCGCTCTCAGAACAGTCCTGCTCGATTATTAAACTGAATAGTAAATATCATAAAAACGTATTGCTCAAAATGAAATCAATCCCAATCACAGCATAAAAAAATATCATGTGCGTCCGGTGCGCACTGAAATCGAAACCAAATACAGAAGCCACGAATATGCACAAAAACAAAACTGAGTGCAACGGGTGTGCTCCAAAAACATCTGTCAAGTGCAACGGGCGTGCACGACAATAATATCAGGTGCATCTAATCTGCACAAAACCCCGATTTAGTGCATCTGGTGTGCACAAATCGCATCAAGTGCGCCAAGTATGCGCAAGAATCTCAATCAAGTGCACATGGTGCACGAAAATATAAATCGAATATCCAAAATCATGTGCAACCCATATACACGAAATCAAATCAGTATCTCAAAATGTATAAAATCAAAATCAAGTGCAATGGGTATGCAAAAAATGAACATCAATACATCTGATACACGGAACACGAATCGAGTGAAAAGAATGAGTACATAGGAAAACCAATCATAAAACGAAATCCTCAAAATACCAAAATCCAAAAAACGGAAATATGATACTCGAATCACCAAATGGAAAATCGTAACATCGACGTCAATGTGCTCTTCTTTCCTCTGGTGTCGATTGATTCGAACTCGTCTCTTCGTAGCTGTATGAACTGTGCTACAAACGGATATACTCATATCTAGAGTCTCCCAAGTAATGTATCCCTTCACCTGATATCCGGACTACGTTAAACTTTTCGATCGATTCATCAAAGTCCCATAATTCCCCGAGAGCTCAACACTCAAGTACAACTTAAAAATATCCAGTACATGCCACAGCACCTGCGGACCAGCCGTAGAAAGGCAAACCCAAGTCTCGCTAATGGCACCGCAGAACTGCCGTAAACCCAAAGGTTCACCAGCGTTCTCATGGTCATTATGTCGAGTTAGGGTTTCATTCTTTTAGAGGGTCCATAGAAATACCTGCATGTTCTTCCGAATACCTTAAACTTGGAAAAATAGGTTTCTGACATTCGTTCGAACCTTTTAACTTCGTCTGGACGACATGTGAATACCCTTCGTCCGCACGCTAAACAATGCTTCAACCCTCCAGAATAGACAATACCCTAACGGCCATCGCATTCTAGCCGTAGCTCTCTCTGCCCGTGCGACCGTGGTAACAGAAACCACCATCCGGTATCGACGAAGATAGATCAAAGGAACGAATAGAATACGGTGCAAAGAAATGTACATCCTAAGGCTTCTTAAGCAGAGTAGCGTATCCGGATAATGAATGCTACCCTTCTGGTATCATGTCACCTCGTAAGTATGCCGCGGATCATACCCACGGTACATCACTCTACCTAAGTCACCTACTCCATCAACCAAGGGTCATCCTACAGGTAAAAGGTAAAACCTAACGCTCTGATACCAACTTTGTCACGACCCGAAGGTACGGAACGTGACCGGCACTTGAATTACGAAACGTCTAAAGGCGTAACGTAATCTAAGTAAGCCGAAGCCCAGAAATCTAAACCATTTAAAAGAAGAAGTGTAGGAAAAAAGTTTAAAAGCAACATCAAATTTTCTCAAAAATTTCGGCAGAGTCTCCTTTGTAAAAACTGGCCCCAAACGGGTACAAATAAGAATATATACATAAGCAATAATAAATAGGCATCCTAAGCGGGAGCTAGCTCTTCGCCAATTGGCGGTCACAACCACGCAAGCAATATAATATACAACGCCGAAGGGCGAGGAACAAAACTCAAAGAAAACCATCAAAACCACCAGAAAACCATAATAGTACAAGCGTGACTCTAAGGTCGGAAGAATAAGCAACTGGTCTTCTAAATTTATCAAGTAATACAAGTCTGGTTGATGGAGCTTACTAGATACAACTGAAATAAATAGGAGTACAACGGCGGTCACGATACAAGTGATCCAACCTACCAAGCAATCACCCTGAATGAAGTGGTGTGCCAACAAGCCGCCAAGGAAACCTGTACATCTGAACCTGTAAGAAAATTTGGCACAACGGGGGTGAGTTGCCAACTCGTGAGTAGAAGACATCTACGAGTAGAAATCGCATGCACGACGCTCTCCTAAGTCATATTAATATACTTAATATAACACTAGTCATCTAGTAGTGGCAGGGTAATACTCTATGCGTAAATGCATTGCTCAGTGCTCGTGTCAGTGCCTCAAATAGTAACATGTCATGTGTATGAGCATGCATGCACCATGAATGTAAAACAATCAACCATGAAATCTGGATATATCTGTATAAGAAATCTTTAACTTTTATCATTGTAAATTTTTTATGGTAATCTGAAACATCATCAATGAAATCCATGGAAATCCGTGTTAAGTATCGACACAAAACATGTAAATCTCAAAGTCTCAATACCACATAGTCCCAATATCTCATAGTCTCAATATCTCGGGCTCCGTCTGTCCGGATCGGCCCATATCATCTAATCACACGACAACGGTCGGTATCCTCCGGATATCCACCGCGTCAGACATCACCGGTAGGTAGTCTTCCCCAGCTAGGCTCATCGTCATTCCCACAAAAACACTCTCGCCCCGGGGTACCGTACTGGGCCCACCATGTACCCGAGACGGTTCCTCCACTCCACAAACACCGATTGATCGAGAAAAATCCAAACACACCAATCAGGGTTTCACAAATCACTAATTATAATATGAAATAGATTGCAACTTATCAAAACCTCAAAATAAATAAAATCAATTTATTTCCAAAAACCTAGAAAGCACTTAATTTTCGTTTTAATTCGAAACTTGATGTTTTAACAAAACTAATGGCCATAATATTCACTAAATATTATAACTAAGTCATACAAATCATCACCATAATTTAATCTCATCAATTTGTATTAAATCCAAAATTCTAGTTTTCAAAAATATCCAATTTAAACACTTTTTAAAGCAAAATTCACAATTCAACAACTAAGCTTGGTTTTGCGCGAGCTAAAGTATTAAGCTACAATTTAAAATGTTAATAATGTCATGAAACCCTAATTAGATTTTAATCCCAATTATTTAATCAATTTCTAAGAACCTAGTTAGCAAAATTAGCATAATTTTAAACCAACAATTAGCAACTAGTAACTAGATTAGGTTTTGCATTCAATTAACATGTTAATCTACTCATTAAAACCATGAATAATTGATAAAAATTCTCACTAGAATTTTATCTCACCTATATATATATTTTACAAAAACCTAGTTTGCAAAAATTATGCAATTCGGACAAATTAATTGTAACAATTTACAATTTAGCTTCTAGATTAGGTTTAGCATTACCTAACATGTTAAACTACACATTGCATACTTAATGATGAAGTAAAAAACCTAATTTGATTTAAAAACCCTTTCTTTAATTTTCAATTTAGCAACTAAAACCATAATTAAACACCGAAATCCATTCAATTTACGTAATTAACTTACAATTAACACTAAGGTTAGAATTATACCTCACTAAACATGAGATCCAACATAAAAATCATAGCCTCCAAAGTTCTAACTTTTCTGCAAGATCCATGCTAGATAGGCCAACGAATAATGGGTAGGGATTGGATTTGGAATTTAAGGTTTTATTTTGGATTTTTCATGAATTTTTGAAGATTTTTGTGATGGAAATGAAATGGGAATTTGGAGAAATGGGGGAGGCAATATTTCGGCCAGAAAATGATGGGGGGAAAAGAGAGAGAGAGAGAAGAGTGTGGAGATGTGTAGAAGAGTCTTCAATTAATGCTTCTTTTTAGTCTTTTCAATAATTATTTTATATTTAATTTATTTCCTAATTTATTTGACCTAGAAAGTCTAGAACCATTGAGAAATTTGAGAAGGAATTTTGCATGTTACATACTTAATTCCAATATGTCATGGTTCACATTTGTCCAATTGACCCATTCCAATTTGTAATTTACACAATTTAAATGTATAATTAAAAGCTTATGTAAATATTGAAAATTAATTAATTACGGAAAATATTTTAGTAAACTAATAATTTATAAGTGACCAAATAAATACCAAATACTAGAAATTACATATTTAAAATAGACGTATTTAAATCTATATTGAAAAATAATTATAGTTGAGTTTTACGGAAAATACGGTTTATTTTACCGATTATCAGAAAATTCACCTAAAGGATTTTATTTATTTAATTATTTATTTATTTATTTTTAAAACGTTACATAGCACTAGCGCACACGTGCTTTGCACGTGGTGCGCTACTTAGGACGCAACGCACTAAGTGCTAGCGCACCCGTGTTTCACACGTGGTGCGCTGCTTAGAGCGCAGCGCACCTAGCGCTAGCGCACACGTGCTTTGCACGTGGTGCGCTATTTAGGGCACAGCACACTTGGCGCTGCTTCTGAAGCGTTGCTTCATTTCAAAATTTGAATTTTGAACAGAGTTTTGCTCTGATTGGGGGAAATAAATGCCCCCCGACCGTTGCGCTCACATGGCTCATATGTGAGTGTAGCGGTGGCAGCATCTGCGCCATTAGATCAACTTAGAAGTTGAAACGGCACTCAGTGCCTATAAATAGGACCCTTGGCCTTTGAGTTGATTTCTATTCATCTTCTTCCTTCTGAGAATTTTTATTCTCTTCCAGAGCAGAGCTCTTTGGCTTAAGAACTTCCTTAAGAACAGAACTCTGTCAAAACTTAGGTAAATATTATATCTTTTAAAGGATTATTTAAGAATCTAGGGTTTCACCCATTAACAGAGCTTTGCTTTTCATAGATCTTTGATCTAAAGGAAACCCTTTTAGGGTTTCATTAACAGAGCTTTGCTCTCTTGGAATAATAGATCTAAAGAGATCTTTCTTGGGGTTTCTTAACCCATTAATGGAGCTTTGCTCTTTTTAAATCTCATAGATTCATTAATCATTCATCAAGAATTCTGAAGAATTTTTCATGGATCTTAAAGACCATGGAATTTTATTCCATAAAAAAGTTTATTTTAAATTTTTTCTGATGGTTATTCCATCATTTCTTCAGAGCAAGGCTCTTGGAATTCCCGGAGAATTTTTAATTCCCCTCATAATTGACTTCGACAGGTGTCATTCCTGTCTGCAAAGCATTGCTCTCGAGGAGTTTAACTTCTTGGCCCGAGGAACCCTTTTTATTAAATGCGAAATCCTTTATAGAATTCCTTTCTTAATTGCACAGAATTAAATTCATTGGGGGATTTTAATTAGCACTTATTTCCTCCTCGGGGGTATCAAGAGTTATTTAAACCCCGATTCTGTTTCAATAAGCTTTTTCTTAGTCAGTCAGTCTACTAACTCTCACTGATTTTCCTTTTCAGACGTTATGGATGCTCATATGTATGATCTCGATGAGATTATTTCTTATGGCGACATTCGCGCACTCGGTCGTTCTTAAAATCAGGAATTCACAAACGCCCAGTGTGCTGAAATTATGGGTCGCTTTGATGCATATAATGGTCGACTGCTTCCTCGTCGTTCCTTTCTCTTGAAGCTTATTGTGGGAGCGATCTGGGGAGCACTTCCTCTATTTTATGCTGGCATGGCGCTTAAGGCATTAGACGACGCTGAAGATAAGGTGCACTCGGTGTATCTGATGAGCTTAATCTCAAAGAAAAGGCGAGACAACCTTGTTGATATCCTGCATCAAGCTTTTTAGCAGGCGGCGATACTTGCGGCCTGTCGAAGGGTGGAGGATATCAGTGGGGATCCTGACACTTGTGATCGTGAAAGGATGCACACGAAGATGGTCCGAGAGGCCCGCAAAATTTTGGATGGCCTCACTTTTGAATTTCTCAATCCATGTCCTGGATTTGATGTCTTGCCATTGTAATCATTTTAATAACTTTTTTGTTTGCTGTTTTCATCAATGTAGGAATTTTCTGAAGTATGAATGGCAAGCTTTTCCATTTCCATGTGTTTTTCTTATGCATTAAACCTTTTTGCTCATGCATTAAACCTTTTTGAATGGGTGCACTTTGAATGCCTAACTGAATGCGAATCAAATGTTCTCCTTACTGTCGCTCTCTTTTCTTTGCTGTGTTGTTGCCATGTGTTTTTAGCAAGTGCCGCCTGTAGATGATAGAGAGCATTCCGTCTTGAATTCTTTGAAAGGTAGTGATGGCTTAGGAAGCAGGTTCAGATCTGCTGCCTAAGGCTTTTCAAATTTATGAGCCGTGAGGGTCTCATAAAGACTTTTCTCCCTACGAGTCGAGAGGATCTCGTAGGTGTATTTTCTCCTTAGGAATTGTGAGGATTCCTAAGTGTATTTTTCTCTTGGGAGTCGTAAGGATCTCACAAGAGAGTTTTCTTCCTTACGAGTCGAGAGGACCCGTAAGTGTTTGATGAGATTGAAGTTATCCGCATTTCACAGAGTCAGGAGTTGCTCTGGGCGTTTCCCACGGGGTCAAGATTGATTTTAGCTGTGTTCCACGGGACCAGAATTTTCTCTGGACGCTTCCCACGGGGTCAGGATTGACATTAGCCGTGATCCGCAAGGACCGGGATCCGCTCTGGATGCTTCCCACGGGGTCATGGTTGACATTAGCCATGTTCTGCAAGGACCAGGATCCGCTCTGGACGCTTCCCACGGGGTCAGGATTGACATTAGCCGTGTTCCGCAAGGACCAGGTTCCGCTCTGGACGCTTCCCACGGGGTCAGGATTGACATAAGCCGTGCTCCACTAAACCAGGATTTGCTCTGGATGCTTCCCACGGGGTCAGAATTGACATTAGCCGTGTTTCGCAAGGACCAGGTTCCACTCTGGACGCTTCCCACGGGGTCATGATTGACATAAGCCGTGCTCCACTAGACCAGGATTTGCTCAGGATGCTTCCCACGGGGTCAGGATTGACATTAGCCGTGTTCCGCAAGGACCAGGATCCGTTCTGGACGCTTCTCACGGGGTCAGGATTGACATAAGCCGTGTTCCACTAGACCAAGATTTGCTCTGGATGCTTCCCACGGGGTCATGATTGACATTAGCCGTGTTCCGCAAGGACCAGGTTTCGCTCTGGACGCTTCCCACGGGGTCAGGATTGACATAAGCCGTGTTCCACTAGACCAGGATTTGCTCTGGATGCTTCCCACGGGGTCAGGATTGACATTAGCCGTGTTCCGCAAGGACCGGGATTTGCTCTGGATGCTTCCCACGGTGTCAGGATTAACATTAGCTGTGTTCCGCAAGGACCAGGTTTCGCTCTGGACGCTTCCCACGGGGTCAGGATTGACATAAGCCGTGTTCCACTAGACCAGCATTTTCTCTGAATGCTTCCCACGGGGTCAGGTTTGACATTAGCCGTGTTCCGCAAGGACCAGGTTCCGCTCTGGACGCTTCCCATGGGGCCAGGATTAACATAAGCCGTGTTCCACAAGACCAGAATTTGCTCTAGATGCTTCCCATGGGATCAGGATTGATATTAGCCGTGTTCCGCAAGGATCAGGTTCCTTTCTGACGCTTCCCACGGGGTCAAGGTTGACATTAGCCGTGTTCTGCAAGGACCGGGTTCCGCTCTGGACGCTTCCCACGGGGTCAGGATTGACATAAGCCGTGTTCCACTAGACCAGGATTTGCTCTGGATGCTTCCTACGGGGTCAGGATTGACATTAGCCGTGTTCCGTAAGGACCAGGATTTGCTCTAGATGCTTCCCTCGGGGTCAGGATTGACATTAGCCGTGTTCCGCAAGGACCAGGATACGCTCTGGACGCTTCCCATGGGGTCAGGATTGACATAAGCTGTGTTCCACTAGACCAGGATTTGCTCTGGATGCTTCCTACGGGGTCAGGATTGACATTAGCCGTGTTCGCAAGGACCAGGATCCGCTCTGGACACTTCTCACGGGGTCATGATTGACATAAGCCGTGTTCCACTGGACCAGGATTTGCTCTGGATGCTTCCCACGGGGTCAGGATTGATATAAGCCGTGTTCCGTAAGAACCAGGATTTGCTCTGGATGCTTCCCACGGGGTCAGGATTGACATTAGCCGTGTTCTGCAAGGACCAGGTTCCGCTCTGGACGCTTCCCACGGGGTCAGGATTGACATTAGCCATGTTCCGCAAGGACCAGAATTTGTTGACTTTATTCGCATTTCACGGAGTCGGGGGTTGACTCTTGGTTGTCTGTGCACCACCGAGTCATGGAACTGGGAATTACCATGGTTTCGCTTTGCTGATACTGCTTCTGCTGTAGTGAGATGAATGTTGAGATGATCTCCAAGCTGTTTGTGAACCGTCGAGACTTGGCTCTCTTTCGGATGGAGCCTGAGGGGAAGGTATGGTTCCTTCTTTGTTTGTGCCCCTGGATTGTATACAGGGATCGATGTGATCTCACCTGTAGGGCAAAAAATTTCATTTTATATATTTTTCTTTCTGCGATGCTCTATCATTTCAGCTTTTTATATCGCGAAAGTCACGATTGCCCAATCATTTCAGCTATTTTTCGCGGTGCCCAATCATTTTGGCTATTTGTTTTATTTACTCGCTGCTTTTTATTGCGAGTTGCCCAATCATTTCGGCTATTTCGTATGCATACATTTTTACTTGCTGATTTTGTTGCAAGTTGCCCCATCATTTCTGCTCTTTCATATGCATTTATGGCTCGCTGGTTTTTCACTGCGAGTTTTGGGATTTGATATCGATTTAAGCATTAGTATCGCTACAACTGGGATATTTCCAGGAGCGAATCATCATTTGTCTATGTCGACGTCGAACAAAGGTGGCTTAGTCAACAGGGTTAGGATCCTGTCGACTAAGGCTTTTGACTTCATGAGCCGTAATGGTCTCATAAAGCTATTTCTCCCTATAAGTCGTGAGGATCTCATGGGTGCGTTTTCTCCTTAGGAATCATGAGGATTCCTAAGCGTGTGTTCTCTTATAAGTCGTAAGGATCTTACAAGAGTGTTTTCTCCTTATAAGTCGAGAGGACTTACAAGGGCCGTCCACTGTGTGAACATATCCCTAGTCGCGGGTGGGACTTTCTTAGGGAAATGTTTATTCGCGCCCGTGGATTGTATACAAGGGTCAATAGTGAACCACTTGTAGGGCAGCATTGGAGGTTGTGATGGCTTAAGAACAGTTTCAGATCCCTGTAGCTTAAGGCTTTTGAACCCTGTAAGCTGTGAGGGTCTCAAAGGGGAATTCTCCTTACGAGTCGTGAGGATCTCGTAAGTGTAATTTCTCCTTAGGAATCGTGAGGATCCCTAAATGTGTTGGTCCCTTATGAGTCGTAAGGATCTCATGCAGGTTTCTCCTTGCAGGGTCGAGAGGACCTTGCAAGTGTCATTTAACGAGATTGCGCCCTTTTGGGTTTTCACAAACTCGATGGTAGTCCTGCTGTTTTTACTCACGGCGCCCTTTCAAGTTTTCATCCGTGCCCATTTTGCTTGTGGACATACCTTTTTTATTATTATTATTATTATTATTATTATTTTTGGGTCAGCCTTGGGATGCTGCGGTTCGTAATAGTTTATCGACGTCTCAGTCAATGGCCAGTTTTAGGACATAGTTGTCCATCGTTAGTTTAAGAACGTTTCTGTCCGTTGTTAGTTTTAAGACATTTCGGTCCGTTATTAGTTTTAGGACATTTCTGGTCCGTTGTTAGTTTAAGGACGTTTCTGGTCGAGTGGATAGCCTGTGCAATGAAACCTAGACCCTTACGGGTGCGGCAAGTTACCCGCCAAAACCTGAAGCGAGGTAGTCCCCACAACATAGTGAATGGAACACCCGGCACTTCACGAAATCCGGTAAATTGAGCACCCCTCCTTGGGTCAACCTGTACCCCCTACGAGTGCGGCGAATAGTCTGCCAATTCTAGAGTAAGGTCCCTTTGCCTCTCAAAGCCATGAGATACGGACCGGTTGCCCTCCAGAACCCGGCTATCCGTGCACTCCTTCACGGGATAAACCTAGTACAGAAAATAAAATATGTACAACGGGTACATCGACCTCAACCTGGTCGTGCCCCAAAAGAATATTATACAAACAGGCAGTGACGGCAGTCCACATGTTGGACGCTCGACCCGCAATATCAAATGTACAAATAAATCCAAACTGCACTATCATTGCACCCTGCTATCCACCACGACATATCCGCAACATCACAACACAACACAGAACATCAACGCGAATGTCACGTTCGCAAACCCGTCTAATAGAACTATAGCAATCAGACGCGGTTTACCGATCAAATGACATTCCCGGTCGGAGATATAATGTAAATACTGCATACTAACAAATTTAAAATTTCGATCGACTAAATTTCCCGAAGTGGGCCCCATGAACAACTGGTGTACAGTAATAAAAAACTGGGCCCAAAAGAATATACCAAAATCCACAATTTCCCTAAATTAAGCTCTCTGGAAAATTTGGAGCACTGCTCCCACAGAACGGCCGCGATTCCGCGGTCAAACCCTAGGTTTGACCACGGTTCCGCGGTCGTAATGAGGGATCAGTTGCCCAAATTTTCTCAGAGTGCTTAAAAATACCTGCTTAGTCTTCTGTGATATGAAAAATAATTTTAGGACATCATTTAAAATCGACAGAAACTGTGAACTTGGAAAATTGCGATTTTTGAAAATCCATTCGATCGATATTTTAAACGCGTTAGCACAAGTTATTATAGCTTAATGGTGAGGCTCTGATACCACTGTAAGTCCACGGTAGCGCCCCGGCCGTCTAACAGACGCCAAAATGCGGAACTAAAATTTTTTACAACTGGCGCTATCGCATACCGTAACCCGGATCTGCCATTAAAGCTAAACTAAAAAACTACAAAGTGGGTAGAAACGTTATACCGAATGATCCGAGTCCTTCGGTCTTCAACCATCATCCCACGCTTGTTGCGGCTGCTCCGATCTCCTCGATCTCCAGTCTTGTCGTCCAGGTGGCACCACGTCGACGGATCTTTAAACGGGCTCCCGCCTCTGAACAGAGGCAACTCGATCGTCAAGTTTGCCAAAAGAGACGACCAAGATGAAGTAGAGAATGAGTAGAACACTTTTTCTCGTTACGTCCAAGGCTATGGACGAACGGTTAATGAAGTTGCCTTTTGGAATCGGGTGAAATGAGAAATGACGCTTATCTAATTTCCATGAGTCCAAAACAATACCAATCTTTTTCTAGCAACCATGATCAATCCTCAAGGGGGTGGCCGGCCATTTATAGGAGAGGAGGGAGGTGAGTGTAGGAGGGGGAAGGTGACCACAAAGGAAAAGATCAACAACAAAGATCTTAGCACCAAGTATGAATGCATTAAAAGCAAACCAATCACAATTAACCTAGTCACCTTGTCATTAATAGCACCATTAATGACCTAATGACTCACAAGCCTTGTCATCCTCTCTAGAACCTTCTAGAACACTGACTCACCTCATCAAGAAAAGATAAATCCGTATTTAACCGAATGTCAAAATACGGCTGATAGAAAACTGGAAACTGGCAACTTCCAAAAGTGATCCTGAAACGAATTTCAAGATAACCCCGTATTAGTATAAACATACCCGCATTTGTATTACGACCGAATACAAATGCATCTGAGAAAAAGATATTATATCTACACAGTATAATACTCGGATCCGGCTTAAACCAAAGCCGACCAGTATTATCTGCCCGAAAAACGACACGTGCGAAAACACACGTGCTTTTTCCGAACCTTGCCATATCACCATACGGCCTCTACAACGTTTCGCCCGAACTTGGAAAAGTGTCTGTGGGGGACTATAATGACTCATCAACACATCGGCACTGGGTATAACCACTAGCACGTCAGAGGTACAAACTGTACGTAACGGTTTGCCTATGTATTGATTGGAAGGGAAGCTGACGAGCGAACTCATCTATAAACCCTACCGAGCCTGACAGTGACAATGTATATACAGTCCGGTCCATTCGTCTAAAGAGTATCACATATCGAGTCTAGGGGGTGGATAAAGTCAGACCCCTAATAACGCGATAAATCGTGTCGGCATGAAGCCCATCACCACCTGAGAAACTACCGATCCCAATCAGTAATTCTCCACTACCTCGGCCGAGGATTCCTAGTGATGGACACCCGTGCACTGCGCGACATCAACCCCTAATACCGGAAGAGACGAATCCCCGACGATCCGCTCACTTGCCTCCAATGTGGCTCGGGACTGTACCCAACTAAAACCTGTTTGCACAACTCCTTTGAACGTGGTAGGGTAGTAATCTAAGCACAGTGGGAACTCACATGAGACAAACGACGATCTCAGGTCGATGAACTAACCTGTACACATGTCACCAGGGAATTGCTATCTGACGATATGTATAATACCAACTAGCAGATTCCCGGCGAGTCCTGTCCGGTGTACTTATAACCCAATGAGCACCTGTATACTTCTTAGGTGATCAAACTGACACCAGTGGCTTGTGAGACCGGCCACCGCCCCTCGTCGGGGTCTCGACTGTATACACTAGTCTACTCTGGAGTATCGATGCCCTGTCTCGAAACTCCCACGACTAGGGACACTTAAAGGATGTGCTTACAGACCCCAGCTCCCACGTATATGATCGCCATCATACTGCTGGTAGTCAAGCAAGAATCCTATGGGCTCTATCATCATGCAATAGTGAACTAAAGCATGTATACGATGATAAAGACAAACCAGATAGCAAACTATCATCTTGAGCAAGACTGTCATATCGGTATAGGTCCTTCCTCAATCATTGCAATCACGTACCTGCGATCCAATAATTGACTTTGAGGGCACTATCTCCAACAATCTCCCACTTGCACTTAAGTCTAATTATTGCGATGTCGCATACTCACAGCCCGTGTGATACCGAACATCCAACTTCTCTACTAATCAGTTTCACAAAGCTAGTTTGTAAAACTCTTGTATTCGAGAAATAGCCTCAGTGAGTGGATCCGCCCTGATGTTTCTTTCTATGTCTCTCTTAATCTCAAGTTCGCGGAGAAAGCCATCTCCCGAATCGAGTAATACCTGTCTTAGAATATGTCTGGATATCTGATGGGACCTAGTTCATCAATGAACTCCAAATCCAAACTTCTTAGACTGTATTGATAACTGAACATAATCCGTATCCAGCACCATGCCTCCCACAGTATCCTCTTGGACCACCTGTCCATAATACCGTCCCTCGTCAGAGGGAAAACTATAACTGTGACAATCACTCTGTCATCCATGTTACCTTGGAAGCCTGGAATGATAACCGTCTCTCGAAGGAGGCTGCTGTCATCAAATCCGTAGAACATGCACTTATGTTCTATAACTGCTTCCTTTTGTTTCTTCAGGATTGGATTAATATAAACTTATCGCATCTAGTGCAAAAACAACATCTGGTGTGGTTCTTGATATCTCATGATTGACTCAATTGCCTAAGCAAGTGATCTGCCAATCATGCACATCCCTCTCTCCTTTAGTCTCTAAGACACCTTTAGAGAGGGTGACTCCATCACCTGCAGGTACACCACCATGCCAGGAGTCATCTATTCTAAATACCATTAGAATACTGTCAAAGTACCCAAATTGGGAAAGTACCCAAATCTAGATCAATACCATAGATCTAGTAACCAGAATGACTGATATTATATCCATGTCCTTTATGAAGAAACAACTGTGTAACAACCACAGTACAACCGATCGTAATATAGGAATTTTACTTCCTATTCTGTGTATGTCATCCAAATACCAGGACATCACACCCTACTACCTTCTTAATAGATCCATTCCCTTTTATGATGAAGTCAAAGCCATGACTGTTACATCAAAATTAGATGATCTTTCTCTGCTATAACTGCTGAAGTCTATAAATAGACATAAGCTACTTGTCCACTATACTTCCGCTGTTCCCACTGACTACGATAACCCTCTGGCAGAATAATATCTACGTACACTTCTAAAGCTAGTTTAGAACGACGTTATACTTATCCTCTTGCCGGGTCTCATAGTCTGGAACAACAGTACTGTCAAGTCTGGGTAAACAAGAACCTCCCTGTCACCGTCCTTGAGGCTACCTGAGTACCTCTCGGGTGTCTGAGGTTACCCACCATATCTGCGGAGTGGCTTATTGGAATGTCAAAACTGATTGAATATATAGGTCCTATTAAATTTTCCGTAATCGTTTGCGGTTCTGGAATCACTTCCAGTTCTACCATACTCCCACTAGCTGTTTTCTGAAAAAATCCATTTTAATAAAACTGTGGCGAGTCAAGAACAATATCACTATTGATCTTCCAGATGGTAGAAATGTCAACCTTCGTCAAAGCCAGGGTCAACCCACAAACAACCATTACAGAAACGTGCCTTGAGTTATCCAGTGTCTGGTTTTAAGCATAAGCTGGACAACTCCCCTTATCTTAACATCGTTAAGATATGAACCATTCTATATACAATATAGAAATAGAGGCACTAATTTAATTGGAACCAGATTCTAATCATGCAGCTGTCTCCAGTGCATAACAACTTAATGGAAAGAGGCTAATCAGCATTACTCAACTTAAGAAAGCATCCAATTATGAGTAACCCGAAAGAGAAACAAGTTTCTCAAAACCATTACTATCAACTGAATACCAATCATAAGAATCTACATCTTCGATCTCTTTGAAGAATCCCGATACTTGTGATACCTGGTTCTCTACTTAATCTTATACCCACAACTTCTCAAAACTTAGACATTGTATTTCTACGAAACACTTGCCAAAAAACTAGAGAAGTCACAAGTAAACAGAACATAGTATGAGGACCTACCCTTTTGTCCGGACGGACACTGGACAACATACAATACTCTGTATAAGTCCGCTGAGTTGAATAACTCAAAACCTGTGCATCATAGGTTGAAAACTATACCCAGGCGATTTCCTGAAATATCACCAATTACAACGAATTCCGATATAATGAGGATGATCACCCAATTCCCAATAACTTACTCCCACTCATTGTCTGTAAAACCGTACAGATATGAGAATGAAACCTGGTAAATACATACCTTGGAGTAAGTATCTAATCGGGAAATCAGTTTATAATTTACAATGCGCAGTGAAACTGAAACATGAAAATGTTTTGTAGGGGTATTCTGGTATTCTTAGTAATGCCTCTTCCATAATCCTATTCATAACTGTAACCGTATATTTCTTTTCCATCTCTCCAAATCCCTTTATTTGTCTTTAGTCGTTACCTTCTGTACACCATCATTAGGCTAAATGGTTTTCTTCCTTCCCTACCGTTCGGCACCAGCCTATAGTTTGGAAGAAGACTATCCAGTAAGAATAATAGGTGTACCCTCCTAATCCTAGGATTACTCGCAACTTGAGAGAAGGTGATGATAAAAGACAATCTGAATAATACCTTATTCTATTTCTCCCGAACTGGGGAAAAAGCAAAGGTGAAATAGGAGTAGCGATGAAGTACGCGGTTTGGTCGTGAATGATAACAGTCGCAATTTACTTTGCCCTCTTTCTAATCCTTTTTATTTTGTCTTTACATATTACCTTCTGTACACCCTACTTAGGCTAATTGGTTTTCTTCATTCCCTATCTTTCGGCACCAGCCTATGGTTTGGAAGAAGACTATCTAGTAAGCGTAATAGGTGTACTCTCCTAAACAAAGGAGCTCTCGCAACCTGAGAGAAGGTGATAATAAACGACAACTGAATAAACCAATTCTATTTCTCCTGAACCTGGATCCATCCTCGAAGAAGTCCCTTCGAGTTCGTATATAACCATACGATGGATCTATCCAATGGAAGTGGATGTCCGTAGTAATACGGGGTGTTCTGAGAAATACAAAGGGTAAGGAAAGAGCGGCAATGACTTCTGCAACTTTAGACAATCCAAAAGCCAGTATTTTAAAAATGTTCGGTCAATTTGGTCACTGAGTCATAGTCTAGGGTCGGTCAAAGGTCGCTGCCAAAGAGAGAGAGAAAAGAAACACTCTGCTTTCACTCTAACCTAGATCAGAATGGTTATAAATTTATCTAATCAGGAAATCTCCCACTGTTATCTCAAATTCTCCTCCAAACCTGAAAGAAGAATTAGTCGGGATCACCCGAAGAGTAAACCAACTCATTAGTGGGAATCAGGATCCAACTATCATCGTATGATAACTTGATGGAAGCCACTCAAGTTATCATACTCCAGAAGGTATGCGCATGCTTGGCAAGTTTCCAGTATGTTTGAAACTCCCGATATAAATTTTTGCCTCATGCTCTTATGACCTTGACTTTGGCCAATAAATCATAAGTCACATGTCAAGTTCTACCCGTCATTATCCAGGTTAATTTGAACCCACCCGCACATACCCTTGACTTTGGCCAACAAGGCAGAACGACTGTCCCAAACCAACATATCTATCTATGCTGCAGATGAATGTTCAGCAGCTACCAAGCACTATGCCTTGACTTTGGCCAACAAACATAGCTTGAATACTACTGACAATCCATAAGAAATGACGGAGGGCTACGACTGGTTTTTGGCGAAAAACCTTTAACGTAATGAACTTGATCTCGTTGAAGGAACCTGATAGCTTTTTATAAAAATATAGTGACGAAAAACCTTTGCTAAAGAGGTCACTCCCGGTGAAGGGATCTCGGCTCTTTCCTCGTGGAATGAGGTGCAGGATATTCCAACTGAATACCGCGATGCAAAGCAACTTGTAATCGACTATATTGAAGTTATCACCCTGACGTTAACTTCTGCCCAAGGGGTCACTCCCGGTGAAGGGATCTCAGCCCTTGCCTCGTCGAATGAGGTGCAAGATATTCCAACTGAATATCACTATGCAAAACAAAAGGAAACATCTTTGTAATAACACTTTTTAAAATTTGTTCCAACAACATCAAATATAGGTTTGTTTTATCCTTGCATTGATAAGAATCAACGCAGTCCCATCAATCAATCACACCAGAAAAGAACGAAAATAAAATGTACGTATATGCCATCCGCATTCGCCACTGGGTCCCGTCATCACCCGTTAGGTTACTTAACTAACGACAGAGCGGGGGCTGGACTAGCGCGGGTGTAAAACATATACAATATCTAATAGTATATATACCAATATACAATAATTGCTCCAGGCGTGATAATATGCAACATTACAGAAAAGTAATAAGCATCACAGAACAATACAGATAATCTGGGATCCCCGAGTTTCACAGAGCCGCTGCTGAAACCCGACGTTCTCCTGCTCGTGTGGATAGCCTGTGCAATGAAACCTAGACCCTTACGGGTGCGGCAAGTTACCCGCCAAAACCTGAAGCGAGGTAGTCCCCACAACATAGTGAATGGAACACCCGGCACTTCACGGAATCCGGTAAATTGAGCACCCCTCCTTGGGTCAACCTGTACCCCCTACGAGTGCGGTGAATAGTCTGCCAATTCTAGAGTAAGGTCCCTTTGCCTCTTAAAGCCATGAGATACGGACCCGTTGCCCTCCAGAACCCGGCTATCCGTGCACTCCTTCGTGGGATAAACCTAGTACAGAAAATAAAATATGTACAACGGGTACATCAACCTCAACCTGGTCGTGCCCCAAAAGAATATTATACATGCATGCAGTGAAGGCAGTCCACATGTTGGACGCTCGCCCCGCAATATCAAATGTACAAATAAATCCAAACTGCACTATCATTGCACCCTGCTATCCACCACGACATATCCGCAACATCACAGCACAACACAGAACATCAACACGAATGTCACGTTCGCAAACCCGTCTAATAGAACTATAGCAATCAGACACGGTTTACCGATCAAATGACATTCCCGGTCGGAGATATAATGTAAATACTGCATACTAACAAGTTTAATATTTCGATCGACTAAATTTCCAGAAGTGGGCCCCATGAACAACTGGTGTACAGTAATAAAAAACTGGGCCCAAAAGAATATACCAAAATCCACAATTTCCCTAAATTAAGCTCTCTGGAAAATTTGGAGCACTGCTCCCACAGAACGGCCGCGATTCCGCGGTCAAACCTTAGGTTTGACCGCGGTTCCGCGGTCGTAATGTGGGATCAGTTGCCCAAATTTTCTCAGAGTGCTTAAAATATATGCTTAGTCTTCTGTGATATGAAAAATAATTTTAGCACATCATTTAAAATCGACAGAAACTGTGAACTTGGAAAATTGTGATTTTTGAAAATCCGTTCGATCGATGTTTTAAACGCGTTAGCACAAGTTAGTATAGCTTAATGGTGAGGCTCTGATACCACTGTAAGTCCACGGTAGCGCCCCGGCCGTCTAACAGACGCCAAAATGCGGAACAAAAACTTTTTACAACTGGCGCTATCGCGTACCATAACCCGGATCTGCCATTAAAGCTAAACTAACAAACTACAAAGTGGGTAGAAACGTTATACCGAATGATCCGAGTCCTTCGGTCTTCAACCATCATCGCACGCTTGTTGCGGCTGCTCCGATCTCCTCGATCTCCAGTCTTGTCGTCCAGGTGGCACCACGTCGACGGATCTTTAAACGGGCTCCCGCCTCTGAACCGAGGCAACTCGATCGTCAAGTTTGCCAAAAGAGACGACCAAGATGAAGTTGAGAATGAGTAGAACACTTTGTCTCGTTACGTCCAAGGCTATGGACGAATGGTTAATGAAGTTGCCTTTTGGAATCGGGTGAAATGAGAAATGACGCTTATCTAATTTCCATGAGTCCAAAACAATACCAATCTTTTTCTAGCAACCAGGACCAATCCTCAAGGGGGTGGCCGGCCATTTATAGGAGAGGAGGGAGGTGAGTGTAGGAGGGGGAAGGTGACCACAATGGAAAAGATCAACAACAAATATCTTAGCACCAAGTATGAATGCATTAAAAGCAAACCAATCACAATTAACCTAGTCACCCTGTCATTAATTGCACCATTAATGACCTAATGACTCACAAGCCTTGTCACCCTCTCTAGAACCTTCTAGAACACTGACTCACCTCATCAAGAAAAGATAAATCCGTATTTAACCGAATGTCAAAATACGGCTGATAGAAAACTGGAAACTGGCAACTTCCAAAAGTGATCCTGAAACGAATTTCAGGATGACCCCGTATCAGTATAAACATACCCGCATTTGTATTACGACCGAATACAAATGCATCTGAGACAAAGATATTATATTTACATAGTATAATACTCTGATCCGGCTTAAACCAAAGCCGACCAGTATTATCTGCCCGAAAAACGACACGTACGAAAACGCACGTGCTTTTTCCGAACCTTGCCATATCACCATACGGCCTCTACAACGTTTCGCCCGAACTTGGGAAAGTGTCTGTGGGGGACTCTAATGACTCATCAACACATCGGCACTGGGTATAACCACTAGCACGTCAGAGGTACAAACTGTACGTAACGGTTTGCCTATGTATTGATTGGAAGGGAAGCTGACGAGCGAACTCATCTATAAACCCTACTGAGCCTGACAGTGACAATGTATATACAGTCCGGTCCATTCGTCTAAAGAGTATCGCATATCGAGTCTAGGGGGGTGGATAAAGTTAGACCCCTAATAACGCGATAAATCGTGTCGGCATGAAGCCCATCACCACCTGAGAAACTACTGATCCCAATCAGTAATTCTCCACTACCTCGGCCGAGGATTCCTAGTGATGGCCACCCGTGCACTGCGCGACATCAACCCCCAATACCGGGAGAGACGAATCCCTGACGATCCGCTCACTTGCCTCCAATGTGGCTCGGGACTGTACCTAACTAAAACATGTTTGCGCAACTCCTTTGAGCGTGGTAGGGTAGTAATCTAAGCACAGTGGGAACTCACATGAGACAAACGACGATCTCAGGTCGATGAACTAACCTGTACACATGTCACCAGGGAATTGCTATCTGACGATATGTATAATACCAACTAGCAGATTCCCGGCGAGTCCTGTCCGGTGTACTCATAACCCAATGAGCACCTGTATACATCTTAGGTGATCAAACTGACACCAGTGGCTTGTGAGACCGGCCACCACCCCTCGTCGGGGTCTCGACTGTATACACTAGTCTACTCTGGAGTATCGATGCCCTGTCTCGAAACTCCCACGACTAGGGACACTTAAAGGATGTGCTTACAGACCCCAGCTCCTACGTATATGATCGCCATCATACTGCTGGTAGTCAAGCAAGAATCCTATGGGCTCTATCATCATGCAATAGTGAACTAAAGCATGTATACGATGATAAAGACAAACCAGATAGCAAACTATCATCTTGAGTAAGACTGTCATATCGGTATAGGTCCTTCCTCAATCATTGCAATCACGTACCTGCGATCCAATAATTGACTTTGAGGGCACTATCTCCAACACGGACGACTCCGGAGATATTTCTGCCGGTGCATGAACCCGACGGCTTTGCACAACGATCCTTACGTCATCGAGTTTCTCGTCGGCCAGTTCTTTAGCGAGTTTGGCCAATGCATCCACTTTACTATTTTCCGCACGCGATATGCTTTCCAGGGTGTAGGAAGGAATTTGAGTCAGCAGTTGCTGCACTCTCTCACCGTACTTCACCAACTCTAGTTTGCACGTTTGATAGTTTCCATTTACTTGACTAATGATCAGCTGGGAGTCTCCGTATATGAGGAGGTTCTCAGTTCCCATGTCGATGGAGATCTCAAGACCTGCTATTGAAACTTCATATTCGGCTTCATTGTTCGTCCTCGGCTCTGTTAAAGAGAAGGCAAAGCGCATTATCCCTCCTTGTGGAGTCACGAAGATGAGGCCCACCCCTGATTTGATTATGGGGGTGCTTTGTTTGCGCTTCTTCATGGAAGATGCTCCATCGAAATAGAGTTCCCATTGGGTATCATTCTCTCTTCTCTCCCCATCGATCGTGTCAAATGCGCTCTCGTCTGGCAATTCGCTGTTCAAGAGAGAGTCGGCAGGTATCGGATGCTCAGCGAGAAAGTCGGCGATGGCCTGGCCTTTCACTGCCTTGAGGGGTCGGTATGTCACCGAGAATTCCATTAAGAGTAGGGCCCATTTAGCGAGCCGTCCCATTAATATGGCTTTTGACATCAAGTATTTGAGAGGATCCACCTTTGATATGAGGTGGACCTCATGTGCCAAAGCATAGTGTCTGAGCTTCGTTATCGCGAAGATCAACGCCAGGTAGTGTTTTTCGATGGGAGAATAATTGTTTTCTGCCTCCAGGAGAACTCGAATCAGATAGTAGAGAGCTCTTTCTTTCCCTCGATCGTTTTCTTATGCCCATAATGCGCCTAGAGAACCCTCAAGGGCGGTTGTATACAGAATGAGAGGCTTTACCTTGACCGGAGCAGTCAGCACCGGTGGATTCTGCAGGTATTGCTTAATTTCGTCCAGTGCCCTTTGGCATTGGCGATCCCAGACGAACGGAGTTCCCTTCTTCATTAGGTGATTGTAAGGACGACACTTGCCTGAGAGATTGGCTATAAATCGCTGGATATACGCGAGCTTCCCCTGGAGAGACCGTAGCTGCTTGAGAGTCCTTGGCGGAGGCATTTCCATGATCGCCTTGATCTTCGATGGGTCTATTTCGATGCCTCGGTGTCGGACGACGAATCCTAGGAACTTGCCCGAGGAAACTCCGAACGTGCACTTGAGAGGGTTCATCTTCAAGTTGTATTTCCGAAGGCGCTGAAACACGATCTTCAGATGCTCTAAATGTTCCTCGTAAGATTTACTTTTAACTATGAGGTCGTCGATATAGCATTCGACAATTTCATGTATGAGGTTGTTGAAGATCTTCGTCATAGCCCTCTGATAGGTGGCACCGGCGTTCTTTAAACCGAAAGGCATCACCCTGTAGCAGAATATGCCCAAAGGGGTCCGGAAAGTAGTATGCTTCTGGTCATCGGGATGCATCTTTATCTGATTGTATCCTGACGAGCCGTCCATGAAGGAGAAAACTTTGTGAGTGGATGTATTATCTATCATCAGCTCAGTGACCGGTACTGGAAAGTCGTCCTTTGGGTAAGCTTTGTTGAGATCCCGAAAGTCCACACATATGCGCACTATCCTATTTTTCTTTATCACCGGGACGATGTTGGCGATCCAATCAGGATATTGAACCTCTTGGATGAAGCCGGAGTCGATTAGCTTCTTGACCTCGGCGTTGATGCTCATCTCAAGCTCGAGTCGCATTCTTCTCGGTGCTTGTTAGATCGGCTTGACGTCTGAAGAGATCGCTAATTTGTGGACAGCGATCTCTGGATCAAGTCCCGGCATCTCTGAATAGTTCCATGCAAAGCAATCTTTATACTGCATGAGCACGTCTTTAAGCGTAGCCTCCTTTTCTTCAGACAATAGTTCACTGACGAACGTCGGCCGTGGGTCGTTTGCCGTTCCCAAGTCGATTTTTCTGAGGTCATCTGCAATAGTATGTATCCCGTCTTCCAGCTCTTTTGGCGCCGGTGGAAATTCTGAGATCAACCCATCTTTATTGCTTTCGAAGCACCAAGAAAGGTCATCCATATTCTCGGGTTCTTCTTCTGACAACGTTATCACGTGGCAGGTACGAGATCGCTTCCAAGACCGATGTTGGTCTGGTTCTACTCTCATCGCATAAGTGGCTTTTGATTCATGCTTCCGTGGCGGACTTACCCTCCAACTGTCGGATAGAGCGAACCTGCCTTGTTGATATTGGTCTTCGACCCGGTTCTTGAAGGTGAAGCAGTCTTCGAGAGGATGTCCTATTGCTCGGTGATAGGAGCAATAGTCTCGATGAGAGACTTCGCTTGCTTGCTCGGGGTGCTTGGACTCCGGAAGGGTAATCATCTGATGTTTTATGACAAGATCAAGTATCTTTCTTGTCTTGTCATGGGAAAAAGAATACGCTCGACCCATCTTCCTTATAAGAGACGAATCTTGGTTGCTCGATTCTCGCTCGCGTGGCTTTTTTGTCCCGCTTTGTCGCTGTCGAACGCTTTTTCCGTTCTTGGGTTTATTTCTGCCTCTGCACCGAGTATTTTGTATGATGGGTTAGCGACGAAGGGCATCATCACTTTCTGCAGCCTGCTGAAGGAGGCACTGCGTTCTGGCATTCTCGTAGATGGCAATTTCGCGATTATGGTCGTCTCGAACCTTTTGACATGCTTCCCTTATAAGATTGTTCATTCGTTCTTCGAACGACGGGCTTGGAATTTTCACGACGGGAGCTCATTTTGGTTCAGGGTTAGCATCTTCCCACAGAGCATCTCCTTCTTCATCGAAGTCATGTATGACGTAGCAGCCGCGGAATCGCTCCCGTTTCTTAGATTGAACATATCCAAGCCCAATCGTTTCCATCCTCCCGTTGGGCAACTTTCGTTGAGTTCCGGGGACGCTCCAGATCCTGTTGTAGAACTGAGCTTGTCGAGTAGTCTACTTAAGGGGTACGCCTTGGCACCTCAACAGTCTTTTTAATCCGTCTGTGTAATATCTGGGCAAACGGATGGGATGGAGCCTGTCAAGTATGGAATCAGCACCATGCCAAATTTCTTTCTCCACCTTAGTTTCCCCGGATCGGTAGAATAGGATCGCCTTTTCACTTCTTTGCCTGGAAGGGACGTAGAATGTCTGCAGTTCCTGCACACTATAGGCATTAAGTGCATCGAACTCTTTGTAATGCTCCTGCGGAACCATGGCGATTTGCAACCTCCGATCATCATCAGCGAAGGCTTGAATTGATGGCCGAACAGAAAATACGGCATTGACTTCATCTTCCGAGTCGCTGCCGAAGATCAACATAGGGGTGGACGGTCCCGGTTTGTTGTATTGGGACGGCCCTGAATAAACTATTTCTTCTTCCCCCTCGGTATCACTCCTGAAGACCGGAATAATGGTGATAGCTTTGTTCTTCTCCTCCGGTTTGCGACATCTTTCCGTGTCTTCAAAATCAGGCAGGAAGTATTTGGCATCCTCATATTTGCGGACTTCGTTCACGGAGAATGGGTTTAGTTCCCCTGTCACAGCGTACTCGAGACCATCTTTGAAGTACTTCATACACTAATGTTGTGTAGAAGGGATAATGTTGTACTCGTGTAACCAGGGCCTGCCGAGCAAACCATTGTAACATGTCTTAGCATCAATGACGTGAAATTTGATGTCCGTGACGAGCAGCCCAAAGCGTAATGTCAATATCACAGACCCGAGCGTCCGTGATGACTGGGAGTCGAACCCGGAGATGGTGATTTTATCACGAGCGAGGTGTTGAACGCTCATGCAGATTTCCTTCAATACTCTTACATTGAGGAGATTGACGGAGGACCCATTGTGAACCAGGATCTTGCTTATCTTGATATCATGACAGTATCCGGAGACATAAAAGGGACGGTTATGCTCGCACGTCCCGAGGAGGAGATCTTCATCACCGAAGGTGATATCGGCCGCGTGTACTTCTTCCAACTCGTCCTTCATTTTTTCTTCGGCGAGGAAAGCTTGGAATTGTTCGGGCTCTTGTAACGCCCTGATCAGAGAATATCTCTCCTCCTTTGATAACAAGAGTGCATCAAGAATGCTTAGATGTGAAGGTATTTTCCTCAAGTGCGCCAGAATGTTGTAGTCCACCTTACTTTTCTTCGGCGGGTCCTTAGCTGTCAGCTCTTCGACGACTTGATCATCGAGGGCGATATCTTCAGGGACCATTTCTTTTCCCTTATCCTTTTTATTCGATCCCTTGTTTGCGGGTCCAAAATTCTTTTCAGGTAATGTGCGATTGCGCAGCTGAATGTTCTCGCAACTCTTCGGTTCTTCCTCTTTTCCCGAGGTGGATTCTTTGAATAGAGGGCCAAGAGCTATTTCTTCCTCAGAATCTCTCCCAAAGGTGAGAACTTGCGATCCCCCAGCGTCGACCATGTGACAGTTGCCGGCAGTTCTTTTACACTCCTCGGTCGTATTTCTTTGCTCCCGACGAGTTTTGCGTTTCATCCGCTTGAAATTTTGTCGGTGCGCAACATATCCCTACTACCAGCTTTTAAAAGCGTTGCACTCTTCGGTGGGGTGCGCAATCTTTCGATGATATAAGCAGTAGCTAGGATGTATATCTGCTTCATCAGGAGTGTTTCCTTCAGAGGGCAGCTTCATTCCCATCGATATGGATTTGGCGAACCTTTTCCTCGTCTTGTACCTGCTTTTATTTGCGGTAGATGTACTTTGATCTGGTGAGAGTGTTTCGACCCATTCGTCCAGTCACCGACGTTTGGCCTTTTCAAATATGGCCATCTCACGCTCTCGATCAGCTTTGCTTTTAAGAAGAGCTTCGTCCAGGAATGCATCAATCATTTTGTCTGATGGTCCTAGAAGTTCCGGCTCAGGATCTGCCCGTAGTTTCTCTGCGTAAGGAACTTCTTCATCGTTTATCGACGAGTGAGAGATCACATGTCAGCTTGCCACATAATCTTCAGGCTCATCCGATGAGTCTTCTCTATTGTCATCATCTCCGTCCTCAAGGACGTGGCTGAGAAATTCTTGGAGTGTGACTAGGGTCCGCGCCTTCTGGTTATATTCTTCCAGCGCGTCGATATATTTTTGCAGGTCCGGGCGCTCGTCACTAAGCTTCACGGGCTTTTTGGTCTTCTTCTTCTTCTTCGAAGACTTTGACTGCTGGGTGTGAGCGCTTTGACTGTCACCACCAATTTTTTGAGTTGGGCATGGTTTTAGCATTCTCTCGATGACCTCCGGTTCCAGTGGATTTTTCCACCTGATTACCGGGCATGTTTGGAGATCCTTCAACATTCTTTTCGTCTTGGCTGAAAGAACGACCTCCTACGGAGCTTCTTCGACAAAAGAGCATGATGCCCCCAGTGTGTCTCCCCTTTTAAGAGCGTGCGGCTGAGGCGGGCTTACTTTCCAATTCTCGGACAGGGCGAATTTGCCCTGTTGATATTGATCTTCAATCCAGCCTTTAAAGACGAAGCAATCTTCAATTGGATGGCCTGTCACTTGGTGATAGGGGAAATAATTGGGATTATTAGCCTCACCGGGTTGCAATGGGCGTTTCGGATTTGGCAGATTGATGAGCCTGTTGCGCACCGATAGTTCAAACAATCTCCTCGTTTTGTCCTGGGGAAACGAGTAAGGGCAATTCATTTTTTCATTATAAAATCGCCGTCTCTCGTCTAGGCGATCAGTTAATTTGGACCACTAGGCTGCTGTTGAGCGTTGGCGACGAAGGTCGCTTTCGCTTTTCCCTTTTCATTTTGAGGTTCCGCCATTAAAGAAGAAGGTCTGTGGCCCATCTGGTCCATTTGAGCCAGTTTGTCAATCCGGGCTTGGAAGATGGTGGGCTTGAAAAACATCATAAATTGTGAGATGGTCGCTTGAGGATCAAGAGTACCCATAAACATACCTACCGCAGGCGCTTCTTCGATGCGCTGCTCGCATTTAGACCATAAATTTCGCCACCGTATTGCATACTGGACCCATGTTTCTCCAGGTTTCACCCCGGCATTGATCAATGCCGTTATTGGGGTGCGTTCACTAGCACTCGCGAATCGCTGGGTGAATAGTAGCTCCATCTCTGTAAAAGTTTTGACAGAATCGTTCGGGGGTTCAGAGTACCATTCGAACGCTGTCTCTGACAAGCTACCGACGAACTGGCGAAGTAGCAGTTTATCGTCACCTCCAGTATTGCCACATAAAGCCCTGAACTGGGTGGCATGCTGGTGGGGATTGCTCGTCCCTTTATATACATGGAATTTAGGGATCGTATATCCCGGTGGGTACCTTATTTGGTGATACCAGCTCGGATAGGGTCGTCCAGTCTTAACGATCTGCCCAGCCGTTTCGCTCGCATGGTGAGCTCGTATTTGCTGAGCGATGTAATCATCCAGAGCATCCTTGGAGCTGGTCTCCTTTTTAGCGGTTGAAAGAGCCAGAGGAGGGTTCGATGTCATCCCTCTGTCATCTTCAATGATAATCGGGGGGTCTTCATCTGGAGGTTCTGGCTGTAACATCATCCCGGCCATGTCTTGGAACAAAAGAGCCATTCGTTTTATGTTGGCCTCCTGTTCCGCGGCCTCTTTTTCTTTCCTCTCGAGCATTCTTCTGAGGAATTCAGCATCAGTTTCTTGTTTCTGACGCTGCTCTGAGGTCTCTGGATTTTCTTTCGGTCCAGTGAGTGCGGCCATTGTAGTCAGCATCTCCTGAAGTTTTTTGCTGCTGTTGCTCCTGAGCCTTTGTTATCGATCGGGTAAGCGGTCGATGACCCATAGAAGCACGGCTTTGCTCTTTTCCGGAAGCCATATAAACGGTATATGTTACCATGCCCCTAGACTTGGGGCGTTTAGATTCAGCGTCCTTGCGGTTCGCCGCGGTCACAGGGGCTTTCTCCGGCCTCCTTCTCTTGTGAGCGGTTGAAGTTGAGGGAGCCGTTGCAGTGGGCACCCAGACGGATGACATCTTCTGTGGTACCACGGGATGGCTCTCTTCTTGCCGAGATTTAATCTTCTTTGGTGGGCGAGAGTGGTCCTGGTCAATCACTGATTCCTGGACCTGTCGCCAGACTTTGTAAATTTTGGACGACAGCCGCTGAGGGGGCTGTTCCGGCTTCTTCTCTATAGCATTCTCCACAGGTGGAGAAGATCTCTTTAGCACGACAGTCGGAGAGTTTTTGCGCACTCTCCTTAGCGGTTCAAAGCTGTTCCCAGTTGGAACAGCAGCATCAATTTCCACCGTTGGAGTTGGCGGAGTCAGTCCGGAAAGGGAATTGCCCCCAGCCTTCCTTACTCGGCGCCAGTGACGATGTCGAGTGTGTCGAGCCGTTGGGATTGTCTCAGCTGTAAGGGTGACTTTCTCATGCCCCTTGTGTTGGCAAAGGGTTGTCGATGGCGCCGGCCTCTTAAAGACTGACGTCCATTCAGAAGCAGTGTCCAATCTGTAAAAGACAGACCTTTGGGCCGGAGAAGCAGCTTTAAGGACTTCTCCTGGAGCGGGGGCCGGAACGGCCAGCCTTGTGAAGACTGACTTCTTGGCAGAAGAAGTCTCTCTGATAATTTCGTCCGCTTGAGCCGGGATGGCTATCCGCTTTGGGATGGCTGCTTCGGGTATCGCTGGCTTGTTCATGGGCCCGTTGGAGTTTTGGCCCAGTCTGTTAAAAACTGAGGCAGTGGGGTTGGGCGACCCGTTGAGAGAGGTCGCAGTAGTGGTAAGTCGATCAAAGACCGACTTCTTTGGGGCCTCCTGCAACGACATTGGGCATTGAAGTTCACGGGTGGGAGCGTGGTCCCGAAGAATAGCCCAGTGGTAGCCTGAGTTACCTGCTCCACTGGCATTGTGAAAAGGGAGGCCGCTTGGGTCCCGTAGGTTACACCTCCAGATGAGGCGGAACGGGAGTTACAGTTGCAGTTGGAGCAGCTGGAGGCCATTGATCTTCTGTTTTCTGCACGGGAGCAAAACCAAATCTTAGTATCTCGAACCCAAGGGCAACCATATCAAACCGCGATTCGTTCATGAACACGATACACGAAGTATGGAGTGGAAAGAGGAAGAGGTCCTACCGGGCGTGCCAGAATCTGTTCCCCACCGAAACACGGAGCCACGACCGCGCAGGTCCGTCTTGCCTGAATTTCGGGGCAGATGCTAATAAGTTCTATCCGTCCACCTCTCCGAAGATGCCAAGTTGATTTATGACACCGTGTATCGAAGGTTTAAACGGATGCGGCCGGTGTAGCAGACTTCATCAGATTCCCCCTCGTTGAGGGGTTTTTTGATTGTGGGGACGCTCTTCCCTGCAGGCGCAAGCCCCTGCAGTTAATTACGCTACCGCATTGCGGTAACCACTTTCTCCTTCTCCAGATGGTCACTTCGTGTCGTGGGTGTTTGTTTTGTTTTTCGTTGCTCGTGGATTGTATACGGAGACTAATTTATGTTGTCGCCCGTAGGGCGTGGATTAGTCCAAATCTGTATTTTCTTAGATTTGGGTTTGGGGGTTGGGTTTAAGGATGCGTTTGTCTCATTTGAGACTAAGATCAACTTAAACGTTAGTTAAGGATACGTTAGTCTAATTTTAGACTAAGATCAACTTAACGGGATCATTTAGATCCAACAAAAGAGCATTTAGACTCTATTGTTTAGTTTAAGGACATTTCGGTCGATTACTAGTTTAAGAACATGGTGGTCCATTACCAGTTTAAGGATATGGTGGTTCAAGGTTAAGGACATCATAGTCCATAGGTTTAAATGGACCCCACAGTCCGAGGTTAAGGACATCATGGTCCATGGATTTAAAGGGACCCCACAGTCCGAGGTTAAGGACATCATAGTCTATGGGTTTAAAGGGACCCCACAGTCCGAGATTAAGGACATCATAGTCCGTGGGCTTAAGGACCCCACAGTCCAGTTTAAAGACGTCATAGTATATGAAATGTATGGTTGTCGGGACCTGTCACCTCTCCGAAGACGTTGAAGGATTACAACGACGTATATCAGAGGTGTTCAGAGATGTACCCTTGAACCAGTTTTGGTTGAGAGATCTGTAGTCCAATTTGGGGCTAAGATCTATTAAAAGATTTATGAGCATATGGGCTCGATTAATCTGAATTGAGGACTTATGGCCAATTTGGGCTAAGTCCAATGAAGTTAAAATGTTTAACATTTATTTTGGGCTGTTGAGTATTTATTTGGGCTTGGCCCTTTTAACAATGCTGAGCATTGATTTGGATTCTGACAGTATTTCTGTCTTTTGTTGAATGCGGAGCATTCATCATAGCTCTGAGGCTTATTTACAGAATAATTTATGTTCTATCAGCGCAGCACTTTGTGCGCTTGGCGCCAGTCAAAAGAGCGCAGATCGCTTCTGCCGAGTAGCACATACGTGAGGGACACGTAATGCGCTTGGCGCTGAGTGCCAGTCCATGAGCGCATTGCGCTGATTTATGAGCACAAAGCGCTATTTGTTCAATGGCGCAGACGTGAGGAGCACGTGGTGCGCTTGGCGCTGAGCGCTAGTCCATAAGCGCTTAGCGCTAGTCCGAGAGTGCAAAGCGCTAACTGTTAAGTGGCGCACACGTGAGGAGCACGTGGTGCGCTTGGTGCTAAGCGCAAGATAATGAGCGCAGTGCGCTTCTGTTGATTGGAGTGCTAAGGTTATGCAGCGCTTTGCGCTAGATGTGGAACGCTGGAGCGCTTTGCAACTTAGATCAGTTTGCGCCCTGAGAGTTAAATTCTCTTTTATATAAGACTTTGTCTCAAAGTTCTTATTTTATAAGAGATGTTTCAATCTCTTATTTTAGTGAAAGGATTTGCCTTTATGGATCTTTGATCCTAAGAGAATTGAATTATTCTCCCCTTCTTTTTATAATGAGATGTTCATGATCTCTTTGAGAAAGACTTTAGTCTTATAGATCTATGATCTGTGAGAAAGAAGTAAATTCTTCTTTTATTTTATGATGAGATCTTTTGATATCTTTGTAAAAGACCTTGGTCTTCCAGATCTATGATCTTGAAGAAAGAAGTAAATTCTTCTTTTTAATTATGAGATGATTTCATCTCTCTGTTCATTTTTTTACCTTGAAGAAAAGAAGTTTCTTCTATTGAGAGCTTGGCTATTCTTTCTAAGATTTTCTCAAAGCTTCTGGCGGGGTCCTCTATATGCTTCTGTATCTCCTTTTTTTCTTTTTTTGAGATTTGATGTCTTGGGGCCTTTTTATAGGGCAAGCTGATCAGTTCAATCAGTTAAGGATATCTTTTCTCCAATTGATTTGGTGAATTTCCCATCGTTGGATCTTTGATCCAAGAGTTTCTGATTTACAGAAGGTAATCTTCTTGTTATTAACAAGACTGGGAAATCTTTCCATACAGAATTTATTCTGTGTTTTGGTGATTTTTAATCACCATTGGATCATTGATCCAACGGTGCTCTGATTTACAGAGCACAATCTTGTTGTTTGGAAAGATTCTGAGGAATCATTCCTTAACAGAATTTAATTCTGATCAATTAATGATTTATCATTATTATTGGATCTTTGATCTGATGGTGGGGAGCTTTTAGTTCCTGCGCTAGCGCACCCGTGCTTTGCACGTGGTGTGCTGCTTAGAGTGTAGCGTACATAGCGCTAGCGCATCCGTACTTTGTACGTGGTGCGCTGCTTAGGGAGCAGCGCACCTAGCGCTAGCGTACGCGTGCTTTGCACGTGGTGCGCTGCTTAGGGCGCAGCGCACTCAGCGCTAGCGCATCCGTGTTTTATACGTGGTGCACTGCTTAGAGCGCAGTGCACCTAGCGCTAGCGCACACGTGCTTTGCACGTGGTGCGCTACTTAGGGCGCAGCACACTTGACGCTGCTTCTGAAGCATTTCTTCATTTCAAATTTTGAATTTTGAACAAATCTTTGCTCTGATTGGGGGAAACAGGTCCACACTTCGCTATAATTTCCTCATCGCTGCATAAGTTAGCTCGACGCTTTTCCCTTTAGGTCGGATTTCTCACGCCTTTTCCTTGGAGGACTCCTTCTTTTGCTCAAGTTAGATGTCTTCCTCTGGGGAGTCTGTTGAGATAGCTCGGGTTGAGTCTAGAGAGTCTTCCGCTGCTTCTTCCTCTGCCCCATCCGAGTCGGATTCCCCCCGGGGAGTTAGGGTTAGATATGCTTCCCATGGTCGTGCAACAGGGACGGTCCCCAAAGTGTGTATTAGGGGTGCTCGCGACGCGCCTTCCCTTCTGAGGAATGTGGACAAGCTCACCACAATCCAGGCTCGCTTCCACATTCCCCCTATCTACTCGCTTCGCTTGGCTGGGGAAGGAGAGATGGCAGACCAGGTGCGGGGCAAGGAGATCGCCTTGTACCTAGATGCCTTTTGGGCTGGAATGCGTTTGCCCTTCTCCCCCGAGGTGAGCGCGGTGCTGCGTTATTTTCAATTAGCTCTGGGCCAGCTAGTGCCGAACTCGTGGAGGATTCTCTTTGGGTTCCTGGTCCGGTTGAGACTATAAGAAATCCCCTTTAGCTTGACCCTTCTCCTTTCCTCCCTTTGCTACAAGAATCATCCCGACGCCCGTAAGGACGAGCCGAGATGAGTATATGTTTCCTTTAGAAAACACCGGGGAGGGGCGGCCAGGTCGGGGGTCGTAGCAGTTCTTTCTTCTATCCATGAATGGAAGGAGAAGTTCTTATTTATCGGGCCACCCGAGGGTGAGGATTGGCCTGTGCGTGTTCAGTGGCACAGGGCCGAATGCCCGTGGGTGAGGCGGCCGTCCTCTCCCAAAGCGAGGGCAGTGTCGGCGTGGGAGCCCGTCTAACGGGCCAATATGTTGCTTTCCGAGCAGGCCCTCAGTTGGGCCGGGCTCAGCCCCGTTCAGTTCGTGGGTAAGTTAGGAGCCTAGGCGACCCGTTTAAACTTGTATATTCTTCTTATATTCTTTCTGGCATCGCTAACTCCCTTTGTGTATGTTCCTTAACATTTCAGAAAATATAAAATATTATTTTTGGAATTTAATATTAAAATAATATATTTCCTGAAAACTATCCGTTTTGTGAATTTGGGGTTTTCGTAAAATGGTATAAATATATACCAATAATTGTGAAATAATTGGAGATTAAATAATTTATTCATTTACTAATATATTTATCAGATTTGGCATTTTTATAATTAATTATATGCAGTTTAAATATAAAAAAATTGATTAGTGCGCTACTAATCGCGATTAAGCCAAATCCGCGTTTCTATATTTTTCCATGGTTAATGCACCATGACATGTTGCATTTTGTTGAATGTTGTTTCGTTTGTGTTGCTTTATTGGTGTTATGTGAATTATTGTGAGAAAGAAAAATGAGAAGAGAAAAAGAGAATTATTGGAGAGAGAGTGTGACTTGGCATGAGAGAGAGTGAGGGTGAGAATGAGAGAGAGAGAGTGAGGGTGAGAATGACCATTCATTTCCTCCTCCATTTGTTTGCTTCATCTTCTTCCTCATCTCCCTCCACCTCCACCTCCACCTCTAAGAATCATCTCAAAATCTTCATCAAAACCCTATACCCTCTTTATTAAAGTTGATCCCCACCTCATCCTCAACACTTTGGACCAATCAAAGTTGGATTTTGGAGACTTTAGAAAGCTAGGGTTTTTCTTGAGTTGCCCAAATGAGGTATATCTTCTTTCATTTAGTTTAGTTTTAGTTTCTTGAACCCTAGTTTAATTTAGAATGTGATTTGGTTAGGGTATGTGATGTTTGGAAAATTCAAGAGAAGGATTTGGGTGTTTGTGTGGAATCACGAGGTATAGTGAGTGTTTTAAGACCTTAGGGATTTACTTCAAGACCTGGAAATGAATATAGAACCCAAAATACGGACTTAGGAAATTCACCATGTCGGTTTTGTGACATTTTAGTGGCCTACAGGGAATCTGGAGAAACCCGGGAAGTTTCTAAGAAAAACTAGCAATTCCAGAGACCTAGTTAGACCAATAGGAGACCACCCTGAGAAGATGAAACCCCAATTCCTTCATTGGACCGAGAAGGCCGGTTTTTTAGGCAATGTGGTCGGCTTCATTGTGAGCATTGGTGTCTAGGTTTGGTCTGTAGCTCACTTACCCCCTATACAACCCCACTGCATTACTAGTTTTGCTCCAATTGACCTGAGCCAAAATCTGGGAGCACATTGGGGTGTTTTTGGTTATGTTTTCCGATATTGGGATTATTAGTTTTGATATTTGGATTTGTATTTGGTTGTTGGGCGTTTGTACGTCAACAACAAGGGTTGTTTGATTATTTTGCATGCCTAAGCTATGGGTTCTAACCTATAGGCATTTCGTGTGCCGTATTGGTTTTCCGGACTTGATGTTAATAGCATTTGCGATTTTTGTATTGATGGTAGGTACCTTCGCATGGATTCCGAGACGACGAAGCACATCGACTACGGCTGAACAAGGAGTTCCACAGGTGAGTAGATTTATATCTACGGGGGAAGTCGGGTGGATGGCGTATAGCACCCTCGCAAATTTTGATGGAAACCGATATATAGGATATGATTAAGGAAACCTATATTAAGAAACTAGGGATATGGTTCAAAGGATAGCTAGAAGTGATATGATATGATTAATACGTGATGACGAGATTTGAGATATCAATATGATCAGATAAGATGATACGGGCGGATACGATTGATATAAGATTTATAGTGGCTTGTTATGAGAACGTTATATACAATAAGATATGACATTTATGCAAAATAACAGGATATGAGATTTGATACGGATGTGGCTTGAGATATATCCATATTTATGAGAATAATGAGTGATATATCGTACGAGACTTGAGATTCATACCCTCATTGTCGTATAGGTCGATAGATCCCTATTTATGTTAAATGTCACCATACGAAGGATTATAGTACGCGATGTAAATTACCGGATGGATGATCCGCGCTCATGATTTGAGGATGATGTTTGATGATATTGCTGTATCGGATACTATAAGACTAGTTAGTCGACGTAAATGTGTCATCCGAACCATACATATTTCCAAACTGAAGAATCGTATGCATCTCTTAAATAGATACCTTGAGGGACGTTACGGATTTTCAAATGATGTTTTTTCCTTAAAAACACCGTAGCCCCTACTTTCAAAACTACGATTCGCATCTTTTAAAAACTGACCGTATGGTTCATGTGTAGATGTTAGATTAGATACGTCTGCTTATAGCATTTCGCTTACGATGTACCTTATGCTACATTCATGTCATTCTCATTGCATTACATATACCTGTGCTAGTACACCTACACCATTATCAATAATGCGTATGTTACACTTACACAGATTGGCCGGCTCACACACTTCATCATCGATAATTGCTATGTCACTTACACAGTAGAATTGCCACATCATTATTCTATGTTGCATGATATACTTGCTATGCTCACATCATTATGATATGTCGAATGATATACTGATATTGTCACATCACTGTTCCATGTTGCATAATATACGGATATGCTCATATTTCTGTTATATGTTTGCATACATCATGCTTTACAATTATATGCATTGAGATGTTGTTTTCATGAGATTTCTGAATTTGAGAACCGTGGTTATATTTCAAAAGAAAGTATGTTTTGTTTTAAAAACCCGGTTTCTCTTGATATGATATTTCGAGACATCCACTATGTGTTTTCTCGGTTCTGAGATTTGCATGTGAAACCCGATTCGAGGAGCGGGAGGTACCGTCTGTGGGTACATGGTGGACCCGGTATGGTACCCAGGGGCAAGAAATGATTTTCGTGGTGTAGACGATGAGCCTGGCAGAGAGACCACTACCTACCGGTGATAGTATTTGGACTCGGCGGTTATCCGGAGGATACCGACAGGAGTCGTGAGATGATACGGGCCGATCCGTTCTGCCGGAGCCCGAGGGCCGATCTGGACAGACGGAGCCCGAGATATGAGGATTTACGTGTCGATGCTGGACACGGGTTTCATGATATTTCGATTGTCGATGTTGGACACTCAGATTCCATGATTTGATGTGTCATTGATGGACACACGTTGATTTATATCCTCATATTTACATGCATACGCTATCATGATATTTACATGCATGATGTTGTTGTGTCATTGGTTGACACGTAGATGAGATCCACATGCATACAGGCATTGATTATATAATTGGATGATATCCACATGCAGATAGGCATTGATTATGTTGTTGGCACATATGCAGATACGGTCACCCTAGATATCATAGTATTACCTTTATGATATAGTTGACCTAGGAATCGTTGTTTGATTTGATTTCTACCTGATGATGTTTTCTACTCACGAGTTGGCAACTCACCCCCGTTGTGCCACAGTTCTTGCAGGTTGACCGCATGGATCAGTAGCGGCATCGCTGGCACACAGCTTGCATTCAGGTGATTTGCTTTAGTAGGTGGTACATGTTGGATCGTACCCCTCTTGTATTTATTATTCCAGTTGTATCTAGTCAACTTCATCAATCAAAACTAGTATTTGTATAAATAGTAAGACTTAGAAGGACTTGTATTTGCGAAACTTAGAGCGATGGGTTATATGTTCGCTTGGTGGGTTGATGTCTTGCTTATTTCATTATCTTTTGTGTTGATCTTCGCCGTTGGGCGTCGTATACATGTTTTATGACTTGCGTGGTTGTGATTCGGCCGTTTGGCGAAGAGCTAGCTCTCGCTTGGGGATGCCTTTTATATTATCATGTATTTGTGGTTTTGTATCAAAATATACAAAGGAGGTGCTGCCCAAATTTTTAAAAGACGAAACATGTTTTTCAACTAGTAAATCCACTTGCATTTTTCATGTTCTTTAATTTATGCATTTAAGAAAACATTTGATTTCATCATACTTTTATTTCAAAACTTCACCTCTTTTATTTTCTTAAAAAGGTTTTAGATTTCTGGGCTTCGGCTTACTTGAGTTACGTTACGCTTTTAGACGTGGCGTGAGTTAAGTGCCGGTCACGAACTAAATTTCGGGTTGACGGTTCCCTTTTTGCAGAACCGATGGACCGATCTAAATTTCAGGCTGCCATGGCTGAGAAAAAGGGGAGGAAGGCCGGAGGTGCCAGCCCTTCACGCCCTGCTACATGTCCGGCCCCTTCGGTGGCCGCATCGTCTAGGCGTTCCACCATGCCCCGGGCTATGGAGACCAGCCGCGGGGAGAGCCGCAAACATGCTCGGGAGTCGGAGCCCCGGGTTTTGGAGGTGGCGGATGAGGCCGACCCTCTCGAGGCCCCCCTCAAGCGGCACAAAAAGATGGTATCCTGACCTCCATCTTCCCCGGTCTTGGTGCAGGAGGGGGACCTTTGCTTCGAGGTGCCCTAGGGGCTTTTTGTCGCCGATAGCTTGCTCTCAGAGATGAAACAATCGGCCGGGCGAAAATCCCCCGGCTGACCATCAAAGCCCAGATCGCGGCCATAGCTCAAGAGGCTGTACAGGTCAGTGTCCGCCTCCCGTTCGGGTTTTCATTAAGCCTCTTTTGTTTGTCAGATCGGATACCCTTTTTTAACCCCTCCTTTTGTTTTCCTCAGGTCCTCCAGCACTGCACCCTTGGACAACATGGAGCATGAGTAAATTGCCCCCTGTGATGCAGATAGCGGGCGAGTATTCCTCGCGAGAGGAGAACCTGAGCCGGGAGCTGCGTTAGGCAAGGGAGAGGATCGTCGTCCTCGAAGATCGGGTGGTCGCCGAGGAGGGGTGAACTCCAACTACAGAGAGTCCATCCGAATTTTGAAGGAGTCCAACAGGGTCGTCGAGGCCAAGTTGGAGGAGGCTAGGGTGATCAACGCCACTCTGAAGAAGACGCGGGACACCCTTAAGAGGGAGAATGAGGCGGCGAAGGAAGGGATGAAGCACGCCGACCTCCGGGCCATAAAGGCGGTGGAGAGCTACAAGACATCGGATCAATTCTACACCGACTTTGCTGACGCCTCGGTTCTCGTCTGGCATCAGGCCCTCAATGCCGTCAAGGCATTGATGCCGGAGTTTCCCGACAGCGGGCTTCGGCTCGAGTACCCCCTCGAGGATGAGACGCAGGGGGACGCCGCTGGAAGTGCCACCGGGGGGAAGGCTCCTGGTGGGAGCATTGGGGATAAGGAGATCACCCCGGCTCCCAATGCCTAAGCCCCCATTGAGGGCCCCGACCCTAAGGCCGCCACCCCGGCTTCCGACGCTGGCACGGAGCACATCGAGGTCCTCCCCGGCCCCGAGGCCTCTCTGCCTTCTTCCCTCTTTTTTGTTTTAGAATTTTGTAAGCCTTCGGGTGATTTTGTAAGGCTGAGGAGCCTACAATACATTTGTAAAGATTCCCGAGTAGTGAATAAAGCCATTTTGCAGAAATCTTTGTGCGGTAATGTTTTCATTTTCCTTGCCTGACGAGCCATGCGCTAGGTCGGTGACCGGTCCTTTAGTTGGCGATCGCATGTCGAGTTAAATCCAATTATTTGTCAAGTGTACGAAGGCCGGTATAAGGTCGGCGTCCTTATGGCCCCGAAGTCGAGGTGGCGATCGCTCGCTGAAGGTATGTTAGTTGGCACCTCCGAGTAGAAAGGTGTAGATTTTCCCATTCCCTCAAGTTGGACCGGCGACCACCTCTCTTAAGATTGGTCGGCGTTCGCCGTGGTTGAGGGCTTTTAATCCTTTGTACAGATGGGTAGGGAGTTACCCACTAAGGATAGACCGAGCAGGGAAGCTGCTCGGTGACCTCTTAAAGAGGGCTTTGGATCCTTAGCGTAGATGGGTAAGAAGTTACCACTAAGGATAGACCGAGCAGGGGAGCTGCTCGGTGGCCTCTTGATGAGGGCTTCGATCCTTGGCGTCGGTGGATAGTAAACTACCAGCCATGGTTTGACCGAGCAGGGAAGCTGCTCGGTGGACTCTTAAGGAAGGCTTTGGATCCTTAGCATAGATGGATAAGAAGTTACCCACTAAGGATGGACCGAGTAGGAGAGCTGCTCGGTGGCCTCTTGAGGAGGGCTTTGGATCCTTAGCGTAGATGGGTAAGAAGTTATCCACTAAGGATGGACCGAGTTGGGGAGCTGCTCTATGGCCTCTAGAGGAGGGCTTTGGATCCTTAGGGTAGATGGGTAAGAAGTTACTCGCTAAAGATAGACCGAGCAGGGGAGCTGCTCGGTGGCCTCTTGATGAGGGCTTCGATCCTTAGCATCGGTGGGTAGTAAACTACCAGCCATGGATTGACCGAGCAGGAAAATTGCTCGGTTTTGCGAGGCGTTGCTCGACCTTCCTTGATGTGTGAAGATCTCGAAGAGCGACCATCGCGGGCGGCACGTGGCAGGAACGCACAGGTGAGAGGAGGCGTTCCAAGATCCGCGTCGTTCCGACTTCGGTTGGCTAAGAAATACGGGATGCCCGCCATGTGGCGGCGCGGTATTGGAAGAATTGAGAAAATCCCAGGATTCGCGCCCACACGCGCGCAAATTTGGGCCCTTGGGGATTCTGTTGGGGCTATAAATAGAGAAGGAGATAGGTTTGTTTCATCATTGCTTTTTCGAGATAGCCAAGCATATCTACGCGATTGAAGAGATCATCACTCCCGATGACGTCTACCTGTATGATCAGTCCGTTTCCGAGGAGATGTATCGGGGTGTGGTCCAGCGCATCGAGGACCACTTCGGCCGTCTACTTTCTCATCGGTCTTCCCTCCTCCAATTGCTGATGTACGCAATCTGGAGGAGGTCCCCCGGGGTTGTACAACCCCCTCTTCGAGGAGCTGCTGGACGAGGCGCTCGACAAGATGCGTACGATCTATGTGCTCGGCCTCATCTCAAAGAATAGGCACGACCGATCTTTGGCCCTTATTTTGGAGTGCTTCTAAAAGAGACATATCGCAAGTCAGGGCTCGGCAGATCGAGGGCCCGGCGCTTCCGTGGCGTCCCGGGTTCGCGGCCAGCATCAGCGGTAGCAGGCTGAAGAGGCCAGGGCTCGGTTGGCGGAGATCTCCACGGAGTATCACCAGCAGTGCTTCTTTGACCCCGTACCCCCTGTTGTAATTTTAATCTTTATGTAAGGCTGAGGAGCCCATAATACCTTTTGATAAATAAATAAAGCACTCTTTTTGCGACGTTCTGTTGTTTCCTGTTTGGTCTTTTGGGTGCGTTTGAGTATTTTCACGAAATGAAATCCAGGATCTTTGAACCGAGGAAGAGGGAAACACATAGGAGAAGCTTCTTCTTATTAAAAAAACTTAGAAAAATTTACATCACTTTGTCAAAGAAGAAACATATACTCATAGATATGCTTTTCAAAGGTACAACTTGAGCTTCTCGGCGTTGTAAGGCCGTGGAAATTTGCGACCCGCCGCGTCTTGTAAGCGATAGGCCCCGCCGTGCAATACTTTGGAGATGAGGAATGGGCCGTCCCACTTTGGGGAAAACTTGTGTAACTTGCCCTGGTCAACGAACTCGTTCCGCCTTAGGACCAAATCACCGGTCTTGAAGGCGCGATGCTTGACTCGCGCGTTGTAGCATCGGGTGGTTTGCTGTTGATAAGAAGCAGCTTTGATCTGTGCCCGGTCTCGTTTCTCCAACAAGATGTACAGATTAGTCCGGAGGGCCGAGGTGTTTACTTCATCGTTGAAGTGCTCGACCTTGTAACTGGATAGCCCGATCTCTGCTGGGACCATCTCCTCGGTGCCGTAGCAGAGGCTGAAGGGGGTCTCCCCAGTGGGGGCCTTCTTTGACGTACGCAAGGCCCATAAAACTCGGGGTAATTCATTGACCCAACTGCCCTGCCTTCCTTCCAGGCGAGCTCGAAGACCCTGAATGACGTCCCAGTTAGCGACCTCGGCCTTCCCGTTGCACTAGGGATGTGCGACTGCGGCAAACTTCATCAGTATATGGTATTCGCTACAGAATCCTTTAACTTTGTCGTTTTCGAAGTTCGTCCCATGGTCAGTAACTCTAAATTGACTGTTGTATACTATCCACGGGCTACCCATAGTAAGGTGCACTTGATGACAAGCCAAAGCTTGGCACTTAGCCAATATATGCTAAGTATAGAAGCCTATGCATTATATGCAATCAAATGATCAATTGAGCCCATATGCTCATTGTTCCTAAGTTGATCTTAGTATCATATATGGATAAAGATCTTTATACCCATATTATCTAAGTTGATCTTAGTCTCATATACGATGAATGATCCTTAGCCATATCTTCTAAGTTGATCTTAGTCTCATATTCGACTAACGATCCTTAGGTCAAACCCAAGTATCCCGTGAGCTGATGGACCTTATTTATATGAGACATGTATCCTAAATTGAACCATAAATCTATTATATAAGGATTTGGACTAATTCGCGCCCTACGGGTGACGACATATAATAGTCTCCGTATACAAATCAATGGAAACCCCAAAATAAACAAAATATAACACGACACGAAGTGATAGACATGGAGAAGAGAAAGTTTTTAACACTTAGTAACAACGTAATTAACTGCAGGGGCTTGTGCCTGCAGGAAAAAGCGTCCCCATAATCAAAAACCCTTAATCATTGAGGGGGAATCTGAAAAGTTCAGCTACAACGGTCGCATCCATCCAAACCTCCGATATACGGTGCCATAAATTAACTTGGTATTTTTGGAGAGGTGGATGGATTTTGTCACGCCCCGCTTCCCAGAGTGCGCTAAGATAGGCATGTGACAAAGCCAACCATGCTACCTGTGGCTAGGAAAAATCCTTCCACAGTCACATTACGGCTGTCTAGAGATATCAAGAACAGTAGAAATAAAATAAACTATCTAGTACATGTCCATGAGCCAGAATAAATGAGTCAAGCTATAATATGCGGAAGCAATAAATCCAAGTAACAATAACAATCTGGAAGGTACGTCCCAATACGGGCTCACATCACGAAATGAAAAGTGATGAAAGGAAACTAAACTAAAATACTAACAGGTCCCCACTGCTCGGCCTGCTGACTAAAATACTCCTGAAAGGCCTGCGACAGGGAGAGAGGATCTGGGCCATGCAAAACCCAGACGTCAGTGCGTCATAATATCAACAATAACATAATCAGTGGGTAACAGGATATGCAGGCATGAATTATAAATGGTAACATGAATGTAATAAGTAAGTAGGTATATCGAACAGTGAAGTGTAACAGTATAGGTGAAGTGCAGCGGTGAAACTAAACTGTGCTACTGGGTTAACTACTCTCAAGTCTGTGAAATCAATTTGATGAATCGTCAATGTAACTCAATAGTATCCCGTGCATGCCTGGGACCACGGTCCAGATTCTCGGGCTGAAACCGAGACTGTAAGGCTATGGTAGCGCCCCGGCCGTCTTTCCGAGGCCAAAATGCGGAACGAAAATTTTTCTTAACTTTAAACCGGCGCTATCGTATGCTTAAAACCCGGATCGAACCATTATCCTGCAACTAGCTATTAAGAGAGAGGGTTGGAAAGCTATACCGATCGATCCATGTCCTTCGGTCTTTGGCCACCATCCTAAGCTCCTCGCGGCATCTCCGGTCTTGATCTCCTCGTCGGAAAGAGCACCACATCTACGAGTCTTTTTACGGGCTCCCGCTTCATCCGAAGCAACTCGGGCACGAAGTGTGCTACCCGACGTGTCCAAAGTGTTGTAGAGAATGTTTGTGATCACTTTGTCTCATGCATCCATTGCATTGGATGGAGGTTAGAGGTATTTCCATTAATGGAGATTTGAGCTAGAGAAGAAAGAGGAAGAAGAAGAAGTTTCCTCTCTCTTTTCTTTTGTTGTGCTATCATAATCGGAGTGAGAGAGTGAGAAGAAATAATATGAGAGCTCACCCTTCATGGCAGCCCCTCTCTCTCCTCTTATCATATCAACATCAAACCATCATCTAAAGTGACAATAGCACATAAAAAGAGACCATGAGTAATCAATGTGTCCATGTCACATTAAATGCATGTCATGATGAATTTCTAGCTCATTATTTCCAAATACAAACATTAATCCAAATGTTTGCAACAATAAAAAGATACGGCAACATCTAAAGTAAACTCGTGACGGATCACAAGGATACCCCTCACCTGTATATACATACCTGCATCCGCATTCCGACTGAATGCGAATGCGATGAGACTAAAGTAATCCAACAAATCTAATACTAGGATCCGGCTTAAACCAAAGCCCACTAGTATGATCCGCCCGATCATGATCCGTGCAATACAGCACATATATGATCAAACCCTGCCATATATCATACGGCCTCTACAACGTTTCGCCCGATACTTGAGAAACTGTCTGTCGGGGACTCTAAAGACTCGTCAATACTTTGGCTATGGATTTAACCACTAGCACGTCAGAGGTACTAGCTGTACGTAACGGGCAACCATGTATTGACCAAAAGGGAGGTCGATGAGCGAACTCATCCTGACACCCTACTGAGCCTGTCGGTGACAATATCCGTACAATCCGGTCCGTTCGTCTATGAGTATCGCATGTCAGACCTAGGGGGCTGGTAAAAGTCAGACCCCCAAAAGCGGTACAAGTTGTGTCGGAGTGTATCCCAGAACACCTGAGATACTACTGGAATACCTACCAGTAAATCTCCTGCCTCGGCCGAGGGCTTCATGTAATGGCTCTCCAAGACACAGCGCGATCTCACCCCCAATACCGGGAGAGACGAAACGCCTGCTGATCCGCTCACTTGCCTCCATATGGCTCGGGACTGTACCCAACTAAAACCTGTTTGCACGACTCCTTTAAGCCGTAGTAGGGTAGTAATCAAAGTACAATGGGAACTCACACGAGACAAATGACGATCTCAGGTCGATGAACTAACCTGTACACATGTCACCAGGGAACTGCTATTGACGTCAGGTATACCAACTAGCATGTTCCCGGCGAGTCCTGTCCGGTGTACTCATAACCCAATGAGCACCTGTATACATCTTAGGTGATCCAACTGACACCAATGGCTTATGAGACCGGCCACCGCCCTTCGTCGGGGTCTCGACTGTATACACTAGTCTACTAATGGAGTATCGATGCCCAGTCTCGAAACTCCCACGACTAGGGACCACTTTAAGGATGTGCTTATAGATCCCAGCTCCCACGTATATGATCGCCATCATACTGCTGGTCGTCAAGCATGAATCCTAAGGGCTCTATCAACGTGCAATAGTGATCTGTACCATCACCTAAAACAGTACACGATGATAAAGATAAACCAGATAGTATACTATTTTCTATCAACGTGTAATAGTGAACTGTACACGATGATAAAGACAAACCAGATAGTATACAAAGCTCTCGAGTAAGACTGTCCTACCGGTATAGGTCCTCCCTCAATCATTGCAATCACGTGCCTGCGATTCAATAATTAACTATGAGGGCACTATATCCAGCAATCTCCCACTTGCACTCAAGGCTAATTATTGCGATGTCGCGCACTCACAGCTCGTGTGATACCAAACACCCAACTCCTCTACTAAACAGTCTCACAAAGCCCGTTTGCGAAACTATTGCGTTCGAGGAATAGCCGCAGTGAGTAGATCCGCCCTGATGTTTCTTTCTATGTCTCTCTTTATCTCAAGTTCGCGGAGAATGCCATCTCCCGAAAATGAGCAATACTTTTCTTAGAATATGTTTGGATATCTGATGGGACCTAGTTCATAAATGAACTCCAAATCCAAGCTTCTTAGACTGTATCGTCAACTGAACTTAATCAGTATCCTGCGCCATACCTCCCTTAGTATCCGCTTGGACCATCTGTCCAAAATACTGCCCCTCGTCAGAGGGAAAATTATAACTCTGACAGTCACTCTGTCATTCAGGTCACCTTGGAAGCTTGGAATGATAACCGTTTCCCGAAAGAGGTTGCCGTTATCAAATCTCTACAACATCCACTTATGTTCTAAAACTGCTTCCGAATGTTTCTCCAGGATTGGACTAATATCAACTTATTGCATCTCGTGCAAAAACAACATCTGGTGTGGTACTTGACATCTCATGATTGACTCAATTGTCTAAGCAAGTGATCTGCCAATCATGCACATCCCTCTCCCCTTTAGTCTGTAAGATACCTTTAGAGAGGGTGACTCCATCACCTGCAGATATACTACCGTGCCAGGAGTCGTCCATTCTAAAACACCTTTAGAATGCTGTCAAAGTACCTAGATTGGGAAACTACCCAAATCTAGATCTAAAACTATAGATCTAGTAACCAGAATATCTGATATAATATCTATATCCTATGTGGAGAAACCACTGTGTGACAACCAAAGTATAACCGATCGTAGTATAGGAATTTCACTTCCTACTCTGTATATGTCATCCAAATACCAGGACATCACACCCTACTACTTTCTTAACAGATCCATCCCCTATTCTGATGAAGTCAAACCTATGACTGTCACATCAGAAATAGATGATCTATCTCCGCTATAACTGCTTTAGTCCATAAATAGACATAAGCTACTTGTCCATTATGCTTCCGCTGCTCCCACTGACTACGACAACCCTCTGGCAGAGTCATATACACGTCCACTTCTAAAGCCAGTTCAGAACGGCGCTATACTCATCCTCCTGCCGGGTCTCATAGCCTGGAACAACAGTAGTGTCAAGTCTGGGTAAACAAGAACCTCCCGGTCACCGTTTTTGAGCATATCGAAGTACCTCACGAGTGCCATGCAAAACCCAGACGTCAGTGCGTCATAATATCAACAATAATATAATCAGTAGGTAACAGGATATGCAGGCATGAATTATAAATGGTAACATGAATGTAGTAAGTAAGTAGGTATATCGAACAGTGAAGTGTAACAGTATAGGTGAAATGCAGTGGTGAAACTAAACTGTGCTACTGGGTTAACTACTCTCAAGTCTGTGAAATCAATTTGATGAATCGTCGATGTAACTCAATAGTATCCCGTGCATGCCTGGGACCACGGTCCAGATTCTCGGGCTGAAACCGAGACATGCCGCTAGGCACTAAACAGGAAACATGTACAGATGAATGATGTCACCAGCAGCATCCCAGGGCTGGCCTAGCCCCTAAAACTGATCAGTATAAGCTTCGAACTGTCGAGTTACAAGTCAGGTTTCATCATTGATTTCCCCATACCCCAAGTTATGTGTTCAAGTTAGGTATTGATAAATCTGAGACTATTGCCAACACAGGATCAAGCAGGAACAAGTTTGTCTATACAGACAACAGGATATGTCCATTGGGACAACATGTCAGGATTGTCGGCATTAGAAACGGGATCAGGTAACATGTCAAGTAATGATATAACAGGTCATGTCAGGTAGTGTACATATATCAAGTCATGTCATGTAGTGGTGTATCAGGTCATGTCAAGTAGTGCACAGGTATCAAGTGGGTGCTCATAATCAAACTGTAGCAAGTATTGAATCAGGGTGAAAATACGGATGTACAATAAAAGCATGGATGCACAAATATCGATCAGGGGTTACATCATGACTTAGTAGGATGCACAATATCAAGCATGGGGTACTAATGTATTAATAATATGAGTTAATGTAATATGGGGTGCAACTAGTTATGCAGAATTAATGGTATGGATACACAAATAAACATGGATGCATAAATAACTATCATGGGTTACAACTATTGTTTCATGACTATGTAGGATGCACATTATCTAGCATGGGGTGTTAATGTAGCAGTAATATGAAATAACGTGACTTGGAATGCAAATAGATATGTAATTAATGGTATGGATGCACAATTATCGATTAAGGTTATATTTACAGTTCCAAGACTAAGTGTGATGCACATTATTAAGTATGGGGTGTTATTACAATAATAACATGAATTAATATGATCTATAGATACGGTTATATATATTTTAAATGATATGGATGCAAACGGGTATCCGAAAACGGTAAAACTTTAATATGGATGTATAATGTGATAAACGGGTAATATTTTACTCATATGGATGCATAATAATATACCGAGCATGTAGCAAGATGAATTAGCATGCGACTAGATATGTAAATAGTGATATGGATACACACGGATGTCCGAAGATAGTAAAATAGTAAACTGGTAATGTGGGATGCATAATTAAACAATAAGTAATGTTATTATTCATATGTGTGCAATATATTGTAGTATAGAATGTAGCAAGATTAACTTGCCTCGATTGGATAACGCGACGGATACGTACGACACGTTCAATATCGGTAAATCGTCGCAACGCACACACGGCACGCGGGACGAGGGCAGAGGCGAGGCGTGGGTTTCGTTCGTAGGCAGGAAAGCGTGAAGAAGAAAGGGAACAGTATTTTTCTTTATATGGGATTTAAAAAGTATATCAAATATATATATGTGGAGAAAAGATGCAGGGGTTGTAAATATTGAAAAAATTAATATTTATAAAGTAACAAAGAGAGAGAGAGGAGAGAGAAAAAGGGGTTGTTAGTTTGTTACGAGTTTAGATTTAAATTTAAAAAAATCTTTTATTAGTTAACTAAATTTTAATTTGTATCAGTTTATAAAATTAATATTATATAAATAAAATTTGATATTCTGGTAAATACAAATATAGTCCAAAACATGCCCGGGTCGGGTCTAAAATTCAGTTTTAAAATACAAAAAATATACATGTCGACCAAAATTAAAGTTGGATATCCGGGTAACGAAAATGCATACCCCCAAGAACGGATGCGCGTATGTGCACGTAGTCATCAAAACAAGTCCGTTTCACTGAACGGGACGAGAACAAGATGCGCGGATGCTACCACAGGGTCAGGGGCATCATGCAGGCCATGCAAGATATTTTTTTCAAAACATTTTATGTGACTCTAATTGTTATATTTAAAATGCAGATGCCAGATAAATGCCAGTATGCAGGATGTATAAATGAAAGTGCACGGATCCACGTAACAAGCCAGGATAAATCACAAACATGAATCAAGACTGGTTTTAAGCATGTGGGTCGGGTCGGATGTAAATACAGATGTCAAATACACTATTCGCACCCACAACACAATAAATCAGGAAAAAATACCATAAATAAAGAAATACTTGAACTAGAACTGGTATAAATGAACTAATGTGTTACATTATACCCAACTACAAAAAGAATTTCGTCCTCGAAATTCCAGGAACAAGAAAAGATAAACAAACATGAAACTACGAAAAGAGGTGTGGAAACTTTTGTCGAATCTCGTCTTCTCGTTCCCAAGTCGATTCTCCGTGCGAGCGATTTCCCCAAGAATCAAGTACGAGAGGGATAACCTTGTTCTTAAGAACCTTTTCTCTTCGATCAACAATCGACATCGGTCGTTCCTCGAAGGTCAAATCCTCTCTTACAGTCAGCTCTGAATGATCTAGCACGTGTGTTTCATCTCGAACATACTTACGGAGTTGAGATACATGAAACACGTCATGAACATTCGCCAAAGATTATGGTAACGCCAATCGATAAGCCACTTCTCCAACACGCTCCATAATCTCGAAAGGCCCAACGAATCGAGGACTAAGCTTGCCTCGACTCCCAAAACGAATCACTCCTCTAGTCGGTGATATCTTCAAGAATACCAGATCACCAACTACGAACTCTAGAGGTCTTATCGATGTGTCGGCCCAACTCGTCTGACGATCTTGTGCTGTCTTCATATGATTCCGGATAGTATTAACTTTCTCTACTGTTTGCACGATCAAATCCGGTCCCAACAATCTTCGTTCACCAATATCGTCCCAACAAACAGGTGAGCTACACTTGCAACCATACAATGCTTCGAATGGAGCTATCTGAATAGTCGCCTGAAAGGTGTTATTGTATGAAAACTCCACTAAGTGTAGATGATCTTCCCACGAAACCCTTGAAGTCCAACATGCAAGCTCTCAACATATCTTCAAGAGTTTGGATCGTTCTCTCCGACGGGCCATCTGTCTGAGGATGATAAGCTGTGCTAAACTTCAATCGCGTCCCCAAACTTTTCTGTAAACTCCTCCAGAAGTGAGATAAGAATCAGGTATCATGATCGGAAACGATGCTCACAGGTACTCCATGCAATCTCACAATCTCCTGCATGTACCATTCCGCCAATGCTTCCGTTGACTGACCAACACAAAATGGAAAGAAATGAGCTGCCTTGGTCAATCAATCAACAATCACCCAAACTGCATTATTGCCCTTTGGAATCCGCGATAAAGCTGTCATGGAATCCATGGTTATATGTTCCCACTTCCATTGAGGAATCGGAACCGGTTGCAATAAACCAGCAACCCTTCGATGTTCAGCCTTAACTTACTGACATATCAAGCACTTCGCTACAAAACGAGCAATCTCCCTTTTCATGCCTTCCCACCAGAAATGTTGTCTTAGATCACGGTACATCTTCGTGCCTCCTGGATGTACAGAATACGCGGAACTGTGCGCCTCTTTCATAACTTCTTCACGAATGCCTCCTTTCGACACACACAAAGGGATACCATATCGCAACGAACCATCTTCATGAATCAACAAGTCCGTTCGAAGTCCCGCTTCTACCTGTTCTCGAAACCTTTGCAATCTTGGGTCCTATGACTGTGCTGCTTTAATATTCTCGATCAACGACGACTGTACTTGCAGCTGCATCAACTGTCCCGAAGAATGCGGTAGCACGATCTCCAACTCGAATCTCCGAAAGTCTTCGATAAGCTCCTTCTATGCAGTCAACGTCTGAATTGCTGGCAACCGACTAAGTGCATCCGGCACCACATTAACTTTCCCTGGATGGTACTTAAGATCAAGATCGTAGTCAGTCATCAGCTCCAACCATCTACGCTGCCTCATGTTAAGCTCTTTCTGCGTGAACACATACTTTAGGCTTTTGTGATCGGTGAATACTTTGACCCTTTCGCCCAATAAGTAGTGTCTCCAAATCTTCAAAGCGAAAATTACAGCAGCTAGCTCCAAATCATGAGTTGGGTAATTCTTTTCATGGGTCTTCAATTGTCTTGATGCGTAAGCTATAACCTTCCCATGCTGCATCAAAACACAACCTAAACCTTTCCCAGATGCGTCGCTGTGAATCACCAATCCTCCGGAACTGTCTGGTACAGTCAAAATAGGAGCGGTTATAAACCTCTGCTTCAACGCCTCAAAAGCTGACGAACATTTATCCGTCCAAACGAACTGTACTTCCTTTCGCGTAAGCTTGGTCAAAGGCTCAGCCAAATGAGCAAAATTCTCCACGAACCTTCTGTAATATCTGGCAATTCCAAGAAAACTTCTGATCTCTACTACGTTCTTCGGAATCGGCCAATCTTGAACGGCTGCAATCTTTTCAGGGTCAACGGCGATTCCATCTCCGGATACGACATGCCCAAAAAACTTCACTTCTTCAAACCAAAACTCGCACTTGCTCATCTTTGCATACAATCTTTCATGCCTCAATGTCTGCAATGCGATCTTCAAGTGTTCAGCATGCACTTCTAGGCTCTTCGAGTAGACCAGAATATCATCGATGAACACCACCATAAACGGGTCCAAGAACGATGAAAAGATTCGGTTCATCAAGTCCATAAATATCGTCGGTGCATTCGTGACTCCGAATGGCATCACTAAATACTCGTAATGTCCATACCGAGTTCGAAATGCGGTCTTGCAAATATCTTCTGATTTAACTCGGACCTGATGATATCCGGATTGCAAATCCAACTTCGAGAATACCCTCGCGCCACTGAGTTGCTCGAATAATTCGCCAATACGAAGGATCGGATACTTGTTCTTAATAGTCACTTGGTTTAATTCTCGATAATCGATGCACATCCTCTTTGTGCCATCTTTCTTCTTGACTAGAAGAACTGGAGCTCCCCAAGGTGAATTGTTGTTGTGAATCCAACCTTTCTCAAGTAATTCGGTAACCTGCTTCTTGACTTATTCCAATTCCACTGGTGCCATTGGATAGTACGCCTTTGAGATTGGCGCTGCACCAGGAACAAGATTGATCGCGAACTCCACATCTCGTTTTGGTGGTAAACCCGAGATGTCCTCGAACGCGTCCATGAACTCTCGAACTACAACTGGCGCTTCCTCCTTATCAACTTCCATCGATGAAAGAACACTGTGTGTCGGCCTAGCCTTAAACTCGACTGGCCCGACAAATCTGCTACCTCCAGCAAAAAAAAACTCCGGATGTCTGGAAATCTGGAAAATTACTTTCTTTGCCCTACAATTAATATGAGCGTGGAAATTGCCGAGAAAGTCCATTCTCAAGACAACATCATAACTGCCAGTATCAATCACCAAGAAATCTGCAAATAACTCTCGTCCGCAGATAACAACCGAACAATCCTTGCACTTGCTACTAGATATGATCTTCCCATTCCCAGTGTGTATGTCCCAATAACAAGACAGGGTCGTGCAAGCAATCGAATGTGCAGCAATAAACTTGGACGACATAAAACAATGGGATTCACCAGAATCAAATAATGCTAATGTTGGAAAATCATGAACAAGTAGGATACCGAAATGACTTCATCCGAAGCCAAGATAATGAAGAAGATAAGCATGATAAACAGGATTCAAGCTTGCGATAAAACATGAATTGTAAAGCAAGAGAAGCAAGGCAATATAACGACCATGAAACAAGGAAGTGAATCAAGACTATGACTCCAAGTTACTTAAATAGAGCACCGCATTGTAACCATGCTGCAGTTCATAGTTATAATCATAAAACTCTGTTCAAGTCGCCCAAATCCAAGTGTCAGAATAGGGAGAAACAATAGGGAACCAAAAGGATTTCGAGTCGAGATGCAAGGTCATTTGCATATCGTCAAGACAAGGGTCAAGAGAAAGATAAGATTCAAGAATCACGATAACAATGTGGCAGGACATGTTCCTAATTACGAGTTTTCTGATTCGTGTATTGGGTCCAATACCCAACTATAAAAGAATCAAACCCGATTAACCTAAATCCTATGGCTCTGATACCAAACAAACCCTGTCACGCCCCGCTTCCCAGAGTGCGCTAAGATCGGCACGTGATAGAGCCAACCGTGCTACCTGTGGCTAGGAAAAATCCCTCCACAGTCACATTACGGCTGTCTAGAGATATCAAGAACAGTATAAATGAAATAAACTATCTAGTACATGTCCATGAGCCAGAATAAACGAGTCAAGAAATAATATGCGGAAGCAATAAATCCAGGTAACAATAACAATCTGGAAGGTACGTCCCAATACGGGCTCACATAACGAAATGAAAAGTGCTGAAAGGAAACTAAACTAAAATACTAACAGGTACTCACTGCTCGGCCTGCTGACTGAAATACTCCTGAACGGCCTGTGATAGGGAGAGAGGATCTGGGCCATGCAAAACCCAGACGTCAGTGCGTCATAATATCAATAATAATACAACCAGTGGGTAACAGGATATGCAGGCATGAATTATAAATGGTAACATGAATGTAATAAGTAAGCAGGGATATCGAACAGTGAAGTGTAACAGTATAGGTGAAGTGCAGCGGTGAAACTAAACTGTGCTACTAGGTTAACTACTCTCAAGTCTGTGAAATCAATTTGATGAATCGTCGATGTAACTCAATAGTATTTCGTGCATGCCCGGGACCACGGTCCAGATTCTCGGGCTGAAACCGAGACATGCCGCTAGGCACTAAACAAGAAACATGTACAGATGAATGATGTCAGCAGCAGCATCCCAGGGCTGGCCTAGCCCCTAAAACTGATCAGTATAAGCATCGAACTGTCGAGTTACAAGTCAGGTTTCATCATTGATTTCCCCATACCCCCAAGTTATGTGTTCAAGTCAGGTATTGATAAATCTGAGACTAATGCCAACACAGGATCAAGCAGGAACGGGTTTGTCTATACAGACAACAGGATATGTCCATCGGGACAACATGTCAGGATTGTCGGCATTAGAAACAGGATCAGGAAATATGTCAAGTAATGATATATCAGGTCATGTCAGGTAGTGTACATGTATCAAGTCATGTCAAGTAGTGGTGTATCAGGTCAGGTCAAGTAGTGCACAGGTATCATGCGGGTGCTCATAATCAAACTGTAGCAAGTATTGAATCAGGGTGAAAGTACGGATGTACAATAAAAGCATGGATGCACAAATATCGATCAGGGGTTACATCATGACTAAGTAGGATGCACAATATAAAGCATGGGGTACTAATGTATTATGAATACTTGATACCTATGCACCATGCTTGATATTGTAACATCCGTATTTTCACCCTGATGTTATGACCTGGAGAGGGTGAAAGTACGACCTGGAGTACCGTGGAGAGGGTGGATCAATCTGCTCCAGAAGAATAGTCGTACCGCCCTGGTCAGTCCTCATCTCAGACGAGCCCGCCCTGACCTCATCTCAAGTGGTAGCCCTCTAGGGCCTCGTACTCTTTGGCAGTATAGTGGCTGGAACAAGGAAACATGATTCGATAAGAACATAGAAATCGAATCATGAAAATACATAGAATCAAGGAAGGAATTACAAGCAAATATGTCCTATGCTCACATTCCTTGTCTATCCTAGGTACCATAAAGTCAGGTTTAGATAAACGACTGAATGCCCACAACCTTCCTCTATCCTAATAAGCGTGACAGTCCTTAATTGGCTGAGTCTAGATATTTTTTATTATTTGCTCAAAGGTTATTAATTTGTAAAGATGTCGATTTTCCGTATTCTATGTTGCATATGAGTGTGTGAGGAGGTAGGTCGTTACTTCGTGATCTACTTAAAGGTATAACAAGTTTAATGGTTTAGATGTTGCAAAAGGAACTATGTGGTATTTAAATGAAAAAATACGGTAAAAGGATCTAGCAATTATTTTGTGATATGAAACTTGATCAAATTGGTTGATTAGTGTTTAATAGTCAACATGAGAGAGTTTAAGTATAATTGTATTAACGAGAAGTGAAGTTTTATAAAGAAACCGAATCGGAAATCAGATTTGTTCTGAATCCGTCGGGTTTTGTAAATCCGTATATTTAGAAAAGAAAAGAGAGGTAGAAATGGGGACTTACGGGTTTCGATCAAAGATAAGAGGAAGGTGGATCGGGAGGAGTCGCCGGTGTGTCGTTTCGTCTCCGGGAGTTCCTACGGTGGTTGCCGGAAATTCCGCCGAAGAATTCGGCGGAGCTTCGCCTTTCGCTCAATTCGATTGCACACAAGAGTTCTTGAGAATTTTAGAGAGTTGGCTCAGAGTTTGGGGTGAGAGGGTAGAGGGTAAGGGTGGTATTTATAGGGTTAGGCTAGGGTTAGGCTAGGTGAAAGGTTAAAATGAAAAATGTAATAAAATATATTAAAAATGTATTAAAAGTGGAGTAATTGGGGTTTTAAAAGAGTTCTGGAAATGGTCTGAGGCTAAAATTTTTTAAGTGTGTAGGGAATATGAAAAGACACAATTTTCATGTTGGGGTCATCGCCGGAATCGGCCGACTCGGCCGTGACTCGGCCGTGACTCGGTCGGAGGACTGAGTCGGCCGAGTCGAGGCCGATTCCCGGCCGAGTCAGGCGGCCAGGATCCCCCCCGACGGTTCATCTAACCTCTGGCAATATTACATTTTTGGGTGTAGTGGGGTTTTTATGAGATATGCACATGTAAACCCTTGGTATTCTAAAAGTTTTTAAAAAAATCAATATTAAAAATAATGTGGGGTATGTGATTTGAACTCTGGTGGCTTGGTTCAGCAGTGCAAGGTATTACCAATGAGCTACAAGCTTCTTCTTGTAATTATGGAGCTAATTAATAACTTAAAGTAATAACAGTAAATATAATTACCCCAAGTTTACATTAATTTTTAAGCAAATTTTGTACACTAAAAATGGAGTTATTACATTATTTTAACTTGTAATTAAAAAGCAAATTAATTACTTATATCTTGTGCTCAGGCTAAAATACCCCTTTATGGATTTTTGAAAAAATTGTACAGGAAATTTAGGGTTGTTACATTCTACCCTCCTTATAAAAATTTCGTTCTCGAAATTTGTAAAAGGAAAGTGTAACAAATTCAAGGAAAATTGGGTGACTGGAGTATAGATAGTGTATAACAAGATGGTGCAAGGGTTTAAAAATGTGAAAAAGACTTACCGGTGTTACCTTGACCTATAGTCTCGGCTTCTACGGCTGCTAATGTGAAAGTCTGTCACCGTGGTGCATTCTTTCTAGCTGGAGGCACATTCTGTATTTAGGGCATGTTTCTCTGCCTTCGAGGCATGTTCCTCATTGCCTGTTGGAATTGGCGAGTAGGCTGTGTAGGTGGTAGAGAAAGTAGTGCATAACGAGGTGCAGGAGCCTGGATAGCTGGCCGCTGCGGGTAGTTGGTGTGTGTGTGAGCTAGGTTGCTATTATAAGGACAATTCCCAATTCCAAGGTTGGATGCGCCATAAATTAAACACAGGCCTTTTGCGCGCCTACAGTCCTTCCATAAGTGTCCCTTTCTATGGCAGTAGTGGCAAATTTTTTCAGTTCTCCTGGGTTCAAACGATGGCCTGGAAGAGGCCCCTCCTGCCATTTGAGTGGCAGGGCATTTCAAACAGGAAGATTGGGGTCTGCCCCTCACCTTTATCACTGCCTCATAACTGCGGGCAGCTTCCAAAGCATCTTCATGAGTCAGAAATTTCTCTATGGCTAGTGCAGCCTGGATTTCCGTGTCCAAACCCTGTTGAAATCAACAGGCTCTGATCTCATCCGTCGGTATGAGGTGTGCCACAAATCTGTTACGGTCTTGTGTTAGCTGTGTAGTATGTGATATCAAAAATTTAAAATACTGTGACATATCTTACCGACATGGTGAACTCGGCGTCATACTCATCTACCGATTTGATCCACATTGTATCTTGTTGTAGATGAATGAACTGATGTTCCATGTCGAACCTGGCAGTCACAGGGAAGTACTTCGCGTCGAACTTATCGCGGAAAGTCTTCCATTCAATGGGCTGATCCAAACGGCTTTCTTCCGCCTTCCACCAGTTCCGTGCATTGTCCGTGAGCTACAGCTTTGCAACTCAGACCCAAGCTATTTCTGGCACTTGTGCCGCTGCCAGATCATCGTTGATACTTTATGCCCATTCCTCAGCTTCAAGTGGGCTTCCATTTCCGGAGAACTGTTTGGGATGCAAAGCTTTGAATTACTTTATCCCAGGTACTTCAGTCTCAGGACGGTTCAAGAGTTGCTGCTGTCCCTCCAGGAGGCTGCGAATGGCCTCAAGCAGAACTATTTGTTCGGTGGGTAGAGCAAGAACAGCAGGTACGATTGGTAGTGGAGGTGGAGTGCTGTTGAAGTTGGTGCTGGTGTTGTTTGGGGAATCCATAACCTTGAATGAAAAAACTTAGGTTAGGACAGATTCAAAGTATATGATTCAAAGAATATGAAATGATAAGATTCAAGGAACATGATTGTAAAGAATGTTTTAGTTGCTGGTTCTTGTGTTATGTTGCTTAGGTTGTTCACGCAGAACAGAATTGCATGGCAGTGTTCCATACAACTCAGACCTGCATGGGCCACCAACAAAACCTGTCACGCCCCGCTTCCCAGTATACAGGCAGAGGACGGGACTGGTCCACTATGTATTTACTGTGAAGTAATACGCTAAGCGTATCTAAGCAATATAAAAGTAAATACACAAGAGACAAGATATAATAAAACAGCAACTTTATTTATTCACATTCTTTTTGTACAATACATGGAAAGTAAATACAACTGAAATAAAGCAATACCTAAACAATGGCAGAAAAGAAAAGTACAGATATGGAAAGTGTACAATGGACTAGAGTTCGGGGTCTTCACTGAATTGGCCAAGTCTTCAGCAGTGGGCTCAATCTCTGACGTGTTCAGATCATCTGACGACATTCAAAGAAGAAAGAAAGAGAAGTCGTCAGCGAACAGGTCGCTCGGTAAATCCCAAAGATAAGGTGGAAATAGAATAGACAGAATACGAAGGTATCTTTTAAAGTTGTATTATATTGTTATAATGTTGTGTTAACGCTGTTGTTTGTAGCTTGGTACAGAAGGATGCCAGTGTATACGAGAGGAGTCTCACTTGCCCCGGAGACTAAGGTATCAGAAACTCAAGGAACCGTTGGGCCACGGTACAATAGCAATGGAATATAGGTTAGGTGTCTTATGGTTGCAGTCTCGTGCCACTTCTAACACCTTCCGTACCAGTCTACCCCTTAAACCCCGTGTTATCTTTTGTTGTATTGTATTGTAAACTGTATAGGTTGTTTGTTTGGATGACTGACCGAAACCATGATATCAGTAAACGGATGTAACCGTAGAATCATGTAAATGGAATAACTGGAGAAGCATGTAAATGGAATGTATATCCATGGTTTGGTTCAGTCAAGCTGTATAGATTGATAATTGGATTCATGGATTCATGTTGAATTGTAATATTGTAGATTGCAATTTGTAGATTGTAGATTGTACTTGAATCATATTCAAATTAGATTATAATGAGACTCAAACCGAGTCAGACAATTAGAAAAGTAAATTGAAGTCCTGATTGTTTTGATGTTATCGGTAACCGCTGCACATGGGCGAGAGGATTTGTGTCTTTTTCAAAGACGATTACCGTATTGATAACACCGTTGTTAAGTTGTCTACCTTAGATAGGCAAGCACCCCCTTCTCCGGCTCCCTGAGGCTCAAGAGATTGGTCCCGCTTAAACCTATATTTACTAGGGTCCTTAGGGTAATTTATAGAACTTGAGGGGATTTTATATAAAAATACTTTTGTATAGTTTTCAAAATACACCCCAAGTATTTATTAATCGTCTTTAGAGTTGTAATGAATGTAGATTTTATATTGTGATATTTCTAGTGAAAATATCATAATTCCATAATAAATGGTATTTATTTGTAATATTGATTATATGGAATTCATGGTATTTTAGTGTAAACTGATTCTTGTGATATTTTTAGAAAAAGATAGAATATTTATAATAATTCAAATTATATATTTTTGAATTACATATACATATATTTATATGAAAATAAATTTTAACATATTTATTATATTCTAGAAATCTCGTTTTTCTTAAGATGACGTATTTTAAATCTTTCGAGACCGAATGCTCCTTGCGGAGGTCTGCATCTCGCACTACTAAGCCCGAGGATGTGTGATAATCCGCACCATCCCGAACGGGTTCCCCAAATGGGTTGTAGCGGCGCTTTGCAAAGATTTGTATAAATACTAATCATTAAGGAAAAACGGTTTTAATAGTAATGGTATTTAAATGAAAAGTGTCGTTTTCCCGTATTCTATGTTCTAGGGTCTCCTAAGTCAACTAGACTGCTCCTAACTAGTCCAAAGCGACAAGTTGTGAGATATCCCTCAAATCGCCTCTTCACCGCCAATTGTAGCCAGGTAAGTACAAGTGAAGAAAGGAGGGATCCGCTCACGAATCACCGTGAGACGGGCCTTTTAAAGTTACCTTTCTTACTTGTCTAGCCTAGGCACCACAAAGTCAGGTTTAGATAAACGACTGAATGCCCACAACCTTCCTCTATCCTAATGAGCACGACAGTCCTTAATTGACTGAGTCTAGATATTTTTATTATTAGCTCAAAGGTTATTTATTTGTAAAGATGTATCAATACTAAATCTTTTTGAAATGGTTTTATTAAGTAAAGAGTATTTAAATGAAAATATTTGTTTTCCCGTATTCTAAGTTCTCGGGGGTATCGTGTTATGTTGCATATGAGTGTGTGAGGAGGTAGGTCATTATCTCGTGGTCTACTTAAAGGTATAGCAAATTTAATGAAGTTAAATGTATAATTGAAACAATGTGGTATTTAAATGAAAAATACCATGATTCAACATGAATCCCTATATTCAATCTATTCAATACATTCCATCTACATTGACTGAACTGAACCATGGATATACTTCCATTTACATGACTCTCCAGTTACATTCATGATTCTCCAGTTACACCCATTTACTGATATCATGGTTTCAGTAAGTCATCCAATTATAGGGTTAGGCTAGGTGAAATGTTAAAATGAAAAATGTGATAAAATGTATTAAAAATGTATTAAAAGTGGAGTAATTGGGGTTTTAAAAGAGCTCTGGAAATAGTCTGAGGCTAAAATTAAGCATGGGGTGTTATTACAATAATAACATGAATTAATATGATCTATAGATGCAGTTATATATATTTTAAATGATATGGATGCAAACGGGTATCCGAAAACGGTAAAACTTTAATATGGATGTATAATGTGATAAACGGGCAATATTTTACTCATATGGATGCATAATAATATACCTAGCATGTAGCAAGATGAATTAGCTTGCGACTAGATATGTAAATAGTGATATGGATCCACACGGATGTCCGAAGATAGTAAAATGGTAATGTGGGATGCATAATTAAACAATAAGTAATGTTATTATTCACATGGGTGCAATATATTGTAGTATAGCATGTAGCAAGATTAAGTTGCCTCGATTGGATCACGCGACGGATACGTACGGCACGTCCGACGTCGGTAAATCATCGCAACGCACACACGGCACGCGGGACGATGGCAGAGGCGAGGCGTGGGTTTCGTTCGTAGGCGGGAAAACGTGAAAAAGAAAGGGAATGGTGCTTTTCTTTATATGGGATTTAAAAAGTATATCAAATATGTGTGTGTGTGTGTGTGTGTGTGTGTGTGTGTGTGTGGAGAAGAGATGCAGGGGTTGTAAATATTGAAAGAATTAATATTTATAAAGTAACAGAGAGAGAGGAGAGAGAAAAAAAGGTTGTTAGTTTGTTAGAAAATTAGTTTAGATTTAAATTTTAAAAAATCTTTTATTAATTAAATAATTTTAATTTGTATCAGTTTATAAAATTAATATTATATAAATAAAATTTGATATTCTGGTAAATACAAACATAGTCCAAAACATGCCCGGGTCGGGTCTAAAATTCAGTTTTAAAATACGAAAAATATACATGTCGACCAAAATTAAAGTTGGATATCCGGGTAACGAAAATGCATACTCCCAAGAAAGGATGCATGCACGTGCACGTAGTCATCCAAACAAGTCCGTTTCACTGAACGGGATGAGAACAAGATGCGCAGATGCTACCACAGGGTCAGGGGCATCATGCAGGCCATGCAAGATATTTTTTTAAAACATTTTCTGTGACGCTAATTGTTATATTTAAAATGCAAATGCCAGATAAATGCCAGTATGCAGGATGTATACATGAAAGTGCATGGATCCACGTAACAATCAAGGATAAATCACAAACATGAATCAAGACTGGTTTCAAGCATGTGGGTCGGGTCAGATGCAAATACAGATGTCAAATACACTATTCGCACCCACAACACAATAAATCAGGAAAAAATACCATAAATAAAGAAATACTTGAACTAGAACTGGTATAAATGAACTAAGGTTTTACAGATTTGTTAGCATCTTCCCCATATTCATGCTAGATGTGCTCCCAGTGCCTCAGCCCGGTTTGGCAGTAAACAAATTCTGGCACACACGGTGGGACTTTTTTCTCTTTCCACTCCACACTTCATGGGTTGTGTTTTTCACGAACAAGACAGCGATATGTATGTTTATGGTTGCCCTTGGGTGGTGGGATACTAAAGCTGGCGTCTCGTCTCTATATAGAGATCAATGGCTTCTAACTGCACTTACTGCAGCTCAAGCTCTACCCCATCCGGGGGAATCAAGCATGGGCCACTCGCAGCCCCGATATTTTGCATCCCTACGATGCATATGACTCAAGAAATGAATGGGATTTTCTTTGGGTCAATGCTCCCACTTCCTACCCTTAGTGCTGAAAGCGTGTCTTAGCACCTCTACCAGGTTTCCACATGCATCAAGTATGCAATTTTAAAAAAACTAGAGGTCTAAACTACATTAATCTAGAATCGAACTAAAGAATTAGGGTTTAAAAGCAAGAAAGCAAGTTCTATATTAAGTAATGAAGGTTACAACATTTGTAGACCAAGTCCTTCACCTCTATAGCTCCAAGTAGTAGTCCCTAGAACTCTTCTTGGCTCCACTTGAAGAAAGGATCGAGCTTGCTACGTGATCTTCGAAGCCGAAGATGATCCATCTTGAAGCCTCTCTAGGTCAATCTAACTCTTCACTAATCATGGTATTAGTGAAGAAAATAACCAATACTAAAGTGCTAACCAATACTAAAGTGCTAGGATAGTGTAGGTTGATGAAGTAGGAATTTTGCTTACTTTAGAAATATTTTCCTCTCTCTTTTTCCAACTCAAGAAAAACCCTAGTGAGCATTTAATAGGAAAAAGATGAACTTGGGTGAAGAATAATCTTGTGATGAGAGAGTGAACCATGGGCTAAAGATAAAAGTGGGATCAACAAATATCTAAGAGTAAAACAAAACACAAGAGATGAGTCATGGCTTCACAATGGTTCTCCAAGCATCCAAGCCATGACACATTTCTAATCTTTTTATTTTTCTCTTTAAAATAAATTCATCCCAATTATCTTAAACCCTAGTGTGAGTCTCATACACCCATGTTCTATGTATTATCAACCATGATACAAATACATTTTATATATAAATAAATATATATATCATATATATATACAATTATATATCAAAAGAAGAAAAAATCATTAGTGAACAATATTAGTTAATATATATTTATGTATCAAATATATTAATATATATCAAATTATTAAATCAATACTTGATTCAATAATCCGGTTATATCATATATAACCGACTAATATCATTTATATGTATATCATAATATCAAATCAACACTTGATTCAATAACCCGGTTATATCACATATAACCGAATAAAATTCAATATTCAATATCAAATCAACACTTGATTCAATAATCCAGTCATATCATATACAACCGGCCAATATCAAATATATATACATATAACAAATCATTGAATCAACACTTGATTCAATAATCCGGTTATATCACATATAACCTAATTGATATCAAATATCGCGAGATTAGAATACGGTATCACATACTCGTATTTAATCAAGCTCCCGTACATATCATCATATGTGCCCTACTTCATTTCTCTTGAGCTAGGAAATCTTGTGTGGGACTCTAAAAACTCGTCAATACGCTAGCAGTAGGTAATGATCACATCAGATACCCACAAGCCGTCAGCGGTACTAGCTGGACGTAATGGCTATCCAGGTATTGAACGAATAGAAGATCAACAAGCAAGCTTGTCCAAACTCTCATGAAGCCTATAAGAAACACTTACCGTACAGTCCGGTCTCTTCGTCTGATATGTCGCATATAGAGTTTAGGGGTGGAATCGTCATACCCCAGTAACCTGATAAGTCATGCCGATGTGTGGCCTATAACCATTCGAGAAACTACTGATAACACTTACCAGTTAATCTCATCAGCCCTAGCCAGGGACTTGCTATTATAACCAATCGAGCACAGAGCAACATCAACTCTCTATACCGAAAGAGACGAAACCCCTCCTATCGCTCACTGCCTCTATATGCCTCGGGACTGTACCCAAAATCCACATGTTTGCATGACTCCTTTGAGCCGTGGTAGGGAGGAAATCAAAGCACAGTGGGAACCATACAAGACACTATGACAATCTCGGGTCTACAGAATAACCTGTACAAGTGTCACCAGAGAACTGCTATCTGGCGATAAGTATGGTACCATCTAGGAGTTCTCGGCGAGTCCTATTCGGTGTACCCATTCTCTAATGAGCACCTGTGTACAATCTTTGATGTTAAACACCGATGGTTATGGGATCAACCATTGCCCCATACATGGTCAAGAAACGTACACACTAGTCTACTCTGGAATATCGATGCCCTGTCTCGATATTCCCTCAACTAGGAACGGTTAAAGGATGTGCTTGCGGACTACTCAAGCCCCACTAGTATGATCTGCATCATAGTCCTGGTAGTCAAGTCAACATCCTAAGGGTTTTATCAACATGTATCAGAGAGACAATATACAAATAATAGTGTACATGTTAAGATAAAGAGCAACCATATAGCATACTATCATGTTGAGCAAGAAAGTCCTCTATATATATGTCCAAGCATCCACTATATCATACAATAATTGCCTCTAAGGCATACATATTCCTAACAGGTGCCGCAACGCCAAATGAGGAAACTCAAAGGAAGTCTATCTTCCATAGGCTGGCTCTTCAAGCTTCAGCTCTGTCAAAGGTGTTGGTCTTCAACCGTCTCACTCCTGTCGAAGGTCCCAACCTATGTGAGGGCATGATGAAGAAACCCCACAAGAAAAGAAGGTACCTGCCTCGAGGAATGCCCGACGTCGCCACTGGCGTCGAGTAAAACTAGATGGGGACATTTATCCATCAGGGTTGACTCCCCTTGCTTCGACTCCAATGGTGAATGCTACTGTTCCAACCGAGAATAGCTTCGAACTGCTGCAAAGGGTCGGATAAAATTCCCCCACCGCAGTATTGAAGAAATCTCTGTAGCCCGTGGAGATCCAAGGAGAGCCGAAACCAGCTCACTCTCCAAAAAGACTTTCCACATCTATATATAAGGTGTGGAAGAAGGTGAAGAACTCCGTCGTTGTCCACAGATTATCTCCTAAGTTCAAACCAATGATGAGTCAACTAAACACCAACAACTCCCCTTCGAAATACAAGAGGATTCATTCCAAGGGGATTCATCCCAAGGTGGTTCCTGCTATGATGGTTCCTCCTAAAACGGCTTCTTACAAGAGAGAGAGAGGACAGAGAAAGTTCAAGCGCCTGAGGCAAATCCCAAGGGCCGAAATTCCAAACGCCATAAGCATGGGGGCACGGTAGTTCACACAGTTCATATGGTGAGCTCCAAAGATGAACGCCATGCTTCTGTTAGTCACAGGCCGCATATTCGGTATCTGACAAAGGCTCAGCAGTAACAAGAAAAGTTGTAGGAGATACTTTCTCAAGCAGCAAAAATCGTTAGTCCGCCGCATAATGCAAACCCGGAGGACGCACACAAAGAAAGAACATGGCAGGAGTCTGATCTTAACTACCTGAAGCGCTTTTTCAAGGGTAAAGATAAGGAAGCGGCAGAGATGGCCGCTAATATGAAAAAAATGACCCTCTTGATCCAGAATATGGCTGGAATGATGGCTCAATCATAGCCCCAGGCAGATGAACCGGCAGCGGTCATTCTTGATGAAAAGGGTGATACTTCAAATCCTCTGCAAGCCCTATCAACGGCCAAAGAGGAAATGATCTCCAAAGCAAAACTAGAAGAATATATCGCCCAACAGATCAAATCTCACTATGCCGGTGAAGCGGCAAATAAGCTGGTCAAGATTGGTCGACCGTATCTGGCATGCTATGACCAGAGGCTGTACCCTCTCGGATATACATTTCCGACGTTCCACATATACAAAGAGACCGGAAATCCTCGCCAGCACATCACGCAGTTTAAATCCATATGCACAAACACCGGAGGAGATGATATGCTTATTATCCGTCAGTTCGTTAGTAGTCTGTTAGGTACTTTTTTCGAATGGTATTCGGAGCTTCCTAATGGCTCGGTGATGACCTTTGATGAGATGGAAATACTGTTCGGCCAGAGATTTGCCAGTGCAACTGAATGCACTACCTGACGGTGTTGATCAATAAAAGGGTCAGATTGAATAAGACCGGGGTTCAATATGCTACCAGATGGCGAAACCTTTTGTCTAAATGCGAGCAGCGCATCGACGGAGCTCCAGCCGTCAGAATGTTTGTAGCTACCATTGACCGATATTCGCAGGTGTACCCATTCATAGCCTTTTTTCAAGCCTACTACCTTCCAAGAGTTTATAGATAAATTGATTCAATGTGATATTTGGCACATTCTGGGTATTTTTAGTGAGGCTCAAGTTGTTGAGGTCTCTGTGATTTGTGGGTGTTTAATGAATCGATCGAAAAGTTTAACATCGTCTAGACAGTTTTCATATGTGATACAATATTTGGATTCCACATTAATTAGTTTTGTGAAAACTAGAATGTGTTTTGTAAATCTTACGTTTTAGTTTCTTTTGATCGATTGCCACGGAGTTTCGATTCGGATCAAAACTCCATCGCAATCTAGTATTGTATGCGAATAGTCGCCGGGAAATACTACTGGATAGCCACGCCCCATAGCCCCAACCAAGTAACTATAGGAGAACCCCGTAACCAAAAGTATCCGCTCGGGTGCTCGCGGCCGCATTATTTCGCCTAAGTGCACTTCGTTGACGGCATCGGGGGTGCGACAATCTACTAAAGTTCCCAACGAGCATTCAATCATTTCATCGGGAATCTTGTTGAATTACCCGACTTGATATTGAAAAGTGTTTTCAATTTGAAACTTAAATGCAAGATTTATTGGGTTAGGCATGAAATCCGAAATATGAGATATTCCGGGTTTATGATGTCTAAAGTTTGGTATGGATTCTAATTATTGTAGTTTTTCATTTCTTTTCTGCGATCGTAAGTGTAATATTAAGTGTATCCCCAATCTCGTTGCTATATGTCAACGACATTCGGGATACGCATATTTACTTACGTTGATGACATGCGATATTATGTGTTGCTGTGATATGTTATATTGGATCGTCGTGATTAAATAGCCCGGGGTTTTTGCGTGAGATGAGAGTTTTTCTATTTTCTTTCATGTAAAAACTGTATGTAATATTCTTTTATTGGGGCGCTTCCGGGTTGAGGATGATGTCACCATTGATGTATATTATTTACTTTTCCGCATTAGAATAGACCCAAGGCGGGGAGCACAAGTAACCGGGTTCTAGAGTTCAGTGGGAGACCATATCGAGGAGTCGAGACCGGGTATCCTAACTCTAGAATTGACAGGGTCACTTGCCGCTCTCGTAGGGGTCTCGGGATGTGGGTTTGGCTATTCATCACGGCCGTGGAATCCGTGTTTTTCATTACTGGCTTAATTTAAAACACAGACCTCCTAGTATATCCTATATTTCATATGTTTGTTTCTGCTGCCTGAGTTCTATGATGTGATCATATAACTGCGTGAGACGAATGCTATGTATATATATATATATAAATAATAAACGTTGCTTATATTTTGTACCCGCGCTAGTCCAGCCCCCGCTCTGCCGTTAGTTAAGTAACCTAATAGTACATGACGGGGCCCCGTGGTGAATGTTGATGGCATAAGCGTACGTTCTATTTTCGTTTCTTCTGTGATGTTTAGGAAACATAAATGATGGAACGTCATTAATGAGATTAATGAAAAGAAAAGAAACCTAAAAATGTTGTAGAATCAAATTTTTCAAAAAGGTAGCTCTAGTTCTTGCTTTGCATAGTGGTATTCCTTGATGGATATCCAGCACCTCATTCGATGAAGAAAGAGCCGAGATCCCTTCACCAGGAATGACCTCTTTAGCAAATGCTACAAGCCACTTGGTTTGTTTTGAAAACTACTCGATTTTAAAAAAGCGGAGCTTAAACCACTCCTTTTCAAATCACTCGATTCTATAACGATATCAAGTTTATTACGCTAAAGGTTTTATTCAAAACCAATCGTAGTCCTCCGTCATTTCAGATAAATAATATTCAGTATTCGTGCAGCGTTTTTTGACCCTGTCAAGGCGTAGTGTGCGGTAGCTGATTAGTGCTTATCTGCCGCATATGATGCGATTGGATTAGGGTAATCGTACGGCCTTGTTGACCTTGTCAAGGGTCGTGCGGGTGAGTTTAATTCAATCACGAAATGAACGGGTTGAACTTGACTTGCGGTTTACGGTTTGTTGACCTTGTCAAGGTCATAAACCGCTTGGGGTAAAAACAGATACTGGGAATTTCAATTGTTGAAATTTGAAATGAGATTGCATACCTTCTATGAAATAGTTGGATCCCGATACCCACTACGAGTAAGTGTTACTCATGGGAGAGTTTTCCACTTTATAATTAGCTGATCCAGTAGGTGTATAAGAAAGGTGTTAACGGGGTTATGCCCCTGCGGAAACGAAATTATTTAATTTGTTCCATACGAAAGCATAGGGAGACTCCCTCGGAGTACCAATACCTGCCTGGATGACCGATTAGCGAAGTTGTAGAGTGTAATTAATCCCGGCTAATCTTACATTTTAGGATTTGAAGGAAGATTTGATAAAAAAAAGTGGGAACCATCCTGATTAGATAAGATAATAACCAGTCTAATCTTGCAAGAGTGCACGCTAAAGTGTTTTCTTCTCTCTCTCTCTCTCTTCAGGTAGCGACCATGACACGCCTTAATCAAGATAATAATATGGATGTATTGACCAAACCAGCTTATTATACTGAGCTGGAGATGGTTGGTTCCGCTCTATCTTATGATTGTCATAAGTCTGAGCAAGTAATAAGGGAATATAAGGATTCCCACGCAACCCGAACGAAGAAAGATCATGCTGATGCATTTTCTTCGGGTGTGTTCGTTACCGAGAACTGTTTCTCAGCATGCTCTACATCCTGTATATTGGATACCGGATCAGGATCCCACGTTTGTAATTTGTTACATGGGTTAAGGAAAGGTAGAGAACTGGGAAAGGGTGATATGTCCCTCAAAGTAGGGAATGGAGTAATTGTTGCAGCCAAAGCAGTTGGCGAATATCACCTTGTATTACCGAATGGTAAAACATTGATTCTGAATAACTGTTATTTTGTACCAAAAATGATGTGCAATATAATATCAATTTCTTTATTAGATAAAAAAGGATAAAATTTTGTATTAAAGAAAAATGTTAAGAACATTTTCCTAAATCAAGTGTTGATTGGGTTTGGTACGTTGTGTAACGGTATTTACGTTCTAAACCAAAATACAGTTCTTAATATACAGAACACACACGAGAGGAAAAGTTTAGAAATGAATGAATCCTTCTTGTGGTATTGTAGACCTGGTCATATCAATGCGACAAGACTAGCTAAGTTGCATAAAGATGGATATTTGAATCAGTCTGAATTTACATCTTATGAAACATGCCAGTCATGTCTCAGAGGTAAGATAACCAAAACTCCGTTTACTAGACACGGAGAAAGAGCTACTGAACTCTTAGAACTGATACATAGTGATGTATATGACCCTATGTCTACGCATGCCAGGAATGGTTTCTCGTATTTTATTGCATTCACCGATGATCTCTCAAGATTCAGACATGTGTTCTTATTGAAACACAAATCTAAAGCTTTCGAGAAATTCAAGGAAGACAAGTGCGAACTAGAGAACCAGACGGGTAAAAGTATCAAAATCATTCGATCTGATCGAGGAGGAGAATACTTGAGCACAGAATTCCGAGACTATTTAAAAGAGAATGGGATTCTCTCTCAGCTTACACCTCCGTATACACCACATCACAATGGAGTTTCGAAGTGGAGAAATTGCACCCTAATAGATATGGTTGTCACGACCCGAAATAGCACGTGACTGGCACTTGAATCAGATGAAGTCTATAGGACCACATCTAATTCAAGTAAGCCAAAAGCCCAGAAATCTAAAACCATTTTAAATAATAAATGAAGGAAAACCTGTTTAAAAGCAAGTGGTTTTAATAGCATAAGCCGAATTATGCGCTTTTAAAACATCAAGTCTTTTCTGAAAATTTTGGCAAATTTCCTTTGTAAATACTGGAGGATATGCTCAGAGCATGTATTATTAGGGTGCAACTTCAGCACGGCTTATCATCCACAAACAGATGGTCAGTCAGAACGAACTATTCAGATCTTGGAGGATATGCTCAGAGCATGTATGCTCGACTTCAAGGGATCGTGGGAAGATCACCTGCATCTTGTGGAGTTCGCATACAACAACAGCTACCAAGCAAGTATAGGAATGGCACCTTTTGCAGCATTATATGGAAGGAAGTGTCGATCGCCATTAAGTTGGGACGACATCGGAGATAGAGAACTCGTTGGATCAGAGATGATAGTAGCGACCGTTGATGTGGTTTGTACTATCAGGGAAAGAATGCGCATAGCTCAAGATAGACAGAAACACTGGGCTGATGCGAAGAGACGACACTTGGAGTTCCAACCAGGAGACCATGTATTCCTGAAAATATCTCCAAACCGCGGAGTGATCCGATTTGGAAGACGGGGAAAGTTGAGTCCGAGATACATTGGACCATTCGACATACTCGAACGAGTCGGTGCAGTGGCATACCGATTAGCACTTCCACCCTCATTGGAAGGAGTGCATAACGTGTTCCACATATCCCAACTCAGAAGGTATGTGAGTGATCCCAGCCATGTACTTGATCATTCCGAACTCACTATACAGCCCGATTTGTCTTGTGAGCAACAACCTGTGGAAATCCTGGATAGGAAAGTGAAGACACTTCGGAGCAAAGAAGTTAATTTGGTCCGGGTAATATGGAGGAAAGACACTCCAGGAGAATCCACGTGGGAAAGGGAAGATGAAATGCGTGCAAGATATCCGCATCTTTTTGTAAACTAGTCCTTAAATAAAAGTTGTAAATTTCGAGGACGAAATTTTTGTAAGGAGGGTAGATTGTAACAACTCCAATTTTTATATACCTAAATTTGAATTAAATTTGAAGTATACTTGGAGTATTGATGTTGCTGAAAACACTTTAAGTATCTATTTCCCTGCAATAATTACAAGAAGGAGCTTGTAGCTCATTGGTAATACCTTGCACTGCTGAACCAAGCTACCAGAGTTCGAATCCCATGCCCCACATAATTTTTATATCATTTTGTTTTAATTTTTTTTGGGAAGTCAAACGGTCAAACAGCCATAACACACGAAATTAATGCGATATATAAAAAATGAAGTACACCATAAATCACCCCAGAAAATTCCCCACCCAACGAGACCCGACTTGGCCCTGACTTGGCCAAGTCGGCCGGCGACTCGGCCGAATCGGCCGGCGCCGCCGGTCGGCCGAGTCGTCAACATGAAAAAAATTCGTGTTGACTTGGTCTTCACCCTTGCATACTTCAATTTTTTAGAACAGTTATCATTTTCTCATTAAACCTCTTTTAATCTTAAATTTAATGAAATTTTAATGAATTTTTATATTTTTTTAAAATATTTTTTTAATCCAAACCCTAACCCTAGCCTAGCCCTATATAAACACCCCTACCCTATACTATTTCACCTCACAACTCTAAGTCCACTCTCCCAAATTCTCGAGAACTCGATATAAAGAGCGAGAAGCGAAGCGCGGCCGAAACCGACGACGGATTCCGGCGATCGTAGTAGAACCTTCGCGACGTTTTCGACGCACCGACAATCACCACTTCCCTTAGCCTCCTTAGTTTGTACAAACCCGTAAGTCCCATCTCTTCTATCTCTCTTTTCTGTTAATAGAAAATACGACTTTTTGGAACCCGACGGAAATCGGAACAAACCGATTTCCGATTCGGTTTTTCTATAAATTTCCACTTGTCACCTAATCCATAATACCTACCGATATTCATATTGACTATTAATCAACCATAAATCAATTTAAATAAAGTTTCTCACATGAAATGATAGCTTTCTTGTAAAACCGTATTCTTTTCATAAAAATACCACAAAGTTTATTTTTCTTGTTCTAATTAATTCCCTCACTCTTAAATATGTTTATCTTGATCACTAAACTTGTAGAAATCAATTTGAATGAATTTTCACACATGAAATGATAACGTTTTCAAATACCGTATTCTTGCGCTTAAATACCTACAAGTTTAATATATCATGTTTAACCTCTAAAACTTCATTAAACCCTAAAATAATTCATGAGGTAATGACCTACCTCTACACACAAACAAATATAACCCTAATTGATAAACGTCAAAATATAGAATACGAAAATATAGGACTTTTCACTAAAATACCATATTCTTATTAAACCTTTTCTAAAAGCTTTAAGTTGTACACAATTATAAAACAAAATGAAAGCACGATATGTCATGGACATCGATCGTTTAACTAAACTGTCTTGTGGTGTCTAGGCAAGTGTGTCTAGGCTAGTGGTTTTTAATTAGGCCCACGACTGTGGTTCCTTCCCACTTACCTGGCCGCAATTGACGGTGAAGAGGCGATTTGAGGCTTCTAATGACTTGTCGTTTAGACCTTAGAAATAGGCTAGTTGGCTTAGGAAACCCTAGAAACTAAAATACGGAAATCTATACCCTTTTACAAATAAGTACCTTTTATTTATAAAACCGTTTTCCTAAATGAATAGTATTTGTTAAACCTAAGCAAAGCGCCGCTACAACCCACCTTTGGGGAACCCGTTAGGGATAGTACGGTTCATCGTACACCCGCGGGCTAGTAGTGCGAGATTCAGACCTCCGCAAGGAGCATTCGGTCTCGAAGGGTTAAAAATACGGCATTTAAGAAAAATGTGATTTTTGGAAAATAAAATATTTATTTAAAATTATTCTTGTATTAATATGTATTTAATTATCATTTAGACACCTATTTTATTATAATATAAAGTTTCCACATTTTCCTAAAAATTACAAGATTAAAATTTACATTAAAATACCATGAGTTTCAAATAAATCAATTAATACTTTTATTAGGATATATTCACTAGAATAACACAAATAAAATTCACACTCATTATAACTATAAAGACGAATATTAAATACTTGAGGTATTTTGAAAACTATACAATAATACTTTTTACATAAAACCCCCTCAATTTTTATAAATTACAATAAGGCCCCTAACAAATATAGAACTTTAAATTATCTTTCTTTTAGTCTGACTCGGGTTAGAGTCTGACTATTTCTGACTTGAATATGATTCAAGTCAATCTATATTCCTTATATTCCAACTCAACATGAATCCCAGAATCCAGTTAACAACCTATTCAATTTGACTGAATCAAGCCATGGATATTCATCCATTATTTTGATATTCCATTTACCTGATTATGCAGTTACAACATGTTTACTGATATCATGATTTTGTTCAGTCACCCAATTTACACAATATAATACCACATTACTGTTAAAACACTACGGGGTTTAAAGGGTAGATTGGTACGAAAGGTGTTAAAGGTGGCACGAGGTGGTCAGATTAAGACACCTAACCTGAATCCTATTGCTGTTGTACCGTGGCATAACGGTTTCTTGTACTACACGTGCCTTAGTCTCTGGCAAGTGAGACTCCCCTCGTATACACTGGCATCCTTTTGTACCAAGCTACAAACAACAGCGTTAACTCAATTTTCAACAATATAATACGTTAGAAAATACTTTTACACTGTCATTCTAATTCTTCCTTATCTTTGGGACTTACCGAGCGACCTGTTCGCTGACAACATTCTATTTCTTTCTTCTTTGAATATCGTCAGGTGCGTTTGACCAAGCTGAAATCGAGCCCACCGGTGAAGACTTGGAGCAGTTCCACGAAAATCTCGAGCTCTAAATATTGTACCTTGTTCTTTCCAGTATTTTTATTTTCTGTTATGCCACTGTTTAGGCATCGCTTTTCATTTCAGTTGTATTTTCTTTTCATGCATTGTACAAAGAATGTTATTAATAAAAGTTGCTGTTATTTCTACATCATTTGTCTCTTGTGATTTACTTTATATTGCTTAGTTACGCTTAGCGTATGTACTTCTGAGTATATACGTAGCGGGCCTCGTCGCGTCCACTTCGCCGTACACTGGGAAGCGGGGCGTGACAAATCTTCTCGTAGTTGCTGCCAGACTTGGTCTCCAAGTTTTGCTTCTTAATTAGGCAAGTCTTCTTCAACAACTTGATTTCCTTGATTCTAGTCTTGAAAAATTCTGCACAACTTGAAAAAATTCTGCACAACAATCTCAAATAATATTTAGTAGACTTAGTTCTATTAGGATTAGGTCAATGAATTTATTTGCATACATTTTCCTACCAAAGGCTAATTATAATATATCAACACATGGAAAATAGTATTTTTACACATAAACCCTCATATGTATGATATATTATAATAAAGTCCTTTTTAATATGAAAATGGTAGGAAAAATGTAATAACAAATGTGCATTTTTATCAACTGAACACTTCCCACGGGTTCACTGTCGTGTTCGGCGAGGACCAGGCTCCGCTCTGGACATTTTCCATGGGGTCAAAGAGTGACGTTATCCGCGTTCCACGTGACCAGGAATTTTGCTCTGGATGCTTCCCATGGGTTCACTGCCGTGTTCGGCGAGGACCAGGCTCCGCTCTGGACGTTTTCCAAGGGGTCAAAGAGTGACGTTATCCGCGTTCCACGTGACCAGGAATTTTGCTGATTGTATCCGCATTTCACGGAATGAGGGTTTGACTCTTGGTGATCTGTATATCGCCGAGCCATAGAACTAGGAGTTGCCGCCGTTCCGCTTCGCTTGAAGTTGTGTCCGTTGTTACGAGACGAGTGTTGAAACGATCTCTAGGTCACTTGCGGCCCGTCGAGATTTGGTTTCTTCTTATGATGAAACCTGGGGAGGAGGAATGTGACTCCTTTGTTGTTTGCGCCCCAGGATTGTATACAGGGATTGATATAACATCTCCTGTAGGGCAAGAATTTCATTTTTATTTTATTTCTTTTTCTGCGATGCTCTATCATTTCAGCTTTTATATCGCGAAGGTCGCGATTGCCCCATCATTTCGGCTATTTTTTCGTGGTGCCCAATCATTTCGGCTATTTATTTTATTTTTACTTGCTGCTTTTTATTGCGAGTTGCCCCATCATTTCGGCTTTTTTTTATGCATATATTTTTACTTGCTTATTTTGTCGCAAGTTGCCCCATCATTTCGGCTATCTCGTATGCATGTGTGGCTTGCTGGCTTTTCGCTGCAAGCTTGGATTTAGACACCGATTTCGGCATCAGCACCGCTATAACTGGGATGTTTCCAGGAGCGAATCATCATTTTCCTCTGTCGATGTCGAACAAAGGTGGCTCAGTAAACAGGGTTAAGGGTCCTGTCGACTAAGGCTTTTGACTTCATGAGCTGTAAGGGTCTCACAAAGATATTTCTCCCTACAAGTCGTGAGGATCTTGTAGGTGTGTTTTCTCTTTGGGAATCGTGAGGATTCCTAAGTGCATGTTCTCTTGTAAGTCGTAAGGATCTTACAAAAGGGTTTTCTCTTTATAAGTCGAGACGGCTTACAAGGGTTATTCACCATATGAACATATCCCTAGTCACGGATGGGACTTGGTTAGGGAAATGTTTATTCACGCCCCTGGATTGTATACAAGGGTCAGTATTGAGCCACTTGTAGGGCAATGTCGAAGGTTGTGGGGGGATTTTGCTCAAGAACAGGTTCGGGTTTCTGTAACTTAAGACTTTCAAATCTTATGAGCCGTGAGGGTCCCATAAAAGAGTTCTCCTTACGAGTCGTGAGGATCTCGCAAGTGTAATTTCTCCTTAGGAATCGTGAAGATTCCTAAATGTGTTGCTCCCTTGTGAGTCGTAAGGATCTCACGCGGGTGGTTTCTCCTTACAAGGTCATGAGGACCCTGCAAGTGTCCTTTAACGAGGTTGCACCCTTTCGGGTTTTCACAAACACTCGCCGGTAGCCCTGCTGTTTTTACTCACGGAGCCCTTTCGGGTTTTCATCCGTGCCCATTTTGCTTATGGACATACCGTTTTTTTTATTCTTTTTATTCTTTTTTCTAACGAGGTTGCGCCCTTTCAGGTTTTCACAAATACTCGTCGGTAGCCCTGCTGTTTTTACTCACGGAGCCCTTTCGGGTTTTCATCCGTGCCCATTTTTCTTATGGACATACCGTTTTTATTTTCATTTTATTTTTTTTATCCTTTTTTTTGGTTTTGGGACGCCGCGATCCATCGTAGTTTATCGACATCTCGGTCAACAACTAGTTTTAGGACATAATGGTCTATCGTTAGTTTAAGGACATTTCGGTCCGTTGTTAGTTTAAGGACGTTTCGGTCCGTTGTTGAAGAAGGCCGGTTACTACTTATAGAGTTCGGGCTTAGGAAGATAGCGAGCAGACATGGTCATCGTCATCTATCATTGACCTAGGCCTTGACCCGTTAAGCGTAGTATTTCTTCAGGAAGCGACCGTTTATTGGCCTGAAAGGTCTTTCACCGTGCATATCCATGAGTAGATATGCTCCACCCTGGTAGACCTTGTCTATGATGTACGGGCCTTCATAGTTTGGCTCGAATTTTCCCCGCTTGGCGCGATTGCGGATCATAGGTCTTTTGACCACTAGCACGAGTTCGCCTTGGCGGAATGTCCTCGGCCGGGTCAATCTTTCATATGAGCGCGTCATCTTTGCTTTATAAGCCTCCAGATTTTGTTGCGCTATGAGCCGGGTTTCATCAAGGGCGTCAAGCTCCTCAAGCCGAAGGTGGGCATTTTCTTCGTCCGTCAGCTCGTAGTGGACTGCCACTCGTAGAGAAGGTAGCTCTATCTCAAGGGGGAGTACTACTTCCGTACCGAATACCAACGTGTATGGCGTTGTGTTTGTGGCCGTCTTGAACGTAGTCCGATAAGCCCAAAGAGCTTCTTGCAGTCTCTCGTGCCAGTCCTTTTTGTTTCGGGACACCGTCTTCTTCAAGATCTTTTTCAAGGTTTTGTTGTAAGCCTCGGCTAGACCGTTAGCTCGGGGATTATAAACTGAGGAATATCTCCAGTCTATGTTGTGTTGTTGTGCGAAGCGACTGATCTTGTGGCTTCTGTAGGCTGGACCGTTATCGGAGATGATCCGTCGCGGAGTTCCAAACCGATAAATGACGTGCGTCTTGAAGAAATGGAGAATATTCTTCGTCTTCACTTCCCTTAACGGTACTGCTTCTGCCCATTTGGAGAAGTAATCAGTCGTCGCCAGGATGAAACGATGTCCCATGGATGATGCTGGTTCGATAGGGCCGACTATGTCAGTTCCCCACATTTCGAATGGCCAGCTACCCACCGTTGGATGCAGAGGATTTGGGTGCTGGCGGATGAAGTCCCCATGAATTTGGCACGAGTGGCATTGCTTCGCATACTCGAGGCAGTCATGGATCATTGTGGGCCAATAATAACCCATTCGTTTGATCTTCAGCTTCATCTTTGGGCCAGCTTGATGAGAACCGCAGAGTCCGTCGTGTACTTCTTGGACGACTCTTTTTGCTTCTTCAGGTCCCAGACATCTCAACCACAGAGAATCAAACGACCTCTTGTACAGAGTATCATTGACGAAGGCGAAGGAAAGAGCTCGTTTCACAAGCTGATGTCTTGACGACGCATCTTCAGGCGTTCGACGGGATTTGAAGTAGTCTATGAAGACTTCTCTCCAATCTTCAACCTTCTCTTGGTCATTTATTTGCAGGGCCGTCTGCTCAGTTGCTCCCCTTTCTTCAGATGATTCCGGAGATATTTCTGCCGGTGTGAGGACCCGACGGCTTTGTACCACGATTCTTACGTCATCGAGGTTCTCATCAGACAGTTCTTTAGCGAGCTTAGCTAACGCGTCTGCCTTGCTATTTTCCGCACGCGGTATGATTTCCATCATATAGGAGGGAATTTGAGTCAGCAATCGCTGTACTCTCTCGCCATACTTCACCAGCTCTGGCTTGCACGTCTGGTAGTCGCCGTTTACTTGACTAACGACTAGTTGGGAGTCTCCGTATATAAGGAGGTTTTCAATTCCCATGTCGACGGCGATCTTGAGGCCTGCTATCAAAGCTTCGTATTCGGCTTCATTGTTCGTCCTCAGCTCTGTCAAGGAGAAAGCAAAGCGCATTATCCCCCCTTGTGGGGTTGCGAAGATGAGACCTACCCCCGACTTGATTACACGGGCGCTTTGTCTGCGCTTCTTCATGGAAGATGCTCCGTCAAAGTAGAGTTCCCACCGGGTACCACTTCCGTCGATCGTGTCAAACGCATGTTCGTCTGGCAGCTCGCATTTCAAAGGGGAGTCAGCAGGTATTAGATGCTCAGCGAGGAAGTCGGCGATGGCTTGGCCTTTCACTGCCTTAAGAGGCTGATAGGTTATTGAAAAACTCCATCAAGAGCAGGGCCCATTTAGTGAGTCTTCCTGTCAATATAGCTTTTGACATCAGATATTTGAGGGGGTCCACCTTTGATATAAGGCGGACTTCATGCGCCAATGCATAGTGCCTGAGCTTTGTTATCGCGAAGATCAGTGCCAGGCAGTACTTTTTGATGGGAGAATAGTTGCTTTCTGCCCCCAGTAGAACTCGACTCAGATAGTAGAGCGCTCTCTCCTTCCCTTGGTCGTTCTCCTGTGCCCACAATGCGCCTAGGGAACCTTCAAGGGCTGTTGTATACAGAATGAGAGGTTTCCCCTTGACCGGAGCGGCCAATACTGGCGGGTTCTGCAGGTATTGCATGATCTCGTCCAATGCTCCTTGGCATTTGTGATCCCAGACGAACGGGGTTCCCTTCTTCATCAGGTGACTGTAAGGGCGGCACTTGCCTGATAGATTGGCTATAAATCGCCGGATGTACGCGAGCTTTCCTTGGAGAGACCGCAATTGTTTGAGAGTCCTTGGCAGTGGCATTTCCATGATCGCTTTGATCTTCGACGGATCTATCTCAATGCCTCGGTGCCAGATAATGAACCCTAAGAATTTACCTGAGGACACTCCGAACGCGTATTTGAGAGGGTTCATCTTCAAGTTGTATTGTCGAAGGCGTTGAAATACGGTCTTCAGATGCTCTAAATGCTCTTCGTATGACTTGCTCTTAACCATGAGGTCGTCGATATAACATTTGACGATTTCATGTATGAGGTCATCGAAGATCTTCGTCATGGCCCTTTGATATATGGCACCGGCGTTCTTTAGACCGAAGGGCATCACCTTGTAGCAGAATATACCCAAAGGGGTCCGGAAAACGGTGTGCTTCTGGTCTTCGGGATGCATCTTTATCTGATTATACCCTGATGAGCCATCCATGAAGGAGAAAACCTCGTGAGTGGACGTGTTATCTATCATCAGCTCGGTGACTGGCACTGGGAAATCGTCCTTTCGGCAAGCTTTATTGAGATCCCGGAAGTCCACGCATATGCGCACTGTCCCATTTTTCTTCATCACTGGGACGATGTTGGCGATCCAGTCAGGATATTGAACCTCTTGGATGAAGCCAGAGTCGATTAACTTCTTGACCTCGGCGTTGATACTCATCTCAAGCTCGAGCCGCATTCTTCTCGGCGCCTGTTTGACTGGCTTAACGTCCGGGGTTATCGCCAATTTATGGACAGCTATTTCTGGATCTAGTCCTGGCATTTCGGAATAGTTCCATGCGAAGCAATCTCTATGCTGCATAAGCACGTCTTTTAACGCGGCCACCTTTTCTTCAGATAGCAGCTCGCTGACGAATGTCGGTCGCGGGTCGTTTGCCGTTCCCAACTCAATCGTCTTGAGGTTATCTGCAGTAGTATGTATGCCATCTTCCAGCTCTTTTGGCGCTGGCGGAAATTCTGAGATTATCTCGTCGTCATTGCTGTTTTCAAAGCACCAGGGAAGGTCATTCATGTTCTCGGGCTCTTCTTTTGATACCGTTATCATATGACAGGTACGAGCTCGCTTCCAAGACCGATGTGGATCTGGTTCTGCTCTTGTGGCTTTGGGTTTGTGCTTTTGTGGCGGCGTTACCCTCCAGTTGTCAGACAGAGCGAACTTGCCAAGCTGATATTGATCTTCGACCCAATTCTTGAAGGTGAAGCAATCTTCGATAGGGTGCCCTATTACTCGGTGATAAGAGCAATAATCTGGGTGTGAGACTTCGCCTGCTTGTTCGGGGTGCTTGGACTCCGGCAGTGTAAGCATCTGATGTTTTAGAGTGAGGTCAAGTATTCTCTTCATCTTGTCTCGAGGAAAAGAGTACGCTCGACTCATTTTCTTCATAAGGGATAGATCGGAACCGCTCGTTTCCCGCTTGCGTGGCTTATTAATCCCGCATTGTTGTTGTTGAGCGCCCTTTTTTCCTTTCGACTTACTTCTGCCTCTGAGTCGGGCCTTTTGCGCAACAGGTTGATAGGGAGGAGCATCTTCGTCTTTTGCAGCCTGTTGAAACAGACGTTGCCTCCTGACTTTCTCGTAGAGGGCCATCTCGCGATTATGGTCGTCCCGAGCTTTTTGACCCGCTTTCCTGATAAGCTTGTCCATTCGTTCTTCAAGCGACGGACTCGGCACTTCGATCGTGGGATCTAGTTTTGATGACGGGTTGGCATTTTCCGACAGGGCGTCCTCTTCTTCATCGAAGTTATATATGGCGTAGCTACCGTGGACTCGTTCCTGTTTCCCGGATCTCACATATCCAAGCCCAAGCGTTTCCATTCTCCCGTTGGGCAATTTGCGCTGAGTTCCAGGGACATCCCAAATTCTGTTATAGAATCGAGCTTGTCGAATAGTCTGTTTTAAGGGTACCCCTTAGCGCTTCAATAGCCTTTTTAGTCTGTTTGTGTAATATCTGGGCAAACGGATGGGTTGAAGCTCGTCGAGTGTAGAATTCGCGCCATGCTAGATCTCTTTCTCCACCCTTGTTTCCGAGGATCGATAGAATAGGATCACCTTTTCGCCTTTTCGCCTGGGAGGGACGTAAAATGTCCGCAACTCTTGCACGCTGTAAGCTTCAAGTGCGTCAAGGTCTTTGTAGTGTTCCCGCGGAACCATGGTGATTTGCAAACTCTGATCATTGCCAGGGGATGCTTGTATTGACGACCGACTGGAGAACACAGCATTAACCTCATCTTCCGAGTCACTTCCGAAGATCAATATGGGGGCGGACGGTCCCGGGTTGTTGCGTCGAGACGGCCCAGCATAAACTATCTCTTCTTCTTCTTCGGTATCGCTTCCGAAAACAGGGATGGTGGCGGTGGCTTTGTTCTCCGGTTTGCGACACCTTTATGTATCCTCGAAATTTGGCAAAAAGTACTTTGCATCTTCGTACTTACGGACTTCGTTCACGGAGAATGGGTTCAGCTCACCTGTTACGGTATACTCGAGACCATCCTTGAAATACTTCATACACTGATGTTGTGTAGAAGGGATGATGTTGTACTCGTGTAACCAAGGACGACCGAGCAAGGCATTGTAGCAGGTCTTGGCGTCAATGACGTGAAACTTGATGTCCGTGACGAGCAGTCCGAAGCGTAATGTTAATATTACAGATCCGAGAGTCCGTGACGACTGGGAGTCGAAACCGGAGATGGTAATTTTGTCACGAGCGAGGTGCTGAACGCTCATGCAGATTTCCTTCAACACCCGAACATTAAGGAGATTGACGGAGGATCCATTATCAACCAGAATTTTGCCTATCTTGATATCGTGGCAATATCCAGAGACATATAAGGGGCGGTTGTGGTCGCACGTCCCAAAGAGAAGGTCTTCATCATCGAAAGTGACATCGGCCGTGTGCACTTCTTCCAGTTCATCCTTCATCCTCGCTTCGGGGAGGAAGGCTTAGAATTGCTCGGGCTCTTGTAGCGCCTTGATTAACGAATCTCTCACTTCTTTTGATAATAAGAGGGCGTCGAGGATGCTAAGCTGCGAAGGTAGCTTCCTCAGGTGCGCTAGGATGTTGCAGTCCACCTTACTCTTCTTAGGCGGGTCCTTAGCAGTCAGCTCTTTCATGACTTGGTCATCTAAGGCGATATCCTCAGCGACCTTTTCCTTTCCCTTATCTTTTCTAGTTGCGGGTCCGAGATTCTTTTCCGGGAGCGTATGATTGCGCAGTTGAATGTTTTCGCAGGCCTCTGGTTCTTCCTCTTTCCCAAAGACGGATTCTTTAAAGAGAGGGCCCAGGGCCATTTCCTCATCAGAGTCGCTCCCAAAGGTGAGAACTTATGATCCTCCGGCGTTGACCGTGTAACAGTTGCCAGTAGTTCTTTTGTGCCTGTCGGTTGTACTTCCCTGTTCCCGACGAGTTCTGCGTTTCATGCGCTTAAAATGTTGCCGGTGAGCAACATATCCCTACCACCATATCTTAAAAGCGTCACACTCCTCAGTAAGGTGTGAAATCTTCCGATGATATGAGCAGTAATTAGGGTGCCTCTCTGCCCCATTAAGCGTGTTTTCTTCCGAGGGTGGTAGCTTCATTCCCATTGACATGGTTTTGGCAAACCTTTTCCTCATCTTAAATATGTTTTTATCCGCATCGGATGTTTTTTGATCTGGCAGAAGTGCTTCGCATCTTTCGTTTAGATGCCTGCTTTTGGCTCCTTTCGATGCGGCCATCTCACGCTCCCGATCGGCTTTACTTTTCAAACGAATCTCGTCTAGAAAGGCGTCGATCATTTCGTCTGTCGGCCACACTAGTTCTGGTTCAGGCTGTGCCCCAAGTTTCTCAGTGCCAGGAGTTTTCTCATCGTCCGCAAACGAGTGGGAAATCACATGACAGCTCGCCATATATCCCTCGGATTCATCCGACGAGCTTTCTCCATTATCTTCCTCCTGAAAGACGTGGTTGAGGAACTCTTGGAGGGTGACGGGAGTCCACGCCGTTTGATTGTACTCCTCCAGCGCGTCAATCTGCTTCTGCAAGTCCGTGCGCTTGTCTCCAGGCCTCACGGGCTTCTTGGATTTCTTCTTCTTCTTCTTTGAAGATTTCGACGGTTGAGTGTGAGTACTCGGGCCATCACTACTGATCTTCAGAATTGGGCGCGGCTTCAGCATCCCTTCAATGATCTGAGGTTCAAGCGAGTTCTTCCATCTGACCGCCGGGCACGCATGAAGATCACTCAGCATCCTCTTTGTTTTGGCTGATAGCGCAACCTCCCATGGAGCTTCTTCAATGAAAGAACAGGTTGCCCCCGGTGTATCCGCCTTCTTAGGAGTATGCGGCTGTGGCGGGTTCACTTTCCACTTCTCGGACAGCGCAAACTTGCCTTGTAGGTATTGATCTTCAATCCATTCTTTGAAGACGAAGCAATTCTCAATCGGATGGCTTACCGTCTGATGGTAAGGGTAGTAATTAGGGTTATTCACCTCACTAGGTTGCGGCGATCGCCTTGAGTTTGGCAAGTTGATGAGCCTATTGCGTACTGCCAGCCCGAATAGCCTCTTCGTCTTATCCCGCGGGAATGAGTAGGGGCGCTTCATTTTCTCATTATAATACTGCCGTCTTTCTTCCAGTTGATCCGCCAGCTTTGGGGCACTGGGTTGCTGCTGAGCGTTCGCAACGATTCCCTTTACCCTTGTCATTCCGAGATTCTGGCTTTGGGGGAGACGGTCTGTGACCCATCTGGTCCATCTGGGCCAACTTGTCGATCAAAGCCTAGAACGTGGTTGGCTTAAAGAACATCATGAACTGGGAGATAGTTGCATGAGGATCTAGGGTACCCACGAACATGCCCACCGCGGGCGCTTTCTCAATGCGTTGTTCGCATTTCGACCACAAGTTTCGCCAGCGTATAGTGTACTGGACCCACGTCTCACCTGGTTTCACCCTGGCATTAATCAACGCCGTTATCGGAGTGCGTTCGCTGGTGCTTGCGAAACGCTGGGTAAACAGCAGCTCCATCTCCGCAAATGTCTTAATAGAGTCATTTGGGAGCTCGGAGTACCATTCGAATGCTGTATACGATAAGCTACCAACGAACTGGCGAAGCAACCATTTATCATCACCGCCAGTGTTGCCGCAAAGTGCCCTGAATTGGGCAACATGTTGGTGGGGATTGCCCGTCCCCTTGTAGACGTGAAATTTCGGTATTGTATAGCCCGGCGGGTACTTAATCTGATCATACCAGCTCGGATATGGTCGCCCCGTTTTAACGAGCTGACTGGGTGCCTCAGTCGCCTGATGAACCCGGATCTGCTGAGCCATATATTCGTCCAAGTTAACTTTAGAGATTGTCTCCTCCTTGGCTGTTGACAGAGCCGGTGGAGGATTTGACGTTTCTCCCCTATCGTCTTCAAGGACAATCGGGGGATCTTCAGCAGGAGGATCTTGTTGGAGCATCATTCCCACCATGTCCTGGAACAGGAAGGCCATTCGCTTTATGTTGGCTGCTTGCTCCGCAGCCTCTTTATCCTTCTTCTCCAATATCCGGCGAAGGAATCCAGCGTTAGTTTCTTGCCCTTGTCGCTGATCCGAGGACGTTTCGGGGTTTTCTTTTGACCCAGTAAGTGCGGCCATCGCGTTCATCATTTCTTGGAGCTTCTGCTGTTGCTCCTGAGCTTTGGTCACTGACCGTGTAAGCGGTCTATGACCTGTAGATGCGCGGCTATCTTCCTTCCCCGACGCCATGTATACAGTATGGACTATTATGCCCCCGGACTTAGGGTGTTTAGGTTCACTGCCTTTGACATTTGCTGCAGGCGTGGGAATTTTCTCCGGCCTTCTTCTCTTGTGGGCCGTTGAAGTTGAGAGGGCCGTTGCAGCGGGCACCCTAGTGACTGTCGTCCTTTGCTGTTTGATAGGACGTCTCTTTTCTTCCATCACTTTTGCCCTTTTCTGTTGACGAGAGTGATCTGGGTCGATTACCGAGTCTTGAACTCTCCGCCAGACTTTATAAATTTTGGAGGACAGCCGCTGAGGGGGCTGCTCCAACTTCATTTTCGTAACCCTCTCCGAAGGTGGAGGAGATCTTTTTAGCATAGCAGTCGGAGAGTTCTTACGTACCCTCCTCAGCGGTTCAAAGCTGTTCCCAGTTGGAACAGCAGCATTAACTTCCACCATTGGAGCAGGTGGAGTTAGCCCTGAGGGGGAGTTGCCCCCAGCCTTCCTTACTCGGCGCCAGTGGCGACGTCGAGCATGTCGAGCTGTTGGGACTGGCTCGGCGATAGGGACGATTTCGTTTTGCCCCCTGTCCGGATGAGGCGCCGCTGGTGTCAGCCTCTTAAAGACTGACGTTGTCCTTTGAGTGGCGATGTTTAATCTGTCAAAGACAGATCCTCGAGTAGGAGCAAGAGCCGGAATAGTCAGCCTTGAAAAGACTGACTCTTTAACAGGAGAAGCCGCCTTAACGACTTCAGGAGTAGGGGTGGCTGTCTTCCTCGGGACGGCCATTTCAGGGTTCATGGGCTTCTTGGCAGGCCCATCAGGGTTCTGGCTCAGCCTGGCAAAGACAGAGGCTGCCGGTTTGATATTGGACGACCCATTGAAAGGGGCCGTTGTACCAGTGAGCCGATCGAAAACCGACTTCTTCTTCGCTTTTGGTGCGGACACTGGCATGGTGAAGCTTGCAGGAAGGATCATGGTCCCGAAAAACAGGCCGGTGGTGGACTGGGTCACCTGTTCTACTGGCAGGGCGAGGATGGAGGCCGCTTAAGGCCCATATGCTACACCTCCAGGTAAGGTGGAGCGTCGGTTGCATTGGCACTTCGAGCAGTTCGAGCAGTTGGAAGCCATTGATGCTTGATTTCTGCGCCAGGAAAAAGACCAAATCTTAGTAACTTGAAACCCAAAGACAACCATTAACAAACCACGATTCGTTCGCGAAGACGACACACGAAGTGTGGAGTGGAAAGAGGAAAAGGTTCCACCGGGCGTGCCAGAATCTGTTCCCCTCCGAAAGACGGCGCGACAGGGACGTCTCGCCTGAGATTCGAGGCAGATGCTAATTGGTGCTATCCGCCTACCTCTTCAAAGATGCCAAGTTGATTTATGGCACCATGTATCGAAGGTTTAAACGGATGCGTCCGATGTAGCAGACTTCGTCAGATTCCCCCTCGCTTGAGGGGTTTTTGATTGTGGGGACGCTCTACCCTGCAGGCGCAAGCCCCTGCAGTTAATTATGCTACCACATTGCGGTAACAACTTTCTCCTTCTCCAGATGATCACTTCGTGTCGTGTGTGTTTATTTTGTATTTGGTTGCCCGTGGATTGTATACGGAGACTGAGTTATGTCGTCGCCCGTAGGGCGTGGACTAGTCCAAATCCGTATTATCTTAGATTTGGGTTTAGGGGTTGGGTTTAAGGATCGTTAGCCTCATTTGAGACTAAGATCGACTTAAACGTTTGTTAAGGATACGTTAGTGTTGGATATAGTGCCCTCTAAGTCAATTATTGGATCGCAGGTACGTGATTGCAATGATTGAGGAAGGACCTATACCGATAAACAGTCTTACTTGAGATGATAGTATGCTATCTGGTTTGTCTTTATCATCATGTAGATGTTGATAGAGCCCATAGGATTCTTGCTTGACTACCAGCAGTATGATGGCGATCATATAAGTGGGAGCTGGGGTCTGTAAGCATATCCTTAAAGTGTCCCTAGTCGTGGGAGTTTCAAGACAGGGCATCGATACTCCGGAGTAGACTAGTGTATACAGTCGAGACCCCGACGAGGGGCAGTGGCCGGTCTTACAAGCCACTGGTGTCAGTTGGATCACCTAAGATGTATACAGGTGCTCATTGGAATATGAGTACACCGGACAGGACTCGCCGGGAACATGCTAGTTGGTATTATACATATCGTCAGATAGCAGTTCCCTGGTGACATGTGTACAGGTTAGTTCATCGACCTGAGGTCGTCATTTGTCTCGTGTGAGTTCCCACTGTGCTTTGATTTATACCCTACCACGGGTCAAAGGAGTCGTGCAAACAGGTATATTTTGGGTACAGTCCCAAGCCACATTAGAGGCAAGTGAGCGGATCGGCAGGGGATTCGTCTCTCCCGGTATTGGGGGTGAGATCGCGCTGTGTTTAAGAGAGCCATTACACGAAATCCCTGGCCAGGGTAATCGAGATATACTGGTAGGTATACCAGTAGTATCTCAGGGTGTTCTGGGCTGCTCTCTGACACGACTTATGCAGCTATTGGGGGTCTGATGTTTACCGACCCCCTAGGCCTAATATGCGATACTCATAGACGAACGTTCCGGACTGTACGGATATTGTCACTGTCAGGCTCAGTAGGGTTTATAGATGAGTTCGCTCGTCAGCTTCTCTTCCAATCAATACATAGGCAAACCGTTACGTACAGATTGTACCTCTGACGTGCTAGAGGTTATACCCAGTGCCAATGTGTTGATGAGTCATTAGAGTCCCCCACAGACACTTTCCCAAGTTCGGGCAAAACGTTGTAGATGCCGTATGGGTTTATGGCAGGGTTAGGAAAAAGCACGTGCGTTTTCGCACGTGTTATTTTTCGGGCAGATGATACCGGTAGGCTTTGGTTTAAGCCGGATCCCAGTATTATAATGTGTAGATATAATATCTTTGTCTCAGTTGCATTTATATTCAGTCGTAATATAAATGCGGGTATGTTTATACCATTACAGGGTTATCCTGAAATTCGTTTCAGGATCACTTTTGGAAGTTGCCAGTTTCCAGTTTTCTATCAGCCGTATTTAACATTCGGTTAAATGCGGATTTATCCTTTCGTCTTTTAGGTGAGTCATTGTGTGTGGAAGCTTCAAGATTTGTGACTAGGTTAGTGACTCATTCAAGCATTAATTACTTTGGTGAGATGTTTTATTTGAGTCACCATTTGCATTTAATGCTTATTGTGAGTCATTCTTTCTTTAATGGTTATGATAAGTATCATTTGGTTATGATCACCACTTGAAACTCCTACACTCACCCCCTCCTTGTTATAAGTGGCCGGCCCCTTCTTTGAAGGATGATGATTGATTTTTGCAAAAGATTATGATAGTTTTGTATATGGAAATTTTATATAGTTCAATTTCCATTTACCCGACTCCAATTGGCAACTTCTATTAACCGTTCGTCCATAGCCTTGGACGTAATGAGACAAAGTATTCTACTCATTCTCTACTTCATCTTGGTCGTCTCTTTTAGCAAACTTGACGATCGAGTTGCCTCGGTTCAGAGGCGGGAGCCCGTTTAAAGATCCGTCGACGTGGTGCCACCTGGACGACGAGACCAGAGATCGAGCAAGTTCGGATCAGTTGCAACATAGCGTGGGATGATGGTTGAAGACCGAAGGACTCGGATCATTCGGTATAACAATTCTACCCTCTTTACAATTTGTTAGTTTAGCTTTAATGGACGATCCGGGATAAAGTACGCGATAGCGCGAGTCGTAAAAATTTTGTTCCGCATATTGGCGTCTGTTAGACGGCCGGAGCGCTGCCGCATACTTACAGTTAGTCTAGTTTTAGACTAAGATCAACTTAACGGGATCGTTTAGATCCAACAAGAGAGCAATTAAGGGAGCCGTGTTGTTTAGTTTAGTGACATTGCGGTCAATGGGTAGTTTAAGGACATTACGGTCCATAGGTACTTTAAGAACATTGCGGTCCAATGTTAGTTTTAAGACGTTGCGGTCAAGGTTAAGGACATCATAGTCCGTGAATTTAAGGACTCCACAGTCCGGCATTAGTTTTAAGACATCACGGTCAAGGTTAAGGACGTCATATTCCGTTGTTAGTTTTAAGAGATTCCGGTCAAGGTTAAGGACATCATAGTCCGTTGTTAGTTTTAAGACATTCCGGTCAAGGTTAAGGACATCATAGTCCGTTGTTAGTTTTAAGACATTCCGGTCAAGGTTAAGGACATCATAGTCCATGGGTTTAAGGACCCCACAGTCCGGCGTTAGTTTTAAGACATCACGGTCAAGGTTAAGGACATCATAGTCCGTTGTTAGTTTTAAGACATCCCGGTCAAGGTTAAGGACATCATAGTCTATGGGTTTAAGGACCCCACAGTCCGGCGTTAGTTTTAAGACATCACGGTCAAGGTTAAGGACCTCATAGTCCGAGGATTTAAGGACTCCATAGTCCGGCGTTAGTTTTAAGACATCCCGGTCAAGGTTAAGGACATCATAGTCCGTTGTTAGTTTTAAGACATTCCGGTCAAGGTTAAGGACATCATAGTCCATGGGTTTAAGGACCCCACAGTCCGGCGTTAGTTTTAAGACATCACGGTCAAAGTTAAGGACCTCATAGTCCATGAGTTTAAGGACCCCACAGTCCGTATCAATGTGTGGTCATCGGGACCCATCACCTCTTTGAAGACGTTGAGGAATTACAACGCCAAGTATTAAAGGAGTGAAGAGATGTACCCTTGAACCAAGGTAGATTAAATAGTTTTGGGCCCAATTTGGAACCAAGACCAATTAATTATATTATGAGCCCATTAGCCCAGTTAAGTTTGAATTGAGGACTTATGGCCAGCTTGGGCTAAGTCCAATTAAGTCTGGCCCTTTGTTGGACTATTTGACATTTGTCTGGTTCCAGTCCACAAGAGTTTTGAGGGACTTGATAACATTTCTGTTGTAGCTCTGGATATTATTCAATTTTGAGGTTCAATTGAAGGAGAGGCTTTGCCTCTAGAAACTTAGTCAATTGGGCTAAAGCTAGTGTTAAACACTAAAGACCAACAGTGTTGAACACTGAGAATAAGATTAGCAAGTTAGTGTTTAACACTAAAAGATAATCAGTGTAAATACTAGCAACGGGGCTTTCAAATTAGTGTTAAACACTAAAGCAAATCAGTGTTAAACACTGGCAGCAGAGATTTCAAATTAGTGTTAAACACTAAAGCAAATCAGTGTTAAACACTGGGAACGGAGTTCTCCAATTTAGTGTTAAACACTAAGAAAATCAGTGTTAAACACCGGAAATGGAGTTTTCAAACTAGTGTTAAACACTAAGGAAATCAGTGTTAAACACTGGGAACAAATCATCAGTTTGATGTTAAATATTGTCAGAGAAGAGATCACGTGGGAGCACGTGATGACATCCAAAAGGTGGGGCCAGATCCCCTTCATTTTGTTCTACAGATAAGTGTTTAACACTTTTAATTCTGAAAGCCATCACGTGTAGGCACGTGATGGGGGCTCACGCTTTGATCTGTTAGAATGTTCATTAGGGGTCACGTGGTGACACGTGAGGGCGCCCCAGAGCTTCTTTTCTTTTGCTTTTTCTTTGTGTGCTTTGGGGGTCACATGGAGCACGTGAGGCGTTGCCTCAAAGTGCTTCTCTGTGGATCTTTACAGGGGTCACGTGGTAGCACGTGACTCTGGTTCTTTGCATGTTTTAAGATCTCTTTATCTTTTTAAGAATTAAATTCTTCATAGAGTTAAACCCTAGTAATAACTTTAAAGGAATTAAATTCCTACTTTCTGAAGAATTATATTCTTAGATAGGGTTAAACCCTAATTTCTTTTCTGTCGGAATTAAATTCCTCATATATGTAAAGAATTAAATTCTGGCATAGGGTGAAACCCTAATTTCTTTTAAGGGAATTAAATTCCTGTAAGGTTGAGAGAATTAGGTTCTCAATTAGGGTTAAACCCTAGTTCTGTCCATTTTGAAGGAATTAAATTCCTATAAAGTTAAACCCTAATTTTATCTAAAGGAATTAAATTCCTATAATTTTGTGAGAATTAAATTCTCAACACTCAATTCCTCCTCTATATTTTAGATCTGCATGGCAGGATCTCAACCCAATGAGAATTAAATTCTCAATTCATGAGGAGATGTGCACTTTGCAGATCCTCAACCAGAGAAAGAACTAAATTCTTTTCTTTATAGAAGAGTTAAACTCTTTTGAGAATTAAATTCTCTTTTGAAGCCTCTCTTTTCTTACCTAGGATTTTTCTTTTGCAGAGAATCAAATTCTTCCTTTCTGAATTTTCCAAAATCCCAAGGCTCTATCTCTCTCTCTCTCTCTGTATGTCTCTGTATATCTCAAACTCTCTCCTTTGGCTCCTATTTATAGGAGAAGGAAAAGAATCAATCAGTTTTAGTGAATCTCTCATTGAAAGATTTGATTTGTTTATTGAGAGATTTGATTTATATTCATCATTAATCTGGGCCTTTAGATTATTAGGTGAATTTTATTCACCATTGGATTTTAAATCCAAGGATATCTCTTTGTTATTTCGGTTAGATTTAAGGGGAAATCTTTCCAAGTCCAAGATTTTTCCATCAATTGGTGATATTTAATCACCTTTAGATTTTTAATCCAACGGTTTTAGATAATTCTTATCCATTTTGGAAAGATTTGAAAGATTATTCCTCAGAGTTTAATTCTGTTAAAGAATAAGGCTTTTAAAGCCGGTCACGTGACCGTTGGTCACGTGTACGCACGTGACCCCCGGAATGGGCTTCTCCTCTTCTGCTCTCTTTTTTCTTGCCGCTGCTTAACTATCACGTGCCAACACGTGACCACTGGTCACATGTGAGCACGTGATGCCTTTTCTGAAGCTTTTTCCTGATCCTTAATCAGGGAATGAAAGTGCTCTGTGCCGCTGCTTTAAATGTCACGTGCCAACACGTGACCACTGGTCACGTGTGAGCACGTGATGCCTCTTCTGAATCTTTTCCTGATTTTTAATCAGGGAACAAATGGTCCATACTATTTACATGGCATCCGGGAAAGAGGACAGCCGCGCTTCTACGGGCCACCGACCACTCACCCAATCCATTACAAAGGCTCAGGAACAGCAACAGCAGAAGCTCCAAGAGATGCTGACTGCGATGGCCGCACTCACCGGGCCAAAAGAAAGCCCGGAGACGTCATCGGAACAACGTCACGAACACGAGACTGATGCTGAATTCCTTCGGAGAATGCTCGAAAAGAAGGACAAAGAAGCCACGGAGCAAGCGGCTAACATAAAGCGAACGGCACATCTCTTCCAAGATATGGTCGGGATGATGATACAGCCGGATCCTCCAGCCGAAGACCCTCCGATCGTTATTGAAGATGACAGAGGAGAAACATTGAATCCCCTGTCGGCTCTTTCAACAGCCAAGGAGGAAACCATTTCTAAGGCTGCCCTGGATGATTATATCGCTCAACAAATACGAGTTCACCAGGCAAATGAAGCGGCCGGTCAAGTTGTCAAAACTGGGCGACCGTATCCAGGCTAGTATGATCAGATAAAGTATCCACCGGGATACACGATCCCCAAATTCCACGTATACAAGGGGACAGGCAATCCCCACCAGCACGTCGCCCAGTTCAGAGCTCTGTGCGGCAACACCGGGGGCGATGATAAGCTTTTGCTCCGCCAATTCGTCAGCAGCTTATCGGAGACGGCGTTTGAGTGGTACTCCGAACTTCCAAACGACTCCGTCAAAACTTTTGCAGAAATGGAGTTATTATTCACCCAGCGATTTTCAAGTGCAAGTGAACGCACCCCAATAACGGCACTGATAAATGCAAGGGTGAAGCCGGGCAAAACGTGGGTTCAATACGCAATCCGATGGCGAAATCTGTGGTCAAAGTGCGAACAACACATCGAAGAAGCACCAGCGGTGGGCATGTTCGTGGGTACCCTAGACCCTCATGCTACTATTTCACAGTTCATGATGTTCTTCAAACCGACCACGTTCCAGTCTTTAATCGACAAGTTAACCCAGATGGATCAGATGGGTCACAGACTGTCTCCTCCGAAATCGGAACCGCGGAACGAAAAGGGTAAAGGGAAGGCGACCTTCGTTGCGAACACCCAACAGCAGCCCAGTGCTCCAAGACTAACGGATCAATTGGAGGAGAGACGGAGCTATTATAATGAGAAAATGAAGCGCCCTTACTCATTCCCGTGGGATAAAACGAAAAGGCTGTTCGAGCTGGCAATGCGCAACAGGCTTATCAATTTGCCGAATCCAAGGCGACCACCGCAGTCCAGCGAAGTGAATAATCCCAATTATTGCCCTTACCACCAAACGGTAAGCCATCCCATCGAAGATTGCTTCGTCTTTAAGGGATGGATCGAGGATCAGTACCTACAAGGCAAGTTTGCGCTGTCTGAAAAGTGGAAAGTGAGCCCACCGCAACCGCACACTCCTAAGAAGACGGACACACTGGGGGAAACGTGCTCTTTTGTTGAAGAAGCTCCGTGGGAGGTCGTGCTTTCAGCCAAAACCAAAAGGATGCTGAATGATCTCCAGACATGCCCAGCAATCAGGTGGGAGAATCCGCTGGAACCCCAGATCATCGAAGGGATGCTGAAGCCGCGCCCAACTTCAAAGATTGGTGGTGATAGCCAAAATGCTCACACCCAGCCGCCTAAATCTTCGAAAAAGAAGAAGAAATCCAAGAAGCCCGTGAAGCCTGGCGACAAGCGCACAGACCTACAGAAACAGATTGACGCGCTGGAAGAGTATAACCAGAAGGCGCGAACCCCAATCACGCTTCAAGAATTCCTCGGCCACGTCCTTGAGGACGAACATGATGGAGAAGGCTCGTCGGATGGATCTGAGGATTATGTAGCAAGCTGCCATGTGATCTCTCATTCATTTCTAGACAATGAAGAAGCTTCCTGCACAGAGAGACTGGGGGCAGGTCCCGAGCCGGAACTTTTATGGCCGTCAAACGAAATGATCGACGCCTTCCTGAATGAGATTCATCTAAAAAGTAAAGCCGATCGGGAGCGTGAGATGGCCATATTTGAAAGAGCCAAACGCCGGCGACTAGACGAAATAGTCGAGACACTCCCGCCGAGTCAAGGAACATCCGTCACGAATAAAAACAAGTTCAAGACGAGTAAAAGGTTTGCTAAAGCTATATCGATGGGAATGAAGTTACCACCCTCCGAAGGAAACACTGTCAGTGAAGCAGAGATGCATCCTAGCTACTGCTCGTATCATCGAAAGATTGCGCACCCCACCGAAGAGTGCAACGCTTTTAAAAGATGGCGGCAGGGATATGTTGCTCACCGGCAACATTTTAAGCGGATGAAACACAAAACTCGTCGGGAGCAAAGAAGTGTGACCGAGGAGCATGAAAGAACTACTGGTAACTGTCGCATGGTCAACACCGAGGGATCACAAGTTCTCACTTTCGGAAGCGACTCTGACGAAGAGATGGCTCTTGGCCCTCTCTTTAAAGAATCCACCTTGGGGAAGGAGGAAGAACCGAAGGCCTGTGAAAACATTCAGCTGCGCAATCGCACACTTCCAGAAAAGAATCTCGGACCCACGAGTAGAAAAGATAAGGGAAAAGAAACGGTCTCTGAGGATATCGCCCTGGATGACCAAGTCATGAAAGAGCTGACTGCCAAGGACCCGCCAAAGAAGAACAAAGTAGACTACAACGTTCTGGTGCACTTGAGGAAGTTACCCTCGCAGCTCAGCATTCTCGACGACCTTTTACTATCCAAAGAAGCGAGAGATTCATTGATCAAGGCGCTAAAAGAGCCAGAGCAATTCCAAGCCTTTCTCGCCGAAGAAAAGATAAAGGACGAGCTAGAGGAAGTACACACAGCCGATATCACCTTCGGCGACGAAGACCTCCTCCTTAGGACGTGCGAACACAACCGTCCCCTCTATGTCACAGAGTACTGCCACGATATAAAGATAGGCAAAATCATGGTCGACAATGGGTCCTCCGTCAATCTCCTTAACGTACGGGTGTTGAAGGAAATCTGCATGAGCGTTCAACATCTCGCTCGCGATAAAATTACCATCTCCGGTTTCGACTCCCAGTCATCATGGAACCTCGGGTCTGTAATACTGACGCTGCGCTTCGAGCTGCTTGTCACGGATATTAAATTTCACGTCATTGACGCCAAGACATGCTATAACGCTTTGCTCGGCCGGCCTTGATTACATGAGTACAACATCATCCCTTCTACACAACATCAGTGTATGAAATACTTTAAGGATGGTCTCGAGTATACCGTAACAGGAAAGCTGAACCCATTCTCCATGAACGAAGTCCGCAAGTACGAAGATGCAAAATACTTCTTGCCAGATTTCGAAGACACAGAGAGATGTCACAAACCGGAAAACAAAGCTATCACCACCATTCCGGTCTTCGGGAGTGATACTGAAGAAGATGAAGAGATAGTTTGTTCAGGTCCACCCCAATACAACAAGCTGGGACCGTCCGCTCCTATGTTGATCTTTGGCAGCGACTCGGAAGATGAGGTCCATGCTATATTCTCCGCTTGGCCACCAATACAAGCCTTCGCTAGCGATAATCAGAGTTTGCAAATCACCATGGTTCCACAAGAGCATTACAAAGATCTCGATGCACTTGAAGCTTATAGCGTGCAAGAGTTGCAAACATTTTACATCCCTCCCAGGCGAAAAGGTGAACGGGCAATCCTATTCTACCGATCCACGGAAACAAGAGTGGAGAAAGAAATCTGGCACGGCGTGGATTCTACACTTGACAGGCTCCAGCCCATCCGTTTTCCTAGATACTACACAGAAGGCTTGAAAAGGCTATTGAAGCGCCAAGGGATACCCTTCAAACAGACTGCTCGAAAAGCTAAGTTCTATGATAGGATCTGGAACGTTCCCGGAACTCAGCGCAAGTTGCCCAACGGGAGAATGGAGGCGATCGGGCTTGGATATGTTCGGTCCAAGAAACGGGAGCTACTCCAAGACTGCTACGTCGTACATGACTTTGATGAAGAAGGGGATGCTCAATAGGAGAATGCTAATCCTGAACCAGAAAGAGCCCCTGACGTGAAAATGCCCAGTCCGTCATTCGAAGAACAAATGGACAAGCTTATAAGGGAAGCTGGTCAAAAAGTTCAAGACGACCATAATCGCAAAATGGCCATCTACAAGAAAGCCAGGACACAACGCCTTCATCAACAGGCTGCGAAAGATGAAAATGTTCCTCCCTGTCAACCTGTTATGCAAAAGGCCCGACGCAGAGGCAAAAACAAACCAAAGAACGGGAAGGCATTCGACAGCGACAAAGCGGGACCAAGAAGTCACGCGATCGAGAATCGAGCGGTCCGGATTTGTCCCTTATGAAGAAGATGAGTCGAGCATACTCTTTTCCTCAAGACAAGACAAAGAAGATACTTGATTTTACTATAAGACATCAAATGATTATACTTCCGGAGTCTAAACACCCCGATCAAGCCAACGAGGTCTCTCACCCAGACTATTGTTCTTATCACCAGGCGATAGGACATCCTCTCGAAGATTGCTTCACCTTCAAGAACTGGGTTGAAGACCAATATCAGCTCGGCAAATTCGCTCTATCCAGCAGCTGGAGGGTAACCCCACCGCAGAAGCATGAACCCAAATCCGCGAGAGTAGAACCAGATCAACATCGGTCGTGGAAGCGAGCTCGTACTTGTCATATGATAATGATATCAGAAGAAGAACCCGAGGATATGGATGACCTCCCCTGGTGCTTTGAAAACAATGATAACGAGGTGATCTTGGAATTTCCACCAGTGCCAAAAGAGCTGGAAGATGGAATATATACCACTGCAGATAACCTCAAGAAAATTGATTTGGGGACGGCGAACGACCCGCGACCGACATTCGTTAGTGAGCTGTTATCTGAAGAAAAGGTGGCTACGCTAAAAGACGTGCTTATGCAGCATAAGGATCGCTTCGCGTGGAACTATTCCGAAATGCCGGGGCTAGATCCAGAAATAGTTGTACACAAATTGGCAATATCTCCGGACGTCAAGCCAATCAAGCAAGCACCGAGAAGAATGCGGCTCGAGCTTGAGATGAGCATCAACGCCGAGGTCAAGAAGCTGATCGACTCTGGCTTCATCCAAAAGGTGCAATATCCAAATTGGATTGCCAACATCGTACCAGTGATGAAGAAAAATGGAACGGTGCGCATATGTGTGGACTTTCGGGATCTAAATAAAGCTTGCCCGAAAGACGACTTCCCAGTACCGGTTACCGAGTTGATGATAGACAATACGTCCACTCACGAAGTCTTCTCCTTCATAGACGGCTCATCAGGATATAATCAGATAAAGATGCATCCCGAAGACCAGAAGCACACCGCTTTCCGGACCCCTTTGGGTATATTCTGCTACAAGGTGATGCCCTTCAGTCTAAAGAACGCCGGTGCCACCTATCAAAGGGCCATGACGAAGATCTTCGACGACCTCATACATGAAATCGTCGAATGTTACATCGACGACCTCGTGGTTAAAAGCAAATCATACGAGGAACATCTCGAACATCTGAAGATCGTATTTCAACGCCTTCGGCGATACAACTTGAAGATGAACCCTCTCAAAAGAGCGTTCGGGGTGTCCTCGGGCAAATTCCTAGGATTCATAATCCGACACCGAGGTATCAAGATAGATCCGTCAAAGATCAAGGCGATCATGGAAATGCCCTCGCCAAGGACTCTGAAACAATTGCGGTCTCTCCAAGGGAAGCTAGCGTATATCCGGCGATTTATAGCCAATCTCTCAGGCAAGGGCCGTCCTTACAGTCACCTGATGAAGAAAGGAACCCCGTTCGTCTGGGATCACAAATGCCAAAGCGCACTGGACAAAATCAAGCAGTACCTGCAGAATCCGCCAGTACTGGCCGCTCCCGTTAAAGGAAAACCTCTCATTCTTTATACAACAGCCCTCGAAGGTTCCTTAGGCGCATTATGGGCACAAGAGAACGATCAAGGGAAGGAGAGAGCCCTCTATTATTTGAGTCGAGTTCTATTGGGGGCAGAAAGCAATTATTCTCCCATCGAAAAACACTGCCTGGCGTTGATCTTCGTGATAACGAAACTCAGGCACTATGCATTAGCGCATGAAGTCCGTCTCATATCGAAGGTGGACCCTCTCAAATATTTGATGTCAAAGGCCATACTGACGGGACGGCTCGCTAAATGGGCCTTTCTCTTGATGGAGTTCTCAATAACTTATCAGCCTCTTAAGGCAGTGAAAGGCCAGGCCATCGCCGACTTCCTCGCTGAGCATCCGATACCTGCTGACTCTCCCTTGAATTGCAAACTGCCACACGAACATGCGTTTGATGCGATCGACGGTGGTGATACCCGATGGGAACTTTATTTTGATGGAGCGTCTTCCATGAAGAAGCGCAAACAGAACACGCCCATAATCAAATCAGGGGTAGGCCTCATCTTTGTGACCCCACAAGGAGGGATAATGCGCTTCGCCTTCTCCTTGACAGAGCCGAGAACAAACAATGAAACCGAATATGAAACTTTGATAGCAGGTCTCGAGATCGCCATCGACATGGGAATTGAAAACCTCCTCATATATGGAGATTCCCAACTGGTCGTCAGTCAAGTAAATGGCGACTATCAAACGTGCAAACCAGAGTTAGTGAAGCACGACGAGAGGGTACAGCAACTCCTGACCCAAATACCTTCCTACATCTTGGAAAGCATACCGCGTGCAGAAAATAGCAAAGCGGATGCACTAGCTAAGCTCGCTAAAGAACTGGCCGACGAGAACCTCGATGACGTAAGAATCGCGGTACAAAGCCGACGGGTCCTCACACCGGCAGAAATATCTCCGGAATCATCCGAGGAAAAGGAAGCGACCAAGCAAATGGCCCTACAAATAAAAGACCAGGAAAAGGCTGAGGATTGGAGAGAAGTCTTTATAGACTACTTCAAATCCCGTCGAACACCTGAAGATGCGTCCTCAAGACATCAGCTCGTGAAACGAGCTCTATCTTTTGCCTTCGTCAATGATACTCTGTATAAGAGATCATTTGATTCTCTGTGGCTAAGATGCCTGGGACCTGAAGAGGCAAAAAGAGTCGTCCAAGAAATTCATGACGGACTCTGCGGTTCTCACCAAGCAGGCCCGAAGATGAAGTTGAAGATCAAACGGATGGGCCACTATTGGCCCACGATGATCCAGGACTGCCTCGAATACGCGAGGCAATGCCACTCGTGCCAGATTCACGGGGACTTCATCCACCAGCATCCAAATCCATTACACCCGACAGTGGCTAGCTGGCCGTTCGAAATGTGGGGAACTGACATAATAGGCCCCATCGAACCGGCATCGTCCAGAGGACATCGATTCATTTTGGCAACAACTGATTACTTCTCCAAATGGGCAGAAGCAGTACTGCTGAGGGAAGTGAAGATGGAGAATATCCTCCACTTCTTCAAGACGCACGTTATTTATCGGTTTGGAACTCCGCGACGGATCATCTCCGATAACGGACCAGCCTACAGAAGCCACAAGATTAGCCACTTCGCACAACAGCACAACATAAACTGGAGATACTCCTCGGTTTATAATCCCCGAGCTAACGGTCTAGCTGAGGCTTTCAATAAGACCTTGACAAAGATCGTGAAGAAGACGGTGTCCCGAAATAAGAAGGACTGGCACGAGAGACTGCATGGAAGCTCTCTGGGCATATCGAACTACGTTCAAGACGGCCACGAACACGACGCCGTACGCATTGGTATTCGGTACAGAAGAAGTACTTCCCCTCGAGATAGAGCTACCCTCGCTACGAGTGGCAGTCCATTATGAGCTGACGGACGAAGAGAATGCTCACCTTCGGCTTGAGGAGCTCGATGCCCTTGATGAAACCCGGCTCATAGCGCAACAAAATCTGGAGTCTTATAAAGCAAAGATGATGCGCTCTTACGAAAGATTGATTAGGCCAAGGACATTCCGCCAAGGCGAACTCGTGCTAGTGGTCAAAAGACCTATGATCCCCAATCGTGCTAAACGAGGGAAATTTGAGCCGAACTATGAAGGCCCGTACATCATAGACAAGGTCTACCAGGGTGGAGCCTATCTACTCATGGACATGCATGGTAAAAGGCCCTTCAGGCCAATAAATGGTCGCATCCTGAAGAAATACTACGCCTAGCGAGTCACGGCCTAGGTTAATGATAGATGACGACGACTATGTCCGCTCGCTATCTTCCTAAGCCTAAACTCTGTAAGTAGTAACCAGCTTCCTTTACAATGGACCGAAACGTCCTTAAACTAACAATGGACCGAAACGTCCTTAAACTAACAATGGACCGAAACGTCCCTAAACTAAAAACGGACCGAAACGTCCTTAAACTAACAACGGACCGAAACGTCCTTAAACTACCAACGGACCACTATGTCCTAAAACTAGCTGTTGACCGAGATGTCAATAAACTACGGTTAATTGCAGCATCCCAAAGCTGATACAAAGAAGGAAAAAAAAGAGAACGGTATGTCCATAAGCAAAATGGGCACGGATGAAAACCCGAAAGGGCTCCGTGAGTAAAAACAGCAGGGCTACCGGCAAGTGTTTGTGAAAACCCGAAAGGGCACAACCTCGTTAAAAGACACTTGCAAGATCCTTTCGACCTTGTGAGGAGAAATCACCTGACTGAGATCCTTACGACTCACAAGGGAGCAACACACTTAGGAATCCTCACGATTCCTAAGGAGAAATTACACTTGCGATATCCTCACGACTCGTAAGGAGAACCTTCTTATGGGACCCTCACGGCTCATAAGATTCAAAAGCCTTAAGCTACAAGGATCTGAACCTGTTCTTAAGCAGCCCCCATAACCTCCACTACTGCCCTACAAGCAGCTCAACGCTGACCCTTGTATACAATCCATGGGCGCGAATAAATATTTCCCTAACAAAGTCCCATCCGTGACTAGGGATATGTTTGCATGGTGAACAACCCTTGTAAGTCCTCTCGACTTATAAGGAGGAAACACTCTTGTAAGATCCATACGACTTACAAGAGATCATACACTTGGGATTCCTCACGAATCCTAGGGAAGAAACGCACCTATGAGATCCTCATGACTCATAGGGAGAAATACCTTCATGAGACCCTTACGGCTCATGAAGCCAAAAGCCTTAGTCGACAGGATCTTAACCCTGTTTGCTAAGCCACCTTTGTTCGACATCGACAGAGGCAAATGATGATTCGCTCCTGGAAATATCCCAGTCGTAGCGGTGCTGATGTCGAAATCGGTGTCTAATCCCAAGCTTGCAGCGAGAAGCTAGCAAGCCACACATGCATACGAAATAGCCGAAATGATAGGGTAACTTGCCACAGAAGCAGCAAGTAAAAAAAAAGGTATGCATGCAAAATAGCCGAAATGATTGGGCAACTCGCAATAAAAAGCAGCGAGTAAAAATAAAACAAATAGTCGAAATGATTGGGCACCGCGAAAAATAGCCGAAATGATGGGGCAATCGCGACCTTCGCGATATAAAAGCTGAAATGATAGAGCATCGCGGAAAGAAATAAAAAAATGATGATGAATAAAAATGAAATTTATGCCCTACAGATGATATCATGTCAATCCCTGTATACAATCCAGGGGCGCAAACAAAGAAGGAATCACACTCCTTCTCCTCAGGTTTCATCAGAAGAAGAAGCCAAATCTCGACGGTTCACAGATAGCCTGAAGAGCATCTCAACATTCGTCTCATTACAGCAGACACAACATCAAGTAAAGCGGAACAGCGGCAACTCCCAGTTCCATGACTCGGCGGTGCACAAACGACCGAAAGTCAAACCCCAACTCCGTGAAATGCGGATATGGTCAACAAAATTCCTGGCTACGTGGAACGCGGATTATGTCACTTCTGACCCCATGGAAAATGTCCAGAGCGGAACCTAGTCCTTACCAAACACGGCAGTGAACCCGTGGGAAGCATCTAGAGCAAAATTCCTGGCTACGTGGAACACAAATTATGTCACTGCTGATCCCGTGGAAAACGTCCAAAGAGGATCCTGGTCCTCGCAGAGTACGGTAGTGAACCCGTGTGAAGCTTCCAGAGTGGAGCCTAGTCCTCGCCGAACACGGCAGTGAACCCGTAGGAAGCATCTAGAGCAAAATTCCTGGCTACGTGGAACGCGGATTATGTCACTTCTGACCCCGTGGAAAACGTCCAGAGCGGAGCCTAGTCCTTTCCGAACACGGCAGTGAACCTGTGGGAAGCATCTAGAGCAAAATTCCTGGCTACGTGGAACGCGGATTATGTCACTTCTGACCCCGTGGAAAACGTCCAGAGCGGATCCTGGTCCTCACAGAGCACGGCAGTGAACCCGTGTGAAGCATCCAGAGAGGAGCCTAGTCCTCGCCGAACACGGCAGTGAACTCGTGGGAAGCATCTAGAGAAAAATTCCTGGCTATGTGGAACGTGGATTATGTCACTTCAGACCCCGTGGAAAATGTCCAGAGCGGATCCTGGTCCTCGCAGACCACGGCATTGAACCCGTATGAAGCATCCAGAGCGGAGCCTGGTCCTCGCAGAATACGGCAGTGAACCTGTGGGAAGCATCCAGAGCAAAATTCCTGGCTACGTAGAACACGGATTATGTCACTTCTGACCCCGTGGAAAACATCCAGAGCGGATCCTGGTCCTCGCAGAGCACGGCAGTGAGCCCGTGTGAAGCATCCAGAGCGGAGCCTAGTCCTCGCCGAACACGGCAGTGAACCCGTAGGAAGCATCCAGAGCAAAATTCTTGGCTACGTGGAACGTGGATTATGTCACTTCTGACCCCGTGGAAAATGTCCAGAGCGGATCCTGGTCCTCGCAGAGCACGGCAGTGAACCCTTGTGAAGCATCCAGAGCGGAGCCTGGTCCTCGCCGAACACGGCAGTGAACCCGTGGGAAGCATCCATCCAGAGTCCTTAAATCCACGGACTATGACGTCCTTAACCGCGACCGTGATGTCTTAAAACTAACATCGGACTGTGGAGTCCTTAAATCCACGGACTATGACGTCCTTAACCTCGACCGTGATGTCTTAAAACTAACATCGGACTGTGGAGTCCTTAAATCCACGGACTATGACGTCCTTAACCTCGACCGTGATGTCTTAAAACTAACATCGGACTATGGAGTCCTTAAATCCACGGACTATGACGTCCTTAACCTCGACCGTGATGTCTTAAAACTAACATCGGACTGTGGAGTTCTTAAATCCACGGACTATGATGTCCTTAACCTCGACCCTAAAGTCTTAAAACTAACATCGGACTGTGGAGTCCTTAAATCCACGGACTATGGCGTCCTTAACCTCGACCGTGATGTCTTAAAACTAACACCGGACTGTGGAGTCCTTAAATCCACGGACTATGACGTCCTTAACCTCGACCGTGATGTCTTAAAACTAATAATGGACCGTAATGTCCTTAAAACTAATTTTACCTTGGTTCAAGGGTACATCTCTTCACTCCTTTGATATTTGTCGTTGTAATTCCTCAACGTCTTCAAAGAGGAGATGGGTCCCGACGACCACGCATAATATTGGACTGTGGAGTCCTTAAATCCTCGGACTATGACATCCTTAACCTCGACCGTGATGTCTTAAAACTAATATCGGACTGTAGGGTCCTTAAATCCACGGACTATGATGTCCTTAATCTCGACCGTGATGTCTTAAAACTAATATCGGACTACGATGTCCTTAACCTCGACCGCGATGTCTTTAAACTACGGTACCCTGAAAAACGTCCAAACCGGAGCCTGGTCCTCACCGAGCACGGCAGTGAACCCATGTGAAGCATCCAGAGCAACCCTTAACTCCGTGAAATCCGGATAAGGACAACTCCACCCATCACTTGTGGGTCCTCACGACTCGTAAGAAAGTAAATTCTCTTGTGAGATTCTTATGACTTTCAAGAGAAAATGCCCTTGGGAATCCTCACGATTCTTAAGGAGAAATTACACCTACGGGATCCTCTCGACCCGTAGGGAGAAAATTCTTTATGAGACCCTCACGGCTCATAAAGTTGAAAAGTCTTAGGTGACAGATCTTAACCCTGTTTTCTAAGCCATCACCACTCTACAAAGAATCCAAGACTGACAGTTATATACTTGCTAAATTCACATGGCAACAACACAGTAAAGAGGAGAAGGCAACAAGGAGAATATCTGATCTGCACTTAATTAAGCGTTCGAGGCACACCACATCCATGCATTTGCAAAAAGATTCAGAAAGTGAAATAAAACACGCTAAAACGAGAAATTTGCCATTCGTATTGCAAAAAGGTTCTTACAATTATGAAAGCAATAAACAAAGATATTACTAAAGTAATTACAATGGCAAAACCTCAAATCCAGGACATGGATTGAGGAACTCAAAAGTGACCTCGTCCAGAATTTTCCAAGCCTGGCGAACCATCCTAGTGTGCTTTCTTTCGCGATCACAAGCGTCGGGATCCCAACGGATGTCCTCCACCCTCCGATAGGCAGCAAGTATGGCAGACTGTTGAAAAGCCTGGTGCAGGAGATCGACAAGATTGTCTCGCCGTCTCTTCGAGATTAGGGTCATCAGATACACCGAGTGCACCTTATCTTCAGCGGCATCCAATGCTCTAAGTGGCACACCGGTACAGAATAAAGGGAGCGCTTCCCAGATCGCTCCCACAATAAGCTTCAGAAGAGGGGAACGCCGAGGAAGCAGTTGACCATTATATGCGTCAAAGCGACTCATAATTTCGGTGCACTCGGCATTTGTGAATTCTCGATTCTGAGAACGACCGAGTCGGCGGATGTCTCCATAAGAGATAATCTCTTCGAGATCATACATGTGAGCGTCCATTACTCCTGTAAAAGAAAATCAGCAAAGATCAGCAGACAGACTGAATAAGCAATTTCTTATTCAAAATAGGCACATGGAATTAAACTCCTCGAGAGCAATGCTCTGCAGACAGGAGTGACACCTGTCAAAATCAGTTATGAAGGGAAGTTAAAGAAGGCCCTTGAGAACATTGAGAGCTTTGCTCTAAGAAGATGATATAATTCATCAAAAATAAAATTCCATCTTAAATCTTCAAGATCCACGAAAAACTCTCAAGAGTTCTTCTATATGATTTGAAAGGAGCAAAGCTACATTCATGAATTAAGAGATCCCAAGAAAAATCCTTTTAGAGAGCAGAGCTCTATTAATGGAACCCTAATAGGGTTCTTTTTAGTTCCCTTTAGATCTCTTTAGACCTATAGAGCAAAGCTCTGCTAAATAAAACCCTAAATGGGTTTTCTTTAGATCAAAGATCTATAAAGAGCAAAGCTCTGTTAATGGGTAAAACCCTGGTTTATTAAAAGTTTTAAACTATACCTAAGTTTTGGAAGAGTTTTACTGTGGAAAAGTTCTTAAAACTGATGAGCAGTGCTCTGAATAAGAGAAAATTCTCAAGAGAGAGGATGAAAATCATCAAAGGGACCAAAGGTCCTATTTATAGGCATTGAGAGCCATTTCAACTCCCCAAAAGTTGATCCAATGACTGAGATTCTACAACCGCCGCACTCACGTTTGGGGCCATGTAAGCGCAACGGTGGGGGGAATTTGTTTCCCCCAATCAGAGCAAAGCTCTGTTCAAATTCCAAGACTGGAAATGAAGCGACGCTTCTGCGTCCCCAAATCAGAGCAAAGCTCTGTTCGAATTCCAAGACTAGAAATGAAGCGACGCTTCTGCTCCCCCCAATCAGAGCAAAGCTCTGTTTAGAAACTTAAGAGTCAAAATTGAAGCAACACTTCAGATCCTGCGCTCTGCGCTGCGCGCCACGAGTCTAACACAGGCGCGCTAGCGCAGTTGCGCTGCGCGCCACGTGTCAAAACACGAATGCGCTAGCGCTAGCGTAATTGCACCGCGCATCCCAAATTAGAGCAAAGCTCTGTTTCCAAGATTGGAAAGCTAAGCAACGCTTCATGATTAAGCAGTGCATAAATATCTTACAAAGGAATAACAAAGAATTAAAAACAAGAGAACACTTAACAGATAATAAAATACTAAATTAAAACATCTTTTATTATTATTATTGTTATTACATTTAAAAAAGATCACCAAATATGGGATCAGAAGGACAGGGGTTCACAAAGCTAAAGAGAAGATTATCCAGTTCCCTCTCCGTCTTCTCCACCATGTCGAAACGGCGATCCTCCCGAGGGATAGCCATCCAACGGTCGACGCCGCACTCCTCAGAGAAAGTGGTGATGACAACCCGATAAGCCTGTATCTGGCTCAGCAAGTGGATGGAGCAATCTCTCAGGGCTTGAGTGATTAAGTGCGCCTCCAAGAAGCACTTGATCTTGTCTTCGGCAGTATCCAGCATTGCCAAGGATATCTCTACTGGAGGAGGGGGAAGATCGGCGAGCACAGACGCAAGGATCATCCGAAACCAAATAGAGTGTAGGGGAAGAGGGGACCCCCACACGAGTCAAAAGATCGTGTAGCGCAGCGTCGCACTGCTCATCCATGAAAGAAGGATCCACCAAGCGCACAGCAAAGCGAGGAACAAGGTCCTGAATGGGCACTTCCCACGGCTGTCTACGAAAATGAGGGCGGTTACAAGCCATCGTTGAGAAAGTTCTTTGGGGATGAGAAAAGGAAGAAGCTCTGCTTCGAGTTATAAAGACGAAGCACAGAAAATTTTGTGCACAATGGAACTATTCCCAAGATTGGGAAATGAAAGATTCTCAGGAATATAAGTTTGACTTAAAAAGGAAGATGAAAAGACACCTTTGTTGAAGCAACGCTTCAGATCAAGCGCTCTGCACGCTGCGCTCCACGTGTCAAGCACGAGTGCGCTAGCGCAGTTGCGCTGCGCGCCACGTATCGAATGTAGGTGCACTAGCACAAGGTGCGCCAGTGCTGGAATTAAAATTCCCACCGTTGGATCAAAGGATCTAATAATGATGATAAATCATTAATTAACCAGAATTAAATTCTGTCAAGGAAAGTGTTGGGGTAAAAATTTACACCCCGGTTGACCAAGTCAAAATCAAAGTCAACCCTAAGCCAAGTGGGCCCAAGCCCAGATCAGTAGGCCCATGCCCAGGTCGAGCCCGAACATGAAACGACCGGCCTCCCCCCATGCCAAGATAAAAATTTTGTAATAAATAATTTTGTTGTATTTCTTTTATTTTATGGATAAGTGTAAGAAAAATAGGCATAAAGCCAAATTTTTGTAAAGCCCATGGCTTATGTGCAAAAAGAAATGGCACATGAGCCATGGGATAGGCAAAATGCCATTTTGTGAAGCCCAAGGGGCTATGTGTAAAATGTATAGCCTATAAAGGCAAGGATAATGAAAATATCTCACAACTTTTTTCTCTCTCCAAAAAATTTAGATCTGAGATCTTTTCTCCTTCTTCAAGGTTCCAAAACCTTCTTCTTTCTTTTGAATTAAATCAAGAGCTTTACTCTTCATTTTATAAAACTAAATAGTTTTTCACCACAAAACCCATAAAGGGGAACTCGGATCTTCCATTAGATCTCAAAAAGAAGAGATTTTTAAAATCTCATATCTCTTGATCTTCAAGATCCAGCAACCAGAGGAGAAAGCAGAAGAACCCCTTTCATCAACCCCAAAACATCTTAAGAGTTTAACTCCACTCTGATTTCTCTTTCGAGAATTTCTAGGGCTAAAAGCCTCTTTTTCTCGCCAGCGCCCAAGCGCTCAAGCGCCAAGCACCTACATGCCGACACGTGGTGCGCTGACGCTCGAGCGCAAAGCGCCCACATGCCGACACGTGACGCGCTTGCGCTCAAGCGCCCACATGCCGACACGTGGCGCGCTAGCGCCTAAGCGCACAGCACCTAAGCGCACAAAGCTCAAGGAGCTGACCTCACGCGTCCTTTGGGCACTTTTTTCCGTTTTTTTATATATATACATGTATATATATGTACAGATACACACACACTCCACATCACTGTCCCCCCAAAAAAAATTTTAGGCCGGGGCGCTTCCCCGCACCCCGCAAGGGGGCTACTAGCCCTCTTGACCCCTGGCCCGCTATCCGGGACCCCCGTAAAAACTCTGCGTGGCTCCCGATATATCCAAACCCCCCTCCAAAACAACACACACGTACACTGCACATTGAGTTCGCATGACCAGTTTAACCCGTTAATCGGAGGTTCCCTCGCCCCAAAGGCGAGGGGTAATTAACGACAGCTTAGTCTGCGGCTGCCGGAGATTCGGATCCCCACAATCAATAAACCCCAGCCTACCCTAGGCAGGGGGAATCTGTAGTACGCTTGACAAACGCGCTCGTATTCCCATCTCAATGGGGTGACGAAAAACACCCTACAGCTTCTGGCACGCCCGGTAGGACCTTTCTCTCCTCCCATATTTCGGGATAAACGTTCATGCGAAATCAATCAATATACATATCGATTGCCTACACTGAAATGATGTTTTTTCCGTGCAGCAATCAACTTTCGACGATAATGTCTCCCAAGATGAATTCAGCTTCCGACACGACCCCGATCCCGTACGTGGTCAAGGTCAATGCCCGTGTGGTTCTCCCCGCAAGCCTCAGTCGACAGTGGGAGGAACTGCCCCGCCAGTTTGGCTCCATCATCATCTGCCCTGCTAGAAGCGCTCATCTGGCAGAAATCCCGGCGAAACAGGCGGCCAAGCCGGTCTCAAGGGGCAAGAGGCGGAATGTCGTGATCGCCAAGGCACCACAACCGAAACTTAAGACGGTGTCTGAACGATTCTCCGGTGCTCCAGCGAGGGGCAAGAACTCCGGTACAAAGGGCAACATCAAATGTTGCGGACGAGCTCAGGCGATGACTCCAACAAATGCACAATCGGTCATATCTCCAAAATCCTCCATCGTCCAGTCTACGGCGTCTTCCCAAAGAGTCGAAGTCTGCCAGGTATCGAGCCAACAAGAGGGCCAGGGCTTCGGCCAAGTGGAGTCTTGTGAAGTTCCAAGAACAGGTTTACTCTGTGACGACGGCTGAGTCGGCTGTAAAGATCAGCGATTCCTTCGAACCTCTGAAGTGGGTTCAGAAAAATACCATGACCGCCCGAATCAAGAAGACAGCGATCCGAACATCGCTACAAAGAGACGTGTCCCGGCCCCAACAGAAAAGGTATGGCACTGTCTCTTCAAGGGTCTATCAGGCGCTCTGTGCTGCACGAAAGCAGCGGGGCAAATCCAGAAAAGAAGCGCCAGCTCCATTCAAGAATCCGGCCAGGCCATCCGCCTTCAATCGACTGTCCGCTACTGAAACATGGGGGTCAAGGCAGCGATCTGTGAAATCAGCCGCCGATAATAAAAAGACGGCTGGATATATTATCCATACGGTCTATATGGCGGGCGGGCGCCCCAGCGACAACCTTCGCAGCAAAAGCAATGATGGGGCTACCACATCCCAAGCCCAATCTGGCTTAAATGTGGTCGCCGCTGCCTAAGAACAGCCGCCTCCGCTGGATGAAGAAAACCCTCTCGATGAGGATGATAGGCAGAAAGACCCTTCGGTCCATGCAGAGTCAAGCTCGGACAGCGAGGAAGAACTGACTTTCCGCCCCAGGACTGCGGAGCAAGAGCTGCTTCAAGAGCTTCGAAAGCAGCTCGGGAGCAAAGATAAAGAGATGGCCAAGCTCTATTCGAAGATTGACGACTTAACGAACGTTGTGATGCAGCTTACGGCTCAAATTGCTCGAGCGCCTCCCAATCAAGCACAAGTCGCTACTAATCAGCCGGGTGATGACAATCCGAAGCAGCCATTGCCTGCTTCTTTGGGTCCAAGAATGGTCAAGCCGCACGAAAGCCGGCCACATTCCGCTTATGGGGATGCCTTGACCCCAGATAGCACTATCCCGCTAACACAAGATCGGATAATGGATTTGGTCACCAGCAAAGTTAAAACATTGGTGGCTGAAGCTGAAGCTCAGAAAGAAATCGGAAGTGGTGGGCGGCCATATCCCGCACAGTACGATCTGATCGAGTTCCCGAGCGGTTACGTCATTCCTAAGTTCGGAAGATTTGACGGAACGGGAAATGCAAATCAGCACGTCGCCTACTTCAAAGCCTCGTGCGGAAATACAGGGGGTAATGACGCACTCCTTCTTCGTCAATTTGTCAACAGCCTGACTAGTGTTGCTTTTGACTGGTACGCAAGTATACCAGACGGGTCCGTTATTACCTTTGCCCAAATGGAGTCTCTATTTCGGCAAAGGTTCATGAGTGTCAGTGATAAAATCTCCATTGCTGACCTTGTGAGGACCAAGCCAGGGAAGAATGAAAGCAACACCGACTTTATCGCTCGATGGCGTAATCTCACAGTTAAGTGCGAACCGCCGCTGGAGCAGGACCAGTCCGTCAGCCTTCTCATTGAGTACCTCAGCAATTGGATAGTCCCGTTCTTATGTACAGCAGGCCTCAAGACATTTCAGGAGCTAACCAAGAAAGTCCAAATGCTGGAACGCTCGAAGCAAGAGTCCCCGTCGGACTCTCAGAGAGACAAAACTTGGAAAAGCAAGCGGGACGACAGTCGTAGAAGCGGGACTTCCAGCAGTACCAATGTCTTCAATGCGTCCGACAATGAAGAAAAGCGAAGGGCGGGCGAATCCAAAACCTACCGGTCTCGAAAGCCATTGCTGGGAGGAGATGGACCTTCCCTAGAGGAGAAGAAGAACAAGGTTTACTCTTTCAGAAGGGACAAGGTCCGTAAGATATTTAAAGATGCCTTAAACAACGGCCTACAATTGCCGGAGTCGAAAAGACCCCAAGAAGCAAAAATGACCGACAATCCCCTGTATTGCCCGTACCACCGAGTAGTGAGCCATGCGATCGAGGATTGCTATATCTTCAAGGACTGGGTCGAGAAGCGGTACAAGGCTAGAGAGATCGAGCTCTCCAAAAGCGTGTTGGTGAACAATCAAGTTGCAACCGCCAACTTTATACAGACAGAAGTTGAAGCCTTCTGGGAGCAAACAGCTGAACCCGCTGCCCTGACAAACGAAACTGACTCATCGCGGCCTCCATGGAGTACACACATATATAATAAGATGAAGAAGATGATAAAGCTACTTCGGAAAGAGCCCAGGACGGAATGGGAAGGGCAGAAGAAGCCTACCAGTCCAGCTGCCAATGCGGCTCCATCAGGCTCAAAATCCAAGAAGCTCAAGAAGAAGAAAAGTGCAGCTCGGCGCGAAAAGGAGTCTGCAGGGAGATCGACCATTCAAAAATATATCGATTCCTTCGAAGAATATGAACAGAAGGAAAGAACTCTGATTCAATTGAAGGAGTTCCTCCCTGTACGAGCGGCTGAAATTCTGGAGGAGTTAGAGGAAGACTCCAATGAAGAGATCCCTATAGTGACCTGCTACGCCATCCATCTGGGCAGCGACTCTGAGGGGGAGCTCTATTTTCCCGAAGAGGATGAGGAGCTTGCTACAAAGGCCAATCAAATCCAGCTCAGAAGCGGCAGGGCTCTACCACCAAATCAGGGAAATGCCTCAAAAGGAAAGGAAAAACAGGTGGCTAATGGGGAAGATGACAGAGAGCGGGCTAGTGAAAACTCAAGTCCTTCCTCAGTGGACTACAATGTCTTGGCTCATCTCCGAAAGCTCCCGTCTCTCCTGAGCATCTATGATGCCTTGGTCCTATCTAAAGAGCTTAGAGATATTCTCATTCATGCTCTACAAAACCCTGAGCGGTATCAGGCTCGCTTTGCGGAAATTAATATGAAAGAAGCGCAGTACACTTAGTAAGCCGCCGCAGTCACGTTTAAGGATGAAGACTTGCTACTGGGAACGGCTGAGCATAATCGGCCGCTTTATGTGACCGGGTACAATGACGGAGATCGAATTAATCGCATATTGATTGATCCGGGGTCCTTAGTGAACATCATGAATTTGCGAACTCTGAAGAGTTTGTCAATGGACATCCGGCACCTGTCAAGGGAAAGGATTGTCATTCAAGGCTTCAATCAAAACTGCCAGCAAGTTCTGGGGACTATAGCTTTGCCAATCAAATTCGGGGATCTGCAGACCGAAGCTAAGATATACGTGATCGATGCGGACATGTCTTATAAGATTCTCTTAGGACGGCCGTGGCTCTACGATTACGGTGGCATTCCGTCAACTCTCCATCAATGCATGAAGTATACTAAAAATGGCGAAGAAAGACGCATTGACGGAGACATCCAGCCGTTCGGTGTGCATGAAGTCCGATATGAAGATTCTCGGTACTTTATGAACCACCAAAATGCTAAGCCACAACTGACTGAGGATAGAGCGGCCCCAAGACTCAAAAGCAAATCTGAGCCGGCTGTCACTTTCAAAAGAAAAAATGCCCAAGTGCGCCCGCATTTCGGTAGCGACACTGATGAGTCCGACGCTGGAAGTCCGTCCTTCCGTAAAACTCTCCCTCGTTTTGGTAGCGATACGGACGAATCCGATACTGAAGGCCCATCTAGCAGCAAAGTCCGCCCTCATCTTGGCAGGGACACTGAAGAGTCGGAGGAAGAGGACCTGCTGTGCAACAGCGGTGCAGATTAGACCCCCATGCAACAAGAGAAACTACGAGAGACCTTCGAAATTGCGGAAGGGTCCCTAGCCGTCATAAGGGTACCGGAGCAGATGTGCAAAGAGCTCGATGCGTTGTCAGTCTCCACCGTGGACCAGCTGAAAACTTTCTACGTCCCCGGAAGGAAAAGTGGACAGAAAGGCATCCTGTTTTATGGGGTCAAACCCCATTGTGCACCCGGACGATTTGTTTGTCGCGTGCCTTCCATATGAGAGAGGCATAAGAGCCGTTCTCAATCCCAGATACTATGCGCCCGAGATGCGGGAATATTTCAAAAAGTGCGGATGCCAGTTATATCAAACGGAGTCCGAAGCAAAGTTTTATGAAGGAGTATGGCATCCGCCCCAGGTCCGAGCACTCATCGATGGACGAATTCCAAATAGACGGAGCATAGGCTATGTTCAACCTGATTCTAAAGCGTGCTACATGATCCATGTTGGTGAGGCCAGCGAAAGATCAAATGATGATGACGAAATAGCCGAGCCAGAAGAAGCTCCTCAAGAGCTCGAAGATGGCGGACAAGCAACCTTTGATGAGCTAACCGAGATTGACTTAGAAACGCCTGATAATCCAAGGCCGACCTATATCAGCTCACTCTTGTTGGAGGAAATGAAAGAGCAGATAATTGCCCTGCTGCATGAGTTCGTCGACTGCTTCGCGTGGACATACAAAGAAATGCCAGGCCTTTCCCCTGAAGTGGCCGTGCATAAGCTGGCTATATCTCCTGATGCTAAGCCAGTCAAACAAGCTCCTCGAAGAATGAGAAGGGAACAAGAAGAAAAGATCATCGAGGAAACCAAGAAGCTCATCAATGCCGGCTTCATCGGGGAAGAGAAATATGCGAACTGGATCACATGCATAGTCCCAGTGAAGAAGAAAAATGGGCAGATCCGAGTTTGTGTCGATTTCAGGGACCTCAACAAGGCATGTCCTAAAGACGACTTCCCGCTACCGGTCATGGAAATGATGGTCGATGACACCTCAAATTACGAGTTGTTCACCTTTATGGATGGCTCGTCTGGGTATAATCAGATCAAGATGTCGCCTGAGGATGAGAAGCACACAGCATTTCGAACCCCGACCGGAATATATTGCTACAAGGTGATGCCATTCGGACTGAAGAACGCAGGTGCTACATATCAAAGGGCAATGACTAATATCTTTGATGACCTAATCCATAAAGTCGTCGAATGCTATGCTGATGATCTGGTCGTCAAAACTAAAGCCAAGGCCGACCACATCCAAGATCTTAGGACCGTTCTCACCAGACTGAGGGAATATGATCTAAAGATGAATCCTTTAAAGTGCGCTTTTGGCGTGTCATCGGGAAAATTCCTAGGCTTTATAGTCCGATATCGAGGGATTGAAGTTGACCCATCCAAGATAAAGGCCATCATGGAGATGCCCCCTCCAAAGAGTCTGACGCAGCTAAGATCTTTTCAAGGCAAGCTTGCTTATATACGGAGGTTTATCTCAAATTTATCGGGGAGATGTAGGCCCTTCTCAAAGCTCATGAAGAAAAGAGCTCCTTTTGTCTGGGATGTCGAATGTCAAGAAGTGTTCAAAAGCATCAAACAGTACTTGTTGCACCCTCCAGTGCTGGCCGCTCCCGTTTCAAATAAACCGCTGATTCTCTATACTGCCGCGCTAGATGAGTCACTCGGTGCGCTCCTTGCCCAGAATAACAAGGAGGGAAAAGAAAATGCCCTCTACTACCTCAGTCGAACTCTAATCGGGGCGGAACACAACTATTCCCCAATCGAAAAGCAATGCCTAGCTCTGATATTTGCTATGAAGAAGCTGAGGCACTACCTGCTCGCTCATCGGGTTATGCTGATCTGCAAGGTCGACCCGCTCAAACACTTGATGACCAAAGCAAGCCTAGCTGGCAGAATGGCAAGATGGGCTGTCATGCTACTTAAGTTTGACATAGTTTATACTCCTCAGAAAGCAGTAAAAGGGCAAGCTCTTGCAGACTTTCTCGCGGCTCATCCCATACCAGAGGGGTCACCACTCAATTGCGAGTTACCCGACGAACAAGTGTTGCACCTCGAGAATGGCGATCCATGTTGGGAGCTCTACTTCGATGGGGCCTCATCAATAAGGACCTCCAGTAAATCAAGCATCCCGGAGATAAAAGCAGGGATAGGATTGGTATTCATCACGCCATCAATGGGAACCCTACGGCGTTCTTTTGCTCTAACCGAGCCTCGTACAAACAACGAGGCCGAGTATGAAGCTCTGATAGCTGGTCTGGAGCTCGCCATAGAAATGGAAATCCTTCGGCTACGGGTTTACGGTGACTCCCAGCTTGTCGTCAACCAAGTAAGCGGCGACTATAAGATATGCAAACCCGAGTTAGCTCGGTATAGAAGCCGGGTGGTGGAACTCATGAAACGGTTCGCTCACATTGAACTAATGAGAGTCCCTAGAGCGTTGAATGGAAAGGCTGACGTACTCGCACGCTTAGCCAAGGAGCTGGTGTAAGTCCACGTTACCCGTCCCGGTTCTTTCAGGGTTGCGGAAATGGTGAAAAACGATTTTTCGGTGAAGGGTAACATGGACTAGAAACCGGATCTTTGCTAAACAAACTATCTAACAACCTAACTAAGAGTTTAACTACTATGTTAGGGGTTATACCTAATCTTGAACTCCTTCTCTTTGACTCTTTGTAGTGGTCGGATCGGTCTCACCTCATCGTCTCCTTGTGCCGAAGATGGATCCACCCGAAAGCTTCTACCTTTGGCTCCTTCCTCAATCGAGAGGAAACTACAATCCTTGGCTTGCTAGACCTTGAACTTTAGAGTGAGTAGAGAAGTGTTTTTAGGGTTTTATCTCAATGGTTCTTGTTTCTCAACTCATGAGACAAGAGAACCATGAGCAAGAGGAAGAGGGAGAGCTTGGATGAGAGAGAGTGGAAATAATAGAATGAGAAAGACTTTTACAACCATGCTCTGAAAAACAAAAATAATCATGATAACAATAGTAATCAAGTATTTTGTGATGGTTCATGTCAATGGCATTATCATTTCATGCATTTAATGCATTTTGTAAACAACAAACAAGCAAAAGTCATAGCCATGAAATGATGATGGTCAACAAGTCCAACCTAGTCAACCGGTCAACAAAGTCAACAAGTCAACAAAAATCAAACTTTCAACCCAACCATGGCACAATAATACTTAATTAATATTATTATTAATCATATTTCTTATTCTCATTGAGGTTTAGAAAAAGTCAACAGTCAACAACCCTAATGAGAATCCTCTGCCTCTGTCTCTGTCAACCGTGCATACACACCCACATCCGTGTTCCGAGGAACATGAATACAAACGAGATAAAACCAATCCCAAAACACATACTAGGATCTGGCTTAAACCGAAGCCCGCTAGTAATAACTGCCTGGACACCAAACGTGCACAAGTGAGCGGATGTGAACAAACCCTGTCGCAAAACCATGCGACCTCTACTCTGTTTTGCCCAAAAGCGAATAGCTCTCTGTGTGGGACTCTAAAGACTCGACACTACACTGGCAGTGGATTTAACCACAGACCGCAAAGCGGCACTAGCTGTACGTTGTTGGAGATAGTGCCCTCATAGTCAATTATTGGATCGCAGGTACGTGATTGCAATGATTGCGGAGGACCTATCCCGGTAGAACAGTCTTACTCGAGATGATAGTATGCTATCTGGTTTGCCTTTATCAGTCGTGTACATGTTCAGGTGACTGATTGCATGTTACACTTTGATAGAGCCCTTAGGATCTTGCTTTACTATCAACAGTATGATGGCGATCATATATGTGAGAGTTGGGTAGTTTATATGCATATCCTTAATTGTGGTCCCTAGTCGTGGGAGTTTCGAGACAGGGCATCGATACTCCGGAGTAGACTAGTGTATACAGTCGAGACCCCGACGAGGGGCGGTGGCCGGTCTCACAAGCCACTGGTGTCAGTTGGATCACCTAAGATGTATACAGGTGCTCATTGGGTTATGAGTACACCGGACAGGACTCGCCGGGAATCTGCTAGTTAGTACTATATCTATCGTCAGATAGCAGTTCCCTGGTGACATGTGTACAGGTTAGTTCATCGACCTGAGGTCGTCATTTGTCTCGTGTGAGTTCCCATTGTGCTTTGATTTCTACCCTACCACGGCTCAAAGGAGTCGTGCAAACAGGTAGCTTTTGGGTACAGTCCCGAGCCATATGGAGGCACGTGAGCGGATCGGCAGGGGATTCGTCTCTCCCGGTATTGGGGGCGAGGTCGTGCTGTGTCTAGGAGAGCCATTATACAAAGTCCATGGCCATGGCAGGAGATTTACTGGTAGGTACTCCAGTAGTATCTCAGGGTGTTATTGGGCTACACTCCGACACGACTTATACTGCTATTGGGGGTCTGACGTTACTAGCCCTCTAGGCGGATATGCGATACTCATTGACGAACGGACTGGACTGTATATACATTGTCACTGTTAGGCTCAGTAGGGTTTCCGGATGAGTTCGCTCATCGGCCTCCCTTGAGTTCGCTCATCGGCCTCCCTTGAGGTCAGTCCATGGGCAGCCGTTACGCATTGCTAGTGCCGCTGACGATTTGTGGTTAAACCTACTGCCAGGGTACTGACGAGTCATTAGAGTCCCCCACAGACAGTTTCCCAAGTTCGGGCGAAACGTTGTAGAGGCCGTATGGTTTTATGGCAGGGTTCGGAAAATGCACGTGCGTTTACGCACGTGTTATTTTTTGGGCAGATAATACTGGTCGGCTTTGGTTTAAGCCAGATCCGAGTATTATATTGAGTAGGTATAATATCTTTGTCTCAGTTGCATTTTTATTCGGTCGTAATACAAGTGCGGGTATATTTATACAGATACGGGGTTATCCTGAAAGTAGTTTCAGGATCACTTTTGGAAGTTGCCAGTTTCCAGTTTTCTATCAGCCGTCTTTTAACATTCGGTTAAAGACGGATTTATCTTTTCTTGGATGAGGGTGAGTCATGCTTCTAGAAGCTTCTAGAAGGTTCTAGAAATGGAGAGGTGTCTTGTGACTCATGCTTTGATTTCTAAACATTCTTGTTTTCCTTAAGATATTCTTTTGTGTTCACATTATGATATTTTGCTTAAGGTCACCTCCCTCCTCCTACCATCACCTCCCTCTTCTAAATGAATGGCCGGCCCTCTCTCTCCTCCCTCACTCTCTCATTTTGTGAAATTATGGTTGCTAAAAAGAAAAGACTAAAGTTTTGGATGCATGGAAATTTCATAGTTCATTTCTTGTTCCATTTCATTTCCATCGGCAACTTCATTTACCGATCGTCCACGGACTTGGACAAAGTGAGACAAAGTCATCTACTCATTCTCTACATCATTCTTGGTCGTCTCTTCTAGCAAACTTGACGACCGAGTTGCCTCGAGTCAGAGGCGGGAGCCCGTTTAAAGAATTAGTGATGTGGTGCCACCTGGACGAGCAGATCGGAGATCGACGAGATCGGAGCAGCCGCAACGGAGCGTGGGATGATGGTTAAAGAACGAAGGACTCGGATCGTTCGGTACAACCTTTCTACACTCTTTACAGTTTGTTAGTTTAGCAATAATGGCAGATCCGGATTAAAGTATACGATAGCGCCAGTTAAAAAGTTTTTGTTCCGCATTTGGCGTCTGTAGACGGCCGAGGCGCTAGCGTAGACTTACATTGGTATCAGAGCCTCACCATTTTGCTATACTAACTTGTGCTAACGCGTTTAAAATATCGATCGAACCGGAAATCAAAAATCGCAATTTTTAAGCTTGACAATTTCTGTTAATTTTCAAACTGGTCCAAATGTCATTTTGACCATACCAGAAAATCAAGCAGGGTTTTTTAGGAATACTGGAGAAATTCGACCAAGTGAGTCGACTGTTCCACCGCGGATCCGCGGCCCCAGCAGTTGTCTTGGCCGCGGATCCGCCGCAGGAAAGTGACGTCACTCAGCCAACTTTCTACAGTACATTCTATGTTGGAAATTGGGATTTTTGGTATATATATTTTGGGCCCAGATTTTGTTACTGTTCTCCAGATTTGCGTGGGGCCCACTTTATGATATTTTGTCGATCGAAATTTAAACATGTTAGTTTACAGTGCTTACATTATATCTCCGACCGGGAATGTCATTTGATCGGTAAACCGCGTCTGATTGCTATAGTTCTTTTAGACGGGTTTGCGAACGTGACATTCGCGTTGATGTTCTGTGTTGTGCTGTGATGTTGCGGATTTGTCGTGGTGGATAGCAGTGTGCAATGGTAGTACAGTTTGAGTTTATTTGTACATTTGATATTGCGGGGCGAGCGTCCAACATGTGGACTGCCGTCACTACCTGTTGTATAATATTCTTTTGGGGCACGACCAGGTTGCGGTCGATGTACCTGTTGTACTATTTTTCATTACTGTACTAGGTTTTGCCCCGCGACGGAGTGCACGGATAGCCGGGTTCTGGAGGGCAACGGGTCCGCATCTCATGGCTTTGAGAGGCAGAGGGGCCCCACTCTAAAATTGGCAGACTATTCGCCGCACTCGTAGGGGGTACAGGTTGACCCAAGGAGGGGTGCTCAAGATTACCGGATTCCGTGAAGTGCCGGGTGTTCCATTCACTATGCTGGTGGGGACTACCTCGCTTCAGGTTTTGGCGGGTAACTTGCCGCACCCGTAGGGGTCTAGGTTTCATTGCACAGGCTATCCACACGACAGGGGAACGTCGGGTTTCAGCAGCGGCTCTGTGAAACCCGGGGATCCCAGATTATCTGTATTGTTCTGTGATGCTTATTACTTTTCTGTAATGTTGCATATTATCATGCCTGGAGCGATTATTGTATATTGGTTTATATACTATTAGATGTTGTATATGTTTTACACCCGCGCTAGTCCAGTCCCCGCTCTGTCGTTAGTTAAGTAACCTAACGGGTGATGACGGGACCCAGTGACGAATGCGGATGGCATATACGTACATTTTATTTTCGTTCTTTTCTGGTGTGATCGATTGATGGGACTGCGTTGATTCTGATCAATGAAAAATAAAACAAACCTGTTTTCAGTTGTTGGAACAAATTTAAAAAGTGTTATTGCAAAGACGTTTCCTTTTGTTTTGCATAGCGGTATTCAGTGGAATATCCTTCACCTCATTCGACGGGGCAAGGCCCGATATCCCTTCACCGGGACTGACCCCTTGGGCAGAAGTTTGCGTCAGGGTAATAACTTCACTATAGTCGATTACATGTTGCTTTGCATAGCGGTATTCAATGGAATATCCTGCACCTCATTCCACGAGGAAAGAGCCGAGATCCCTTCACCGGGAGTGACCTCTTTAGCAAAAGGTTTTCGCCACTATATTTTAAAAAAAGCTATCAGGTTCCTTCAGCGATATCAAGTTCACTACGTTAAAGGTTTTTCGCCAAAAACCAGCCGTAGCCCTCCGTCACTTCTTTTGAGTATTCAGTAGTATTCAAACTATGTATTTTAGCCAAAGTTAAGGCATAGTGTTTGGTAGCTGCTGGGTATTCAATTGCTGCATAGATAGATGAGTTAGTTTGGGACAGTCGTTCTGCCGATTGGCCAAAGTCAGGGGCATGTGCGGGTGGGTTCAAATTGACAAGATAGTGACGGGTAGAACTTGGCATGTGACTTATGACATTTTGACCAAAGCCAAGGTTATAAGAGCATGGGGCAAAAATCAGATCGGGAGTTTCTAAAGAAACTGAAACTTGCCAAGTGTGCGCATACCTTCTGGAGTATGAGTAACGTGGATGAATTCCATCACGTTATCATGCGATGAGAGTTGGATCCCGATTCCCACTGATGAGTTGGTTTACTCTTCGGGTGATCCCGATTGATTCTTCTTTAGGTTTGGAGGAGAATTTGACAGGACAGTGGGAGGTTTCCGGATTAGATAAAGTTATAACCATTCTGATCTAGGTTAGAGTGCACGCAGAGTGTTTCTTTTCTCTCTCTCTCTTTGGCAGCGACCTTTGACCGACCCTAGACTATGACTCAGTGACCTAGCTGTCCGAATCTTCTTAAAATACTGGCTTTTGGATTGTCTATGTTGCATAAGTCATTGCCACTCCTTCTTTTACCCTTTGCATTTCTCAGAACACCCGTATTACTACGGACATCCACTTCCATTGGATAGGTCCATCGTATGGTTATATACGAACTCGAAGGGACTTCTTCGAGGATGGATCCAGGTTCAGGAGAAATAGAATTGGTTTATTCAGTTGTCTTTTATTATCACCTTCTCTCAGGTTGCGAGGGCTCCTTGGTTTAGGAGAGTACACCTATTACGCTTATTGGATAGTCTTATTCCAAACCATAGGCAGGTGCCGAAAGGTAGGGAATGAAGAAAACCAATTAGCCTAAGTAGGGTGTGCAGAAGGTAATATGTAAAGACAAAATAAAGGGATTAGAAAGAGGGCAAAGTAAATTGCGACTGTTATCATTCACGACCAAAACCGCGTACTTCATCGCCACTCCTATTTCACCTTTAAAGGAATAAGGTATTATTCAGTTGTCTTTTATCATCACCTTCTCTCAAGATACGAGTACTCCTTGGTTTAGGAGGGTACACCTATTATGCTTACTGGATAGTCTTCTTCCAAACCATAGGCTGGTGCCGAACGGTAGGGAAGGAAGAAAACCATTTAGCCTAACGATGGTGTACAGAAGGTAACGACTAAAGACAAATAAAGGGATTTAGAGAGATGGCAATAAAATATACGGTTGAAGTCATGAATTGGATTATGGAAGAGGCATTGCTATGAATACCAGGATACCCCTACGAAACATTTTCATGTTTCAGTGCATTGTTAAAGAAAAACTGTTTTCCCGATTAGACACTCACTCCAAGGGTATGTATTTACCAGGTTTCATTCTCATATCTGTATGGTTTTACAGATGATGAGTGGGAGTAAGTTATTGGGAATTAGGTGATCATCCTCATTATATCGGAATTCGTTGTAATTGGTGATATTTGAGGAAATCGCCAGGGTACAGTTTTCAACCTACGACGCACAGGTTTTGAGTTGTTTAACTCAGCAGACTTATACAGAGTATTGTATATTGTCCAGTGTCCATCAGGACAAAGGGGTAGGTCCTCGTACTATGTTCTGTTTACTTATAACTTCTCTAGTATTTAGACAAGTGTTTCGTACAAATACAAGGTCTAAGTTTTGAGAAGTTGTGGGTATAAGAATAAAGTAGAGAACCAGGTATCACAAGTATCGGGATTCTTCAAAGAGATCGAAGATGTAGATTCTTGTGATTGGTATTCAGATGATAGTGATGGTTTTGAGAAACGTGTTTCTCTTTCAGGTTACTCATAATTGGATGGATTCCTAAGTTGAGTAATGCTGATTAGCCTCTTTCCATTAAAGTGATATGCACTGGAGACAGCTGCATGTTTGAATATGGTTCCAATTAAATAAGTGCCAAAGTTTCTGTATTGGATATAGAATGGATCGTACCTTAAAAGATGTTAAGGTACGGGGAGTTGTCCAGCTTATGCTTAAAACCAGACTCTGGATAACTCAGGGCACGTTTCTGTAATGGCTGTTTGTGGGTTGACCCTGGCTATGACGAGGGTTGATATTCTACCATTTGGAAGATCAATAGTGATATTGTTCTTGACTCGCCACAGTTTTAGTAAAATGGATCTTTTTCAGAAAACAGCAGTGGGAGTATGGTAGAACTGGAAGTGATTCCAGAACCGCAAACGATTACGGAAAATTTAATAGGACCTATATATTCAATCAGGTTTGACATTCCATTAGCCACTCCGCAGATATGGTGGGTAACCTCAGACACTCGAGAGGTATTTCGGTAGCGTCAAGGACGGTGACAGGGAGGTTCTTATCTACCCAGACTTGACACTACTGTTGTTCCAGGCTATGAGACCCGGTAGGAGGGTTGTTGTAGTCAGTGGGAGCGGCGGAAGTTAAGTGGGCAAGTAGCTTATGTCTATTTATAGACTTGAGCAGTTATAGCGGAGAAAGATCATCTATTTTTGATGTGACAATCATGGGTTTGACTTCAATCAGAATAGGGGATGGATCTGTTAAGAAGGTAGTAGGGTGTGATGTCATGGTATCTGGATGACATACACAGAGTGGGAAGTAAAATTCCTATACTACGATCGGTTGTACTGTGGTCGTCACACAGTTGTTTCTCCAGACAGGATATGGATCTAATATCAGACATTATGGTTTCTAGATCTATGGTTTTAGATCTGGATTTGGGTAGTTTCCCAATGTGGGTACTTTGACAGATATTCTAATGGTTTTTAGAATAGTTGACTCCTAGCATGGTGGTGTACCTGCAGATGATGGAGTCACCCTCTCTAAAGGTGTCGTATAGACTAAAGGGGAGAGGGAAGTGCATGATTGGCAGATCACTTGCTTAGGCAATTGAGTCAATCGTGAGATATCAAGTACCACACCAGATGTTGTTTTTGCACTAGATGCGATAAGTTTGTATTAATCCAATCCTGGAGAGACATAAGGAAGCAGTTTTAGAACATAAGTGGATGTTCTACGGATTTGATGACGGCATCCTCCTTCGGGAGACGATTATCATTCCAGGCTTCAAAGGTGACATGGTTGACAGAGTGATTGTCAGAGTTATAGTTTTTCCCTCTGACGAAGAGGGACAGTATTATGGACAGGTGGTCCAAAAGGATACTGTGGGTGGCATGGTGCCGGATACTGATTAGGTTCAGTGATCTATACAGTCTAAGAAGTTTGGATTTGGAGTTCATTTATGAACTAGGTCCCATCAAGTATCCAGACATATTCTAAGACAGGTATTACTCAATTCGGGAGATGGCTTTCTCCGCGAACTTGAGATTAAGAGAGATATAGAAAGAAACATCTAGGCGGATCCACTCACTGAGGCTATTTCTCGAACACAATAGTTTTACAAACGGGCTTTGTGAAACTGATTAGTAGAGGAGTTGGATGTTTGGTTTCACACGGGCTGTGAGTAGTCGACATCGTAATAATTAGCCTTGAGTGCAAGTGGGAGATTGTTGGAGATAGTGCCCTCATAGTCAATTATTGGATCGCAGGTACGTGATTGCAATGATTGCGGAGGACCTATCCCGGTAGAACAGTCTTACTCGAGATGATAGTATGCTATCTGGTTTGCCTTTATCAGTCGTGTACATGTTCAGGTGACTGATTGCATGTTACACTTTGATAGAGCCCTTAGGATCTTGCTTTACTACCAACAGTATGATGGCGATCATATATGTGAGAGTTGGGTAGTTTATATGCATATCCTTAATTGTGGTCCCTAGTCGTGGGAGTTTCGAGACAGGGCATCGATACTCCGGAGTAGACTAGTGTATACAGTCGAGACCCCGACGAGGGGCGGTGGCCGGTCTCACAAGCCACTGGTGTCAGTTGGATCACCTAAGATGTATACAGGTGCTCATTGGGTTATGAGTACACCGGACAGGACTCGCCGGGAATCTGCTAGTTAGTACTATATCTATCGTCAGATAGCAGTTCCCTGGTGACATGTGTACAGGTTAGTTCATCGACCTGAGGTCGTCATTTGTCTCGTGTGAGTTCCCACTGTGCTTTGATTTCTACCCTACCACGGCTCAAAGGAGTCGTGCAAACAGGTAGCTTTTGGGTACAGTCCCGAGCCATATGGAGGCACGTGAGCGGATCGGCAGGGGATTCGTCTCTCCCGGTATTGGGGGTGAGGTCGTGCTGTGTCTAGGAGAGCCATTACACAAAGTCCATGGCCATGGCAGGAGATTTACTGGTAGGTACTCCAGTAGTATCTCAGGGTGTTATTGGGCTACACTCCGACACGACTTATACTGCTATTGGGGGTCTGACGTTAGTAGCCCTCTAGGCGGATATGCGATACTCATTGACGAACGGACCGGACTGTATATACATTGTCACTGTTAGGCTCAGTAGGGTTTCCGGATGAGTTCGCTCATCGGCCTCCCTTGAGTTCGCTCATCGGCCTCCCTTGAGGTCAGTCCATGGGCAGCCGTTACGCATTGCTAGTGCCGCTGACGGTTTGTGGTTAAATGCCAGGGTACTGACGAGTCATTAGAGTCCCCCACAGACAGTTTCCCAAGTTCGGGCGAAACGTTGTAGAGGCCGTATGGTTTTATGGCAGGGTTCGGAAAATGCACGTGCGTTTACGCACGTGTTATTTTTCGGGCAGATAATACTGGTCGGCTTTGGTTTAAGCCGGATCCGAGTATTATATTGAGTAGGCATAATATCTTTGTCTCAGTTGCATTTGTATTCGGTCGTAATACAAGTGCGGGTATATTTATACAGATACGGGGTTATCCTGAAAGTAGTTTCAGGATCACTTTTGGAAGTTGCCAGTTTCCAGTTTTCTATCAGCCGTCTTTTAACATTCGGTTAAAGACGGATTTATCTTTTCTTGGATGAGGGTGAGTCATGCTTCTAGAAGCTTCTAGAAGGTTTTAGAAATGGAGAGGTGTCTTGTGACTCATGCTTTGATTTCTAAACATTCTTGTTTTCCTTAAGATATTCTTTTGTGTTCACATTATGATATTTTGCTTAAGGTCACCTCCTCCTCCTACCATCACCTCCCTCTTCTAAATGAATGGCCGGCCCTTTCTCTCCTCCCTCACTCTCTCATTTTGTGAAATTATGGTTGCTAAAAAGAAAAGACTAAAGTTTTGGATGCATGGAAATTTCATAGTTCATTTCTTGTTCCATTTCATTTCCATCGGCAACTTCATTTACCGATCGTCCACGGACTTGGACGAAGTGAGACAAAGTCATCTACTCATTCTCTACATCATTCTTGGTCGTCTCTTCTAGCAAACTTGATGACCGAGTTGCCTCGAGTCAGAGGCGGGAGCCCGTTTAAAGAATTAGTGATCTGGTGCCACCTGGACGAGCAGATCGGAGATCGACGAGATCGGAGCAGCCGCAACGGAGCGTGGGATGATGGTTAAAGAACGAAGGACTCGGATCGTTCGGTACAACCTTTCTACACTCTTTACAGTTTGTTAGTTTAGCAATAATGGCAGATCCGGGTTAAAGTATACGATAGCGCCAGTTAAAAAGTTTTTGTTCCGCATTTGGCGTCTGTAGACGGCCGGGGCGCTAGCGTAGACTTACATGTACGTAACGGTCTCCAGGTAGATGCTGATAAGAAGACTGATGAGGAGAACCCATCCGAACTCCTACTGAGCCTGAATGTGACAGTCAATGTACAGTTCGGTCTGTTCGTCTGAGAATATCGCATGGCGGGCCTAAGGGGGCGGTAAATGTCAGTCCCCTAATAACGGTACAAGTCATGTCGGAGTATAGCCCAGAACACCCTGAGATAACACTGGAAACCTACCAGTATATCTCGCTTGCCCTGGCCAGGAACGACTATGTGTAATGGCTCTCCTTGACACAGCGTGATATCAACTCCCAATACCGGGAGAGACGAATCCTGTCTAACCGTCACTGCCTCCAAGTGCTTCGGGACTGCACCCAACTACTATCTGTTTGCACGACTCCTTTGAGCCGTGGTAGGGTAGTAATCAAAGTTCAGTGGGAACACACTCGAGGCGAAGCGACAGTGTCAAGTCAGCGGACTAAGCTGTACTCATGTCACCTGGGAACTAATAACTGACGATAGGTATAGTACCAACCAACAGTTCCCGATGAGTCCTGTCCAGTGTACTCATAACCTAACGAGCACCCGCATACTATCTCAAGTACGACGTACTGACGGCTGTGGGACAGACCGTCTCCCCTGCTAGGATGAGAAGCGCATACGCTAGTCTACTCCGGAGTATCGATGCCCTGTCTCGATAATCCTACGACTAGGGACCTGTATAAGGATGTGCTTGTAGATTACCCAGCCCCTACTAGTGTGACTGCCATCACAACACTGGTAATCAAGCAAAGATCCTAAGGGCTCCACTAATGTGTATAGGCGATATGCTAAAAGAAACACATGCACAAATTAAAGTAGAAACAAACCAAGTAGCATACTACCATTTCGAGCAAGATTGTCTATTCAACTGTGAATATCCCAAGCTTCCATCAAGTAATATACAAACTAGTATGATACAGTAATGGCCTCTAGGGCATATACACTAACAATCTCCCACTTGCACTAAGGCCATGTACTGGCGTATCGAAGATCTATCATCTCGATCAGCCTCTTAAACTAAGTCTGGGGTAAGGCCTTCGTGAATGGATCTGCAGTGTTTTCTTCCGTAGCAACCCTCCGGACCTCGATCTCCCGGCGATCCACGATCTCCCTGATCAGGTGATACCGCCTCAAGATGTGTCTGGACTTCTGATGGGACCTGGGTTCCTTCGCTAAAGCTATAGCCCTGTTGTTGTCACAATACAGAGGTATTGGATCAACAATGGACGGAACCACCTGAAGTTCTGTCAAGAACTTCCTCATCCAGACGGCTTCTTTTGCGGCATCAGATGCAGCGATATATTCCGCTTCCATCGTCGAGTCAGCAACGGTTTCCTGTTTGGAACTCTTCCAACACACCGCCCCTCCATTGAGGGTAAAGACATAACCCGACATGGACTTGGAATCATCCTTGTCACTCTGGAAGCTGGAGTCAGCAAAGGCCTCGATCTGGAGGTCTTTTCCACCATACACCAAGAACATCTCCTTAGTCCTTTTCAGGTACTTGAGAATGTTCTTTACCGCTATCCAGTGCTTCTCCCCAGGGTTTGACTGATACCGGCTTACCACACTCAGTGCATAAGCTACATCTGGTCTGGTACACAACATCGCATACATTATAGAGCCTACCGCAGAAGCGTAGGGTATAATTGACATGCGATCCCTTTCCAAATCAGTCTTGGGAGACATCTCTTTGGAGAGGGTGATCTCGTGACAAGCCAGTAAATTACCGCGCTTAGAATCTTCCATACTGAATCTTTTCAGTATGGTGTCGATGTACCTGGACTGTGAAAGTCCCGATATCCTCTTGGATCTATTACGATGGATCCGGATCCCCAGAATGTAAGAGGCATCACCCAGGTCTTTCATGGAGAACCTGTGTGACAAGAACCTTTTGACAGATTGTAGCATAGGAATGTCATTTCTTATCAAGAGAATGTCATCCACGTATAAAACGAGGAATACGACAGTTCATGCTACAATTTTACTATAGATGCATGGTTCATCTGGATTTTTGATAAAGCCAAAATCTTTGACTGTCTCATCAAAACAGATGTTCCAACTCCGCGATGCCTGCTTTAGTCCATAAATGGACTTAAGCAACTTGCACACTTTTCCGCTGATCCCACTTTGAATGAAACCCTCTGGCTGGTCCATATAGACACACTACTCTAAATTTCCATTTAGAAAAGCGGTCTTTACGTCCATCTGCCAAATCTCATAATCGTGGAAGGCAGTAATGGCAAGAAGGATCCGAATGGATTTCAGCATAGCCACTGGAGAAAAGGTTTCGTCATAGTCCAAACCAGGTTTTTGACGAAAACCCTTTGCAACAAGTCTAGCCTTATAAGTCTCAACCTGTCCATCTACACCAATCTTCCTCTTGAAGATCCACTTGCATCCTACGGGTTTTACCCCATCTGGAGCAACGTCCAAAGTCCATACTTTGTTGGTGTACATGGACTCCATTTCGGTCCGCATTGCATCCAGCCATCTTACCGAGTCAACGCTCTGAATAGCCTGCTGGAGGCTAGTCGGCTCATCACTATCAATGATGCAATCCTCTCTATCCCCGTCTATGAGAAAACCGTAGTATCTCTCGGGTGGATGAGACTGCCTACTACTCCTGCGGAGCGGCGTAGGAATGTCCTGTTCTTTCGAACCCTCTGGTTCTTCTAAGATTTCAGTAATAGCTCGTGGTTCTGGAATTTCTTCCAGTTCTATTGCGCTCCAACTTATCTGATTTTCCAAAAACTCAGTTTCCAAGAAATGGGCATGACGAGAAACAAAAACCTTTTGTTCCTCTTCGCAATAGAAGAAATATCCCTTGGAGTTCTTTGGATATCCCACAAACTTGCACTGTACTGAGCGTGCCTCGAGTTTGTCCGCATGCTTCTTTTTGACAAAAGCTGGACATCCCCATGTCTAAATATGCTTAAGATAGGGTTTCTTCCCACTCCACATCTGATATGGTGTGGTAGGCACTGTCTTAGTTGGAACTCGGTTCAAAAGGTATGCAGCTGATTCAGTGCATATCCCCAGAATGATCGCGGCAACTCAGCGTTACTCATCATGGAACATACCATATCCAATAGGGTTCGGTTCCGTCTCTCCGATACACCGTTATGCTGCGGAGTGTATGGAGGAGTAAGCTGAGAGAGAATTCCATTCTCTTTTAGGTAATCCAGGAACTCGGCACTCAAGTATTCACCACCTCGATCAGATCTCAGTGTCTTGATACTTTTGCCTGTTTGTTTTTCTACTTCATTCTTATATTCCTGGAATTTTCCAAAGGCTTCAGATTTATGTTTCATTAAGAAAACATATCTGTACCTTGAAAAGTCATCCGTAAAAGTAATGAAGTAAGAATAACCGCTTCGCGCATGTGTAAATATTGGACCGCACACATCGCTGAGTACGAGTCCCAAGAACTCGCTCGCTCTTACTCCTTGTCCAGTGAACGGAGTCTTTGTCATCTTTCCTTTGAGACAGGATTGACAAGTTGCATATGATTGATATTCGAACGGATCCAAATATCCTTCTGTATGCAACTTCGTCAACCTTCTCTCATTGATGTGACCCAGTCTACAATGCCATAAGAAAGCATGATTTATTTCTGGTGACTTTCTTTTGTGTGTATTCTGGACATTGAAAATCTGTGGTTAGTTTAATACGTATATACCATTGCTTAATGTACCTGACCCAATCAGAACTTGATTAAGGTGAATGTTTACAACATTGCTTACAAATGCAAATTCATAACCTTCTTTAGACATTAAAGATACAGATATGATATTACAAGTTACATTGGGTACAAAATAACAATCCCGTAAAACCAAAACATGTCCATCTGACAATCCCAAGTGATAGTCCCCCACGGACTCAGCATCCATGCCAGCTCCGTTTGCAACTCTGAGGGTCATATCACCTGCCTTCAAAACCCTACGCTTTCTCAGTGCCTGCAAAGAATTACAGATATGAGATCCTGATCCGGTATCCAATACCCAGGAAGTAGAGTTTATTGATAGACAATTTTCAATAACACACACACCTGAAGCCGAAGCCGCAACTTGCTTCAGGTCCTGGTTTCTGGCCTTCCAAGCCCTGCAATCCCTTTTCCAGTGTCCACTCTTGTGACAGTAAAAGCACTCTTCTTTTCCCACAAGCTTTCCCGCTACCTTTGTTGCTTTTGCCTTTCCCTTCGTTTCCATTTTACTAACACCGCCCCTTGGTTTGGTGGGGGCTTTCTTCTTCTTTCCCTTGGCTTTCGCCTTGGACCTAGAAGAGGAAGGTCCTCCAACAAATAAAGTAGATGTTTCCCTACCTTTCTGTAGGGTGCCCTCTGCTCTCCTCAACATGTTGAGGAGTTCTGAAAGTTCAACTTCTTTTCCTTGCATGTTGAGGTTTAGGATAAACTGGGCGTAAGTGAAAGGAAGGGACTGGAGAATCAAGTCCGTATAGAGCTCGTTCTCTAACGTGGTCCCAAGGTCCGCGAGCTCTTCAATGAAGCCAATCATCTTAAGCACGTGTTCCGCTACCGATGATCTGACGGCCAATCTCGCCGAAAACGACTTTTTCGAGACTTCGTATCTGGCGATACGGGATTGCTCTCCATACAGATCCTTACTATGGAGAAATATGGATTCGAGGTCCATATTCTCGTGCCTCCTCTGATGTTCATTGTCCATAGAGGCAAGCACGAGGCACTTGGCCTTCACGCAGTCGATCTCCCAGGTTTTACGGATTTCCTTATCCGCGACGCTGGAAGTGGGACCTGGGACAGGGGGAGCTTTGGTGGTAAGGAGATACCCCAACTTGTCGAAAGTGATTGTCATTTTGACATTCCTGAGCCAATCTTTGTAGTTTGGCCCTGTCAGTATATTTTTATCTAGTAATAACTTAAGTCCGGTCATGATGATTGGTCGCTACAATTAGGGGAGAGAGAAGAAACACTTTAGCATGATGCTCTTGCAAGTTTAGAGTGGTTTTTAGTTTGTCTAAACAGGATGGCTCCCACTGTTTCTCGAATCCCTCCTAAAACCAAAAAGGAAGAATTAGTCGGGATCAATCTCACCGTACAATACTTGCTTAACCGTTCAGCCAGGCCGGTGTTGGTACTTCAAGGGAGGTTTTCCAACGCTTTCGCGAAGTTCCTTAATTAAAGAACCTCTTTTCCCTGGGGGCGTAGCCCCGCTAACACCTTTCTAGACACCTACTTGGTTTATAGCATTGATCGTTAAGTGAGAAAGTTCCCGAGGAGTGGCATAGACTCACAGTAAGATCGGGATCTAAATATCATCGCGTGATAAAACTGAAGAAATCCTACCAGAATCATCACACTCCAAATGGTATGCAGCGCTAGCAAGTTTCAGTTTCTTTAGAAACTCCCGATGTGGTTTTTTGCCCCATGCTCTTATGACCTTGACTTTGGCCAACAAATCATAAGTCACATGTCAAGTTCTACCCGTCATTCTCCAGGTTAATTTGAACCCACCCGTACCTACCCTTGACTTTGGCCAACAAGGAAGTACGACTGTCTCAAACCAACGCATCTATCTATGCTGCATATGAATATCCAATAGCTACCAATCACTGTGCCTTGACTTTGGCCAACAAACACAGCTTGAATACTAATGACTATCCATATGAAATGACGGAGGGCTACGAATGGTTTTGGCGAAACCGTGAACGTAGTGAACTTGATATAATCGATGGAACGTGATAGCTTTTAAAATGAGTGGCTTAAGCTCCGCATTTAAAAGTTGTTTTTGAAAAGAAACCGAGTGGTTTTGAAATTGTTCCAACGACTTTACTTTGGTTTATTTTCTTGCATTAATTTAATGCGTCCCATCATTTAATCCTACCATTGTAGAAAACAACGAAAATATGACGTACGCTTATGCCATCCGCATTCGCCACGGGGCCCCGTCATTACCCGTTAGGTTACTTAACTAACGACAGAGCGGGGGCTGGACTAGCGCGGATGCAAAATATAAGCAACGCCTAAATAGATATCATATATAGATATATACATTCGTCAGATGCAATGATAGCCATTCCAAATCACAGATGAACACATTGGATATACTAGGAATCCGCGTTTCGTTCGAGCCTGCAACGAAAAGCGGATTACATGGTCGCGATGAATAGCCAAGACCCCACCCTAGACCCCTATGGGTGCGGCAAACTACCCGCCAAGTACCCGAAGCGAAGCAACCTCCCTCAACAACGTAAGTAGGCCACTCGGCACTTCTAGATACCCGGTAGTTTGTGCACCCCACCTTGGGTCTATCCTAGGAGCAAAAACAGTAAAAGAAATAATATACAATGGCGGCTACAACCTCATCCCGGATGTGCGGCCATACAAATAATATTACATCAGTTACAAATTATATGAATTGAAAGATAAAGAAAACTCTCATCTCACAACCCCCCGGCTATTCATCCGCGACAATCCAACGAATTCATATACACAAACCATCAACATTACAGATCACAGATATGTATAACCCCCACTAATCGACTTATAGCGATTAGCAGACGTTCAATACATATATCACATCACAGATATAACCCGTTAGCTAAAGTCTATAGAAGTTCGATCAAAATACGGATTTGTAACCACCCCAAACACAAATTTGTTTTCTGGAAAATCTGGGCAAAAAAAACATATTCCAAAAAACCCAAAACTGCACACTGAGTATACTGCAGGAAAAATGAGCCACGGCCGAGTCAACTCGGCCGCGGATCCGCGGCAAGAAGCATGTTCTTACCGCGGTTCCGCAGTGAGTTGGTCGACTTGCTTGCTCGTTTTTCTTCTGTGTTCATTTAAAACCCTGAGCCGATTATTGGTATGTGTCAAATTATTTTTAGAGCAGTAAAAAAATCGACAGAAAGTTTAAATTTCGGGCATGTTTCGTGATTTTTTCTCCGATCGAACTTCTAGTTACTTTGCTAACATGTTAGATAGTGTTTAGCCTGGCTCTGATACCACTGTAAGTCCACGTTACCCGTCCCGGTTCTTTCGGGGTTGCGGAAATGGTGAAAAACGATTTTTCGGTGAAGGGTAACATGGACTAGAAACCGGATCTTTGCTAAACAAACTATCTAACAACCTAACTAAAAGTTTAACTACTATGTTAGGGGTTATACCTAATCTTGAACTCCTTCTCTTCGACTCCTTGTAGTGGTCGGATCGGCCTCACCTCGTCGTCTTCTTGTGCCGAAGATGGATCCACCCGAAAGCTTCTACCTTTGGCTCCTTCCTCAATCGAGAGGAAACTAAAATCCTTAGCTTGCTAGACCTTGAACTTTAGAGTGGGTAGAGAAGTGTTTTTAGGGTTTTATCTCAATGGTTCTTGTTTCTCAACTCATGAGACAAGAGAACCATGAGCAAGAGGAAGAGGGAGAGCTTGGATGAGAGAGAGTGGAAATAATAGAATGAGAAAGACTTTTACAACCATGCTCTCAAAAACAAAAATAATCATGATAACAATAGTAATCAAGTATTTTGTGATGGTTCATATCAATGGCATTATCATTTAATGCATTTTGTAAACAACAAACAAGCAAAAGTCATAGCCATGAAATGATAGCCATTGAAATGATGATGGTCAACAAGTCCAACCTAGTCAACCGGTCAACAAAGTCAACAAAAGTCAAACTTTCAACCCAACCATGGCACAATAATACTTAATTAATATTATTATTAATCATATTTCTTATTCTCATTAAGGTTTAGAAAAAGTCAGCAGTCAACAACCCTAATGAGAATCCTCTGCCTCTGTCTCTGTCAACCGTGCACGGACTGCTGAACGGTCCGCAAACCTTCCTGAAACGATTCAGCTTGCTGCTGGATCAGCTCGGTCTGCCTCTTTTGATTCTGCAGCATTCCCCGTATCACTACAAGCATAGCGGCTTCGTAAACACGCCTTTAGTACGTCTTCAGATTCTTGTCTGCCATACTCCTGAAATCAAAACACCCAAGATTAGCATGATAACAGATTCAAATTATAAATCAAGGCTAGAACTCCAAGTTACTTAAATAGAGTACCGCATTGTAACTATGCCGCGGTATCATAGCCACAATTACATAACTCCACCCAAGTCGCCTAAGTCCTAGAGATAACAAGGAATCAGGTTTCGAGTCGATATGCAAAAGAAGTTTGCACATCATAAAAGATTAATTAGGAAGAACTTGATTCAAGAACGGTAAAGCGGCAAGGTGGCAGGACATGTTTCCTAAACACGGGTATTCTGATTCATGTATTGGGTACAATACCCAACTACAAAAAGAATCAACCCGACTAACCCATGGCTCTGATACCAAAAGAACCATGTCACGCCCCGCTTCCCAGAGTACGCTAAATTGGGCACGTGACATAGCCAACCATGCTACCTGTGGGTAGGAAGTATCCATCCACAGTCACATTACGGCTGTAGAGATATCAAGAACAAAATAAAACTATCTAAAACATGTCCATAAGCCAAGATAACATGAGTCAAGAATAATAAAATGCGGAAGCAAAAGATCCAATACAAAATAACTGGAATGTATGTCCCATAATGCGGGCTCACATCAGGAATAAAATGCAGGAAATAAAGAACTAACTACTACCGACACCTCACAGCTCAGCCTGCTGGCTGAAGTACTCCTGCTCGGCCTGCAGCAACGGTACAGAATCTGGGCCATGCAAAACCCAGACGTCAGCGCGTCATGTCATCAAGTAATAAAATATGAACAGAGTAACAGGCAATGCCAATATAAACATGAATGAAAAGCAGGTGTAACAGTAATATAAATTAGGCACTGCAGGGTAGTGTGCAGTGAGTAAACTAAACTGTTCTATTGGGTTTTTCTACTCTATAGTCTTTGAAATCAAATTGATGAATCATCGATGTAACTCAATAGTATCCCGTGCATGCCCGGGACCACGGTCTACAGACTCTCGGGCTGAAACCGAGACGTGCCGCTAGGCAGTAAAAGGTAGCAGGTACAGACGAGTGATGTCAGCATCATCACTCCGGGGCTGGCCTAGCCCATAAGACTGATCAGAACAGGTATCGAACTGTTGAGTTACAAGTCAGGTTTCACCTTTGATTTCCCCATACCCCCAAGTTATACGTGTTCAAGTCAGGTATTCAGTAATCAAGAACTAATGCCAACACAGGATCAGGTAAGAGCAGGTTTGACTGGATAGACATCAGGAACGGTCCGTGAGGACTACATGTCAGGTTTGTTGGCATTAGACACAAGATCAGGTAACGGGTCAAGTCAAGTAGTGTACGGTACCATGTCGGGTTAATCTATATGTATGTAGCAAGTCATGTCAAGGTGTAAACGATATCATGGGTATGCTCATAATCAGCTAGCATACTCAGGGTTATAATAATCAAGCATGGTTATCAACAACATGATCTAAGCAATGAGTTAAGCAATAAAGCAGATTTTATTTATTTAACTATACAGTTATCAATTGTGTTTAACAGACAGTGTCAGCATAATGTGAATACAGTATGATAGATGTAAATGCTGAAACAGATTAATAAATATTGAGTGATCCATGGATGCGACGACATGTATAATCTGTTTAATGAATACAGTTGTAATTAGACCGGTTAAAGTTGCATATAGGTGTCTGATAGGCTAAACTGGAAAAAGGTATCATAGCAATAAACAAATGTGATCTATCATGTACATGTGATTGTTAGATGTAAATAATTAGATGCAAGATTAAGTTTCACGTTTGGAATCATGAAATGTATAACGGAACTTTACACGGTTAACTTGAAATCCATTTCATTCGATTCTAATTAGAGATTTGACAGGAAATAAGTAATTTAGCATTTGAATAGTTTATTATTGCATGTAGCAAGCTTCACTTGCCTCGATGGGTCGCGAAACGGAAAACGGAACATTACGCGTCGGCGGGGAAAACTCGCGACGCGCGCACGGTTCACGGAAAGAACCCAAACGACGAACAGTGGAGCCATACGGGTCAGGGTTCCTTGCTAGATCGTCGGGAAACGTCGCCGGCACGGTCGGATTCCGGCCAAATACAACAACAGTGAACACAAAATATTCAAGAATGCATGAAAAAGAGAAAAGAAGAATTAAAAAGAAAGAAGGGAAGGAGGATGGAGAAGAGGGTGCTCACGATGATCTGTAGAGGGGTTGAGATCGTCGACTGCGTTGACGGAGCTCCGACGATGTACCTGCAGTGACCACCGGTAGTTCAAGACCAGATCTGAAAAGAAAAGAAGGAAGAAGAAGAAGAAGAAGAAGAAGAAGGGATAGGTAAAGCTCACTAGGGTTTGTACGAAGGCCGGAGCACGGAGACGAGGCCACTGGCGGTGACAAATCCGGCGGTGCAGCGTGCAGGGGCCACGGCTGCAGGTGCAGGGTGCACGGAAGAGGAAGATGAGGATGTGGAGGTGACGAGGGCGAGGTGGCGACGAAGTCTACGATGATGGCGTCGGCGCTGGGGCAACGGCGATGGAAGACTAGACGGCTAGGGTTTTCAAGGGTTGGGTTCTGTTGGTTTTCGAAGGAGGAAGGAAAAGATTTATAAAGAAGAAGAGAGAGAGAGAGAAGACGCGGGGAAAGAGAGAGAGAGATCGAGAGTTGAGAGAAGAGGAGAGAGACAGAGAGGTAGAGAGAGATCGAGAGGAGAGAGAAACTGGGGAAGAGAAAGAAAATTGTCTCATAGTGCCCGCGAGAAAGAGAGAGAGAAGAGAAAGAAAGAGAAGGAGAAAGGAGAAAGATAAAGGGATACGGTGGGGCCCGAGAGGTTTAAGTGGATTGTGATTGGCTCGTGGCCAACCAAAGAAAAGAAAGAGGAAGATTTGTGGGGGTGCACAGTTAGGAAAACTTTTTAAAAAGATTTTAAGAAAATGGGAAATTATTTTCTGGGTTGAGAATTCAATTTCGTTGGTTTTTAAAATATTAGAAAATAGGATTTGGCGCAAATGCAAAATATTTCAGAATTGCGCCCGGGTCGGGTCTGAAAACTTGAATTCGAAAAACGAAAATTATTGGCGGGTTCCAAAAATTAAAATGAAGTATTTTACAATTAAAAAGCATACCCCCAAGAACGGACGCACGTGCGTGCGTGTAACCGTCCAAACACGTCCATTTCACTGAACGGGACGAGAACACGATGCAAGGACGCTACCGCAGGGTTAGGGGTGTCAAGCAGGCTATGACAAGTATTTTTAATTTTATTTTAAAAGACTTAAATTGTTATATGCAGAATTTGAATTGTCTGGGTAAATTTATAACTAGCCACAAACAAAATCAGGATAATGAACTGAATACTACACACCACACATACGGAAACAGAAACTTGTAGAACTGGACTCGGTTGTTACATTATACCCAACTACAAAAGAATTTCGTCCTCGAAATTCCAAGAATACAAGGATGGACGAAAATCGAACTACAAGAAAAGATGAGGATACTTCTGCCGGATTTCATCTTCTCGTTCCTAAGTTGACTCTTCATGTGAGCGATTACCCCAAAAAACAAGTACAAGATGGATAACCTTGTTCTTAAGAACCTTTTCCCTTCGATCCACAATTTCAACCGGTCGCTCCTCAAAAGTCAAGTTTTCTCGTACCGTCAGCTCCGAATGATCCAATACATGCGTTTCATCTCGAACGTACTTACGGAGTTGAGATACGTGAAACACATCGTGCACATTCGCCAAGGACTGCGGTAACGCCAAACGGTACGCTCCTTCACCAACACGCTCCAAAATCTCAAAGGGTCCAACAAATCGAGGACTGAGCTTTCCTCGACTTCCAAAACGAATCACCCCTCTAGTCGGTGATATCTTCAAGAATACCAAATCACCCACGGCGAACTCTAGGGGTCTTCTCGACGTATCTGCCCAACTCTTCTGTCGGTCTTGAGCTGCTTTCATATGATTTCTGATAGTGTTAACTTTCTCTACTGTCTGCACAACCAAATCTGGTCCCAACAATCTTCGTTCACCGACATCGTTCCAGCAAACAGGTGAACGGCATTTGCGACCATACAAAGCTTCAAATGGAGCCATCTGAATAGTTGCCTGGAAACTGTTGTTGTAAGAAAACTCCACCAAATGTAGATGATCCTCCCAAGAACCCTTGAAGTCCAACATGCACGCTCTCAACATATCTTCAAGAGTTTGGATCGTTCTCTCCGATTGACCATCAGTTTGAGGATGATAAGCTGTGCTAAACTTCAATCGAGTCCCCAGACTTTCCTGTAAACTCCTCCAGAAGTGTGATAAGAACCGAGTGTCCCGATCGGACACGATGCTTACCGGTACTCCATGCAATCTTACAATCTCCTGCATGTACCGCTCTGCCAAAGTTTCTGTTGATTGACCAACCCGAAAAGGAATAAAATGAGCTGCCTTGGTCAAACGATCAACAATCACACATACTGCATTGTTGCCTTTTGGACTCCGCGGTAGAGCTGTCACGAAATCCATGGTTATATGTTCCCACTTCCACTGAGGAATTGGAAGTGGTTGCAATAAACCAGCAACCCTTTGGTGTTCAGCCTTAACTTGCTGACACACCAAGCACTTTTCCACAAAGCGAGCGATCTCCCGTTTCATACCTTCCCACCAGAAATGCTGTCGTAAGTCTCGGTACATCTTCGTGCCTCCTGGATGTACGGAATAAGCTGAACTGTGTGCCTCCTTCATAAGCCCTTCGTGAATAGCCTTTGGCACACACAAACGGCTACCGTATCTCAACGAACCATCTTCATGTATCAATAAATCTGGTCGTAGTCCAGCTTCAACCTGTTCTCGAAACTTTTGCAATCTAGGATCCTGCGATTGCACTGCTTTAATATTCTCGATCAACGACGAATGTACTTGCAGCTGCATCAACTGTCCCGAAGAATGCGGTAGCACAACCTCCAAATCAAATCTTCGAAAGTCTTCAACGAGTTCTTTCTTCGTAGTCAACATCTGAATTGCTGGTAACCGACTGAGCGCATCCGGTACAACATTAACTTTTCCCGGATGGTACTTAAGATCAAGATCGTAGTCAGCCATCAGCTCTAGCCATCTACGCTGCCTCATATTAAGCTCCTTCTGTGTGAACACATACTTCAAGCTCTTATGATCCATGAAAACTTCGACCCTTTCGCCCAAAAGGTAATGTCTCCAAATCTTCAAAGCGAAAATCACAGCCGCAAGCTCCAAATCGTGAGTTGGGTAATTCTTCTCATGGGTCTTCAACTGTCTCGATGTGTACGCTATAACATTCCCATGTTGCATCAAAACGCATCCCAATCCTTTCCCAGATGCGTCGCTGTGTATCACCAATCCTCCGGAATTGTCTGGCACGGTCAGAATAGGGGCGGTTATCAATTTCTACTTCAACGTCTCAAAAGCTGACGCACATCTATCCGTCCACGTAAAAGGTACCTCCTTGCGCGTAAGCTTAGTTAACGGCTCTGCCAGACAGCAAAGTTCTCCACAAATCTTCTGTAATACCCGGCGAGTCCAAGAAAACTTCTTATCTCTGCAACATTCTTTGGAATCGGCCAATCTCGAACTGCGGCAATCTTTTCGGGATCGACGGCGATTCCATTGCCAGACACAACATGCCCCAAAAACTTTACTTCTTCCAGCCAAAACTCACACTTACTCGTCTTTGCATAGAACTTCTCCTGTCTCAACGTCTGCAGTGCGATCTTCAAATGCTCAGCATGCTCTTCAAAACTCTTCGAGTAAACCAGAATATCGTCAATGAACACCATAATAAACTGGTCCAAGAATGGTGAAAAGATTCGGTTCATCAAGTCCATGAATATCGCCGGTGCATTCGTTACTCCGAAGGGCATCACTAGGTACTTGTAATGTCCATACCGAGTTCGGAACGCCGTCTTGCAAATATCTTATGCTTTCACTCGGACCTGATGATATCCGGATCGTAAATCCAGTTTCGAGAATACCCTCGCGCCACTAAGCTGCTCAAAAAGTTCGCCAATGCGAGGGATCGGGTACTTGTTCTTAATAGTCACCCGGTTTAATTCTCGATAGTCGATGCACATTCTTCTCGTGCCATCCTTCTTCTTGACTAGAAAAACTGGAGCTCCCTAGGCGAGTTACTGCTTCGAATCCAACCTTTCTCAAGCAATTCAGCAACATGTTTCTTGACTTCTTCCAATTCTACTGGTGCCATTGGATAATACGCTTTAGATACTGGCGTTGCACCAGGAATAAGATCAATTGCGAACTCCACGTATCGCTTCGGCGGTAAACCCGATATATCTTCAAACACGTCCATAAAATCGCGAACGACAGCTGGCTCTTCACTCCCATCAGCCTCCATTGATGCAAGAATATTATTTGTCGGCCTAGCCCTAAACTCGACTGGCCCGACAGAACTGCTTCCTCCAGTGAAGGTAAACTCGGGATGTCCGGGAATCTGGAAAATTACTTTCTTTGCCCTATAATCAATGTGAGCGTAGAAAGTGCCAAGAAAATCCATTCCCAATACGACTTCGTAGCTGCCCGTATCAATTACCAAGAAATCTGCAAAAAGCTCCCGTCCGTAAACAACAACTGCACAATCTTTACATTCCCTAATAGATATGATTTTCCCATTCCCAGTGTGTATGTCCCAAAAGCTAGACAGGGTCGTGCAGGTAATCGAGTGTGTAGCTATAAACTTGGACGACATAAAACAATGGGATGCACCAGAATCAAATAACGCTAATGCGGGAAAACCATGAACGAGTAGAATACCTGAAACAACTTCTCCCGAAGCCTTAGCTTCCTCAGCCATCAAGGTAAAAGCTCGAGCCTGATTAGGTCCTTGAGTCAGCTGCTTCTGTCCCTGGAACGGTTTCTGCGGAGGTTTCTTAATATCATCCCTCATACGAAGCTTCGACGGACAAGCGCCGACAGAGTGATCTGCCGCTCCACAAACTAAACAGAGTCCCTGCCTCCTTCGACACTCCTTTTGCACGTGTCCAAGTAAATGGCAGTAGTCACAAATCATGCTCCTTCTTTGATAACCGACAACAGGCTTCTTCATCGGTGTTACACCACGACGGTCCACTGGAATACCACTGCGACCATGAGCTCGATTTGGTACAAATGCCGGTTTCCTTACCGCAACTGCTGTCTGCTGTAAACTCCCAGTCTTTCCAGATAAGCTCTGCTGTTCTCGTGCTGCCGTAAGTACCTGTGAGAAAGTGGTCAAACCCAGGGAGACAATCTGCCTCTGGATGTCCACATCCAAGCTGCGCATGAACCTCCTTGCCCTGTCTGCATCATCAGCAACTAAAGGTCCAGCGAATCTACTGAGCCGGGTCCACTCAGCTGCATGTACATCTACGGGTGCACCATTCTGCTTCAAACCGATGAACTTCTCTTCCATTTCCTCCCGTGCAGTCTGCGGGAAGAACTTTTCCAGGAAACTCTTCGAAAAATCGGCCCACTTGATCGGCTTGGGCAAACGGGTCTCCTCCACAAGCCACCACTCACGGGCGTAGTCCACTAACTAAATGCGCACCACATCCACCCTTTTCTCATCTGGAATCTGTGCCGCAATAAGTAAGTTCTCCGTGTTAACTAGCCACTGCTCTGCTGGCAACGGCTCCTCCAAACCGGTAAAGACAGACGGACCCAAACGCCTGAAATCTGCTACGGTCCCCACTCGATCGACTGGTTTAGCTCCAACATTGATCACGGACTGCTGAACGGTCCGCAAACCTTCCTGAAACGATTCAGCTTGCTGTTGGATCAGCTCGGTCTGCCTCTTTTGATTCTCCAGCATTCCCCGTATCACTCCAAGCATAGCGGCTTCGTCAACACGCCTTTGGTACGTCTTCAGATTCTTGTCTGCCATACTCCTGAAATCAAAACACCCAAGATTAGCATGATAACAGATTCAAATTATAAATCAAGGCTAGAACTCCAAGTTACTTAAATAGAGTACCGTATTGTAACTATGCCGCGGTATCATAGCCACAATTACATAACTCCACCCAAGTCGCCTAAGTCCTAGAGATAACAAGGAATCAGGTTTCGAGTCGATATGCAAAGGAAGTTTGCACATCGTAAAAGATTAATTAGGAAGAACTTGATTCAAGAACGGTAAAGCGGCAAGGTGGCTGGACATGTTTCCTAAACACAGGTATTCTGATTCATGTATTGGGTACAATACCCAACTACAAAAAGAATCAACCCGACTAACCCATTGCACTGATACCAAAAGAACCATGTCACGCCTCGCTTCCCAGAGTACGCTAAATTGGGCATGTGACATAGCCAACCATGCTACCTGTGGGTAGGAAGTATCCATCCACAGTCACATTACGGCTGTAGAGATATCAAGAACAAAATAAAACTATCTAAAACATGTCCATAAGCCAAGATAACATGAGTCAAGAATAATAAAATGCGGAAGCAAAAGATCCAATACAAAATAACTGGAATGTATGTCCCATAATGCGGGCTCACATCAGGAATAAAATGCAGGAAATAAAGAACTAACTACTACCGACACCTCACAGCTCAGCCTGCTGGCTGAAGTACTCCTGCTCGGCCTGCAGCAACGGTACAGAATCTGGGCCATGCAAAACCCAGACGTCAGCGCGTCATGTCATCAAGTAATAAAATATGAACAGAGTAACAGGCAATGCCAATATAAACATGAATGAAAAGCAGGTGTAACAGTAATATAAATCATGTAGTGCAGGGTAGTGTGCAGTGAGTAAACTAAACTGTTCAATTAGGTTTTTCTACTCTATAGTCTTTGAAATTAAATTGATGAATCATCGATGTAACTCAATAGTATCCCGCGCATGCCCGGGGACACGGTCGACAGACTCTCGAGCTGAAACCGAGACGTGCCGCTAGACAGTAAAAGGTAGAAGGTACAGACGAGTGATGTCAGCATCATCACTCCGGGGCTGGCCTAGCCTGTAAGACTGATCAGAACAGGTATCGAACTGTTGAGTTACAAGTCAGGTTTCACCTTTGATTTCCCCATACCCCCAAGTTATAGGTGTTCAAGTCAGGTATTCAGTAATCAAGAACTAATGCCAACACAGGATTAGGTAAGAGCAGGTTTGTCTGGATAGACATCAGGAACGGTCCGTGAGGACTATATGTCAGGTTTGTTAGCATTAGACACAAGATCAGGTAACGGGTCAAGTCAAGTAGTGTACGGTACCATGTCGGGTTAATCTATATGTATGTAGCAAGTCATGTCAAGGTGTAAACGATATCATGGGTGTGCTCATAATCAGCTAGCATACTCGGGGTTATAATAATCAAGCATGGTTATCAACAACATGATCTAAGCAATGAGTTAAGCAATAAAGCAGATTTTATTTATTTAGCTATACAGTTATCAATTGTGTTTAACAGACAGTGTCAGCATAATGTGAATACAGTATGATAGATGTAAATGCTGAAACAGATTAATAAATATTGAGTGATCCATGGATGCGACGACATGTATAATCTGTTTAATGAATACAGTTGTAATTAGACCGGTTAAAGTTGCACATGGGTGTCTGATAGGCTAAACTGGAAAAAGGTATCATAGCAATAAACAAATGTGATCTATCATGTACAGGTGATTGTTATATGTAAATAATTAGATGCAAAATTAAGTTTCACGTTTGGAACCATGAAATGTCTAACGGAACATTACACTGTTAACTTGAAATCCATTTCTTTCGATTCTAATTAGAGATTTGACAGGAAATAAGTAATTTAGCATATGAATAGTTTATTATAGCATGTAGCAAGTTTCACTTGCCTCGACGGGTCGCGAAACGGAAAACGGAACGTTACGCGTCGGCGGGAAAAACTCGCGACGCGTGCACGGTTCACGGAAAGAACCCAAACGACGAACAGTGGAGCCACACGGGTCAGGGTTCCTTGCTGGATCGTCGGGAAACGTCGCCGGCACGGTCGGATTCCGACCAAATACAACAACAGTGAGCACAAAATATTCAAGAATGCATGAAAAAGAGAAAAGAAGAATTAAAAAGAAAGAAGGGAAGGAGGATGGAGAAGAGGGTGCTCACGATGATCTATAGAGGGGTTGAGATCGTCGACTGCGTTGACGGAGCTCCGACGATGTACCTGCAGTGACCACCGGCAGTTCAAGACCAGATCTGAAAAGAAAAGAAGGAAGGAGAAGAAGAAGAAGAAGAAGAAGAAGAAGAAGAAAGGATAGGTAAAGCTCACTGGGGTTTGCACGAAGGCCGGAGCATGGAGACGAGGCCACTGGCGACGACAAATCCGGCGGTGCAGCGTGCATAGGCCGCGGCTGCAGGTGCAAGGTGCACGGAAGAGGAAGATGAGGATGTGGAGGTGACGAGGGCGATGAGGCGACGAGGTCTGCGATGATGGCGTCGGTGCTGGGGAAACGGCGATGGAAGGCGAGGCGGCTAGGGTTTTCAGGGGTTGGGTTCTATTGGTTTTCGAAGGAGGAAGGAAAAGATTTATAAAGAAGAAGAGAGAGAGAGAGAGAGAGAGAAGACGCGGGGAAAAAGAAAGAGAGAGATCGAGAGGAGAGAGAAGAGGAGAGAGACAGAGAGGTAGAGAGAGATCGAGAGGAGAGATAAACTAGGGAGGAGAAAGAAAATTGTCTCCTAGTGCCCGCGAGAGAGAGAGAGAGAGAAGAGAGAGAAAGAGAAGGAGAAAGGAGAGAGAGGGGGGATACGTTGGGGCCCGAGGGGTTTAAGTGGATTGTGATTGGCTCGTGGCCAACCAAAGAAAAGAAAGAGAAAGATTTGTGGGGGTGCACAGTTAGGAAAAATTTTTAAAAAGATTTTAAGAAAATGGGAAAATATTTTCTTGGTTGAGAATTCAATTTCGTTGGTTTTTAAAATATTAGAAAATAGGATTTAGCGCAAATACAAAATATTTCAGAATTGCGCCCGGGTCGGGTCTGAAAACTTGAATTCGAAAAACGAAAATTATTGGCGGGTTCCAAAAAGTAAAATAAAGTATTTTACAATTAAAAAGCATACCCCCAAGAACGGACGCATGTGCGTGCGCGTAACTGTCCAAACACGTCCGTTTCACTGAACAGGACGAGAACACGATGCAAGGACGCTACCGCAGGGTTAGGGGTGTCAAGCAGGCCATGGCAAGTATTTTTAATTTTATTTTAAAAGACTTAAATTGTTATATGCAGAATTTGAATTGTCTGGGTAAATTTATAACTAGCCACAAACAAAATCAGGATAATGAACTGAATACTACACACCACACATACGAAAACAGAAACTTGTAGAACTGGACTCGGTTGTTACAGTATCGATGCCCTGTCTCGATAATCCTACGACTAGGGACCTGTATAAGGATGTGCTTGTAGATTACCCAGCCCCCACTAGTGTGACTGCCATCACAACGCTGGTAATCAAGCAAAGATCCTAAGGGCTCCACTAATGTGTATAGGCGATATGCTAAAAGAAACACATGCACACATTAAAGTAAAAACAAACCAGGTAGCATACTACCATTTCGAGCAAGATTGTCTATACAACTGTGAATATCCTAAGCTTCCATCAAGTAATATACAAACTAGTATGATACAATAATGGCCTCTAGGGCATATACATTAACAGCTGGCTGATCCTGACATGGACGAAATTCTGATCACAGTCAGGAGCCGGCAAATTCTACCCCTGTCTCTCTACGAGAAGAGGAAAACGCGGAACAGAAGAGCAGTCCTGCCGAAGAAGCTTTGATCGTTCAAGACGAACCCGATTGGAGAGAACCCTTCATAGAGTACTTCTGATACGACAAGCTGCCCGAAGGAAGGTCTGCGAGGGTTCAGCTGAAGAAGAGAGCTCTCCGATACGTTTTTGTAAATGACACGCTATACCGCAGGTCATATGACCAACTCTGGCTCAGGTTCCTGTCATCGGCCGAAGCCCGAAAAGTCATGAAAGAAGTTCACTCAGGCGTTTGCGGTGCTCACCAATCTGGCCCCAAGATGCGACTGCAAATTAAACGGCTTGGGTATTACTGGCCCACCATGATACGGAATTGCGGAGAGCATGCAAGGAAATGTTATATCTGCCAAATTCACGGTGATTTTATTCACAAGCATCCCAATCCATTGCATCCTACGGTGGCGTCGTGGCCCTTCGAAGTCTGGGGAACCGACATAGTTGGCCCAATTGACCCTCCGTCATCTAGAGGCCACCGGTTCATACTGGCCGCAACAGACTACTTCTCCAGATGGGCTGAAGCTGTCCCGCTAAAAGAGGTCAAGACAGGAGATATTCTGACATTCTTCCAGCATAATATTCTATACCGCTTCGGTACACCAAGAAGAATCATTTCTGACAACGGGCCTTCTTTCAAGAGCTTCAAAGTCTCAAGATTCGCTACTCAACACAAGATAGACTGGAGATATTCCTCCATCTATAATCCAAGAGCCAATGGGCTGGCCGAAGCCTTCAATAAGACTCTATGCAAGCTCTTGAGGAAAAATGCTTCAACAAACAAGAGAGACTGGAATCTCAAACTTCACGAGGCGTTGTGGGCATATCGTACCACGCACCGTACTCCAACTCAGTCCACTCCATACTTATTACTCTTCGGAGTGGAGGCGGTCTTCCCCCTCGAAGTCGAAGTTCCAAGCTTAAGAATGGTCGTTCAGCACGAGTTGACGGAGGAGGAAAACGTGCTCCTTCGGCTTGAAGAGCTCGATGCCCTCGAAGAAAAGAAGCTCGCAGTGCAGCAAAATCTGGAGCTATACCGAGCCCAAATGTCACGGGCCTATGACAAGATAACCCGTCTCCGCGCTTTCAAGAAAGGTGAATTGGTGTTGGTCCTCAAAAGACCGATCATCCCCAATCGATATGCCAAGGGAAAATTCGAGCCAAACTGGGAAGGACCATACGTCATCGAGAAAGTGTTCGACGGAGGATCCTACCAACTAATAAGTGCCGAGGGAGAAAGGCCCATGCCACCCATCAATGGCCGATATCTCAAGAAATACTACATGTGAATGCTCTAAGTCGCAGGCGAATTGAGCACATCAGCCCTACGGTCTAGATCATACATCCTGCAAAATCGTATACAATCCACGGGTGTAAATGACCCCTATCTCTCCCAAATCCTGCCGGTGAGACTACTTTTAAAGTCCCACCAGCGGCAAAAAAAAAGAAAAAAAAGAGAGAAAAAAGAAGAAAAAAGAAAAAAAGAAAAAAAGGGTATGTCCATAAGCAAAACGGCCACGGATGAAAACCCGAAAGGGCTCCGTGAGTAAAAACAGCAGGACTACCGGCGAGTTTATGAAAACCCGAAAGGGCGCAAATTCGTGAAAAAAGATGAATACACTCGCAAAGTCCTCTCGACCTTGTGAGGAGAAAACCCCTGCGTGAGATCCTTATGACTCACAAAGGAGCAACACACTTAGGAATGCTCACGATTTCTAAGGAGAACATACACCTGCGAGATCCTCTCGACTCGTAGGGAGAAAATGCTTTTATGAGACCCTCACGGCTCATAAAATTGAAAAGCCTTAGGTGATAGGAACCCAAACCTGTCTCCTAAGCCATCGTTCCCCAACGGGCAACGGAAAATGATGAGTCACTCCTGGCATTTCGCTTCAGTGTTAGCAGTGCTGATGCCGACCAAAAACCCAAATCCCAAGTCCTCCCAAGGCAAATGATGAGTTGCTCCTGGCATTATTCCAGTGCAGCAATGCTGATGCCAAACAAGATCCAAATTCCAAGTCCCCAAACGGCGAATGATGAGTCGCTCCTGGTACCATATTCCAGTGTAGCGATGCAGACGCCAACCAAAATCCAATTTCTCAAAATTCTCCAGCCCTACGGCCAGTCCCCAAATTGACTGCCGTATACAATCCACGGGCTCAAATAATTCTCGTCATACCCATGCCCCACCACAATCACCAGTTACGTGGCTGGTCTCCGCCTTTGGAATTATGCTCCTTTGAGAAGACCCACTCATGTGTCCTCACGATACATGAGGAGAACAAACCTTTGTGGGATCCTTACGACTCATAAAGGAAAAACACACTTAGGAGTCATCACGACTCCTAAGGAGAAAATACACATGCGGGATCCTTACGACTCGTAGGGAAAAATTGCTTTTATGGGACCCTCACGGCCCATAAAATTGAAAAGCCTTAGGTGATAGGGACCTAAACCTGTCTCCTAAGCCATCGCTCCCCCAACAGGAATAGGCAAATGATGAATTGCTCCTGGCACGTGTGCTTCAGTGTTAGCAACGCTGATGCCTACCCTAACCCCAAAATCCCAAACTCCAATCCAATAGACCCCTAAGTCTTTAAATTAGGAATAAATAACCCCTAAGTCGTTAAACTGGGAACAGATGACCCCTAAGTCGTTAAACTGGGAACGAAGGAAATCTCCTCATGGCAGATGATGATTCGCTCCTGGTACCATATTCCAGTGCAGCGATGCTGATGCTAAACCAAAACCAAAATCCCCAAATCCTGTCATGACAAATGATGATTCACTCCTGGTACCATATTCCAGCGTAGTGATGCTGATGTCAACCCAAATCATATCAAGTCAGCAAAACAACCAATGACCACCCTGGCAGAATCAAATTCCACCTCGGAAACAAGTCAACTTCATCCCTGACGCCGCAAAAAGCGAGGCAAGTCAAATCCAGAACCGACCGTCCACGTCGCTAAAATGGCAGCACCGACCATCCACGTCGCTAAAATGGCAGCATCGACCGTCCAAGTCGCAAAAAGGGCAGAACCGACTGTGCAAGTCGCAAAAAGGGCATAACCGACCGTCCACGTCGCTAAAATGGCAGAACCGACCGTCCACGTCGCTAAAATGGCAGCATCGACCGTCCAAGTCGCAAAAAGGGCAGCACTGACCGTCCACGTCGCTAAAAGGGCAGCATCGACCGTCCAAGTCGTAAAAGGGGCAGAACCGACCGTTCAAGTCGCAAAAAGGGCAGCACCGACCGTTTACGTCGCTAAAAGGGCAGCATCGACCGTCCACGTCGCTAAAAGGGCAGCAACGACCATCCAAGTCGCCAAAAAGGGCAGAACCGACCTTCCAAGTCGCAAAAAGGACAGCACCGACCGTCGACGTCGCTAAAAGGGCAGCACTGACCGTCCACGTGGCTAAAAGGGCAGCAACGACCGTCCAAGTCACAAAAAGGGCAGAACCGACCGTCCAAGTCGCAAAAAGGGCAGCACTGACCATCTACGTTGCTAAAAGGGCAGCATCGACCGTCCACATCACTAAAAGGGCAGCAACGACCATCCAAGTCGCAAAAAGGGCAGAACCGACCGTCCAAGTCGCAAAAAGGGCAGCATTGACCGTCCATGTCGTAAAAAGGGCAGTGCCAGCTTCCCAAAAGGTGGGAACCGAATCAAGTCGCCTCCACGTGAAAGAAGATCCATCAATTTCATGCACACGACCCACATATGTGGTGTGCATTTATTGATGGGGGCAATTTGTTGGGGTAAAAATTTACACCTCGGTTGACCAAGTCAAAATCAAAGTCAACCCTAAGCCAAGTGGGCCCAAGCCCAGATCAGTAGGCCCATGCCCGGGTCGAGCGCGAACATGAAGCGGCCGGCCTCCCCCCATGCCAAGATAAAAATTTTGTAATAAATAATTTTGTTGTATTTCTTTTATTTTATGGATAAGAGTAAGAAAAATAGGCATAAAGCCAAATTTTTGTAAAGCTCATAGCTTATGTGCAAAAAGAAATGGCACATGAGCCATGGGATAGGCAAAATGCCATTTTGTGAAGCCCAAGGGGCTATGTGTAAAATGTATAGCCTATAAAGGCAAGGATAATGAAAATATCTCACAACTTTTTTCTCTCTCCAAAAAATTTAGATCTGAGATCTTTTCTCCTTCTTCAAGGTTCCAAAACCTTCTTCTTTCTTTTGAATTAAATCAAGAGTTTTACTCTTCATTTTATAAAACTAAATAGTTTTTCACCATAGAACCCATAAAGGGGAACTCAGATCTTCCATTAGATCTCAAAAAGAAGAGATTTTTAAAATCTCATATCTCTTGATCTTCAAGATCCAGCAACCAGAGGAGGAAGCAGAAGAACCCCTTTCATCAACCCCAAAACATCTTAGAAGTTTAACTCCACTCTGATTTCTCTTTCGATAATTTCTGGGGCTAAAAGACACTTTTTCTCGCCGGCGCCCAAGCGCTTAAGCGCCCTCTTTGAAACAGTAAATTGCCCATGTGAAAGATCAAAGCAGTGAAACCAAGGAAAGCAGTCTAGTAGTCAACAAGTCTCTGCCGACACGTGGCGCGGTAGTGCTCGAGCGCAAAGCGCCCATATGCCGACACATGGCGCGCTTGCGCTCTAGCGCAAAGCGCCCACGTGCCGACACGTGGCGCGCTTGCGCTCCAGTGCCCCGCGCTCGAGCGCAAGGCGCCCACGTGCCGACACGTGGCGCGCTTGCGCTCCAGCGCCCCGCGCTCAAGCGCAAAGCGCCCACGTGCCGACACGTGGCGCGCTTGTGCTCCAGCGCCCCGCGCTCGAGCGCAAAGCGCCCACATGCCGACACGTGGCGCGCTAGCGCCTAAGTGCACAGCACCTAAGCGTCCAGCGCTCAAGCGCAAAGTGCCTACATGCCGACACGTGGCGCGCTAGCGCCTAAGCGCACAGCACCTAAGCGCACAGCGCTCAAGGCGCTGACCCCACGTGTCCTTTGGGCGCTTTTTTCCGTTTTATATATATATATATATATATATATATATATATATACATGTATATATATGTACAGATACACACACACTCCACAACACTGTCCCCCAAAAAAAAATTTTAGGCCGGGGCGCTGCCCCGTACCCCGCAAGGGGGCTGCTAGGCCCCTTGACCCCCAGCCCGCTATCCGGGTAGCGGGCCCCCCGTAAAAACTCTGCGTGACTCCCGATATATCCAACCCCCCTCCAAAACAACACACACGTACACTGCACATTGAGTTCGCATGACCAGTTTAACCCGTTAATCGGAGGTTCCCTCGCCCCAAAGGCGAGGGGTAATTAACGGCAGCTTAGTCCGCGGCTGCTGAAGATTCGGATCCCCACAATCAATAAACCCCAGCCTACCCTAGGCAGGGGGAATCTGTAGTACGCCTGACAAGCACGCGCGTATTCCCATCTCAATGGGGTGACGAAAAACACCCTACAGAAAGATTTCTCAAAATCTTTCCAAACAACAAGATTGTACTTTAAGCACCACTGGATCAACGATCCAATGGTAAATAATAAATTACTAAAACAGAACAAATTCTGCATAGAAAGATTTCTCGATCTTATTGAAAAACAAGAAGATTATCTTCTGTCAAATAGAAGCCTTAGGATCAAAGATCCAATGGTGGGAAATATTTCCAAATCAATCAGAGAAAGATCTCTTCAACTGATTTAACAAATCATTTGGCCCTATATAAAGGACCCTAGGCTTCAAGTCTAAGAGATACAGAACAGAGAGAGAAAAACCCTCTGCCAAAAAAGAGCGAGCTCTTAAGAAAAGAAGAGTTTCTTCATACTCAAGGTAAAAAAAAGTACTATATTCTTGAAAAAACAGAGATGAAAACATCTCTTAAAAGAAGAACCCTCTTCTAAAAAGATCTTAGATCTATAAAAAAAAGACCAAGGTCTTTGAATAAAAAGAAATGATCAAGATCTAATCATAAAAAGAAGTATTTTTTTTACTTCAACAGATCTTCTGATCTATAAAGGCAGAGCCTTTTTATAAGAATAAGAACTTAGTTCTTGAATCTTGAGGCAAAACCTCTTTTAAGAAGAACATAAACTTGTTCTTTAATCTTAAATTGATCAAAATGTGCTTTGCGCTATTGGACAGTGCTTTGCACTCATGAACTGCGCCCTTGCGCTTATTGGACCGGTGCTCAGCGCCAAAAGCTGCCACGTGTCAACTATAGACACGATCTGCGCTTTGCGCTCCTAAAAACAGCGCACTGCGCTCTTGGGTTGACGCTCAGCGCCAAGCGCGCGACGTGTCATTCACTGGCATACCCATAAACTGGCGCAGCGCGCTTATAAATTTAAAGCGCAGTGCGCTAACAAACCAGCACTTAGCGCTAAGCGACACGTGTCACCCTCATGTGCGCCAGCGCAATGCGCTCTTTAATTGGCGCAAAGCGCCTGATGCGCCACGTGACGCGCTGTCAGAACATACTTTGTTCTGATAAATGCTATGCGTTTAATACCAGACAAAATGTCAGAGCCGAATGCTTGGCATTATTAAAAGGGCAGAGCCCAAATAAAGGCCTAACAGGCAGAACAACAATGAAATGTTAAACATTTTTTTTTAAACTGGACTTAACCCAATTCTGGCCATAAGTCCTCAATTTAAATTGAACTGAGCTTATCTGCTCTTCCAATCAATTTACACCCGGTTCGAGGGTACATCTCTTCACTCCTTTGATATTTGTCGTTGTAATTCCTCAACGTCTTCAAAGAGGTGACGGGTCCCGACAACCATACATTTCACGGATTGTGGAGTCCTTAAATCCACGGACTATGATGTCCTTAACCTTGACCGTGATATCTTAAAACTAACGTCGGACTGTGGAGTCCTTAAATCCACGGACTATGATGTCCTTAACCTTGACCGTGATGTCTTAAAACTAACGTCGGGCTGTGGAGTCCTCAAATCCACGGACTATGATGTCCTTAACCTTGACCGTGATGTCTTAAAACTAACGTCGGGCAATAGAGTCCTCAAATCCACGGACTATGATGTTATTAACCTTGACCGTGATGTCTTAAAACTAACGTCGGACTGTGGAGTCCTTAAATCCACGGACTATGATGTCCTTAACCTTGACCGTGATGTCTTAAAACTAACGTCGGGCTGTGGAGTCCTCAAATCCACGGACTATGATGTCCTTAACCTCGACCGTGATGTCTTAAAACTAACATTGGACTGTGGAATCCTTAAATCCTCGGACTATGACGTCCTTAACCTCGACCGTGATGTCTTAAAACTAATTCGGACTGTGGAGTCCTTAAATCCACGGACTATGACGTCCTTAACCTCGACCGTGATGTCTTAAAACTAACAATGGACCGCAACGTCCTTAAACTAATTATCGACCGCAATGTCACTAAACTAAATAATAGAGCCCAATTGCTCTCTTGTCGGATCCAAACAATCCCGTTAAGTCGATCTTAGTCTAAAATTAGACTAATGTGTCCTTAACAAACGTTTAAGTTGATCTTAACCCCAAATAAGGCTAACGTATCCTTAAACACAACCCCCCCCAAACCCAAATCTAAGAAAGATACGGATTTGGACTAGTCCACGTCCTACGGACGACAGCATAACTTAGTCTCCGTATACAATCCACGGGAAACCAAACACAAAATAAACACCCACGACACGAAGTGACCATATGGAGAAAAAGAAAGTTGTTACCGCGATGCGGTAGCGTAATTAACTGCAGGGGCTTGCGCCTGCAGGGAAGAGCGTCCCCTCAATCAAAACCCCTCAGACGAGGGGGAATCTGATGAAGTCTGCTACATCGGCCGCATCCGTTTAAACCTTCGATACACGGTGCCATAAATCAACTTGGCATCTTCGGAGAGGTGGACGGATAGCACCAATTAGCATCTGCCCCCAAATTCAGGCAAGACGGACCTACATGGTCTCGTCTCTGTGTTTCGGAGGAGAACAACCTTCTCTCAAGTTGTGAGCTCCTTGTATTAGAAGGATACACCAATTACGCTTGTTAGATAGTCTTCTTTCAAACCTTAGACTGGTGCTGACAGGTAAGAAAGGAAGAAAACCAACTAGACTAAGTATGGTGTACAGAAAATAAGATGTAGAGACATATAAAGGGGTCGAAATGAAGGAAAAGGAAATTTCAACTACTATCATGAATCTGGGTAATGGAAGAGGCATTACTAGGAATAACCGGCCACCCCCTCGAAACATTTTTAATGTTTCAATTTTCTGTGTGGTTGCAATTGGAAACGGTTTCTCAATTAATTCTGACTTCTGGGATTTTGATACCGGATTAGAATCCCACATCTGTAAGGCGTTACAGATGCTGAGAAGGGGTAGAGTATTGGGAATGGGTGATTTCTTCCTCAATGTCGGAATTTGTAGTAATTGGTGATATTGGGGAAATCACCTGGTTTTGCGTAAACGACAAATATTTGGTTTTGAACAACCGTTAATATGCACCAATTTTAAACTGATATATATATTTCATTATTTTATAAAGTGCGATATAACCTTTTGAAATTATGTTTAGAACATTTACCTTTATCGGTTGATAATTAGGTAAGGTGCATTGAATAATGGTACGGACGTTCTTAACCAAAATACAGTTCTCAACTTACAATACATAGACTTTGAGTTAGTATACTCTTGAGGCTTATATAAAGTGGTGTATGTTGTCCGGTGTCCGTATGGACAAGGAGTTGGTACACTTACTTAATTCCGTTTTACCGTTGATTTCTCTGGTTTTATACACACATTCGTTGAAATGCAAAGTCCAAAGATTTTGAGAAGTTCATAGGTATAAGAATGAAGTAGAGAACCAGAGATTGAAAGTATCAAGACTCTTCGAAGTGATCGAAGATGAGATACTTATTCTAGGTATTCCGTACTGGTATTCTCTCTAAGGTTACTCATCCATGGGTGCGCCCCTTAATGAATAATGTTGTTTGGACTTTTTCCATTTGGTGATATGCACTGGAAACAGCTGCATAACACTTGAATCTGGTCCCATCTAAATTAGTATCTCTGATTCTATATTGGATATAGAATGGTATCATATCTTAAGATTGTTAAGGTATATGGAGTAATCCGGTTCGTGTTGATATCAGAATCCGGATATACTCAAGGCACGTTTCAGTAATGGTAGTTTGTGGGTTATTCTAAGCATTCACAAGGGTTTAACCTATACTATTTTCAAGATCAAAATTTTTTTGTTCTTGACTCGCCATATTTTTAGTAAAATGGATTCTTTTCAAAAGAAATTAGTGGGAGTTTGGTAGAACTGGAAGTAATTACAGAACCATAAACAGTTACTGAAAATTTAGTAGAACCTGATGATTCAATTGGATTCGACAATCCATTAGCTACTCCACAAATTTAGTGGATGATCTCAGCCATCTAAGAGGTACTTTGGTTTCTCCACAGACGGTGACATGGAGGTTTGCATCATGGCGATGATGACCCTGCTAGCCACTGCTACTATCCATGACTGAGAACTGGCAAGTGCATGACTATAACGTCTTTCTAAATGGGAAAGTGCACGTGTATATAACTCTGCCAGAGGGTTGTCGTAGTCAGTGGGAGCAGCAAAAGGTGTGCAAGAAGTTTAAGTCTATTTATAGACTAAAACAGGTATAACTTAGATGGATCATCTGTTTTGATGTGAAAGTGATAGTGTTTGACTTCATCAAAACGACGGATGAACCTGATAAGCAGGATGTATGGAGTACTGTCCTGGCATTTGGATGACATACTATGAATAGGAAGTGATGTTCCTATACTACAATCGATCAAACTATTGTTGTCATACATGAAAGCAATGAAGAACATATGAGGATGTTCTTAATGTGTGGTAATGGAAGCTTCTGTAGGTGGCGGTTACTGGTTCTGGTTTCTAAGGTGACATGGATGATAGAGTATCTGTCACGAATTATAAGTTTACCATCTTCTGAGATGCAGTATGTTAGAAAGAGTTCAAAGTGGGATACTGAGATAGTCATGGTGCTGGATGCTGGATGCTGATTATGTTTCAGCAGGGGATACAACCTAAAAAGTTTGTTGGATAAATTTGTTCATTTAAGAACTTGGCCCTATCATCTATCCAGACAAGTTCTAAGGCATGTATCGCTCATTTCGGAAGATGGTTGATATCCGCGAAATTGAGATATAGAGAGATAAAGTTAGAAATATTATAGCGAATCCACTCACTGAGGCTATTTCTCAAACACGGTTGTTTCTCAAACATGGTTTATGAGACAGATTAGTAGAGAAGTTGGATACTCGATAGCACACGAGACGTGTGGGTATGCGATACCGCAATAATTGGCCTTATGTGCAAGTGGGAGATTGTTGAATATAGTGCCCTCAAGGCAATTATTGTAATTGCAGGCATACAATTATGATAATTGAGGGAGGACCTATACAGGTAGAATAGTCTTGCTCGGGATGATAGTATGCTATCGGTTTGTCTTTATCATTCATGTATATATGTTTTTCTTGCTATTACATGTCGCTAATATATAATGATAAAGCCCATATGATTGTTGCTTGACTACCAGTATTATAATGGCGATCATACTTATGGGAACTGGGTAGTCCATAAGCACATCCTTAAAATGTCCCTAGCCGTGGGAGTATCAAGACTGGGCATCAATATTCCAGAGTAGACTAATGTATACGTTTCTTGATCCCGACGAAGGACGGTGGCAGGTCTCACAGCTATTGGTGTCTGGCACCAAATATTGTATAAATGTGCTCATTAGGTTATGAGTTACACTGGACAGACTCGCGGAGAACTCTTAGATGGTATTATACATATCGTCAGATAGCAGTTTTCTGGTGACATGAGTATAAAGTAGTCTGTTGACATGAGATCATCATTTGTCTTGTGTGAGTTCCCACTGTACTTGGATTACTACCTTACCACGACTCTACTGAGTCGTGCAAACATGTTTTAGTTGGGTACAGTCCCGAGCCACATGGAAGCAGTGAGCGGATTGAGGGGATTCGTCTCTTCCGGTATATGAAGTCGATGTTGCGCTGTGTTCGGTTGGCCATCACCATAAATCCTTGGCTAGGTTAGATGAGATTTACTGACCGAAGATCAGTAGTTTCTCGGTGGGTGATGAGATTGACACCGGCACGACTTATCGGGTTATTAAGGGTCTGACGTTATCCACTTTCTAGACCCGATGTGCGACACTCTCAGACTAAGAGACCGGATTGTACAGCGACTGTCACTTATAGGCTCATTCGGGTTCAGACGAGTTTGTTTGTCGATCTTCTTTTCGACAGATACCTGGGTAGCTGTTACGTATAGCCAGTGCCACTAACGAGCTTGTGGTTATGGATTTGATCCAGTAACTCACCACGAGCGTATTGTCGAGTCTTTAGAGTCCCACATAGAGGTTTTTCTAGCTCTAGCAATATGATTTATATGTGCATATTGGATGCGTATCGGAGTTCGATTAAAATATGTGTATTGGATACACTGACGGTAATCAGACGTTTGATAATACTAGCCGGTCTTTTGAAAAGATAGATATTAAATCAAATATTGATTTAATATATTAATACATATATTGGATATATGTATTTACTAGTATTATGTCACAATTTCTATTTATCTCACATTTTGCATTTTAGTGCAAATGAAAATGTAATTTATATATTTACATATAATTATATTTTCTATTTCTTTTTCATTCTCTTTAGTGATTTGACTTGATGAGATGGGAGAGAGTACATACCCACCTTAGTTTGGCTTGGCAAGTGGAGGAGAAAGGAGATGATGGACATATGGAAGGGAGATACAAGAGAGGGTATATGAGCATATACTTTGTTTTTAAGCTTTCATTATTTTCTTTCATCTCTCTCTCATCTCCAAGATCTCGAGTTTTTTCTCTTTTTGGTCACCAAAAAGAGAATGGAAAAGGAATTAGTGGTGAGAAAAATAATGAGTGATACTAACTACATCACTTGGTTCATTAGCCTAATAAACTGGTTAACCAAATTTCTTCACCGTTGGAGCTATCTTGAAGTAAAGATGGAGCTAGAGTTGGATTTTCTCAAGTGGATCCATCTTTAACAAAGGATGGCCTTCACCAAGTTTGTTCCCTACAACCTAAGAGCCTATTTAGAGTTCAAGCACATCCTAGGAGCATATGAAGATGCTACAATGGTTGTAATTTCTAAACTCTTGGTTGTTATGCTCACTTTAGTTTTCTAGTTTAGTTGTTTAGAAAGATTCTATAGTTGTGAATGCATGTGTTGCTCTTGTAATTTTTTGTTGTTCGTGTTTTTTCGCTTCCGCTGTACACTAACATCCCTACAGCCTGCAGTCAGGAGGGTTTGACGAAAACGTTCAACCAAACTCGTGGTGCCTTGTTAAGACCATAAAGAGCTCGACGCAGCCATCATGCATGTCCAGGGAGAGCCGATATACCATGAGAAGGCTGCATATAAATTGTCTTTGAAAGATGACCGTTGAGAAAAGCACTCTTAAAGTCCATCTGGAATATAGGTCAATTATGGGCTGCAACAACTGCAATGAGAGTGTAAATAGAAGTGATCTTGGCGACAGGAGCAAAGGCCTCCTTATAATCAATGCCATACTTCTGAGAAAACCCACGAGCCACAAGACGCGTCTTATAATTATACACGAACGAAGAGCGCATAATTAGCAACTCTCATAGTTATTCCAATGTGGGACTATATCATCCACATATTTGAACAGCGAGAAAGAGTAAAAAGAAAAGCGAAAAAGAAACAAACCAAATAATTTTTCTTTTTCATAAAATTACTATGGACTAATTTGTCTATTTGGATGTCTCTTCTAACTCGTTATGGGGTTTAGATTTAACAATTTTGAAAAGTATAGTGAGGTTTCTTATATCATTTCAAAACATGGGTAGGTTATGTGATACATTCTCAAAACATAAGGGGGTTTAATGAAATTTAGCCTAATAATTTTTCTAATAAACTGTATAAGAGCTAACCAAATATTTAAAGATAACTTTCTAGAAAATTGATTTTTAAAAATAATTTAGAAAATAGACTTTTTAAATTATTTTTTCTCTTATACATTATTATGTAGTTATGTAATTGAATCTTGGACTTAAAAAATTGGTATGTTAATTTACGTGGAAGTTATAATGCATATATGTTATGAATAATTAACATAATTATATACTACCGAATCAGATTACATTCTCGTATCTAACATGTTCAAGAGCCTAACATACAATATCAAGTTAAATGGAAAGGGTGGGGGGAGGGAAAATTTTTATGAATGATCTAGGAAGATAAGAAAAAAAAATCTTGCAAACAAAACACTGGAATCATGATGTTGTTCATAAGTTTAGCTAGGATTGTAAGAAGATGAAAATGCAAATTGAGTAATATTCAAACTTTATATACACTAGTGTTTTGGCGCATGCTTTGCATGTAATTATAGAAAAAATTTATGATAAATTTACTTATTGATTTAACTATGTGTACCACACTTGTAAAATAACAATGGCATGACAATTAATTATGTGCATCACATTTATAAAATAATAATGACATGGAATTTAATTACATACATTTCATATAAAACAATAGTGTTTTTGTTTTATTTATTTGAAAGAATAAAAGGCTACGTCACCAATCAATTTCAAAATTAAATGACATCCTTTCTTTTGCTCTATAATAGTAGAGAAGTTCATGGTAATAAATAAGATTTCCATATTTATAATCAAAATTGAAACTTTTTAAATTGTTTGTCTCTTAAATTTTTGTTTTGTTCGTTAACAAAATCACAAACCAAATGCCTTGAATTAAATTTCAAAAACGGCATAACACATAAAAATGATCATTAACATACAAAATTACAACCTAATTATCTTGTAATAAATTTCAAAAACAGTTTGAAATTTTTTTTACAATACAATAAAATTAACTTTAAAAATTATCAATTTAAGAAGTTTGAATCTTTCTCCTCTGCTCGTATGCTTTTTTTCCCCTCGTTTTCTTCATCAAGAAACAAAAAATATTTTTTAGTTCAAAATCTAGGAATATCTGCAAAATTTAGTTTGTCCCAATAATTAGTACATCATTCCCCAAAAAATGTTAAATTTGCTTTTACCTGCCGATATGAATTTATGGAGTGTGAGCCGTTTCTCATTTCAATCCTGATCACACTCATAAACTTGCTATGCTTGAAGAGAATTTGAGATCAAATAGAGAAATATTAGAAGAAATGAAAATTTCGTAAATAATAAGGTTAATTCAAGCATACATGCGGTCAAGATAAATTTTTACACTAGAAGTTCATGGAGTGGATAACGTAGGATTTACCAAGCTTGAGGTTTTACAGAAACGCCCCCTGAAGTTTGCTATTTACAAAAAAGCCTCCCAATTTTAGTGAATTACAAAAAAAAACCATTCTTTTAAGTTCCAAAAAAAAAACCTCTCAGCCATCCGAAAAGAGAACATTATCCGAATATTCTGTTAAATCTGTTAACTTTTAACGTTTTTGTTTATTTTTTATTTAAAAGGAGTTTAATTTATAATTCAAGTATTTAAAATCAATCAAAAATAAAATATTGGGAAGGGGAGTTACCGGAGACGAGACGGTTGGGGCCGGGGAGTCGTAGGAGTCAAGGATGGAGTCTATAGAGGACGGAGGAGAGGGTGCGGATGAGGACGTTAAAGAAGTCGCCGCGGAGGAGGTGAGGTGGGGGGGATTTAAAAGAAAGAAGGAAATAGAGGATGAAGGAGGAGGAGCGGCGGAGGTAAGGATGAAGGACATGGAGGAATGGTGGTCGAGGGGAAAGGACGAGGCAACGGTAAGAGAGAGGAGGGGGAAGGGACAGCGGAGGAGGGGAGAGGGAGGAGAGGAAAAAGGAGGTGAAGGATGTGTTTATGGGAGGCGGCAATAGCGAGGTCGAGAGGGAAGGCGGGGGTGATGACGAGGGGGCGATGATGGCGGCAGTGAGGTGGGATCGACAGTGTGTGTAACACCCTAGTTCGTTATACCATGCTTGATTTGATTAATTTATATATTGAATGGCTATTCTTGATTTATTGTTGTTTTGGGTGCGAATAGTATAATTGGTATCTGTATTTGCATCCGACCCGACCCGCTTGCTGGAAACCCGTCTTGATTTCTGTTTGTGATTTGTCCTGGCTAGCTATGAGGATCCGTGCACTTTCATGTTGGATAACTGCATTATATCTGACATCTGCATTTTTCAATATAACAAGTAAAATCAAATAAAATATTTTAAAAATATCTTGCATGGCGTGCATCATACCCCTAATCCTGTTGTAGCATCCGTACATCGTGTTCTCGTCCCGTTCAGTGAAACGGACTCGTTTGGATAACGACGTGCACCCTACGTGTATCCGTTCTTGGGGGTATACATTTTCGTTACCCGGATATCCCATTTTGTTTTTGGTTGACACGCATATTATCCGTATTTTCAAACCATAATTTTAGACCCGATCTGGACGTGTTTTGAACTATTTTTGTATTAGCCAAAATCTCAAATATATATAATATTATATTATACTATTAAAATATATTTGTTATATTTTTTACGTTTTAAATATCTTAAAAGATTTTAGAATCCTAACCTAATAGCATCTACAGCTCCCTCTCTACTATATATATTAACCAGTGTTGACCCTGGATCCATTTACCTCCCTCCTCACTATTCTGACCGCATCTTCTTCTTGTAGCCTTCGTCACGCGAAGCCTGCCGTGCTCGAACACACGCCTGCGCGTCGCGCTCGTCGCCGACGACACCACCGTCGACTTCGCCTCTCCTCATCGTCATCATCCCCATAACCACCACCACCGTCGCTTTCACCGCCGCCCACTTCCCGTGCAAACCCACCGACCCAAGAACCCGCGCGGCAGCCTCTAGCCTCGCCTGCAGACCCCGTCGCCTCATGCCGGCAACCCCTCGCCATCGTTACCACCCTCTCCTCCCTCTCCTTTCACCTCTCTCAAACCCGAGGCTTTCCCTGCATACCCGAGCTCACCCCCTACGTCAAGAACCGACCCATCCACACCTCACCGACCTCTTCGCCGTGAATCCTCGCCGGAAACCCACGCCTCTCGACGTCACCCCCTCGACTCTGTCCCAGAACCTAGAGACAACTCCAGTGGACCCAGCAAACCACAGCCCTCTTATTTTCTTTCTTTTTCTTCTTCTTCTTTTCTTCTCTTTACTTTCTTGATTCCGTTTCCTGGTGATTGCCGGAACCGTGCTCGTCGCCGACGATCCAAGAAATTCAGTAGACGTTCCCAGCCAGTGTGGAAGTGTTCTTGCTTTGCTTGGTTCAGTTCTGTACGCACGTGTGTGTATTGCGACGTTTACCCGACGTCGGACGTGGCGTACGCGCCCCGTCGTGAGATCCGATCAGGCAAGTTTATCTTGCTACATTGTATACTACTATATTTTACATTCATGTGAATAATAATATTACATATTGTTTAGTTATGCATCCCATGTTACCGTTTTACTGTTTTCGGATAGCCGTTCGTTTCCGTATCATTTATTACATATATAGTTGCATGCAAGTTTATCTTGCTACATGTCATGCCCCGCTTCCCAGTATACGGGCAGAGGACGCGACTGGCCGCTATGTATTTACTCTGAAGTAAATACGCTAAGCGTAACTAAGCAATATAAAAGAAATGTACACAAGAGACAAGTGTAATGAAACAACAACTTTATTTATTAACATTCTTTTGTACAATGCATGGAAAAGTAAATACATCTGAATGAAAGCAATGCCTAAACAGTGGCATAACAGAAATGGAAAGTACTGAAATGAAATAGGTACAAGTGGCTACAGTTCTGGGTCTTCGGTGTACTGCTCAAGGGCCTGCTTCGAATGCTCCTGAATGGTCTCGTGCTCTAGAGCGTCCGATCCACCTGAAAACATTCCAAAGAAGAAAGAGAAGGAACGTCGTCAGCGAACAATCGCTCGGTAAGTCCCAAAGATAAGAGAGAAATAGAATAGACAGAGAGAGTGTGTGTGTGTAACTTTTAAAGTTGTATTATGTTGTTATAATGTTGTATTTAGTATTAACGCTGTTGTTTGTAGCTTGGTACAGAAGGATGCCAGTGTATACGAGAGGAGTCTCTATATGCCAGAGACTAAAGGCAACTGGAAGTACAAGGCTCCGTTAGAAAGCCCGGAACAACGGCGTTGTATTTAGATTAGGTGTCTTAAATCTTGCAGTCTCGTGCCACTTCTAACACCTTCCGTACCAATCTACCCCTTAAAAACCCCGCGATGTTTTGATTGTATTGTTTGTATTGTATTGCAAGTTGTATTGTCTTATAATATAGATTGTATAATTGGATGACTTGTCGAAACTATGATATCAGTAAATGAATGAACTGGAGAATCATGGATGTAACTGGAGAATCATGTAAATGGAAGTATATCCATGGTTCGGTTCGGTCAATACAGATTGAATATATGAATTCATATTGAATTGTTATACTGTAGATTGTACTTGAATCATATTTAAGTCAGACTGATTATATTGAGACTCGGCCTAAATCAGACCAATTAGAAAAGAAATTGAAGTCCTGAATTAGGTTTTGATGTTATCGGTAACCGCTGCACATGGACGGCAGGATTTGTGTCTTTTTCAAAGACGATTACCGTATTGATAACACCGTTTGTTAAATTGTCTACCTTAAATAGGCAAGCACCCACTTCTCCGGCTCCCTAAGGCTCAAGAGATTGGTCCCGCTTAAAACCTATATTTACTAGGGTCCTTATTGTAATTTATAAAACTTGAGGGGGGTTTATATAAAAATAATTTTGTATTATTTACAAAATACACCTCAAGTATTTAATTATCGTCTTTAGAGTTTTCATAGTTGTGGATTTTATATATGTGACATTTCTAGTGAATAAACCTATTTTTTCATAATATAGGGTATTTAATTGTAATATTGAACTTGTATGGAATTTCATGGTATTTTCGTATAAAGTGATTTTTGTGATTTAGAAAAGTTGGAATATTTATATTATATCAAAAATAGATATTTTGATAATACATACATACATACATACATACATACATACATACATATATATATATATATATATATATATAATTTTATTATTTTCTAGAAATCTTATTTTCTTAAGATATTTGTATTTCAAATCTTTCGAGACCGAATGCTCCTTGCGGAGGTCTGCATCTCGCACTACTAAGCCCAGGGATATGCGATAATCCGCACCATCCTAGTCGGGTTCCCAAAAATGGGTTGTACCAGCGCTTTGCTAAGATATGTACAAAAATATTAATCTTGTAGAAAACGGTTTTAATAGTAATTGGTATTTATATGTAAAGTTTCGTTTTTCCGTATTCTATGTTCCCGAAAAATATTGTGCTATATTGCATATGAGTGTTGTGAGGAGCTAGGTCATTACGTTGTGATCTACTTAAAGGTATAGCAAAATTAATGATGTTTTGTGTCGAAACTAAACTTCATGGTATTTTACTGAAAAAGTACTATAAAGATTGCATTATAAAATATTTTTCTATGGAACTTGTTCAACATATTTTGTTAATGATTAATAGTCAAGATGTAAGAGTTTGGTATGGTTGTGTTTAAGGAAAATTGAACTTTTTAGAGAAAACCGAATCGGAAGTCGGTTTTAACTCCGCTTCCGTCGGGTTTTAGTAAAAGAAGTTTTAAGAATAGATTAGAGAAGAGAGAGGTAGGAATTACTTGATTAAGATCAAGACAAGAGGAGAAGGAGGAAGTAGGAGGTGTCGGTGTGTCGTTTCGTCGCCAGGAGCTCCTAGAGTCGTCGTCGGAAGTTCATCGGAGTTTCGCCTTTCACTAACTCCACTTGTACACAAAATTTTATGAGAGTTTCCTTAAGAGTTTGGACAGAGTTGTGAGTGGGGGGTGTGTATTTAGGGGTGGTATTTATAGGGTAAAACTAGGGTTAGGGTAGGTGAAAAGTTGTATTAAAAATGTATTAAAAATTGTATTAAAAATACGGTTTAATGGGGTTTTGAAGAGCTCTGTTAAATTGCAGGAAATTTAAAATATACTGGGGTTTAGGGAAGACCAAGAGTCAGAACTTTCATGTTGGACAATCGGCGATCCGGCCGGCGGCGGTGGGCCGAGTCGGCCGAGTCGGGCCGGGGCTCGCCGCCACGTGTCCCTCATCGCTTGGTGTAGCCCCCCGGTCAGTTGTGGGGTTTTTACGAGTTATGCACGTGTAGGCTCTTGGGCTTCTAAAAATTTAAAAGAAAACAATATTAAAAATAATGTGAGGTATGGGATTTGAACTCTGGTGCTCTGGTTCAGCAGTGCAAAGTCTTACTAATGAGCTACAAGCTCTTTCTTGCTATTAAAAAGCAAAACAAAGTTATAACTTGTGCTCAGGCAAAAATACCCCTTTCTGTATTTTTTGAAAAATTGTACAGAAAGTTGTATAGAAAGTTTTAGGGTTGTTACATTCTACCCTCCTTATAAAAATTTCGTCCTCGAAATTTGTAAAAGGAGAGTGTAACAAATTCAAGGAAAGTTTGGTTACTGAAGTACTGATAGTGTATGAAAAATAACATGGTGGTGCAAGGGTTTTAAAAATGTGAAAAAGACTTACTAGTGTTACCTTGACCTACAGGCTCGGCTTCTGCGGCTGCTAATGTGAATGTCTGTCGCTGTGGTACATTCCTCCTAACTAGAGGCACATTCTTTCCTTCGGGCACGTTTCTCTGCCCTCGAGGCATGTCCCTCATTGCCTGTTGGAATTGGCGAGTAGGCGGTACAGATGGTGGAGCTGTGAGTGCAAGACGAGATGCAGGAGCTTGGATAGCTGGCCGCTACGGGTACTTGGTGTGTGTGTGAGCTGAGTTGTATCTATATGGACAGGTCTCAATTCTGTGATTGGATGCGCCACAAACTAGACACAGGCCTTTTGCGCGCCTACAGTCCTTCCGCAAATGTCCCTTTCTCCTGCAGTAGCAGCAGAAGTATGGACTCGACTAGTTATTGGTTTCTTCTGATCTTCTGGGTTCAACAGTTGGCCTTGAAGAAGCTCCTCCTGTCATCTGGTTGGTAGGGCGCTTCATTACGGAAGATTGAGGTCTGCCCTTTCTCTTTACTACTTCCTCATATCTTTGGACAGCCTTCAAAGCCAAATCATGGGTTGGGAAATCCCCTGTAGCTAATGCAGCTTGGATTTCCGGGTCCAACCCTTGCTGAAATCTTCTAGCTCTGATCTCAGCAGTTCTGTAATTGAGGATGGTATCATTACATTTATAATGCAGTTCGGTCCTCTTTCGGAATGTGATCCGAAGATTCCCCATTGTTCTACAGTGGGTCCCAGGGACTCAAGAGGTAGCCCCCATGGATTCAAGAGGTGGCCTTCGTCATCTTGGCATGGCAATTGGCATGGCACTTTGTTCTGTATGGATCTTTGCTCCGTGAGCAAGAACCGGTTCCCGACATTCTCCCCACCTTTGAACAATGGTTCGTCCTCGAACCACAAACCTACTATTGATGGACTGGCTCTGATATCATTCTGTCATGCCCCACCCTAATACAGAGAGTATTGTCCGCTCTGGCCGAAGCCGCACGGTTTTGTCCTTCGGGACGAACCAGACTCGACCAGGGGCCATTTCCCAGAAGGCTACCCATCCCAGGACTTCCCTGGTCTGAGCATGCTTAACTACGGAGTTCTCAAACTCCTGTAGTGCCAGTTCACTTAAAAGGTGCTTATATATTGAAGAGTGGTATCATTTCATTTATAGCACAGATCTGCCTTCTTTCGAAATGTATTCTGAAGATTCCCCGTTGTTCTACAGTGGGTCCCACGAACTCAAGAGGTGGCCCCCATGGATTCAAGAGGTGGCCCCCGCCCACTTAACATGATGCTTGGCGTGGCACTTTAATCCGTGTGGCATTTTGCTCCGTGAGCAAGAACCGGGTCCCGACATTCTCCCCACTTTTGAACGATGGTGCATCCTCGAACCATAGACCTACTATTGAGGAACCAAGCTCTGATACGATTCTATCATGCCCCACCCCAATACAGAGAGTATTGTCCGCTCTGGCAGAAGCCGCACGGTTTTGTCCTTCAATAGCGAACCGGACTCGACCATGGGCTACTTCCCAGAAGGTCACCCATCCCAGGACTTCCCTGGCCCGAGCATGCTTAACTACGGAGTTCTCAAACTCCTGTAGTGCCAGTTCACTTAAAAGGCGCCTCTGTATTGAAGAGTGCTATCATTTCATTTATAGTACAGATCTGCCCTCTTTCGGAATGTATTCCGAAAATTCCCCATTGTTATACAATGGGTCCCACAGACTCAAGAGGTGGCCCCCACGGATTCAAGAGGTGGACCCCTCCCACTTAAACATGACACTTGGCGTGGCACTTTGTTCCGTGTGGCACTTTGTTCCGTGAGCAAGAACCGGGTCCCGACATCCATATTGAACCGTGTTGCAGATGGATGAACTGTTGTTCCATATCAAAGTGGGCAGTCTCAGGGAAATACTTTGCGTCAAACATGTCGTGGAAAGTCTTCCATTCGATAGGCTAATGAAGACGGCTTTCTTCCACCTTCCACCAAACCCGTGCATTATCGGTGAGCTACGGCTTTGCAACTCAAACCTAAGCAATCTTTGGCACTTGTGCTGCTGCCAGATCATCTTCAATACTCCGAGCCCATTCCTCCACTTCCAGAGGGCTCCGCTTTCCTAAGAGCTGTTTGGGATGCAAAGCTCTGAATTGCTTCACCTCAGGTGCTTCAGCCTCTGGACAGTTCATTAAAAATGCAATCTACTGCTGCTGTCCCTCTAGGAGGCTGTGGATCGCCTCAAGCAGAACCGTCTGCTCAATGAGCGGAGCAGGGACGACAGGTGTGATTGATAGTAGAGGTGGAGTGTTGTTAAAGTTGGTGCTGGTGTTATTTGGGTAATCCATAACCTTGAATGAAAAAATTAGGTTAGGACAGATTCAAAGTATATGAAATGATAAGATTCAAAAAACATGAATTGTAAAGAATGTTTTAGTTGCTGGTTCTTGTGTTATATTGCTTAGGTTATGTCACGCCCCGCTTCTCAGTATACGGGCAGAGGACGCGATGAGGCCGCTATGTATTTACTGCGAAGTAAATACACTAAGCATATCTAAGTAATATAAAAGTAAATACACAAGAGATAAGATATAATAAAACAACAACTTTATTTATTCACATTCTTTCTGTACAATACATAGAAAGTAAATACAACTGAAATAAAGCAATGCCTAAACAATGGCATAACAGAAATGAAAAGTTACTGAAATGAAAGTGTACAATGAACTAAAGCTCGGGGTCTTCACTGAATTGGTTCAAGTCTTCAGCAGTGGACTCGATCTTAGGAATGTCCAGATCACCTGACGACATTCAAAGAAGAAAGAAAGAGAATGTCGTCAGCGAACAAATCGCTCGGTAAGTCACAAAGATAAGGGAGAACTAGAATAGACAGAAAGAGAATGTAGCTTTTAAAGTTGTATTATCTTGTTTTAGTATTAACGCTGTTGTTTGTAGCTTGGTACAGAAGGATGTCAGTGTATACTAGAGGAGTCTCTATATGCCAGAGACTAGGGGCAAGTATAGTACAAGGAACCGTTTATGCCACGGTACAACAGCAACTCGATTCAGGTTAGGTGTATTAAATCTTACAGTCTCGTGCTACTTCTAACACCTTCCGTACCAATCTACCCCTTAAACCCCGTAGTGTCTTGATTGTATTGTTGTATTGTATTGTCTTGTATTGTAAACTATATAGATTGTATAATTGGATGACTTTGCCGAAACCATGATATCAGTAAACGGATGTAACTGTATAATCATGTAAATGGATGTAACTGGAGAATCATGTAAATGGATGTATATCAATGGTTCGGTTCAGTCAAGTTGTATAGATTGATAAATGGATTCATGAATTCATATTGATTTGTAATATTGTAGATTGTACTTGAATCATATTCAAGTCATATTATAAAGAGACTCAATCTGAGTCAGACAATTAGAAAAGTAAATTGAAGTCCTGATTGTTTTGATGTTATCAGTAACCGCTGCACATGGGCGGCAGGATTTGTGTCTTTTTCAAAGACGATTACCGTGTTGATAACACCGTTTGTTAAGTAGTCTACCTTAGATAGGCAAGTGATTGAATGAATTGTCGGTTCGTATCGGTAGAAAATGTATAGAAATCACAACCAAAGAAATTTTTGACCGCAATCAATAACGGTGTCGTATGTAGCGTGTTATCGAGTGCGGATCGTCCACAGGGAAAGTGTGATCCGTTCGAATTTGATTTAGATGAATTGAAAATTAAAGAAAGAAAAGAAAAGAAAAGACAATTCAATTCAAGATTTAAAAATGAATTTCAAGAATTATTAAAATCTAGATCTAATAATAAGAAAACATTAAAATCAAGAATCAAGAATTGATGATTTCCAATCCAATAATCAAGAATCGAAGTGAGGCTCGTAGGAATCGATCGAATCTATAGACGTGATGAAATCTATTGGTTACGTTTTCTTATCCATCGATGATTTGATACTAGATCGATAATGATCAACGAGAATTAGGGATTTCTTGCGGAAACTAGGGTTTCATCATATATCCCTTGTCCTTTCGTTGATTTCATTCACATTCCAGCCTCTAGTAAATTCAAGAATCGATCGTGGATCCCTAATTAAGAGCGAACACAATCAAGAAAGCATCGCTCGAAACTAGGTTGTCGATTCTTCAATTTACTAGCATTTACAAAACTCATAGGACTTAAGAATCGTTTCAAGATTTGTAACAACATCATCTATTAATTCTCTCAACTCCTTCATGAGCGGAGTTTTACTCAAACATCATAACAAGAAACACAATCAAGAATTGAGATTGAATCATGATGCAAGAATGTAAAGAAAGAAAGATTAAAGAATTTCACCTTTTATTTATCAACAATTTTGTTACAATTCTCTCAAGATCTACAATGAGGAAAGAACTCGATCGTCGATTTGGCTTCGCTCGTCTTCGTGAGTCGCGGATCGTCTTGGATCACTTGCTTGGATGAAGATCGGCTTCGCTCCTAAAAGGTTGAAGGCTTCTCGCTTGAATTGGTACTCGGTGTTCTTGAATTTGGCTTTGGATTTGATTGGATTAGGGTTAGGGTTTTGAATGCACAAGTTGTGTCACTCAACTTGTGTGTGTAATGGTTAATGAACAACCCAAAACCTTAGATCTAGGTTTCCTTTTATAGCCATCTTAACCCTAGATCTAGAATTCAAATTTCACATTTCTCTCCAAAAGTTTGTTAGAGAGAGGCTTCTACAATAAGTTTGTTGGAGGGAATATTCTAGAATAAGGTATATTCTAGGTTGAGTTTTTTAGACCGAGCCTTCTGGATGAAGCCACGTGGTGTTTCTGGAGCCTTCTGGAAGCTGAGACCGTTACAGGAAGCACATGGAGAAAATATGAGGAGCTGACGTCATCAAAGCGCCGCGGATCCGCAGCGCCAAGGCCCTTTTGGCCGCGGATCCGCGGCGCTATAATAGCCTTAGGGCATGGAACTTCTGGGCTTTTGTTGGGCTAACTTTGTGGCCTTTGTAAAATGTGTGGAATCTCATTTTGCTTTCTCTATTTCTGCCAGATCTCAAGTCTTGGACTTGGCGTATTTTCCTCAGCACTTTTGATAGTTTCGGCTTTTCTCCTGCAACTTCCTGCACAGATTCTCGAGACAAGTGTTGCGCTATACAAAGATTATGCGAAGAAATGATAAACACTCAATTTCCCTCAGAAATGTCGGTTTTAATATATAACATAAGTTATTTGGTATTTTACAGTCAATTTGCTAATATGTGCTATATTAATACCGAACACCTCTAGATGAGTGCAAATGGTAAGGAAATTGATGTGTTAAAAATGCAATATTTTCGACTGATCAAATTCCCCCAAACTTATTTTCGGTCGTCTCGAGCGAACTTTTTTATTAAAAAGAGAAGGAGAAAATAAAGAAAGAGAAAAACTAACTAGCACACTTTCGTAGGCAATCACGATTGCACTGAGCACGTGCAACAAGCCTTTAAACCTCTAGGTGTCCCTAGTAGGAGGAGTGTTGTCTCCTGAGGGTTTTCAGCGGATTGCACCCACAAAATCCAATAATAAAAGGAAGACCGTGAAAATTACATATAAAGATAAGAATTGTAAAAGAAAGACTTTGAAAATTAGAGTTTCCAACTATGCTAGCTTTTCGGTTGTCATGAGCCCTATCTTAATAGTCATGAAAAAATGTTAGAAATCACATCATCCCTCAATAAAACATCGTCTTTATTCTTCATTCCTATCTTTCTTCCAAACATCGATCATATAACCCTACGTGTGTGTAATAGACATCCCTACACCCGGAGAATTCAATTCAAGCTATCATACTCTTGTCCATCTACCTCAGTACTTTTTAATTAATGAATATTTAGATTTGCTCACACATTTTCATGCGACCGTTAATACTTCTTGAGGTACTAACCGACCGATTACTCATGTGCTTGCTTATTTGGTGTTTTTCCTTGTCTTGCACCACCTAAGGCTTAGCAGTGACTTCCAGACCAGTTGGTCTAAGGCACTAGGTGAAGAGGCACCCTCGCTATATTTTTTTAATGCTGCCTTGGCGATAACAAAACCAGTGTTCATTTTTCTTCACCATTTTTTTTATTCATTTTTTTTATTTCCTTCATACTTTGGCTTTTAGACAAGAGCATTTCAAGGTATCTTCTACTATCCCGAGCTTCAAGACGTGTGTAAGTGCGTATAGTAGGGCATCAACATTCAAAATGTTTGGCTTCCAGAATAGGAACTATTTTTCAGACTTATTTTTATCCTCAGATTAGTGACTTCCTTTATCTTATTAACCCTTGGGACAACGGCTCATAACTACTTATTACTAGTTCGTATAAGAAAACTTCTAATTTTCTAGGTTTTCTTAAATTTTTCCAATCTTTTGGATGTAATTTTTCACTATCTAATCTTTTATTATCTTATTTATGTACAAAAATATTTATTATTTTTTTTGAAATTTTTTAAATTTTTATAGGTTTTCAAATGTTTTGTGCTTATGCAAAGTGATGCAAATGATACGAAAAATAAGCACAAACCTCCCCCAAACTTGTTTTCAACAGTGTCCTCACTGTTGCCATCTGCTAAATCTCAAAAAACCTGTAAGCTTGGGAGGAAATTTATTAATGGGGGCAAAATATTTAAGTGAAAATCCTCCCCCAAACTTATTCTTTTGGCTCCCATTTTGTGTGAAAATTTTTCTTTTCAAGAGCCAGATTATACCCCCCCCCAAAACTTGAGTTAAACAATGTTAAGCTTTGAAAATCACAAGAGGGGGTAAAAAGAATCATTGGTCGATGCCAAACTTTGCAAAGAACGAAAGTTAATACCAACCATTCGAAGATCTTATCAATGTAGTGCTCAGGTTGGTGGAAGAAGAAGTGGGGAAAGGGTAAGTGGTGGAATAGAATGTGTTTGCGTCTCGTTTTGGAGAGACGATGCAGTGAATGTGATGGATTACTCGCATCCTTTTTACAGTTCATATGAAGGGGTGGAGGTTCAATTTCATTGTTTTGGAAATGATTCATCTCAACACCCGTGTCATTCAAAAATGCAAGTTCATCAGCGAAAATTTCCTCAAAAGTCTCATCAATACCCCGAAGAATAATGTCATCACAAAGCGCGGGGTGATCTTCAGACTCCAAAAGTAGTTCATAATCGGTGTTAGTTGTTGACCTGGACATCTCGGTGGAAGAGTCCGTATGTGTATGATCCATAGTTGGGTCAAACAATAACATATGAAAAGAGTCAAGATCAGTATCATGAGAATCATCAAATTCGCTGCTGTCGACATCCATTAATTCGACAGAACAGACCTGAGCAGTAGGTTCGGAGGGTACACTTCCCAACTTGTAAATGTTCAGCTCTATTGACATATTCCCGAAGGATAGGGTCATAGAACCATTACGACGGTTGATGATAGCATTGGAAGTGGCCAAAAAGGGGCGACCTAGAATCACCGGAATTTGATTCCGTGGATTCGCTACAGGCTGTATATCAAGTACAATAAAGTCCACAGGGAATACAAATTCCCCGATTTTTATTAACACATCCTCCAGTTCACCCCTAGGTTTGGTGATTGATCGGTCAGCCATCTGGAGAGTTATGCTCGAGGGCTTTAACACTCCGATACCTAACTGCTCGTAAACCGAGTATGGAAGCAAGTTAACACTTGCGCCAAGGTCTAGTAGAGCACGGTTGATGTATTTTTCCCCAATAGAAATGGAAATCGTAGGACAGCCAGGGTCCTTACGTTTTCTTGGTAATTGTTGGGGAAAGGCTGTGTCTACTGTCTTTGCCATGAATATTTTCTTGGGCACTTGAGTCTTTCTCTTCCTAGTGCACAAGTTCTTAAGAGTTTTCGCATAGGACGGAACTTGTTGGATAGCATCTAGGAGAGGGATGTTGATGTTAACTTGCTTAAACATGTCCACAAGCTTCTCCATTTGGGCATTGGGTTTGTTGTGCCTCAACCTATTTGGAAATGGAGCTCTATCAATAAGTGTTGGGTCCAACATTTGTGGAGAAGGTTGTGGGGGTGGGAAGGATGAAGTGGGTGGAGGATTCGAGCCTTTGGGAAAACGGAGAATAGGCTCGGAAGAAGACGGTAAATTAGACGAAATAGGGTAAGAAGTAGAAGTGTGAGTGGAAGTGGAGGTGGAAGCCTGGGGTTCACTTGATTCCTCAACATCAATCTGTTTACCCACATGATTGTCTAGCACTCTTCCAGATCTCAACGTGGTAAGTGCATCCACATTTGTGTAATGTGAAGGTCCAGGATCAGGTAGGGGTCGAACTGGAAGATTCCCTTTTTGTCTTGCACTCATTTCGGCTTTTAATTATGCAATTTATTCTTCCAACGATTTAATACTCTCACTTTGGTAGTCAGAGTTTTTCTGGATTTTATCGACGGAAGACTGAAAATTTGCCGTAAATTGCATGAAATTTGTCAGAAACAAATTCATGGTTTGTTCGAGTGCAGAGGTGTTATTGGTTCCGGCAGAAAAAGGATCAAAGTTGTTGGCCGGGTTTTGAAAATTTTATGGTTGGAAAGGGTGCTGACTCGGTTATGGTGGTTATTGTTGCTGTGGAGGGACCCTTTGGAAAGTGTTCTGGTTTAGATCCGTGTATTGAGGTTGGTGTTGGATCCAAGAAAAATCAGGGTGATTCCTCCAATCTTGATTATATGAGGAAGAAGAAGGATCGTTTCCAGGTCTTTGCTGAAATGCAGCATTAGTGTGACCTTGAAACGGTACATTCAAAGGACATTCTTCCGTCAAATGTGATGGGTTTGAACAGCAGCCACACATGGTTTTGGGAAGTGCGTATTGGTTTAGGGAGGCTGAAGAGATTTTGTTTTCTATAGCGTCGAGTTTCCTTTGTATTGTGGTCATTTCGGCTCTCATTATGACGGAAACATCGAGCTGATTGACATCTTCCCTAGGCAGTGGTGGTCTAACACTTTCCCATTGTAATGTGTTTTGAGCTAAATTTTCTAGGTATTCCCAAGCTTCACCATCATCTTTGGTCATGAAAGTACCTTGACACATGGTTTCAAGCACATGTCTAGTAGTGAGATCAATACCCTCATAGATAATTCGACACAAATCCCATCTGGAGATTCCTTGATGAGGACATTGGATAAGAAGATCCTTGAACCGTTCAAAGCATTTCCAAAATGGTTCATTGGGAAGTTGGGTAAATTTGAAGATTTCGCTCCGAACACGGCTGGTCTTGTGATTGGGATAAAATTTCTTAAGGAATGCTTTTACAAATTCATCCCATTTTGAAATAGAATGTGCGGTTGTGTTGTAAAGCCACTTCTCGGCTAAATCGCACAAAGTGAATGGGAGAAACCGTAAACGCAGAGCATCCTCAGACAGTTGTGACGTTCCAATCATTGCGCATACATTTTCAAATTTGGAGATAAAAACGTATGCGTCTTCAGAATCAAGACCGTGAAATTTGGGTAACAGTTCGATGAATTGGGGGTTGATTTCAAAATTTTCCCCGTTGGCAGGTGGTATAGAAAGACAGGTGGGAAGGGGAACACGTGAAGGATAGCATCTCTCTTGGAGAGAAATGCGTGGAGGATTCTGCGCACCTGCGGGCGGTGGCATAGTGGTGTAAAAGTTTGATGGATAACCGTCCATTGCGGTGGTGGTGGGAAAAAGAAAAGGTAGAAATACCGACTTTGGGGTCGATAGGGGAAAACGCGGACAAGACGGGCACTAGAATTCCATGTCCAGCCAAGCTTGCACTAAAGGGTTTAGTACAAGTGGCAGCGTTATGATAATTAGGGGAAAGATGAAGTGGTGTTTGTTTTGAAAGAGAATACAGATTTTTGAAAAAAAATGATGCAAATCACAACAGATGCAACAAGCAACCCTAAGTCTAGTGGTCACCTAGGTCAAGGCTCTAGACCGCTCCTAACTGCCAAAAGACAAGTCGCAGGATCAATCATCCACTGCCTCTTTGTCTCTCCTGTGCCCAGGTAAGTGCCAGGTAAGTGGGAGGTTCTCCACTACGTAAGTAGTGGGCCTAATTAAGTAACCACTTGCCTTAGACACACTTGCCTTAGACACCACAAAAGAAACGCGGATAAGCAATAGATTACCCATGGCCTTCTTCTGTCCTAAGTGAGCGCGACGGTCCTTAAGTCATGTCTAGATCTTTTTTAGTTATTGAGGGTAATGCGGATGCAAGTTTTGTGATTTTCGGGGCTTAGGAAGGGTAATGAACTCCCCACCTAATCTGAATTTGGCCCTGCCCCTTAAATTCTGTATTAAAAAATGCAAACAACCAAGATCAAACACGCACAAGTTTTTATTTTTGCGGCGCTGCGAATTTTGCAAAGAAACCTGCAGCAAATTTGTTATTGGAGAAAACAGAGAAGGAGATAAGAAAGTAAAGAAGTCACCTGAGAATTTTAGTGCACTGTAGATACAGGACCGCCGCGGATCCTCCGCGGGAGGTAGGTAATTGCCGCGGAAATGCGGTTGAAAGAAGAGATCCCTGCACAAATTTTCTAAGCACTGCTTCTGTTCACTTGCTGAACTCTCTGGAATATTCAGAAAAAATTTTCTCAAGCTCCACAGGTTCCAGATTTCCTCGCAACAAATCACAACGAATCGTTTAGTGTTTGCGTGAATTTTGATCTAAAAATTATGATGGAATAAATTTTTCAACTCAAATTTCAAAAACGAACAAATTAGCACACTATCCCCGGCAACGGCGCCATTTAATTGAATGAATTCTCGGTTCGTGTCGGTAGAAAATGTATAGAAATCACAACCAAAGAAATTTTTGACCGCAATCAATAACGGTATCGTATGTAGCGCGTTAGCGAGTGCGGATCGTCCATAGGGAAAGTGTGATCCGTTCGAATTTGATTTAGATGAATTGAAAATTAAAGAAAGAAAAGAAAAGAAAAGACAATTCAATTCAAGATTTAAAAGTGAATTTCAAGAATTATTAAAATCTAGATCTAATAACAAGAAAACATTAAAATCAAGAATCAAGAATTGATGATTTCCAATCCAATAATCAAGAATCGAAGTGAGGCTCGTAGGAATCGATCGAATCTATAGACGTGATGAAATCTATTGGTTACGTTTTCTTATCCATCGATGATTTGATACTAGATCGATGATGATCAACGAGAATTAGGGATTTCTTGCGGAAACTAGGGTTTCATCATATATCCCTTGTCCTTTCGTTGATTTCATTCACATTCCAGCCTCTAGTAAATTCAAGAATCGATCGTGGATCCCTAATTAAGAGCGAACACAATCAAGAAAGCATCGCTCGAAACTAGGTTGTCGATTCTTCAATTTACTAGCATTTACAAAACTCATAGGACTTAAGAATCGTTTCAAGATTTGTAACAACATCATCTATTGATTCTCTCAACTCCTTCATGAGCGGAGTTTTACTCAAACATCATAATAAGAAACACAATCAAGAATTGAGATTGAATCATGATGCAAGAATGTAAAGAAAGAAAGATTAAAGAATTTCACCTTTTATTTATCAACAATTTTGTTACAATTCTCTCAAGATCTACAATGAGGAAAGAACTCGATCGTCGATTTGGCTTCGCTCGTCTTCGTGAGTCGCGGATCGTCTTGGATCACTTGCTTGGATGAAGATCGGCTTCGCTCCTAAAAGGTTGAAGGCTTCTCGCTTGAATTGGTACTCGGTGTTCTTGAATTTGGCTTTGGATTTGATTAGATTAGGGTTAGGGTTTTGAATGCCAAGTTGTGTCACTCAACTTGTGTGTGTAATAGTTAATGAACAACCCAAAACCTTAGATCTAGGTTTCCTTTTATAGCCATCTTAACCCTAGATCTAGAATTCAAATTTCACATTTCCCTCCAAAAGTTTGTTAGAGAGAGGCTTCTAGAATAAGTTTGTTGGAGGGAATATTCTAGAATAAGGTATATTCTAGGTTGAGTTTGTTAGGCTGAGCCTTCTGGATGAAGCCACATGGTGTTTCTGGAGCCTTCTGGATGTTGAGGCCGTTACAGGAAGCATATGGAGAAAATATGAGGAGCTGACGTCATCAAAGCGCCGCGGATCCGCGGCGCCAAGGCCCTTTTGGCCGCGGATCCGCGGCGCTATAGTAGCCTTAGAGCATGGAACTTTTGGGCTTTTGTTGGGCTGACTTTGTGACCTTTGTAAAATGTGTGGAATCTCATTTTGCTTTCTCTATTTCTGCCAGATCTCAAGTCTTGGACTTGGCGTATTTTCCTCAGCACTTTTGATAGTTTCGGCTTTTCTCCTACAATTTCCTGCACAGATTCTCGAGACAAGTGTTGCGCTATATAAAGATTATGCGATGCAATGATAAACACTCAATTTCCCTCAGAAATGTTGGTTTTAATATATAACACAATTTATTTGGTATTTTAGAGTCAATTTGCTAATATGTGCTATATTAATACCGAACACCTCTAGATGAGTGCAAATGGTAAGGAAATTGATGTGTTAAAAATGCAATATTTTCGACTGATCAGCAAGCACCCACTTCTCCGGCTCCCTGAGGCTCAAGAGATTGGTCCCTCTTAAACCTATGTTTACTAGGGTCCTTAGGGTAATTTATAGAACTTGAGGTGGTTTTATGTAAAAATACTTTTGTATGGTTTTCAAAATACACCCCAAGTATTTATTAATCGTCTTTAGAGTTGTAATGAATGTAGATTTTACATTGTGATATTTCTAGTGAAATATCCTAATTCCATAATAAAGGTATTTATTTGTAATATTGACTTGTATGGAATTCATGGTATTTTAATGTAAAATGATTCTTCGATTTGGAAATGTTTGAATATTTATATTATAACAAAAATAGGTATCTTGATATTACATATATATATTTATTTATAAAAATAAATTTTAATATATATTATAATTCTAGAAATCTCATTTTCTTAAGATTTTCGTATTTTAAATCTTTCGAGACCGAATGCTCCTTGCGAAGGTTTTCATCTCGCACTACTAAGCCTTGGGATGTGCGATAATCCGCACCATCCCAGTCGGGTTCCCCAAATTAGGTTGTAGCGGCACTTTACAAAGATTTGTGTAAATACTAAATCGTTTAGAAAATGATTTTATTAGTAATGGTATTTAAATGAAAAGGTGTCGTTTTCCCGTATTCTATGTTCCCGAAAGTATTGTGCTATGTTGTATATGAGTGTGTGAGGAGGTAGGTCATTACCTCGTGATCTACTTAAAGGTATAGCAAGGTTTTGATGGTTTAAATGTAGAAATGAAATTATATGGTAGTTTAATGAAAAAAATATGGTAAAATGGAAATAGAAATTACTTTTGATATAGAAATTATTTAATATGATTAGTTAGTATTTAATAGTCAACATGTAGTGGTTGTAGGATGATTGTATTAAAGAAAGAGTTAGGTTTTATAAAGAACCGAATCGGAAATCGGATTTGTTCCGATTCCGTCGGGTTTTGAAATTTCGTATTTTAGAATAAGAATAGAGAAGAGAGAATTGGGACTTATGGGTTTAGTTAATAGAGGAGAGGGAGTGGGAGTGGACGTAGCTTCCGGTGCGTCGTTCTGTCGCCGGGATCTCCTACGGTTGTCGCCGGAAAATTCGCCGAAGCTTCGCATTTCGCTTCTTCCAAAGTACACTAGGGTTTCTATGGATTTCTTGAGAGTTGGCTCAGAATTTTGGGGTGTGGGGGTAGTGTTTAGGGGTGGTATTTATAGGGTTAGGCTAAGGTTAGGGTAGATGAAGAGTTTAATTGAAAAAATATATTAAAAATATATTAAAATGTAATAAAAGTGGAGTAATTGAGGTATTAAGAAGTCTCTGGAAATGGTCTGAGGATAAAATTTTGTAGGTGTATAGGGGAGACCAAAAGACACATTTTTTGTGTTGGGGTCATCGCCGGAATCGGCCGACTCGGTCGCGACTCGGGCGTGACTCGGCCGGAGGCCTGAGTCGGCCGAGACGCCGGCCGAGTTAGGTGGCCGGAATTCTCCCCCCACGGCTGGTCTATCCTCTGGTACAGTTACATTTCAGGGTGTAGTGGGGTTTTTGTGAGATATGCACGTGTAAACTCTCGGTATTCTAAAAATTCAAAACAAAATAATATTAAAAATAATGTGTGGTATGGGATTTGAACTCTGGTGGCTTGGTTCAGCCGTGCAAGGTATTACCAATGAACTACAAGATCATTGTTGTAATTAAGGAGTTAATTAATTACTTAAAGTAATCACAGCAAAAGTAAATACCCCAAGTATACATTAATTTTAAAGAAAATTTTTGTACACTAAAAATGGAGTTGTTACAGTCTACCCTCCTTACAAAAATTTCGTCCTCGAAATTTACAACTTTTATTTAAGGACTAGTTTACAAAGAGATGTGGATATCTTGCACGCATTTCATCTTCCCTTTCCCAAGTGGACTCTCCTGGAGTGTCTTTCCTCCACATTACTTAGACCAAGTTGACTTCTTTGGTCCAAAGTGTCTTCACTTTCCTGTCCAGGATCTCCACAGGTTGTTGCTCACAAGATAAGTCGGTCTGTATAGTAAGCTCGGAATGATCAAGAACATGGTTGGGGTCACTCACATACCTTCTGAGTTGGGATATGTGAAACACATTATGCACTCCTTCCAATGAAGGTGGAAGTGCTAAGCGGTATGCCACTTCACCGACTCGTTCAAGTATGTCGAACGATCCAATGTATCTCGGACTTAGCTTACCCCGTCTTCCAAATCGGATCACTCCACGGTTCGGAGATATCATTAAGAACATATGATCTCCTGGCTAGAACTCCAAGTGACGTCTCTTTGCATCAGTCCAGTGCTTCTGTCGATCTTGGGCTATGCGCATCTTTTCCCTGATAGTACGAACCATATCAACAGTCGCTACTATCATCTCTGGTCCAAGAAGTTCCCTATCTCCGACGTCCTCCCAACTTAATGGCGATCGAAACTTCCTTCCATCGAGTGCTGCAAAAGGTGACATTGCTATACTTGCTTGGTAGCTGTTGTTGTACGAAAATTCCACAAGATGTAGGTGAACTTCCCACGATCCTTTGAAGTCTAACATATATGCTCTGAGCATATCCTCCAAGATCTGAATAGTTCGCTCAGACTAACCATCTGTTTGTGGATGATAAGCCGTGCAGAAGTTCAGACTTGTTCCCAAGCTTGCTTGCAGACTCTGCCAAAATTGCGATCGGAACCTAGTGTCACGATCGGAGACAATGCAGACCGGTACTCCGTGAAGTCTCACAATTTCCTGTATGAGTTCATGAGTATCAGAGATAATACATTATGAAGAGTTTAAATCTTAAGTAGATTATTACCTCCATATACTTCTTTGCTAGTATCTCAGTTGATTGGCCAACTCGAAATGAGATGAAGTGAGCCGACTTTGTGAGTCGATCCATAATGACCCATACGGCATCGTTACCCTTTGTGCCGCGAGGAAGTGCAGTCACAAAATCCATTGTGATGTGTTGCCACTTCCATTCTGGGATTGGTAACAGTTGAAGTAATCCAGCTGTCCTGTGATGTTCAGCCTTTACCTGCTGACACACCAAGCATTTTGCGATACTTCTGGCTACTTCACGCTTCATTCCATGCCACCAATAATTCTGACATAGATCTTTGTACATTTTAGTACCTCCAGGGTGTACTGAGTAGGGAGAGCTGTGAGCTTCTTTCATTAACTCTTCCCGAACAGGACCTTTTGGTACACACAATCTGCTGCCGTATCTCAAAGATCTGTCTTCATGGATGATGAAATATGTTCTGAGTCCATTCTCCACTTGTTCTATGATCTTTTGCAACTTAGCATCACTTGTTTGAGCTGCTTTGATCTGATTGACAATGGTAGATTGAACTTGTAAATTCATCAAAGTTGAAGCGTTACCTCGCATGACTAATTCAATCTCCATCTGATGCAAGTCCTGTTGAAGCTTCCACAGAGCGGTGAGTTGCATTGCTAATGGTTGTCGACTAAGAGCATCTGGAACTACATTCACCTTCCCTGGGTGATATTGCAGGTTGATGTCAAAGTCCGCCATGAGTTCTAACCATCTTCTCTGCCGCATATTCAACTCCTTCTGAGTAAACACGTACTTCAGGCTCTTATGATCTGTGTATATGTTCACTCGTTCACCAAGTAGATAGTGACGCCAAATCTTGAGAGCAAAGATGACAGCTGCGAATTCCAGATCATGCGTCGGATAATTGTGCTCATGAGTCTTCAGCTGTCTTGAAGCATAAGCCACAACTTTACCGTGCTGATGTAGAACACATCCTAATCCTTTACCGGATGCATCGCAATGCACTTCGAAACCTCCAGATTGGTCCGGTATGACGAGAATAGGCGCTGATGTCAACCTTGACTTGAGTTCTACGAAAGCTTGTTCGCATGCTTCTGACCACACATAATCTTCATCTTTACGTGTGAGCTTGGTCAGGGGTGTTGCTATCTTTGAAAAGACTTCAATGAACCTTCTGTAATATCCAGCTAGACCCAAAAAACTCCGAATGTCCTTCATTAACTTTGGTGTCGGCCATTCGCTTACTGCTGAAACTTTCGCTGGATCCACAGATATTCCTTCACCTGATACGATATGTCCAAGAAAACCAACTTGTTTTAGCAAAAACTCGCACTTGTTGTACATGGCATATAACTGATGTTTTCATAGAGTTTCCAGGACAATTCGTAAGTGCTCAACATGTTCTTTCCGACTCTTAGAATACACCAGGATGTCGTCGATGAAGATGACAACAAACATGTCTAAGTACTCCCGGAAAACTTGATTCATCAGGTTCATGAATATTGCTGGTGCATTGGTCACTCCAAATGGCATCACTAGAAATTCGTAATGTCCATAGCGAGTTCTAAAAACTGTTTTATGAATATCAGCTTCCTTGACCTTCACCCGATGATAACCTGAACGAAGATCTAATTTAGAGAAAACACAAGATCCACTTAGCTGATCGAATAAATCGTCGATGCGCGGGAGTGGATACTTGTTCTTTATAGTGACTTCATTCAAGGCTCTATAATCGATGCACATTCTGTATGAACCTTCCTTCTTCTTCACAAGTAGTACAGGTGATCCCCAACTTGAAGTGCTGGGACGAATCCATCCTTTCGCCATTAATTCGTCCAACTGTGTTCGTACTTCCTTCAAACCTTCCGGACTTAGTCGATAAGGTGCTTTGATCACCGGTTGTGCTCCTGGTACTAAATCAATGCTGAATTCAAGAGCTCAATCGGGAAGCAAACCTAATATATCGTCAAGAAACACATCGTCGAACTCTCGAACCACATCTGGTCTTGATTCTTCTTCTGCTTGAGCTGCTGCAACTATTGCTTCCCTTGGCTTCGCTTTGTAGGTACTTGGCTCCAGGGTACGGTCTCCGCTTTTGAAATAAAAGACCGGATAGTCTGGAATCTCGAATACTACCCTCCTTTGACGACAGTCGATGGTAGCATAAAAAGTTCCAAGCCAATCCATACCTTGAACCACATCGAAGTTTGGTATGTCCAGCACTTTGAAGTCAGCGTAGAATTCTCTGTTGCAGACTACTACTGGACACAACTTGTATCCCATTATTGCCTTTAGAACGCCATTTCCTGAACTGGCATTCCAGCTGGATACAAGCGGTGAGACTGGAATCGCATGGGTTCGTACGAACCGTTGCGACATAAAGCAGTGAGATGCTCCAGTATCAAACAGTGCTAGTGCAGGTATTGAGGATACTAAGATTGTACCTAAGGTATGTGGGATATGTTTTAGGTATAGGGCAATGTATGTAGATAAATAGCAAGACTGAAAGAAAGTTTGAGAAAGAAAGGTTTACCAATGATAACTTGGCCAGTGGCCTCAGCTTCTTCCACGGTCATCGTGAAAGCCTGGCGCCTTGGTACATTCCTCCTGGCCTGAGGAGCATTCCTCGGAACGTTCCTTTGAGCTTGATGGAACTGATGAGGAGGTGGTGCAGCTTGTGGTCCTCTAGGTGGTGGAGCGGTTAGTGCAAGTCTTGGAGCAGGTGCTTGGATGGCTGGGCGCTGTGGGTAAGTGTTTGCTGGCCTGGGTGCAGCAATTGGATTTTTCTATAAGGACAAGACCCAATATCATGAGCAGCTGAGCCGCAGATCAAGCAAAGGTTGTTCGCACGCCGGCAATCTTTCTCCAGATGCTCATTTCTCTTGCAGTAGTTACAAAAGGCTGGGCCTGTTATTTGGTACTTCTGGTCTCCTTGGCACAATAGGTGGTCTGGACGAGGCTCCTCCCGTCATCTGGTTGACAGGGCGTTTAACTCTTGCAGACTGAGGTTTGCCCCTCGCCTTTATCACTACCTCATAACTGCGGGCAGCTTCCAGAGCATCTTCATGAGTCGGAAATTTCCCTGTGGCTAGTGCAGCCTGGATTTCCATGTCCAAACCTTGTTGAAATCGACGGACTCTGATCTCGTCCGTCGGTATCAAGTGTGCCGCAAATCTGTTTAAAGGATTGTGTTAGCTGTATAGTATGTGATACTTAAAAATTTGAAATATTGTGACATATCTTACCGACCGAGTATGGTGAACTCAGCGTCATACTCATCTACCGACTTGACCCACATTGAACCTTGTTGCAGATGAATAAACTGTTGTTCCATGTCGAACCTAGCAGTCACAGAGAAGTATTTCGTGTCGAACTTATCGCGGAAAGTCTTCCATTCAATAGGCTGTTCAAGACGGCTTTCTTCCGCCTTCCACCAGTTCCGTGCATTGTCCGTGAGCTGTAATTTTACAACACGAACCCAAGCTATTTCTGGCACTTATGCTGCTGCCAGATCATCCTCTATACTCTGAGCCCATTCCTCAGCTTTAAGTGGGCTTCCCTTTCCTGAGAACTGTTTGTGATGTAAAGCTCTGAATTACTTCACCCCAGGTGCTTCGGTCTCGGGACGGTTCAAGAGTTGCTGCTGTCCCTCAAGGAGGCTGCGGATCGCCTCATGCAGAACCGTTTGCTCGGTGGGTGGAGCAGGAATGGTAGGTATGATTGGTGGTGGAGGTGGAGTGTTGTTGAAGTTAGTGCTTGTGTTGTTTAGGGAATCCATAACCTTGAAGAAAAATTTGGGTTAGGACGGATTCAAAGTATATGATTCAAAGAATATGAAATGATAAGATTCAAGGACTATGGATTATAAAGAATGTTTTAGTTGCTGGTTCTTGTGTAATATTGCTTAGGTTGTTCACGCAGAACAGAATTGCATAGCGGTGTTCCATACAACTCTGACCTGCATGGGCCACCAACAAAACCTGTCATGCTCCGCTTCCCAGTATATGGGTAGAGGACGCGACGAGGCCGCTACGTATTTACTGCGAAGTAAATACGCTAAGCGTATCTAAGCAATATAAAAGTAAATGCACAAGAGACAAGATATAATAAAACAGCAACTTTATTTATTCACATTCTTTCTGTACAATGCATGGAAAGTAAATACAACTGAAATAAAGCAATGCCTAAACAATGGCATAACAGAAATGAAAAGGTACTGAAATAAAAGTGTACAATGAACTAAAGCTCGGGGTCTTCACTGAATTGGTCCAAGTCTTCAGCAGTGGGCTCGATCTCAAAAATGTCCAGATCACCTGACGACGTTCAAAGAAGAAAAAAAGAGAATGTCGTCAGCGAACAAATCGCTCGGTAAGTCCCAAAGATAAGGGAGAACTAGAATAGACAGAAAGAGAAAGTAGCTTTTAAAGTTGTATTATCTTGTTTTAATGTTAACGCTGTTGTTTGTAGCTTGGTACAGAAGGATGCCAGTGTATACGAGAGGAGTCTCTATATACCAGAGACTAGGGGCATGTATAGTACAAGGAACCGTTTATGCCACGGTACAACATCTACTGGATTCAGGTTAGGTGTATTAAATCTTACTGTCTCGTTCCACTTCTAACATCTTTCGTACCAATCTACCCCTTAAACCCCGTAGTGTCTTGATTGTATTGTTGTATTGTATTGTCTTGTATTGTAAATTGTATAGATTGTATAATTGGATGACTTTGTTGAAACCATGATATCAGTAAACAGATGTAACTGTATAATCATGTAAATGGATGTAACCGGAGAATCATGTAAATGGATGTATATCCATGGTCCGGTTCAGTCAAGTTGTATAGATTGATAAATGGATTTATGAATTCATGTTGAATTGTAATATTGTAGATTGTAGATTGTACTTGAATCATATTCAAGTCATATTATAAAGAGACTCAATCTGAGTCAGACAATTAGAAAAGTAAATTGAAGTCCTGATTGTTTTGATGTTATCGATAACCGCTGCACATGGGTGGCAGGATTTGTGTCTTTTTTAAAGACGATTACCGTGTAGATAACACCTTTTGTTAAGTTGTCTATCTTAGATAGACAAGCACCCACTTCTCCGACTCCCTGAGGCTCAAGAGATTGGTCCCGCTTAAACCTATGTTTACTAGGGTCCTTAGGGTAATTTATAGAACTTGAGGGGGTTTTATGTAAAAATACTTTTGTATAGTTTTCAAAATACACCCCCAAGTATTTATTAATCGTCTTTAGAGTTGTAATAAATGTAGATTTTACATTGTGATATTTCTAGTGAAAATATCCTAATTCCATAATAGAGGTATTTATTTGTAATATTGACTTGTATGGAATTCATGGTATTTTAATGTACAATAATTCTTCGATTTGGAAAAGTTTGAATATTTATATTATAACAGAAATAGGTATTTTGATATTACATATATATATTTATTTATAAAAAATTTAATATATATTATAATTCTAGAAATCTCATTTTCTTAAGATTTTCGTATTTTAAATCTTTCGAGACCGAATACTCCTTGCGGAGGTCTGCATCTCGTACTACTAAGCTCAGAGATGTGCGATAATCCGCACCATCCCAGCCGGGTTCCCCAAATTGGGTTGTAGCGGCACTTTGCAAAGATTTGTGTAAATACTAAATCGTTTAGAAAATGGTTTTATTAGTAATGGTATTTAAATGAAAATGTGTTGTTTTCCCGTATTCTATGTTCCCAAAAGTATTGTGCTATGTTGCATATGAGTGTGTGAGGAGGTAGGTCATTACCTCTTGATCTACTTAAAGGTATAGTAAGGTTTTGATGGTTTAAATGTAGAAATGAAACTATATGGTAGTTTAATGAAAAAAATACGGTAAAATGGAAATAGCAATTACTTTTGATATAGAACTTGTTTAATATGATTAGTTAGTGTTTAATAGTCAATATGTAGTAGTTGTAGCATGATTGTATTAAAGAAAGAGTTAGGTTTTATAAAGAACCGAATCGGAAATCGGATTTGTTCCGATTCCGTCGGATTTTGAAATTTCGTATTTTAGAATAAGAATAGAGAAGATGGAATTAGGACTTATGGGTTTAGTTAACAGAGGAGAGGGAGTGGGAGTGGATGTAGCTTCCGGTGCGTCGTTCCGTCGCCGGGATCTTCTAGGGTTGTCGCCGGAAAATTCGCCGGAGCTTCGCATTTCGCTTCTTCTAATGTACACTAGGGTTTCTAGGGATTTATTGAGAGTTGGCTCAAAATTTTAGGGTGAGGGGATAGTGTTTAGGGATGGTATTTATAGGGTTGGGCTAGGGTTAGGATAGATGAAGAGTTTAATTGAAAAAATGTATTAAAAATATATTAAAATGTAATAAAAATGGAGTAATTGAGGTATTAAGAGGTCTCTGGAAATGGTCTGAGCATAAAATTTTGCAGGTGTACAGGGGAGACCAAAAGACACATTTTTTGTGTTGGGGTCGTCGCCGGAATCGGCCGACTCGGCCGTGACTCGGCCGGAGGCCTGAGTCGGCCGAGACGCCGGCCGAGTCGGCCGATTCTGGCCGAGCTAGGTGGCCGGAATTCTCCCACAACGGCTAGCCTATCCTCCAGTACAGTTACATTTCAGGGTGTAGTGGGGTTTTTGTGAGATATACACGTGTAAACTCTTGGTATTCTAAAAATTCAAAACAAAATAATATTAAATATAATGTGGGGTATGGGATTTGAACTCTGGTGGCTTGGTTCACCAGTGCAAGGTATTACCAATGAGCTACAAGCTCCTTCTTGTAATTAAGGAGTTAATTAATTACTTAAAGTAATCACAGCAAAAGTAAATACCCCAAGTATACATTAATTTTATAGCAAATTTTTGTACACTAAAAATGGAGTTGTTACAGGTTATTCACGCAGGACAGAACTGCATGGTAGGGTTCCATACAGCTCTGACCTCCATGGGCTACCAACAAAATCTGTCACGCCCTGTTTTCCAGTATACGGGAAGAGGACGCGACTGGCCGCTACGTATTTACTCTGAAGTAAATACGCTAAGCGTAACTAAGCAATATAAAAGAAATGTACACAAGAGACAAGTGTAATGAAACAGCAACTTTATTTATTAACATTCTTTTGTACAATACATGGAAAAGTAAATACGTCTGAATGAAAGCAATGCCTAAACAGTGGCATAACAGAATTGGAAAGTACTGAAATGAAATAGGTACAAGTGGCTACAGCTCTGGGTTTTCGGTGTACTGCTCAAGGGCCTGCTCCGAATGCTCCTGAATGATCTCGTGCTCTAGAGCGTCCGATCTACCTAACAACATTCCAAAGAAGAAAGAGAAGGAATGTCGTCAGCGAACAATCGCTCGGTATGTCCCAAAGATAAGAGAGAAATAGAATAGACGGAGAGAGAGAGAGTGTGTAACTTTTAAATTTGTATTATGTTGTTATAATGTTGTATTTAGTGTTAACGCTGTTGTTTGTAGCTTGGTACAGAAGGATGCCAGTGTATACGAGAGGAGTCTCTATATGCCAGAGACTAAATGCAACTGGAAGTACAAGGCTCCGTTAAAAAGCCCGGAACAACGGCGTTGTATTCAGGTTAGGTGTCTTAAATTTTGCAGTCTCGTGCCACTTCTAACACCTTCCGTACCAATCTACCCCTTAAAAACCCCGCGATGTTTTGATTGTATTGTTTGTATTGTATTGCAACTTGTATTGTCTTGTAATATAGATTGTATAATTGGATGACTTGCCGAAACCATGATATCAGTAAATGAATGAACTGGAGAATCATGGATGTAACTGGAGAATCATGTAAATGGAAGTATATCCATGGTTCGGTTCGGTCAATACAGATTGAATAGATTGAATATATGAATTCATATTGAATTGTTATATTGTAGATTGTACTTGAATCATATTCAAGTCAGACTGATTATATTAAGACTCGGTCTGAGTCAGACCAATTAGAAAAAAAATTGAAGTCCTGAATTAGGCTTTGATGTTATCGGTAACCGCTGTACATGGACGGCAGGATTTATGTCTTTTTCAAAGACGATTACCGTTTTGATAACACCGTTTGTTAAGTTGTCTATCTTAAATAGGCAAACACCCACTTCTCCGGCTCCCTGAGGCTCAAGAGATTGGTCCCGCTTAAACCTATATTTACTAGGGTCCTTATTGTAATATAAAACTTGAGGGGGTTTTATATAAAATAATTTTGTATAATTTACAAAATACACCTCAAGTATTTGATTATCGTTTTTAGAGTTTTCATACTTATGGATTTTATATCCGTGACATTTCTAGTGAATAAACCCATTTTTTCATAATATAGGGTATTTAATTGTAATATTGAACTTGTATGGAATTTCATGGTATTTTCGTATAAAGTGATTTTTGTGATTTAGAAAAGTTGGAATATTTATATTATATCAAAAATAGGTATTTTGATAATACATACATACATACATACATACATATATATATATATATATACATATATATATATATACATATATATATATATATATATATTTATAAAAATAATTTTATTATTTTCTAGAAATCTTATTTTTGTAAGATATTTGTATTTCAAATCTTTTGAGACCGAATGCTTCTTGCGGAGGTCTGCATCTCGCACTACTAAGCCCAGGGATGTGCGATAATCCGCACCATCTCAGTCGGGTTCCCCAAAATGGGTTGTAGCAGCGCTTTGCAAAGATATGTAAAAAATACTAATCTTGTAGAAAACGGTTTTAATAGTAATAGGTATTTATATGTAAAGTTTCGTTTTCCCGTATTCTATGTTTCCGAAAAGTATTGTGCTATGTTGCATATGAGTGTTGTGAGGAGGTAGGTCATTATCTCATGATCTACTTAAAATTATAACAAGATTAATGATGTTTTGTGTCGAAACTAAACTTCATGGTATTTTACTGAAAAAGTATTATAAAGATTGCAATATGAAATATTTTGCTATGGAACTTGTTCAACATGTTTTGTTAATAATTAATAGTCAAGATGTAAGAGTTTGGTATGGTTGTGTTTAAGGAAAATTGAACTTTTTAGAGAAAACCGAATCGGAAGTCGGTTTTAACTTCGCTTCCGTCGGGTTTTAGTAAAAAAAGTTTTAAGAATAGATTAGAGAAGAGGGAGGTGGGACTTACTTGATTAAGATCAAGAGAAGAGGAAAGGAGGAAGTAGGAGGTGCCGGTGCGTCATTTCGTCGCCAGGAGCTCCTAGAGTCGTCGTCGAAAGTTCGTCGGAGTTTCGTCTTTCCCTAACTCCACTTGTACACAAAATTTAATGAGAGTTTTCTTGAGAGTTTGGACAGAGTTGTGAGTGACGGGTGTGTTTTTAGGGGTGGTATTTATAGGGTAAAACTAGGGTTAGGGTAGGTGAAAAGTTGTATTAAAAATGTATTAAAATTTGTATTAAAAATATGGTTTATTAGGGTTTTGAAGAGCTCTGTTAAATTGCAGGAAATTTAAAGTGTACAGGGGTTTAGGGAAGACCAAGAGTCGGAACTTTCATTTTGGAAAATCGGTGATCCGGCCGAGTCCGGCCGACGGCGGCGGGCCGAGTCGGCAGAGTTGCCGGCCCGAGTCGGCAAAGTCGGGCCGGGGCTTGCCGCCATGTGTCGCTTGTCGTTTGGTGTAGCCCCTGGGTCAGTTTGTTTTACATGTGTAGTGGGGTTTTTACGAGTTATGCACGTGAAGGTTCTTGGGCTTCTAAAAATTTAAAAGAAAATAATATTAAAAATAATATGGGGGATTGGATTTGAACTCTGGTGCTTTGGTTCAGCAGTGCAAAGTCTTACCAATGAGCTACAAGCTCCTTCTTGCTATTAAAAAGCAAAACAAACTTATAACTTGTGCTCAGACAAAAATACCCCTTTCTGTATTTTTTGAAAAATTTTACAGAAAGTTGTACAAAAAGTTTTAGGGTTGTTACAATACATTTTTTTCATCCATATTAATAATAGTGTTACATAGTCATTGCATTGTGCATCTTGTGTTACAGTTTTACAGTTTTACAATATCCGTTCGCATCCGTACAATTTATTATACATCTAGTTGCATGCCGGATCATATCATTTCATATTACTGTTATATTAATACCCCATGCTTGATAATGTGCATCATGCGTAGTTATGGAGTTGTAGATGTAATCCCTGATAAATATTTGTACATCCGTGTTTTACCGTGCATCCGTACCGGCTACAGTTTTATTACAAGCATTTGTTTGATTACTAATGCCGACAATCCTGATTTGTTGTCCCGACGGACGTATCCTGTTTTCTATTCAGACAAAACCTGTACCTGCTTGATCCTGTGTTGGCATTAGCTCCAGATTTATCAATACCTGACTTGAACACATAACCTTGGGGGTAATGGAAAATCAAGAATGTAACTGAACGTAACTCAAAGAGCTATTATTTTATTACCGTGGTCCCGTGGGGAATGAACGGGCATAGACTAATGGATTACAGAATATATTGTTACCGTGGTCCCATGGGGAATGAACATGGCATAGTCTAGAATATATTGTTACCGTGGTCCCGTGGGGAATGAACGAGGCATAGTCTAGAATATATTGTTACCGTGGTCCCGTGGAGAATAAACGGGGCATAGTCTGATGGGTTATGATGAGAATTACATTAATTGATTTCGAAGACTTTAGATTAGATAATCTAGAGTCCAGAAATAGGTTGCACGCCATATGTACATACACCTCACTATTTCATTTCCGTGTTTACTTTTTATATTCATGTCATCGTCTATATTCATGCCTGCATATCTCGTGTATCCTGTTCATTTATTATTGTTGATATTATGACGCACTGACGTCTGGGTTTTGCATGGCCCAGATCCTCTGTCTCTTTCGCAGGCTGATCAGGAGTATTTTCGCCGTCAGGCCGAGCAGTGAGGATCTTTTTAGTTTAGTTTAGTTTTATTTCCGTACTTTATTTCCTGATGTGAGCCCGTATTTGGGACATACTTTCCAGATGTTATTGCTCATTGGATATATTGCTTTCGCATATTATTTCTTGACTCGTTTATTCTCGCTGATGGACATGTATTAGTTAATTTATATTTTTTCCTGTTCTTGATACCTTATAGACAGTCATAATGTGACTGTGGAGGGATGTTTCATAACCATAGGTAGTATGGTTGCTCTGTCACGTATCGATCGTAGCGCACTCTGGGAAACAGGGCATGACAGTATGGAGACTAGGTTTAGGTTAAATTTAGGGGTGAGGGTTAGGATGGGGAAAGAGCACAAGGGGAGGTTGGGGAAGGAGGGAGGAGGTCAAGTGGAAGTCTAGAGAAAGAAGGAGAAGGTGGATGACGGAAGGGGGAGTCGAGCGAAGGTCGGGAGGAAGAAGAAGATGATGATGCTGATAATGGTGATGGTGATCAGGGAAGGGGGTGGGGAATGAAGAAGAAGATGATGGTAGTGATGATGATGAAGATGGAGGATGATGAAAATGATGATCAAGGAGGAGTGGAAAGGGAGGAGGTCGAGGCGGCGGTGGCGAAGTCTAGGAGTGAAAGTGGAAGGCCATTAGGGTTAGGATTTGATAGGTGCTAAAATTGTTAATTGAGCCTTTTAGTTAATTAAATTTTTAGTGATCAACTTCTTTTAAGAATATAAAAATAGAAAAAAAATAAAACTGATGGATGAAAACCGTCAAACACGGCTTTTATTGGAATTTAAAACATTTGAGCTGCTTTTTTGTAATTCGCTGAAATTGGAGGGCATTTTTGTAAATAGCTAACTTTGGGTGTTTCTATATATCTAATCTGTTGGATATGGTGCCTTCAAGACAATTATTGTAATTGCAGGTAAGCGATTATGATAATTAAAAGAGGACCTATATTGGTAGAATGGTCTTACTCGAAATTATAGTATGCTATGTGCTTTTTCTTTATCATTGATGCGTATACACTTTACTTGTTATTATGTGTGGCTAATACATAATGATGATGCCTGTATGATTTTTGCTTGACTACCAGCATTATAATGGCGATCATATACGTTAAAGCTTGGTAGTACATAAGCACATCCTTAAATTTCTCTAGTCGGGGGAATATCGAGACTGGGCATCGATATTCCGGAGTAGACTAGTGTATATGTTTCGAGACCCAGACGAGAGGAGGTGGCTGGTCTCACAAGCCATTGGTGTTGTGTCACCTAAGATAATATACTGATGCTAACTGGAGGTGAGTACACTGGACGGACTCACCGAGAACTTCTAGATAATATTATACTTATCGTCAGATAGCAGTTCTCTAGTGGCATGAGTACAGGTTAGTCCTTTGACCTGAGATTAAGCCGAATTATTAAATTAAGTATTGATTTGATAATATATATATTAGTATTATTGTTCACTATTCATTTTCTCTCTCTTAGCTACTAGTATTTTTTATACAGATACGCGTATATATATTTCGATATGTATACTGGGTTGTATTCCGTATTTATACGGAATACTTCTAGAAGGAGGAAACATCATTATTTGAATTTCTTTTTAGAAATTCAATTGGAAATGAGGTGGAGGGTGAGGTGGCTTTGGGTATGGTTGTAGGAATCTAGAGAGGGATAGGCTTCATTTATTTATGCTAAAAAGGTTGTGATATTTTATTTGAGTGTGAAATTATATTAAGAAGCCATTCTCTCCTTCATCCAAGACTTAGCTCATTTTTTGTCGTGGCTGCCTCTGCAACCTCTTCCTCCTTCTTTCATTCTCTCTTGAGCTTGATTTTAGAGAGAAAATGATAATGGAAAATTTCTACATCCCCACTCTCCATATCTAGCAAGTTTGGAGCGTCGGTTGCTTCACTGGTGAACCTGAAGCTTGGATCAGTACCCTCAGGTGGATCATCTTACGTAAAGATGGTCGCCTTTCAAGATTGTTCCCGAAGTCCTACGAGGAGCTTGGAGGGGTCTTCCACGATTGGGTGGACACGTATCAAAAGTTGTAATCTCTAAACCTTGCATACTTGTTTTCTAGTTTAGTATTTGGAACGATCGTCAGGGATTAGTTTCTAGTGCTCCCCGTAAAATTTTTGTTTTCCGATTCCGCATTGGCCGCGGTTGTACCGGCAAGGGCACTAGGAACCTTTCAATTGTATCAGAGCCAACCCAAACATTCGAACTAGTTTAGACAATATTTTAGTTTCAAGACCGAATTTTTCCCCGTAACTTATTTCCAATTCCAAGATACTGTCCCTTTTTATAACATTGTCTAAATTTTTTCTAAACAACTGCAGAGGACTTGTATTTCGAAATAAAACTTTGCACAAAATTCAAGGTATTTTGGCCCATTTTTGGCAGTCCAAATCCTATTTCTGTCGGCCCAAATTTGGCTAAAAGTCCCTGGATTTTTTCAGTAGCTTGGAATGTTAGAAACTTGATTTTGGTATTTTTTGTTTTGCCCTAAATTTCAATTTGTGTAGTTTTTACATTAGGGCATTTCGGGAATTTTTCGGTTGAATTTTAGTATTGTTTATGATCCGTAGTTTATATGTGTTGTTGAACGTCGTCTAATTGCTATATATCCAATTAGACGAAGTTGCACACTTACTTGTGTTGCTTGTTATGTAGGGTTCCTATGAACGACAGCAAGGTTTCGGGAGGTATCGTCCATGCCATTTTCAAAATTTTGCCGTTTTAAAGAACCCTAAACAAGAATCTTTAACTAGAGAATCATACGAAATATAAAGTAAACTACTTTACTTCTAAGTGATAACGAAATACAACCTTTGTAGACCGGTCCTTCACTTCAGTAGCTCCCTGTAGTAGTCCCTTTGCTCTAAGTAGTGATCTACCGGACTCTAGCATGGCTTCTCAAGGTGAAAGGAACGAACTTGCTTGAAGTCTTCGAGGCCGAACTTGATCTACGTCGAGGAGACACTAACTCAAGCTACTACTTCACTAATGAAATATTAGTGAAGCTAACACGCTATACTAAAGTGCTAATCTCGTAGAGGATGATGAATTAGGATTTTTGCTTACTTTAAAATTAATTTTCTCACTTTTATTTCTCACTTGAACAAAACCTAGAGCTCTTGAGCTTTGAAGAAGAAGATGAAGAGAGATAATGCTGTGAGAGTGAATGGCAACCATGGGTGAGTTTGTATCATATATCTAACTCATGTAGAGACATAACCATGGCTAAGTTATAATGGTTAGGTTAATAAATACTTTAATATGACAAAATTAGTGGACCAAGTCAATACACTCACAAGCTTCATGCATGTGACTAATTATCCACTAATTTGGATTTACTTTAATTATTTAAACCTTCAATTATAATTAGTATGGTGTAAGTCTCATACACCCATGTAGTGTGTATCATCAACCATGACACAAAATAAAAAAAACACAATTAATATATATCACATATATATTAAGTGTGCACATGTGAGAAAAATAAATGCTTAAGTGAGCTAATATTAGTTAATGTAAACTAGTAAACCAAATATACAATTATACACTAAATTATCAAATCAACACTTGATTTAATAATCCGGCTGTATCACATATAACCGACTAATATAATATGTACCAACTTATCGAATCAACACTTGATTCGACAACCCGGCTATATCACATATAACCGACTGATACAAATATCGCGAGAATAGAATACGGTATCACATACTCGTATTATTCTCGGTCCCGCACATATCACATATGTGCTCCTACTTCTTATTGCCCGAGCCAGTAAAACCTCTGTGTAGGACTCTAAAGTCCCATCAATACGCCGACAGTAGGTGATAATCATATCAAGCACCCACAAGCCGTCAGCGGTACTAGCTGTACGTAACGGCTACCCGGGTATTGAGCGATCAGAAGATCAACAAGCAAGCATGCTCTAGCTCCTGTAAAGCCTGTCAGTAACACTACCGTACAGTCCGGTCTCTTCGTCTGAGATGTCGCATATCAAGTCTAGGGGTGGTAAACGTCAGACCCCAATAACTCGATAAGTCATGCCGATACGAGGCTCATAACGGGTCGAGAAACTACTGATAACACTTACCAGTAAATCTCTAAATCAGCCCTGTCCAGGTACTTCCAGTTATAGCCAATCGAGCACAGCACGACATTTACCCCCAATACCGGGAGAGACGAAATCCCCTCCTATCGCTCATTGTCTCCATATGACTCGGGACTGTACCCAAAAACCACCGTTTTGCACGTCCTCTTGAACGTGGTAAGGTGGAAATCAATGCACAGTGGGAATCACACAAGACTCTATGACGATCTCGGGTCTACAGACTAATCTGTACCAGTGTCACCAGAGAACTGCTATCTGACGTAAGGTATAATACCATCTAGGAGTTCTCGGTGAGTCCGTCCAGTATTCCCAGTCTACACTGAGCACCCGTATACCATCTCTGATGTCAAACACCAATGGATATGGGATCATCCATCCCTCATCTCTTGGGTCGAGAAGCATATACGCTAGTCTACTCTGGTATATCGATGCCCCGTCTCGATACACCCACGACTAGGAACATTAAAGGATGAACTTATAGACTAGTATGATCTGCATCCTAATCCTGGTAGTCAAGTACACATCCTAAGGGCTTTACCAACATGTAACCATGAGACAGTATCAAGAGACAAGTATACATGTGAAGATAAAGAGCAACCAGATAGCATACTTGTTAGTTATATATATGCCCTAGAGGTCATTGTTGTACATATGATGTATATTATAGTGGATACTTGGATAAATATAGAGAGGACTTACTTGCTCGAAATGATAGTATGCTATTTGGTTTCACTTTATCTTAACATGTTGACTTGTATTAGTTTACTGTCTTGCTCTCACATGTTGATAAAGCCCTTAGGATATGTACTCGACTACTAGGAATATGATGCAGATCATACTAGTGGGGCCAGGGTAGTCAAAGAATACATCCTATAACTGTTCCTAGTCGAGCGAGTATCAAGACATGGCATCGATACTCCAGAGCAGACTAGCATATACGCATCTTGATCCATGTGATGGGTGATTGATCAAGATTTTTATGTGTAGTATGTAGTTAACCGCAATCAATAACGGTGTCGCGTGTAGCTAGACCGAGATGAGTACGGGTCGTCCTCTGGGAAACGTGGAACCATTTATTCTTACTTTAGGCGTGTTGAGAAAGAAAAGAAGAAGAATAAAGAATGGTGAAGAATGGTTGTAGGATCTAGATCTACGTTAAACACAGATGCAAAATATAGATCTAGATCAACTACGGAGGTAGGTTTAATATTAAAAGGGGGCTTGTAGGGTTCATTAGGATTTAGTAGTTATGGATGATTAATTAAATATTACTCTTTTTATCCTTTAATAGATTTAAAACTAGAACGACAGTGATGCATGTAGATTAGGGTTTCTGGAGGGAAAATGGTTCCCACTCTTAACCCCTATCTCGACATGGAACTCCGTTCATATCTAGCCTTTACCAAAACAATCATTAATCTAATCTCTAATCGCAGTCGGGACTAACAATAAATTGGTAGCTCGCCCGATTAGGATGTTAATGATTCTTTTGATAAAGTTTATAAACTTTATAGGACGTAAAAAGAGTTTAAGGATCTTCATCATCCATTAACCTACCCTAATCCTACGAACCCTAACAAGCGAAGAATTACTCGCGCATGTTGGGAGAAGAAGAGATGGAGAGGGAAATCATATTAAAACTACAGAGAAATAGAATAAGAAAAAAAACTACCTTTATTAATCAACAAAACTCATTACACTTTGTTTCCTTAGAAAATGATTACAAATACTAGTTTGCTTCTCGATCTCTTCTAAGGAGGTAGATGAACCGTTGATGATCAGCCTGGATGCGTGAACCGTCTTGGACTTCGTGATCTCGTCGACTTGATGATTTTTCCAAGAGGCTCTCAGCCTTTATTTATAGTCCCAAAGCCAGAAACTTAGATTCCTAATTTGGAAGCAAGTAGTTATTATCTAGCAGAAAAAATCCCATCTCCTAAGTCTTCAAAACCGCGGCGGATCCGCGGCCAATAGGGGGGTTTGGCCGCGGATCCGCGGCCAAGTATAAGGATCATTTAGTGATTTTTCTGTAGCTTCATCTATATTGCCACGTGGTGATCGTTTGAATCTCAGAAGCTGAAAATCTTCTCGTAGCTATTGCCAGACTTTGATTTCTTTAGTTTGCTTTCTTAATTAGGCAGGTTTGCTTTAACAACTTTGATTCCCTTGATTTTTAGCCCTGAAAAATTCTGCACAATCTCAACAAATAATATTAGGGGCGTTTTGTTTTATTGAGATATTAATTTCAACATTAAGATTTGGTCAATGATATTTTTGCAAACATTTTCCTACCAAATGTTAATTATAATATATCAACACATGAAGATAGTCTTTTTACAGATAAACCTTCATATGTATCATATATTATAATAAACACATTTTCTAATATAGAAATAGTAGGAAAAATGTAATAACAAATGTGCAGTTTTATCAACTGAACAAATACCCCCAAACTTATCTTTGATCGTCCCGAGCAAACTAGTTTATTCAAGAGAAGGAGAAAAAGAAAGGAGAAAACTATGCACACTTTCGTAGGCAGACACGATTGCACTGAGCACGTGTAGCAAGCCGTTAAATCTCTAGGTGTCCCTAGTAGGAAGAGTGTTGTCTCCTGAGGGTTTTCAGTGGATTACACCCACAAAATCCTATAATAAAAGAGAGATGGTGAAATTTACTTATAAAGATAAGAACCATAAAAGAAATACTTTGAAAATTTAGAGTTTCCAACTCCACTAGCTTTTCAGTTGTCATGAGCCCTATCTTAATAGTCATGAAAAGATGTTAGAAATCACATCATCCCTCAATAAAACATCGTCTTTATTCTTCATTCCTACCTTTCATCCAAACATCGATCATATAACCCTACGTGTGTGTAAATAACATCCCTACACCCGTAGAATTCAATTCAAGCTATCATACTCTTGTCCATCTGCCTCAGTACTTTTTAATTTGATGAATATTTATAGGGATTTGCTCACACATTTTCATGCGACCGTTAATACTTCTTGAGGTACTAACCGACCGATTACTCATGTGCTTGCTGATTAGGTGATAGTATTTTCCTCGTCTTACACCACCTAAGGCTTAGCAGTGACTCCCAAACTAGTTGGTCTAAGGCACTGGGTGATGAAGCACCCTCGCTATATTTTTTTTATTGCTGCCTTGGCGATAACAAAACCAGTGTTCATTTTTTCTTTTCACCATTTATATATTTTATTCATTTTTTTTACTTCCTTCATACTTTGGCTTTTAGACAAGAGCATTTCAAGGTATCCTCTACTATCCTGAGTTTCAAGACGTGTGTAAGTGCATATAGTAAGGTATCAACATTCAAATGTTTGGCATTCAGAATAGAAACTATTTTTCAGACTTATTTTTATCCTCAGATTAGTGACTTCCTTCATCTTACTAACCCTTGGGTTAAATCTCATAACTACTTATTACCAGTTCGTTTAAGAAAACTTCTAATTTTATTGGTTTTCTTAAGCTATTTCTATCTTTTGGATGTAATTTTTCACTTTCAACTCTTTTGTTATAAAAGAAAATTTTTAAATTTTTTTTGAAAATGTTGTGCTTATGCAAAATATGATGCAAAGTGATGCGTAAATAATCACAAACCTCCCCCAAACTTGTTTTCAACAGTGTCCTCACTGTTGCTATCTGCTGGATCACAAAAACCTGTAAGCTTGGGAGGACATTATTAATGGGGGCAAGAATATATGAAAGTGAAAATCCTCCCCCAAACTTATTTTTGGCTCACAAATTTGAGGACAAAAGTTATGTTCAAGAGCCAAAAATATACCCCCCCCCCTCAAACATGAGTTAGACAATATGAAGCATTTTAAGAGGGGGTGAGTCATTTGGTCAAATTAAGACTTTACAAAGACCAAAAGTTAACACCAACCATTCAAAGATTTTATCAGTTTAGCGTATAGGTCGGTGGAAGAATGTGTTATATCGAGTCAAGAAAAAATAGGGAAGGGATAAGAGGTGGTCTGGAAAGGGTTTGAAATTAGAGAAAAGAAAGAATGAGAATGAATGTGAATGATTAGGAAGAAGGAATGGTGACGGTTCAACCTATATAGGTGGAGATTGATCAATCACAAAATCCGTATTGTTTAAAAATTCAAGTTCGTCAGCAAAAAGTTCTTCAAAACTTTTATCAATTGTGTGATTGAACATTTTGCTGTCAAAGAGTTTTGTGCCAGAATTATCCTACTTGATTCATCAAAAATCATTGAAGTAGAGCACTTGAAAAACTCATCTAACTAAATTTTCAAAAATATCCAAATCAAGTTGAATTTATGGTATTATTGAACTTGAATTAACGGATTGTGATTCATCAAAACTCACTGAAACTATAGGAACAGAAGAAGATCCGGAGAAAGTAGAAGGTGAAATGGGTAAACAAATTGGTGTATCGAGTGTTGCTGAACCAGATGTGGAAGATGGAGGATGTATTTCGGTCTGATCTTCGGGTATACCATTATCATCAACTTCAAGGCATATTTGGGGTTCGGGAAGAATTAAAGGCTCAAGATGCTGACCACAAGGAAGTGAAAGGATTTGATGAATTGGTGGGACAAAATCATCCAAAATTTTGGGTTCATCAATCAATATATCCCCAACGTCAATCACCTCATTCAAGTGAAGGTTAAAATTCTCAAACACCTCATCAAAAGTATGGTTTTCAATCAGTTTTGGTTCAAGAGTGGAGGTGTGTAGATCACAAGGGTTGGGTATGGTTTCACTTGAAATGGACCCTTCACAATCGGTTAAATCAAACACTACAAAGTCACACAACTTATCAGACATTCAATTTGGTGTACTTGATGAATCTATGAAACTGGAGTTGTGGATTTCAGTTTGGAATGGGGAGGTTTGATTAGGAAGGGTGTACAGTTCTGTCACACTACCCAAATTCTCATTTTGTCCTATACCCGAATCATATACTGAAAAATTTTGGTCAGGTTTGAAATTCTTTGCTTGCATCCACTCTGTTGATTCCTTCCTAATTTGGTTCGACAATTCCAGAAATTTTTCTAATGTCTGCTCCAGACTAGTCTTGGGTTGATAAGGGGTTTCAGTATAAGATTAAAATTCCTGTGGATAATTAAAACTCCTAAATGACTGATTAGAAGAACTGTCTAGAGAAGGTGGAAAAGTCGGATTGGATTGATAGGAATAGAATGGTTGCAAAAATTGGGTGGGAGTAGGGTCAACATTGTGATAAGAAGAATATTGATATGGTTGGTCGATTGGCTATTGGATATCTTACATGCCACAAACCGCCTATCAAACTCTTCTTTGGAAAGTGGAGGCGATGGTTGATATTGGTCCGAGTTGAAACTTTGGCCTTTAGCCCTAGCTATATACTCGGCAATGGACATTCGTCTAGGGGCTTCCTCACTCTGGGTATCAACTGAAACAGGTGTAGGATTAGGATATGGTTGATAAGACCTAGACTGAGGTGGCCAACTGTTTCTTCCCTCTTGTTCTATATGATCTCTTAAGGACATGGAAGAGCCGGACGGTATACCGAAGGGATTACGAAAACAAGAGATATCTGGTTGTGGACAGCAAAGCTCGGTAAGTGTTCTTCTGTTTAGGTCACCCATTATAAGAAGAGAAGAAGGGGGAAGGGTAAAAAGTGGAGAAAATAATTGGTTTGTTTTGAAAAATGACGGATTTAGACAAATCACACAAAAATGCACAAACAACCCTGAAACCAAGGTTACCTAAGTCAGTATCTAGAACGCTCCTAGACTTCCAAAGGACAAGCCGCAGGATAAATCCTCTACCGCCTCTTTACTACTCTTGTAGCCAGGTAAGTGCCAGGTGAGTGGGAGGCTCCCCACTATGAAAGTAGTGGTCCTAATTAAGTAACAACCGCCTTAGACACACTTGCCTAGACACTACAAAAGTAATGCGGATAAGCGATAGATTACCCACGACCTTCCTCTGTCCTTATTGAGCGCGACGGTCCTTAGAGTCTGGTCTAGATATTTTTCAAATTAATCTAGGGTTGATGCAGATACTCGGTTTGTGATTTGTGGGGCTTAGGAAGAGTGATGAAATCCCCACCTAATCTGGATTTGGTCTTTGCCCCTTAAAGTCCGTATTAAAATATGCAAAACAAAACCAATCACAAAACTTGGCAAAAAGATTTTTTGAGCGGCGATATTTTGCAAAGAATCCTGCAGAAAAGAGATTTTATTGGATTTCAGAGGGGAGAGAAAGAGGTTAGAATCTTACCAGAGAAGTGTGGAACCCTAAATCCTCAACTTGGCCGCGCTTCCGCCGCCAATACACTCCTTCTGCCGCGGATCCTCCGCGATAAAGAGGGATCAGGTGTTGATTTTTGCTACGTGGCCTCCTGCACTCCTCTAGATCTTGATGAATGTCTCTGTCTCTCTGTATCCTCAAGTCTGTGACTCCATATTCCCTCGCAAAAATAGCACACTTATCGTTAAATATGCAAGATGCAGTTTTGTTTTAATTATGATATAGATCGTATAAGAATTCAACACAAATAGTAAGAATAAAAAAAATTACGCACGTATCCCTGGCAACGGCGCCATTTGATTGATTTAGAATTTTATGTGTAGTATGTAGTTAACCGCAATCAAAAACGGTGTCGCGTGTAGCTAGACCGAGATGAGTACGGGTCGTCCTCTGGGAAACGTGGAACCTTTTATTCTTACTTTAGGCGTGTTGAGAAAGAAAGGAGAAAGAATAAAGAATGGTGAAGAATGGTTGTAGGATCTAGATCTACGTTAAACACGGATGCAAAATATAGATCTAGATTAACTACGGAGGTAGGTTTAATATTAAAAGGGGGCTTGTAGGGTTCATTAGGATTTAGTAGTTATGGATGATTAATTAAAGATTAATCTTTTTATCCTTTAATAGATTTAAAACTAGAATGACAGTGATGCATGTAGATTAGGGTTTCTGGAGGGAAAAGGGTTCCCACTCTTAACCCCTATCTCGACATGGAACTCCGTTCATATCTAGCCTTTACCAAAACAATCATTAATCTAATCTCTAATCGCAGTCGGGACTAACAATTAATTGGTAGCGCGCCCGATTAGGATGTTAATGATTCTTTTGATAAAGTTTATAAACTTTATAGGACGTAAAAAGAGTTTAAGCATCTTCATCATCCATTAACCTACCCTAATCCTACGAACCCTAACAAGAGGAGAATTACTCGCGCATGTTGGGAGAAGAAGAGATGGAGAGGGAAATCATATTAAAACTACAGAGAAATAGAATAAGAAAAAGAACTTCCTTTATTAATCAACAAAACTCATTACACTTTGTTTCCTTAGAAAATGATTACAAATGCTAGTTTTCTTCTCGATCTCTTCTAAGAAGGTAGATGAACCGTTGATGATCAGCCTGGATGCATGAGCCGTCTTGGACTTCGTGATCTCGTCGACTTGATGATTTTTCCAAGAGACTCTCGGTCTTTATTTATAGTCCCGAAGCCAGAAACTTAGCTTCCTAATTTGGAAGCAAGTAGTTATTATCCAACAGAAAAAATCCCATCTCCTAAGTCTTCAAAACCGCGGCGGATCCGCGGCCAATAGGGGGGTTTGGCTGCGGATCCGCGGCCAAGTATAAGGATCATTTGGTGATTTTTCTGGAGCTTCATCTATATTGCCACGTGGTGATCTTTTGAATCTCAGAAGCTGAAAATCTTCTCGTAGTTACTGCCAGACTTTGATTTCTTTAGTTTGCTTTCTTAATTAGGCAGGTTTGCTTTAACAACTTTGATTCCCGTGATTTTTAGCCCTGAAAAATTCTGCACAATCTCAACAAATAATATTAGTGGAGTTTTGTTTTATTGAGATATTAATTTCAACATTAAGATTTGGTCAATGATATTTTTGCATACATTTTCCTACCAAATGTTAATTATAATATATCAACACATGAAAATAGTCATTTTACAGATAAACCCTCATATGTATCATATATTATAATAAACATCTTTTCTAATATAGAAATAGTAGGAAAAATGTAATAATAAATGTGCAGTTTTATCAACTGAACAAATACCCCCAAACTTATCTTTGATCGTCCCGAGCAAACTAGTTTATTCAAGAGAAAGAGAAAGAGAAAGGAGAAAACTAAGGACACTTTCGTAGGCAGACACGATTGCACCGAGCACGTGCAACAAGCCGTTAAACCTCTAGGTGTCCCTAGTAGGAGGAGTGTTGTCTCCTGAGATTTTCAACGGATTACACCCACAAAATCCTATAATAAAAGAGAGATGGTGAAATTTACATATAAAGATAAGAACCATAAAAGAAATACTTTGAAAATTTAGAGTTTCCAACTCCACTGGCTTTTCAGTTGTCATGAGCCCTATCTTAATAGTCATGAAAAGATGTTAGAAATCACACCATCCCTCAATAAAACATCGTCTTTATTCTTCATTCCTACCTTTCATCCAAACATCGATCATATAACCCTACGTGTGTGTAAATAACATCTCTACACCCGGAGAATTCAATTCAAGCTATCATACTCTTGTCCATCTGCCTCAGTACTTTTTAATTTGATGAATATTTATAGGGATTTGATCACACATTTTCATGCGGCCGTTAATGCTTCTTGAGGTATTAACCGACCGATTACTCATGTGCTTGCTGATTAGGTGATAGTATTTTCCTCGTCTTGCACCACCTAAGGCTTAGCAGTGACTCCCAAACCAGTTAGTCTAAGGCACTAGGTGATGAAACACCCTCGCTATATTTTTTTATTGCCGCATTGGCGATAAGAAAACCCGTGTTCATTTTTTTCTTTTCACCATTTTTATATTTTGTTCTTTTTTTTACTTCCTTCATACTTTTGCTTTTAGACAAGAGCATTTCAAGGTATCCTCTACTATCCCGAGTTTCAAGACGTGTGTAAATGCATATAGTAGAGTATCAACATTCAAATGTTTAGCTTCCATAATAGAAACTATTTTTCAGACTTATTTTTATCCTCAGATTAGTGACTTCCTTCATCTTACTAACCCTTGGGACAACAGCTCATAACTACTTATTACTAGTTCGTTTAAGAAAACTTCTAATTTTCTTGGTTTTCTTAAGCTATTCCTATCTTTTGGATGTAATTTTTCACTTTCAACTCTTTTGTTAAAAAAGAAAATTTTTAAATTTTTTTTGAAAATGTTGTGCTTAAGCAAAATATGATGCAAAGTGATGCGTAAATAAGCACAAATCTCCCCCAAACTTGTTTTCAACAGTGTCCTCACTGTTGCTATCTGCTGGATCACAAAAACCTGTAAGCTTGGGAGGACATTATTAATGGGGGTAAGAATATATGAAAGTGAAAATCCTCCCCCAAACTTATTTTTGGCTCACAAATTTGAGGACAAAAGTTATGTTCAAGAGCCAAAAATATACCCCCCCCTCAAACATGAGTTAGACAATATGAAGCATTTTAAGAAAGGGTGAGTCATTTGGTCAAAGTAAGACTTTACAAAAACCAAAAGTTAACACCAACCATTCAAAGATTTTATCAGTATAGCGTATAGGTCGGTGGAAGAATGTGTTGTATCGAGTCAAGAAAAAATAGGGAAGGGATAAGAGGTGGTCTGGAAAAGGTTTGAAATTAGAGAAAAGAAAGAATGGGGATGAATGTGAATGATTAGGAAGAAGGAATGGTGACGGTTCAACCTCTATAGGTGGAGATTGATCAATCACAAAATCCGTATTGTTTAAAAATTCAAGTTCGTTAGCAAAAAGTTCCTCAAAACTTTTATCAATGGTGTGATTGAATATTTTGCTGTCAAAAAGTTTTGTACCAGAATTTATCCTACTTGATTCATCAAAAATCATTGAAGTAGAGGACTCGAAAAACTCATCTACCTCACTTTCAAAAATATCCAATTAAGTTGAATTTCTGGTATTATTAAACTTGAATTAACGGATTGTGATTTATCAAAACTCACTGAAACTATAGGAACAGAAGAATAACCGGAGAAAGTAGAAGGTGAAATGGGTAAACAAATTGGTGTGTCGAGTGTTGCCGAACCAGATGTGGAAGATGGAGGCTGTATTTCGGTCTGATCTTCGGGTATACTATTATCATCAATTTCAAGACATATTTGGGGTTCGGGAAGAATTAAAGGCTCAAAATGATGACCACAAGGAAGTGAAAGGATTTGATGAATTGGTGGGACAAAATCATCCAAAATTTTGGGTTCATCAATCAATATATCCCCAACGTCAATCACCTCATTCAAGTGAAGGTTAAAATTCTCAAACACCTCAACAAAATTCTGGTTTTCAATCAGTTTTGGTTCAAGAGTGGAGGTGTAGAGATCACAAGGGTTGAGTATGGTTTCACTTGAAATGGACCCTTAACAATCGGGTAAATCAAACACTACAATGTCACATAACTTATCAGATATTCTATTTGGTGTACTTGATGAATCTATGAAACTGGAGTTGTGGATTTCAGTTTGGAATGGGGAGGTTTGATTAGGAAGGGTGTACAGTTCCGTCTCACTACCCAAATTCTCATTTTGTCCTATGCCCGAATCATATACTGAAAATTTTTAGGCAGGTTTGAAATTCTTTTCTTGCATCCACTCTGTTGTTTCCTTCCTAATTTGGTTCGACAATTCCAGAAATTTTTCTAATGTCTGCTCCAGACTAGTCTTGGGTTGATAAGGGGTTTCAGTATAAGATTGAAATTCCTGTGGATAATTAAAACTCCCAAATGACTGATTAGAAAACTGTCTAGAGAAGGTGAAAAAGTCAGACTGGATTGATAGGAATAGAATGGTTGCAAAATTGGGTGGGAGTAGGGTCAACATTGTGATAAGAAGAATATTGATATGGGTTGGTCGGTTGGCTATTGGATATCTTACATGCCACAAACCGCCTATCAAACTCTTCTTTGGAAAGTGGAGGTGATGGTTGATATTGGTCCGGGTTGAAACTTTGGTCTTTAGCCCTAGCTATATGCTTAGCAATGGACATTCGTCTAGGGGCTTCCTCACTCTGGGTATCAACTGAAACAGATGTAGAATTAGGATATGGTTGATAAGATCTGGACTGAGATGGCCAACTGTTTCTTCCCTCTTGTTCTATATGATCTCTTAAGGACATGGAAGAGCCGGACGGTATACCGAAGGGATTACGAAAACAAGAGATATCTGGTTATGGACAGCAAAGCTCGGCAAGTGTTCTTCTGTTTAGGTCATCCAATATAAGAAGAGAAGAAGGGGGAAGGGTAAAAAGGGGAGAACATAATTGGTTTGTTTTGAAAAATGACGGATTTAGACAAATCACACAAAAATGCACAAACAACCCTGAAACCAAGGTTACCTAGGCCAGTCTCTAGACCGCTCCTAGACTTCCAAAGGACAAGCCGCAGGATAAATTCTCTACCGCCTCTTTACTACTCTTGTAGCCAGGTAAGTGCCAGGTGAGTGGGAGGCTCCCTACTACGAAAGTAGTGGTCCTAATTAAGTAACCACCCGCCTTAGACAGACTTGCCTAAACACTACAAAAGTAATGCGGATAAGCGATAGATTACCCACGACCATCCTCTGTCCTTATTGAGCGCGACAGTCCTTAGAGTCTGGTCTAGATATTTTTCAAATTAATCTAGGGTTGATGCAGATGCTCGGTTTATGATTTGTAGGGCTTAGGAAGGGTGATGAAATCCCCACCTAATCTGGATTTGGTCTTTTCCCCTTAAAGTCCGTATTAAAATATGCAAAACAAAACCAAACACAAAACTTTGCAAAAAGATTTTTTGAGCGGCGATATTTTGCAAAGAATCCTGCAGAAAAGAGATTTTATTGGATTTCAGAAGGGAGAGAAAGAGGTTAGAATCTTACCAGAGAAGTGTGGAACCCTAGATCCTTAACTTGGCCGCGCTTCCGCCGCCAATACACTCCTTCTGCCGCGGATCCGCCGCGATAAAGAGGGATCAGGTGTTGATTTTTGCTACGTGGCCTCCTGCACTCCTCTAGATCTTGATGAATGTCTCTGTCTCTCTGTATCCTCAAGTCTGTGACTCCAGATTCCCTCGCAAAAATCGCACACTTATCGTTAAATATGCAAGATGCAGTTTTGTTTTAATTATGATATAGATCGTATAAGAATTCAACACAAATAGTAAGAATTAAAAAAATTACGCACGTATCCCCGGCAACGGCGCCATTTGATTGATCTAGAATTTTATGTGTAGTATGTAGTTAACCGCAATCAATAACGGTGTCGCGTGTAGCTAGACCGAGATGAGTACGGGTCGTCCTCTTGGAAACGTGAAACCTTTTATTCTTACTTTAGGCGTGTTGAGAAAGAAAGGAGGAAGAATAAAGAATGGTGAAGAATGGTTGTAGGATCTAGATCTACGTTAAAAGCGGATGCAAAATATAGATCTAGATTAACTACGGAGGTAGGTTTAATATTTAAAGGGGGCTTGTAGGGTTCATTAGGATTTAGTAGTTATGGATGATTAATTAAATATTACTCTTTTTATCCTTTAATAGATTTAAAACTAGAACGACGGTGATGCATGTAGATTAGGGTTTCTGGAGGGAAAAGGGTTCCCACTCTTAACCCCTATCTCGACATGGAACTCCGTTCATATCTAGCCTTTACCAAAACAATCATTAATCTAATCTCTAATCGCAGTCGAGACTAACAATAAATTGGTAGCGCGCCCGATTAGGATATTAATGATTCTTTTGATAAAGTTTATAAACTTTATAGGACGTTAAAAGAGTTTAAGCATCTTCATCATGCATTAACCTACCCTAATCCTACGGACCCTAACAAGCGGAGAATTACTCGCGCATGTTGGGAGAAGAAGAGATGGAGAGGGAAATCATATTAAAACTACAGAGAAATAGAATAAGAAAAAGAACTACCTTTATTAATCAACAAAACTCATTACACTTTGTTTCCTTAGAAAATGATTACAAATACTAGTTTGCTTCTCGATCTCTTCTAAGGAGGTAGATGAACCGTTGATGACCAGCCTGGATACGTGAGCTGTCTTGGACTTCGTGATCGCGTCGACTTGATGATTTTTTCAAGAGGCTCTCGGTCTTTATTTATAGTCCCAAAGCCAGAAACTTAGCTTCCTAATTTGGAAGCAAGTGGTTATTATCCAACAGAAAAAATCCCATCTCCTAAGTCTTCAAAACCGCGGCGGATCCGCGGCCAATAGGGGGGTTTCACCGCGGATCCGCAGCCAAGTATAAGGATCATTTGGTGATTTTTCTGGAGCTTCATCTATATTGCCACGTGGTGATCTTTTGAATCTCAGAAGCTGAAAATCTTCTCGTAGTTACTGGCAGACTTTGATTTCTTTAGTTTGCTTTCTTAATTAGGCAAGTTTGCTTTAACAATTTTGATTCCCTTGATTTTTAGCCCTGAAAAATTCTGCACAATCTCAACAAATAATATAAGTGGAGTTTTGTTTTATTAAGATATTAATTTCAACATTAAGATTTGGTCAATGATATTTTTGCATACATTTTCCTACCAAATGTTAATTATAATATATCAACACATGAAAATAGTTTTTTTTTACAGATAAACCCTCATATGTATCCTATATTATAATAATCACCTTTTCTAATATAGAAATAGTAGGAAAAATGTAATAACAAATGTGCAGTTTTATCAACTGAATAAATACCCCCAAACTTATCTTTGATCGTCCCGAGCAAACTAGTTTATTCAAGAGAAGGAGAAAAAGAAAGGAGAAAACTAAGCACACTTTCGTAGGCAGACACGATTGCACTGAGCACGTGCAACAAGCCGTTAAACCTCTAGGTGTCCCTAGTACGAGGAGTGTTGTCTCCTGAGGGTTTTCAGCGGATTACACCCACAAAATCCTATAATAAAAGAGAGATGGTGAAATTTACATATAAAGATAAGAACCATAAAAGAAATACTTTGAAAATTTAGAGTTTCCAACTCCACTAGCTTTTCAGTTGTCATGAGCCCTATCTTAATAGTCATGAAAAGATGTTAAAAATCACATCATACCTCAATAAAACATCGTCTTTATTCTTCATTCCTATCTTTCATCCAAACATCGATCATATAACCCTATGTGTGTGTAAATAACATCCCTGCACCCGGAGAATTCAATTCAAGCTATCATACTCTTGTCCATCTGCCTCAGTACTTTATAATTTGATGAATATTTATAGGGATTTGCTCACACATTTTCATGCGACCGTTAATACTTCTTGAGGTACTAACCGACCGATTACTCATGTGCTTGCTGATTAGGTGATAGTATTTTCCTCGTCTTACACCACCTAAAGCTTAGCAGTGACTCCCAAACCAGTTGGTCTAAGGCACTAGGTGATGAAGCACCCTCGCTATATTTTTGTTTATTGCTTCCTTGGCGATAACAAAACTAGTGTTCATTTTTTTCTTTTCACCATTTTTATATTTTATTCATTTTTTTTACTTCCTTCATACTTTGGCTTTTGGACAAGAGCATTTCAAAGTATCCTCTCCTATCCCGAGTTTCAAGACGTGTGTAAGTGCATATAGTAGGGTATCAACATTCAAATGTTTGGCTTCCAGAATAGAAACTATTTTTCAGACTTATTTTTATCCTCATATTAGTGACTTCCTTCATCTTACTAACCCTTGGGACAACAACTCGTAACTACTTATTACCAGTTCGTTTAAGAAAACTTCTAATTTTCTTGGTTTTCTTAAGCTATTCCTATCTTTTGGATGTAATTTTTCACTTTCAACTCTTTTGTTATAAAAGAAAAATTTTAAATTTTTTTTGAAAATGTTTTGCTTATGCAAAATATGATGCAAAGTGATGCGTAAATAAGCACAAACTTTCCCCAAAGTTGTTTTCAACAGTGTCCTCATTGTTGCTATCTGCTGGATCACAAAAACCTGTAAGCTTGAAAGGACATTATTAATGGGGGCAAGAATATATGAAAGTGAAAATCCTCCCCCAAACTTATTTTTGGCTCACAAATTTGAGGACAAAAGTTATGTTCAAGAGCCAAAAATATACCCCCCCTCAAACATGAGTTAGACAATATGAAGCATTTTAAGAGGGGGTGAGTCATTTGGTCAAAGTAAGACTTTACAAAGACCAAAAGTTAACACCAACCATTCAAAGATTTTATAAGTATAGCGTATAGGTCGGTGGAAGAATGTGTTGTATCGAGTTAAGAAAAAATAGGGAAGGGATAAGAGGTGGTCTGGAAAAGGTTTGAAATTAGAGAAAAGAAAGAATGAGGATGAATATGAATTATTAAGAAGAAGGAATGGTGACGGTTCAACCTCTATAGGTGGAGATTGATCAATCACAAAATCCGTATTGTTTAAAAATTCAAGTTCGTCAGCAAAAAGTTCTTCAAAACTTTTATCAATGGTGTGATTGAACATTTTGCTGTCAAAGAGTTTTGTGCCAGAATTTATCCTACTTGATTCATCAAAAATCATTGAAGTAGAGGACTTGAAAAACTCATCTACCTCATTTTCAAAATATCCAAATCAAGTTGAATTTCTGGTATTATTGAACTTAAATTAACGGATTGTGATTCATCAAAACTCACTGAAACTATAGGAACAGAAGAAGAACCGAAGAAAGTAGAAGGTGAAATGGGTAAACAAATTGGTGTGTCGAGTGTTGCTGAACCAGATGTGGAAGATGGAGGCTGTATTTCGGTCTGATCTTCGGGTATACCATTATCATCAACTTCAAGACATATTTGGGGTTCGGGAAGAATTAAAGGCTCAAGATGATGACCACAAGGAAGTGAAAGGATTTGATGAATTGGTGGGACAAAATCATCTAAAATTTTGGGTTCATCAATCAATATATCCCCAACGTCAATCACCTCATTCAAGTGAAGGTTTAAATTCTCAAGCACCTCATCAAAAGTATGGTTTTCAATCAGTTTTGGTTCAAGAGTGGAGGTGTAGAGATCACAAGGGTTGGGTATGGTTTCACTTGAAATGGACCCTTCACAATCGGGTAAATCAAACACTACAAAGTCACACAACTTATCAGATATTCTATTTGGTGTACTTGATGAATCTATGAAACTGGAGTTGTGGATTTCAGTTTGGAATGGAGAGGTTTGATTAGGAAGGGTTTACAGTTCTGTCTCACTACCCAAATTCTCATTTTGTCCTATGCCTGAATCATATACTGAAAAAATTTGGGCAGGTTTGAAATTCTTTGCTTGCATCCACTCTGTTGTTTCCTTCCTAATTTGGTTCGACAATTTCAGAAATTTTTCTAATGTCTGCTCCAGACTAGCCTTGGGATCATAAGGGGTTTCAGTATAAGATTGAAATTCCTGTGGATAATTAAAACTCCCAAATGACTGATTAGAAGAACTGTCTAGAGAAGGTGGAAAAGTCGGATTGGATTGATAGGAATAGAATGGTTGCGAAAATTGGGTGGGAGTAGGGTCAACATTGTGATAAGAAGAATATTGATATGGGTTGGTCGGTTGGCTATTGGATATCTTACATGCCACAAACCGCCTATCAAACTCTTCTTTGGAAAGTGGAGGTGATGGTTGATATTGGTCCGGGTTGAAACTTTGGCCTTTAGCCCTAGCTATATGCTCAGCAATGGACATTCGTCTAGGGGCTTCCTCACTCTGGGTATCAACTGAAACAGGTGTAGGATTAGGATATGGTTGATAAGACCTAGACTGAGGTGGCCAACGGTTTCTTTCCTCTTGTTCTATATGATCTCTTAAGGACATGGAAGAGCCGGACGGTATACCGAAGGGATTACGAAAATAAGAGATATCTGGTTGTGGACAGCAAAGCTCGGCAAGTGTTCTTCTGTTTAGGTCACCCATTATATGAAGAGAAGAAGGGGGAAGGGTAAAAAGGGTAGAAAATAATTGGTTTGTTTTGAAAAATGACGGATTTAGACAAATCACACAAAAATGCACAAACAACCCTGAAACCAAGGTTACCTAGGTCAGTCTCTAGACCGCTCCTAGACTTCTAAAGGACAAGCCGCAAGATAAATCCTCTACCGTCTCTTTACTACTCTTTTAGCCAGGTAAGTGCCAGGTGAGTGGGAGGCTCCCCACTATGAAAGTAGTGGTCCTAATTAAGTAACCACCCACCTTAGACACACTTGCCTAGACACTACAAAAGTAATGCGGATAAGCGATAGATTACCCACGACCTTCCTATGTTCTTATTGAGCGCGGCGGTCCTTAGAGTCTGGTCTAGATATTTTTCAAATTAATTTAGGGTTGATGCAGATGCTCGTTTTGTGATTTGTGGGGATTAGGAAGGGTGATGGAATCCCCACCTAATCTGGATTTGGTCTTTGCCCCTTAAAGTCCGTATTAAAATATGCAAAACAAAACCAATCACAAAACTGTGCAAAAAGATTTTTTGAGCGGCGATATTTTACAAAGAATCCTGCAGAAAAGAGATTTTATTGGATTTCAGAGGGGAGAGAAAGAGGTTAGAATCTTACCAGAGAAGTGTGGAACCCTAAATCCTCAACTTGGGCGCGCTTCCGCCGCCAATACACTCCTTCTGCCGCGGATCCGCCGCGATAAAGAGGGATCAGGTGTTGATTTTTGCTACGTGGCCTCCTGCACTCCTCTAGATCTTGATGAATGTCTCTGTCTCTCTGTATCCTCAAGTCTGTGACTCCAGATTCCCTCGCAAAAATCGCACACTTATCGTTAAATATGCAAGATGCAGTTTTGTTTTAATTATGATATAGATCGTATAAGAATTCAACACAAATAGTAAGAATTAAAAAAATTACGCACGTATCCCCGGCAACGGCGTCATTTGATTGATCTAGAATTTTATGTGTAGTATGTAGTTAACCGCAATCAATAACGGTGTCGCGTGTAGCTAGACCGAGATGAGTACGGGTCGTCCTCTGGGAAACGTGGAACCTTTTATTCTTACTTTAGGCGTGTTGAGAAAGAAAGGAGGAAGAATAAAGAATAGTGAAGAATGGTTGTAGGATCTAGATCTACGTTAAACACGGATGCAAAATATAGATCTAGATTAACTACGGAGGTAGGTTTAATATTAAAAGGGTGCTTGTAGGGTTCATTAGGATTTAGTAGTTATGGATGATTAATTAAAGATTACTCTTTTTATCCTTTAATAGATTTAAAACTAGAACGACGGTGATGCATGTAGATTAGGGTTTCTGGAGGGAAAAGGGTTCCCACTCTTAACCCCTATTTCGACATGGAACTCCGTTCATATCTAGCCTTTACCAAAACAACCATTAATCTAATCTCTAATCGCAGTCGAGACTAACAATAAATTGGTAGCGCGCCCGATTAGGATGTTAATGATTCTTTTGATAAAGTTTATAAACTTTATAGGACGTAAAAAGAGTTTAAGGATCTTCATCATCCATTAACCTACCCTAATCCTACGAACCCTAACAAGCGGAGAATTACTCGCGCATGTTGGGAGAAGAAGAGATGGAGAGGGAAATCATATTAAAACTACAGAGAAATAGAATAAGAAAAAGAACTACCTTTATTAATCAACAAAACTCATTACACTTTTGTTTCCTTAGAAAATGATTACAAATACTAGTTTGCTTCTCGATCTCTTCTAAGGAGGTAGATGAACCATTGATGATCAGCCTGGATGCATGAGCCGTCTTGGACTTTGTGATCTCGTCGACTTGATGATTTTTCCAAGAGGCTCTCGGCCTTTATTTATAGTCCCAAAACCAGAAACTTAGCTTCCGAATTTGGAAGTAAGTAGTTATTATCCAACAGAAAAAATCCCATCTCCTAAGTCTTCAAAACCGCGGCGGATCCGCGGCCAATAGAGGGGTTTGGCCGCGGATCTGCGGCCAAGTATAAGGATCATTTGGTGATTTTTATGGAGCTTCATCTATATTGCCACGTGGTGATCTTTTGAATCTCAGAAGCTGAAAATCTTCTCGTAGTTATTGCCAGATTTTGATTTCTTTAGTTTGCTTTCTTAATTTGGCAGGTTTACTTTAACAACTTTGATTCCCTTGATTTTTAGCCCTGAAAAATTCTGCACAATCTCAACAAATAATATTAGTGGAGTTTTGTTTTATTGAGATATTAATTTCAACATTAAGATTTGGTCAATGATATTTTTGTATACATTCTCCTACCAAATGTTAATTATAATATATCAACACATGAAAATAGTCTTTTTACAGATAAACCCTCATATGTATCATATATTATAATAAACACCTTTTCTAATATAGAAATTGTAGGAAAAATGTAATAACAAATGTGTAGTTTTATCAACTGAACAATGGGCGATGGATGATCCTATATCCATTGGTGTTTGACATCAAAGATGGTGTACGGGTGCTCAGTGGAGACTGGGTACACTAAACGGACTCGCCGAGAACTCCTAGATGGTATTATACCAATCGTCAGATAGCAGTTCTCCGGTGACACTGGTACAGGTTAGTCTGTAGACCCGAGATCGTCATAGAGTCTTGTGTGATTCCCACTGTGCTTTGATTTCCACCATACCACGTCCAAGAGGGCATCTAAAACGGTGGCTTTTGGGTACAGTCCCGAATCACATGGAGGCAATGAGCGATAGGAGGGGTTTCGTCTCTCCTGGTATAGGGAGTTGATGTTGTGGTGTGTTCGATTGGCTATAACTGGAAGTCCCTGGCCAGGGCTGATATGAAGTGCTACTGGTAAGAGTTATCAGTAGTTTCTCGACCCGTTATGAGCCTCACATCGACACGACTTATCTGTTACTGGGGTCTAACGTTTACCACCCCTAGACTTGATATGCGACATATCAGACGAAGAGACCGGACTGTACGGTAGTGTTACTGATTGGATTCACAGGAGAATATACAGGCTTGCTTGTTGATTTTCTGATCGTTCAATACCTGGGTGGCTGTTACGTTTAGCTGACCGCTTGCAGCTTATGGGTGTTTGATATGATCATCACCTACTGCCGGCGTATTAACGATTCTTTAGAGTCCTACACAGAGATTTCCTGGCTCAGGCAAAACGGAGTAGGAGCACATATGTGATATGTGCGGGACCGAGAAAAATACGATATGAGATACCGTATTCTATTCTCGTGATATGAGATATTGGCCGGGTATATGTGATATAGCCGGATCATCGGATCAAGTGTTGATTCGATGAATTGGTACATGTTATATTAGTCGGTTATATGCCATATACCTAGATTGTCGAATCAAGTGTTGATTCGATAATTTAATGTATATTATATATGTGATATATTATATTACATTAACTAATATAAGCTTGCTTTATTGATTCATTTTCTCACTGGATAATACATTGATGTATATGCGATATATGTTAATTGTATTATTTTCTTTTGTTACAAAATATATTATATATGTGATATATAATATTGTAACATATTAGGGTTACAAATGCAACATGGATTTTGAGTTTAAACCAAGCTTAGGGTTAGCTTTTGGGTTAGCTTTTTGGATGAGGGTTAAGGAAGCTTCATGAAGCTTTCATTTTGTCATCTTGCTTTGATATTTTGTGAAAATATTTGTTAACCCAACCCAAACCCTTAACCTTAGTTTATTCTCTGCATGAGTTAAAGCCTTCATTGTTAACTCATGGTTGCAATTGTAACCACAACAATAATTCATTATTCATCACAAAAAAAGAAAAAGCTTCATCTTCTTTTTCTTCTTGCTCTTGCAAAAGCTTTCTAGCTTTTTGAGTTGTGGTGATTTTAGTGAGAAATTGAAAATAAAAGAGAGCAATATTCCTACTTCATCATCCCCATCTATTCTAGCCACTTAGATTAGGGTGGTCACTTCTTTAATTACTTCATTAGTGAAGTGTAAGCTTGGATTAGAGATTCTTTAAGGTAGATCATCTTGGATCAAGAAGATTTCAAGCAAGATGAATCATTCACCTCTTGGAGCCTCACGAGAGTCGGAGTTCATGATGATCGCAGCGAAAGGACCTCAACACGGAGCTTATGAAGCGAAAGAATGGACTACAAAGGTTGTAATTCTTATCTCTTTACTTCCTTGTATGTGATACAAATTTTGTTACCCTAGAAATTCTAGCATGATTCATGGTTTGCTTGCTTTGCACCTCTCTAAATTTTAAAGTGGCATGAGTGATACTACCAAAGCCTAGACTAGGTGCAAGGAAAGCCCAACAGTGGTATCAGAGCTGTCACGCCCCGCTTCCCAGAGTACGCAAGATTGGGCACGTGACATAGCCAACCATGCTACCTGTGGGTAGGAAGTATCCATCCACAGTCACATTACGGTTGTAAGGATATCAAGAACAAGATAATAAGCTAATCTAATACATGTCCAAATCCATAATAACAAGAATCAATAAACAATAAGTGCGGAAACAAATGATCCAATACAATGAATAAACAGTACGTCCCGTAATGCGGGCTCACATCTGGAAATGAAATGAAAATAAATAAACTAAACCCTAAGGACTCACTGGTCAGCCTGCTGGCTGAAGTACTCCTGCTCGGTCGTCGACAAAGGTACGGAATCTGGGCCATGCAAAACCCAGACGTCAGCGCGTCATGATATCAAGTATAAAGTATAAACATGGTAATAAGCAATGCAAGTATGAACATGAATAAAGCAATAATGAGAGATAACAAGCAGGGTAATGTGCAATGGTGACTAAGCTGTCCTATCTGGTTTTCTACTCTATAGTCTTTGAAACCAATTGATGAATCGTCGATGTAACTCAATAGTATCCCGTGCGTGCCCGGGACCACGGTCATGATCCTCGGGGCTGAGTCCGAGACGTGCCGCTAAGCAGTAAAAGGTAGTAGGATAGACGAGTGATGTCAGCATCATCACTCCCGGACCGGCCAAGCCCGTAAGACTGATCAGAACAATGTATCGAACTGTTGAGTTACAAGTCGGTTTCACCTTTGATTTCCCCATACCCCCAAACTATGTATGTCAAGTCAGGTATTCAGTAGTCAAGGACTAATGCCAACGCAAGGTCAAGTAACAGTAGGTCTGTCTGGGTCGACAGCAAGAATGGTTAGGTTTGTCGGCATTAGGCATGAAATCAGGTAACAGGTCAGGTAATGTATAAAGGTGTCATGTCATGTCAAGAGTGTACGGTACCATATCATGTTAAGTAGGAAGTGTAACAGGTCATGTCAGGAAGCACAAGATGTCATGTGGGTGCTCATAATCAAACTATCATAAACATGTGTATAAATAAACAAGCATGAGTACTATTAGAACAATAACTGGAACATGTAATATGATATGCCAATAGATATAATTTCAAGGATATGGATGCACAGTTATCGATTAGGGTTACATTATAGTTCCAATATTAATTAGGATACAATTTATTAAACATGGAGTGTTAATATCACATTATTATGTAGTGATGTGATCTATGGATGCAATTATATGTATCTTAAATGCGATAGATGCAAACGGGTATCCGAAAAGTTATAAAACTATAAAATGGTAATGTGGGATGTACAACTAAACAATATGTGATATGAGAATATTAATATGGATAGCATATTCAAAGCGATTAGTAACTATAAAAGATGTATTGATTAACCATGCACAAGAAGGTTCCGTTCAGAAATTTAGCGTCACCCTAATTTGTAAAATAGCTTAAAAATAACAAATGTTCTCCAAAAGAGACGTATCTTATACCAAAACAAAGATAATTCAATAAGATTTTCAGTTTTATAAGTATAAGCATCTCAGGTTATCCCTACAAAAAGTTATGAATATTCAAAGTTGAAAGTTTGCTGCTGGAATTTCCCCGGACAGCAGTTTAGAGACGTGTTCATTTGCATTTTACGTTAATTAAACAATTTATTTTGCAAGTAAATATTTCATAGAGTTATAGTATTCTGAATTAGCTTCGTAACGAACTAAAGAACGTATCCTAATGATTTTTCTATGATTTATAATGAATTTTATAAGATAAGGTGTACAGTAAATTTCAGATTTGTCATATCCGATTTTTCAACGACATTTCATATGTAAACTATAAGATTTTCAAATGTATAATATTATAAAATGAAGATTATAAAAGTATATAGCATGTAGCAAGATTAACTTGCCTCGATGGGTCGCGAATCGGGAAAACGGAACGTTAACCATCGGCGGGGAAAACTCGCGACGGCGCACGGTTCACGGAATGAACCCAAACGACGAACAAAGGAACCACACGGGTCGGGGTATCTCGCTGGAACGTCGAGAAACGTCACCGGCACGACGGAATTCCGGTAACAAAAGAACAGTTAAAAGAATGAGAAACGAGACATGAAGCAAGAAGAGAAAAATGATAAAGAGAAGTACGAGAGAATATATAAGGGGTAGAGAGAGAGAGAAAGTGGAGAGAGAGAGAAGAAGGAGAGAGAGAAAGTGGGGACCACGGGGTTAAAGGGGAGGTTGCGATTGGCTGAGAGAATAAATTGAGAAGGATATAAAAGATTGTAAAAATATTATATGGTTAACTTAAAGATTTAAAAGATAGGTAATGAACAGTAAGATATCAGATTAGTTAGAAAAATATATGCGAAGGTTTTAATAATATTAAAAATTTGGGATTTTGGCGCCAAATGAAACATTTCCAAATTGCGCCCGGGTTGGGTCCAAAAAATTCGAAATTCAAATAATAGGATTTTAAGCGGGTTCCAAATTTTAAAATGAAATGTTTTATGATTAAAAAGCATACTCCCAAAACGGACACACGCACGTGCACGTAGCCATCCAAACTCGCCCGTTTCACTGAACGGGACGAGAATACAATGCACGGACGCTACCACGAGGCTAAGGGTGTCAAGTAGGCCAAGAAGAATATTTTCAATTTTATTTTAGATGCTAAAATTTGTTATATGTAGAAATGACTTTGCCGGGTAAATTTTACAGTAAGCAACAAACAAGCAAATTAAATGAAATGAGTACCACATTATGCTCAAACAGTAACTGAAAATAGTAGCATTGGGCTCGGGTGTTACATTATACCCAACTACAAAAAGAATTTCGTCCTCGAAATTCCAAGAATACAAAGATAGATAACTACAAGAAAAGGTGAGGAAACTTCTGCCGGATTTCATCTTCTCGTTCCTAAGTGGATTCTCCATGCGATCGATTACCCCAAGAAACTAGCACAAGAGGGGTAACCTTGTTCTTAAGAACCTTTTCTCTTCGATCCTTGATTTCGACTGGTCGCTCCTCAAAAGTTAGGTCCTCCCGTACGGTCAACTCCGAATGATCCAATACGTGGGTTTCATCTCGAACATACCTCCGCAGTTGAGATACACGAACCACATCGTGCACACCTGCCAAGGACTGTGGTAACGCCAAACGGTACGCTACCTCTCCAATACGCTCCAATATCTCGAAGGGTCCAACGAATCGAGAACCAAGCTTTCCCCGACTCCCAAAGCGAATCACCCCTCTAGTCGGTGATATCTTCAAGAATACCAAATCACCCACGGTGAACTCCAGAGGTCTTCTTGACGTATCTGCCCAACTCTTCTGTCGGTCCTGTGCTGCCTTCATATGATTTCTGATAGTGTTAACCTTCTCAACTGTCTGCATCACCAAATCTGGTCCCAACAATTTTCGTTCACCGACATCATCCTAACAAATAGGTGAACGACATTTACGACCATACAAAGCTTCAAACGGAGCCATCTGGGTAGTTGCCTGAAAACTGTTGTTGTAAGAAAACTCCACCAAGTGTAGATGATCTTTCCAAGAACCTTTGAAGTCCAACATGCAAGCCCTCAACATATCTTCAAGGGTCTGGATCGTTCTTTCTGATTGTCCATCGGTCTGAGGATGATAAGCTGTGCTAAACTTCAATCGAGTCCCCAAACTTTCCTGTAAACTTCTCCAGAAGTGTGACAAGAACCGAGTGTCCCGATCGGACACGATGCTCACCGGTACGCCATGCAATCTTACAATCTTCTGCATGTACCGCTCTGCCAAAGTCTCCGTTGATTGACCAACCTGGAAAGGAATAAAGTGAGCTGCCTTGGTCAATCGATCGACAATCACCCATACTGCATTGTTGCCGTTTGGACTTCGCGGTAAAGCCGTCACAAAATCCATGGTTATATGTTCCCACTTCCACTGAGGAATCGGAAGTGGTTGCAACAAACTAGCAACCCTTTGGTGTTCAGCCTTGACTTGCTGACATACCAAGCACTTAGCCACGAAGCGAGCAATCTCCCGTTTCATGCCTTCCCACCAGAAATGCTGTCGAATATCTTGGTACATCTTTGTCCCTCCTGGATGTACAGAGTAAACTGAATTGTGTGCCTCCTTCATAAGCTCTTCACGCACATCCCCTTTTGGCACACACACACGGCTACCATACCTCAACGAACCATCTTCGTGGATCAATAAATCTGTTCGTAGTCCGGCTTCAACCTGCTCTCGAAACTTTTGTAGTCTAGGATCCTGCGATTGTGCTGTTTTAATCTTCTCAACTAAGGACGACTGTACTTGCAACTGCATCGACTGTCCCGTAGCATGTGGTAGCACAACCTCCAAGTCAAATCTCCGAAAATCCGCAATGATCTCCCTTTGTACGGTCAATACCTGAATTGCTGGTAACCGACTTAGCGCATCTGGCACGACGTTAACTTTTCCCGGATGGTACTTAAGATCAAGGTCGTAGTCGGCCGTCAGCTCCAACCATCTACGCTGCCTCATGTTAAGCTCCTTCTGTGTAAACACATACTTCAAGCTCTTATGATCTGTAAAAACTTCGACTCTTTCCCCCAAAAGGTAGTGTCTCCAAATCTTCAAAGCGAAAATCACAGCCGCACGCTCCAAGTCATGAGTCGGATAGTTCTTCTCATGAGTCTTCAGCTGTCTCGATGCGTAAGCGACGACTTTCCCGTTCTTCATTAAAACACATCCCAATCCTTTTCCAGATGCGTCGCTGTGAATCACCAGTCCTCCTGAATTATCCGGTACGGTCAGGATCGGGGCGGTTATCAACTTCTGCTTCAACCTCTCGAAGGCCAATGCACATCCATCCGTCCAAACAAACGGTATCTCCTTACGCGTAAGCTTGGTTAACGGCTCAGCTACGCGAGCGAAGTTCTCCACAAATCTTCTGTAGTATCCGGCGAGTCCAAGAAAACTCCTTATCTCTGCAACATTCTTTGGAATAGGCCAGTCTCGAACTGCTGCAATCTTTTCGGGATCGACGGCGATTCCATCGCCCGACACGACATGCCCCAGAAACTTCACTTCTTCCAGCCAGAATTCACACTTACTCATCTTCGCAAATAATTTCTCTTGTCTTAGTGTCTGCAATGCGATCCTTAAATGCTCAGCATGCTCCTCCGGACTCTTCGAGTACACCAGAATATCGTCAATGAATACCACAATAAACTGGTCCAAGAACGGTGAAAAGATCCTGTTCATCAAATCCATGAATGTTGCCGGCGCATTAGTCACTCCGAAGGGCGTCACTAGATACTCGAAATGTCCATATCGAGTTCGAAACGCCGTCTTGCAAATGCCTTCTGCTTTCACTCGGACCTGATGATATCCCGATCGCAAATCCAATTTCGAGAACACCCTCGCGCCACTAAGCTGCTCAAAAAGCTCTCCAATGCGAGGGATTGGGTACTTGTTCTTAATAGTGCCCCGGTTCAATTCTCGATAATCCATGCACATCCTTCTCGTGCCATCCTTCTTCTTTACTAAAAGAACTGGAGCTCCCCAAGGTGAGTTGCTGCTTCGAATCCATCCCTTCTCGAGTAATTCACCAACTTGTTTCTTAACTTCTTCCAATTCCACCTGTGCCATCGGATAATAAGATTTTGATACTGGCGCTGCACCAGGAATAAGGTCAATCGCGAACTCCACATCTCGCTTTGGCGGTAAGCCCGAAATATCTGCAAACACATCCATAAAGTCGCGAACAACTGCCGGCTCTTCATTACTATTCACTTCCATAGTCGCAAGAACACTATTTGTCGGCCTAGCCCTAAACTCGACTGGCCCGACATAACTGCTTCCTTACCGCAACTGCTGTCTGCATCGTTGGCCGCGAAAGGTCCAGCGAGACTACTGAGTCTCGTCCACTCCGCTGCATGCACGTCCACGGTTGCTCCATTCTGCCTTAGTCCGATAAATTTCTTCCCTTTCCTCCGCGCAGTCTGCGGGAAGAACTTCTCCAGGGGGTTCTTAGAAAAACTTCGCCCAACTGATCGGCTTGGGCAAGCGGGTCTCCTCCACAAGCCGTCACTCTCGGGCGTAATCCACTAACTGAATGCGCACCACATCAACTCCTTTGTCCTCTGGAATCTGTGTCGCAATCAGCAAATTCTCCGTGTCGCTAGCCACGGCTCGGCTGGCAACGGCTCCTCCAGAAAAGTGAAAGTAGACGGATCCAAAAGTCTGAAATCTGCTACGGTTCTTACTCGGTCAACTGGTCTAGTTCCAACATCGTTTACAGACTGCTGAACGATCTGCAAACCTTCCTGAAACAAGTCCGCTTGCTGCTGGATCAGCTCGGTCTGTTTCTTTGATTTCCAGCATTTCCCTTATCACTCCAAGCATGGCGGCTTCGTTCACACGCCTCTGGTACGTCTTCAACTTCTTACCTGTCATAATCCTGAACTCAAAACACCCAACATTAGCATGATGATAGATTATGAATGTGGATCAAGGCTAGAACTCCAAGATACTTAAATAGAGTACCGCATTGTAGCTATGCCGCGGTATCATAGCCGCAATTACTTAACTCCACCCAAGTCGCCTAAGTCCTAGGGATAACAAGAAATTAGGTTTTCGAGTTGACAATGCAAAGTAAGTTTGCATGTCGACATGGTCCGGAAGAATGATTCAAGGATGGTAAAATGGTCAAGGTGGCAGGACATGTTTCCTAATCACGGGTATTATGATTCGTGTATCGGGTGCAATACCCAACTACAAAGAATCAACCCAATTAACCTATGGCTCTGATACCAAAAGAACCATGTCACGCCCCGCTTCCCAGAGTACGCAAGATTGGGCACGTGACATAGCCAACCATGCTACCTGTGGGTAGGAAGTATCCATCCACAGTCACATTACGGTTGTAAGGATATCAAGAACAAGATAATAAGCTAATCTAATACATGTCCAAATCCATAATAACAAGAATCAATAAACAATAAGTGCGGAAACAAATGATCCAATACAATGAATAAACAGTACGTCCCGTAATGCGGGCTCACATCTGGAAATGAAATGAAAATAAATAAACTAAACCCTAAGGACTCACTGGTCAGCCTGCTGGCTGAAGTACTCCTGCTCGGTCGTCGACAAAGGTACGGAATCTGGGCCATGCAAAACCCAGACGTCAGCGCGTCATGATATCAAGTATAAAGTATAAACATGGTAATAAGCAATGCAAGTATGAACATGAATAAAGCAATAATGAGAGATAACAAGCAGGGTAATGTGCAATGGTGACTAAGCTGTCCTATCTGGTTTTCTACTCTATAGTCTTTGAAACCAATTGATGAATCGTCGATGTAACTCAATAGTATCCCGTGCGTGCCCGGGACCACGGTCATGATCCTCGGGGCTGAGTCCGAGACGTGCCGCTAAGCAGTAAAAGGTAGTAGGATAGACGAGTGATGTCAGCATCATCACTCCCGGACCGGCCAAGCCCGTAAGACTGATCAGAACAATGTATCGAACTGTTGAGTTACAAGTCGGTTTCACCTTTGATTTCCCCATACCCCCAAACTATGTATGTCAAGTCAGGTATTCAGTAGTCAAGGACTAATGCCAACGCAAGGTCAAGTAACAGTAGGTCTGTCTGGGTCGACAGCAAGAATGGTTAGGTTTGTCGGCATTAGGCATGAAATCAGGTAACAGGTCAGGTAATGTATAAAGGTGTCATGTCATGTCAAGAGTGTACGGTACCATATCATGTTAAGTAGGAAGTGTAACAGGTCATGTCAGGAAGCACAAGATGTCATGTGGGTGCTCATAATCAAACTATCATAAACATGTGTATAAATAAACAAGCATGAGTACTATTAGAACAATAACTGGAACATGTAATATGATATGCCAATAGATATAATTTCAAGGATATGGATGCACAGTTATCGATTAGGGTTACATTATAGTTCCAATATTAATTAGGATACAATTTATTAAACATGGAGTGTTAATATCACATTATTATGTAGTGATGTGATCTATGGATGCAATTATATGTATCTTAAATGCGATAGATGCAAACGGGTATCCGAAAAGTTATAAAACTATAAAATGGTAATGTGGGATGTACAACTAAACAATATGTGATATGAGAATATTAATATGGATAGCATATTCAAAGCGATTAGTAACTATAAAAGATGTATTGATTAACCATGCACAAGAAGGTTCCGTTCAGAAATTTAGCGTCACCCTAATTTGTAAAATAGCTTAAAAATAACAAATGTTCTCCAAAAGAGACGTATCTTATACCAAAACAAAGATAATTCAATAAGATTTTCAGTTTTATAAGTATAAGCATCTCAGGTTATCCCTACAAAAAGTTATGAATATTCAAAGTTGAAAGTTTGCTGCTGGAATTTCCCCGGACAGCAGTTTAGAGACGTGTTCATTTGCATTTTACGTTAATTAAACAATTTATTTTGCAAGTAAATATTTCATAGAGTTATAGTATTCTGAATTAGCTTCGTAACGAACTAAAGAACGTATCCTAATGATTTTTCTATGATTTATAATGAATTTTATAAGATAAGGTGTACAGTAAATTTCAGATTTGTCATATCCGATTTTTCAACGACATTTCATATGTAAACTATAAGATTTTCAAATGTATAATATTATAAAATGAAGATTATAAAAGTATATAGCATGTAGCAAGATTAACTTGCCTCGATGGGTCGCGAATCGGGAAAACGGAACGTTAACCATCGGCGGGGAAAACTCGCGACGGCGCACGGTTCACGGAATGAACCCAAACGACGAACAAAAGAACCACACGGGTCGGGGTATCTCGCTGGAACGTCGAGAAACGTCACCGGCACGACGGAATTCCGGTAACAAAAGAACAGTTAAAAGAATGAGAAACGAGACATGAAGCAAGAAGAGAAAAATGATAAAGAGAAGTACGAGAGAATATATAAGGGGTAGAGAGAGAGAGAAAGTGGAGAGAGAGAGAAGAAGGAGAGAGAGAAAGTGGGGACCACGGGGTTAAAGGGGAGGTTGCGATTGGCTGAGAGAATAAATTGAGAAGGATATAAAAGATTGTAAAAATATTATATGGTTAACTTAAAGATTTAAAAGATAGGTAATGAACAGTAAGATATCAGATTAGTTAGAAAAATATATGCGAAGGTTTTAATAATATTAAAAATTTGGGATTTTGGCGCCAAATGAAACATTTCCAAATTGCGCCCGGGTTGGGTCCAAAAAATTCGAAATTCAAATAATAGGATTTTAAGCGGGTTCCAAATTTTAAAATGAAATGTTTTATGATTAAAAAGCATACTCCCAAAACGGACACACGCACGTGCACGTAGCCATCCAAACTCGCCCGTTTCACTGAACGGGACGAGAATACAATGCACGGACGCTACCACGAGGCTAAGGGTGTCAAGTAGGCCAAGAAGAATATTTTCAATTTTATTTTAGATGCTAAAATTTGTTATATGTAGAAATGACTTTGCCGGGTAAATTTTACAGTAAGCAACAAACAAGCAAATTAAATGAAATGAGTACCACATTATGCTCAAACAGTAACTGAAAATAGTAGCATTGGGCTCGGGTGTTACAAGAGCCAAACCAGAATTCTAGATACGGTGTTAAAACAATTACGAAAATGAAATCGACTCCGAAATACGATATTATGCTAACCCCATTTTGCTCTCTGTAAATTTTCAAAAAAGTCCTTTAAAATTTTTTCAAACAGGTGCAGAATGATATTTGGGACATTCTAAGAACATGAGTAAGATACGGAGGGAGGGGCTCGGATTTTGGCCGAGCCCCTCGCCTAGAATTCCAGCCTGGCCAGCCCCTTCACCTCCTCTGGCCTCCGTATTCCTCCTGTGCTCTGGTGTCTCCATTTTGGGTTTCCTAGTATTGTTTGCTTTGCCCAATTTTCATGTGATGATTTGTTTGACCTGGGGCTAATTCGTAGTACTTCGTAGTCGTATAACTTAACCCTGTATTGGTAACCTTGACTATTTTTAGTAGTTCAATCGAACTTCGCACACCACATTTTGTACCCCGCTGAGATTTCTAAGTGTTGTAATTTTCCGAAGTTGATTGTACTCGTAAAATCGTGCAAGTACCCTTATGGACCTCCTAGAAGACTATAATAACCTTAACTCGATTCTATGCCCACGGAACCGCGTTCAAACCTTCGGGTTTGCCGTAGTTCCGTGGTGTCATAGGTGAGGCGTTGGTTAACCCCTTCTACGGCTGGTCCATGGACACCGTGGCACGGTTTTTGAGTGTTTTGACTTTGCTCAAGTGTTGAGCTCACGGGGGTATTTTGTGAGTGTATGTTGATTCGATCGAAACGTTAAACATCGTCTTGATATTCTGTGATTGTGATACAATATGTGGAATTCATATAGTTAGGTATGAAATCCGTAATATGTGATATTTCGGGTTTACGATGTCTAAGGAGATTATGGATTTCAAATGTTATAGTTTTTCATTTTTCTTTTCTGCGACCGTAAGTGTAGTATGTGGGGTATTGCCGGCTTTGTTGCTATACATCAACGACAATCGGGATACGCATACTTGCTTACGTTGATGATATGAGATATTATGTATTGCTGTGATATGTTATATTAGACTGTCGTGTTCTGAATAGCCGGAGGTTTTATGTGAGATGGGGGTTTTTATTTTTATTCATGTAAAATTCATTGTATGTAATATTCTTTTATTGGAGCACTTCCGGGTTGAGGATGATGTCACCATTGCATATTATTTACTTTTCCGCATAAGGATAGACCTAAGGAGGGGAGCACAAGTAACCGGGATCTAGGGTCCAGTGGGAGGCCATCTCGAGGAGTCGAGACTGGATCTCCTAACCCTAGAATTAGCAGTGTTACTTGCCGCTCTCGTAGGGGTCTAGGGATGTGAGTTTGGCTATTCATCGCGACCGTAGAATCCGTGTTTTATACAGGCTCGAAATAAAACACGGACCTCCTAGTATATCCAATATTTCATATGTTTCTTCTTCTGCTGATATACTGTGATGTGATCATATTATATGCGTGAGACGAATGCTTTATTATTGTATATATGATATATAATAAACGTTGCTTATGTTTTACACCCGCGCTAGTCCCGTCCCGGTATGCCGTTAGTTAAGTAACCTAACGGTGCATAACGGAACATTGTGGCGAATGCAGATGTCATAAGCGTACGTTGTATTTTCGTTTCTTCTGTGATGCTTAGGAAGCATAAATGATGGGATTTATTAATGAGATTAATAAAAGAAAAGAAACCTAAAAGATGTTGTAGAATCAAATTTTCAAAAAAAAAGGGTAGCTACAGTTTTTGCTTTGCATAGTGGTATATATGATATACTCTGCACCTTATTCGATGAGGAAAGAGCCAAGATCCCTTCACCGGGAGTGACCTCTTTAGCAAAACTGGCAGATGCTACAAACTCACGGTTTAGTTTTTGATTGCTTCTATAGTTCTTGCTTTGCACCGCGGTATTTATGAAATATCTTGCACCTTATTCGATAAGGAAAGAGCCGAGATCCCTTCACCGAGAGTGACATCTTTAGCGAAACTAGAAAAACCTCAAAAACACTCCTTTTCAAAATCACTTGTTTCTACAACGATATCAAGTTCATTACGCTCATGGTTTTCTGAAAAACCTGCGTATCCCTCCGTCATTTCAGATGAGTCCTACTTAGTATTCGTGCTACGTTTGTTGACCTCCGTCAAGGCGTAGTGTATGGTAGCTGACTAGTATTTATCTGCTTCATATGATGCGATTGTTTTAGGGTAGTCGTACGACCTTGTTGACCTCCGTCAAGGGTCGTGCGGGTGGGTTTAATTCAATCAGGAAATGACGGGTTGAACTTGACTAGTAGCTTATGGTTTGTTGACATCCGTCAATATCATAGGACGCTAGGGGAAAAATATTATCGGGAATTTCAAGTGTTGAGATTCACAATAAGATTGCATACCTTCTATGAGATAGATAGATCCTGATACCCACTGCGAGTAAGAGTTACTCGTGGGAGAGGTTTACACATGACAATTAGCCGATCAAGTAGGTGTCTAGAAAGGTGTTTATGGGGTTATGCCTCTGGGAAAACGAGGTTTATTTTAATTAGGTCCGTGCGAAAGCACGAGGAACCTCCCTCAAAGTACCAACACTGACCTGGCTGAAAGATTGGTGAACTTGTAAAGTGTAATTAATCCCGGCTAGTCTTACCTTTTAGGGTTTTAAGGAAGATTTGATAAAAAAGCAGTGGGAGCCATCCTGATTAGATAAGATAATAACCAATCTAATCTTGCAAGAATATACGCTAAAGTGTTATCTTCTCTCTCTCTCCAGGTAGCGACCATGTCAGGCCCTAATCAAGATAATAATATGGTTGTATTGACTGAACCCGCTTGTTATACTGAGCAAGGGAACGTTGGTCCCGCTCCCACTTATAATTGTTATAAGTCCGAGCAAGGAATAGTAGAATATCTGGATTCTCACACCACCCAAACGAAGAATAAGCATGTTGATGCATCTTCTTCAGGTATGTTAGTTATCGAGAACTGTTTCTCAGTTCACTCTACATCCTGGGTATTAGATACCGGATCTGGATCCCATATATGTAATATGTTACATGGGCTACGGAAAGGTAGGGAACTGGGAGAGGGTGATCATTCCGTAAAAGTAGGGAATAGTGCAAATGTTGCAGCCAAAACAGTTGGCGAATATCACCTTGTGTTACCAAATGGTAATACATTGATTCTGAATGAATACTATTATATTCCGACCATGATATGCAATCTTATATCAGTTTCTTTATTGAGTAAAGAGGGATATAATTTTGTAGTACATGATAATGTTATAAACATCTTCCTGAATCAAAAGTTGATTGGATCAGGCTCGTTAAATAATGGCATATACGTTCTCAATCAAACTACAGTACTTAATGTGCAAAACACACACAAGAAGAGGAGTTCAGAAATGAACGAATACTTCTTGTGGCATTGTAGACTAGGTCATATCAATGCGACACGGCTAGCTAAATTGCATAAGGATGGATATTTGAATCCGTTCGAATTTTCATCTTATGACATTTGCCAGTCATGTCTCAAAGGCAAGATGACCAAAACTCCGTTTAGTGGACATGGAGAAAGAGTTACTGAACTCTTAGAGCTGATATATAGTGATGTATGTGGTCCCATGTCTACACATGCTAGGAACGGTTCTTCCTACTTCATTACATTCACTGACGATCTATCAAGATACGGACATGTGTTCCTGTTGAAACACAAGTCTGAAGTTTTTGAGAAATTCAGAGAATATAAGAACGAAGTAGAGAACCAAAAGGGTAAAAGTATTAAAATCCTTCGATCTGATCGAGCAGGAGAATACTTGAGCAATGAGTTCCTCGATTATCTAAAAAAGAATGGGATTCTCTCTCAGCTTACTCCTCCTTATACACCACAGCACAACAGTGTATCGGAGTGGAGGAATCGCACCCTATTAGATATGGTGCGCTCTATGATGAGCACTGCTGAGTTGTCTATTTCCTTTTGGGGGTATGCGCTTAAGACAGCCATATACCTATTGAATAGAGTTCCAACCAAATCAGTGTCTACCACTCCATATGAGATATGGGAGGGGAAGAGACCGTGTCTTAATTTTGTTAAGATATGGGGTTGCCCGGCCTATGTCAAAAAGAAAAATCCGGACAAGCTCGAAGCAAGATCAGTTCTGTGCAAGTTTGTAGGATATCCCAAGCATTCACGAGGACATATCTTCTACCACCCGGAGGAACAAAAGGTATTTATTGCTCAGCATGCCACCGTTTTAGAAAAGGAATTTCTTGAAAAAGAAATTAGTGGCAATGAGGTAGAACTGGAAGAAGTTCCAGCTACACAAACTGCAACGGAAGATTTGGTGGAACCAGACAATTCAGTAGTTCCCAATGAACACAAGCCTCTCCGCCAATCTAGTAGGGTTCCTCATCCACCTGAGAGATACTACGGTTTTCTCACTGATGGTGGGAGCGAGGATTGCATCATGGAAGATGATGACCCGACTAGCATCGAGCAGACCATCACGAGTGGGGACTCTGTGAAGTGGCTGGATGCAATGCGATCTGAGATGGAATCCATGTACACCAACAAAGTATGGACTTTGGAAGTTGCTCCTGAAGGGGTAAAACCCATTGGGAGCAAGTGGATCTTTAAGAAGAAACTTGGTGTAGATGGAAAAGTGGAGACTTTCAAAGCTAGACTTGTTGCAAAGAGTTTTCGTCAACGACCAGGTGTGGATTATGACGAAACCTTTTCTCCAGTGGCTATGCTTAAGTCCATCCGGATCTTACTTGCCATTGCTGCATACCATGACTACGAAATCTGGCAAATGGATGTTAAGACCGCCTTTCTAAATGGTGATTTAGAGGAGTGCATGTACATGACTCAGCCAGAGGGCTTCGTAGATAGTGGGAGCAGCGGAAAGGTGTGCAAGCTGCTTAAATCCATCTACGGGTTAAAGCAGGTATAGCGGAGTTGGAACATCTATTTTGATGTTGTTGTCAAAGAGTTTGACTTCATCAAGAACGTAGATGAACCTTGTATATATAAGAAGGTTGCAGAGAGTAAGGTCGTCTTCCTCGTATTGTACATGGATGACATACTCTTGATAGGAAATGATGTTCCTATACTGCACTCGGACAAGCTCTTCTTATCACATCGATTCTCAATGAAAGATCTAGATGATGCCTCCTGCATTTTGGGAATCAAGATCTATAGAGATAGATCTAAACGGATACTGGAATTGTCCCAATCCAGGTACATTGACACCATACTAAAGAGATTTAGTACGGAAGAATCCAAGCGTGGGAACCAACCCACGATCTCTGGACTCACTCTCTCCAAAGAGATGTCTCCCAAGACTGATTTGGAGAGAGCTCGCATGCAAGGGATACCCTATGCTTCGGCAGTTGGCTCTATCATGTACGCGATGTTATGTACCAGACCCGATGTAGCATACTCACTAAGTGTAGTGAGTAGGTATCAAACAGATCCTGGAGAGAATCACTGGACAGCTGTGAAGAACATTCTCAAGTACTTGAGAAGAACTAAGGAGATGTTCTTGGTGTATGGTAACGGAGAACTCCAAGTAGAGTCCTTTACCGATTCAAGCTTCCAAAGTGATAAGGACGACTCTAAGTCGCACTCGGGATTTTTCTTTACCCTGAATGGAGGGGCGGTTTGTTGGAAGAGTTCCAAGCAAGAAACCCTAACAGACTCGACGATGGAGGCTGAATACATCGCTGCCAACGATACTGCCAAAGAGGCTGTCTGGATGAAGAAGTTCATCACTGAACTTGGTGTGGTTTCGTCCATTGAGCATCCAATACCTTTGTATTGTGATAACAATGGAGCTGTGGCTTTGGCCAAGGAACCCAGGTCCCATCAGAAGTCCAGACATATTCTGAGACGGTATCACCTGATCCGGGAGATAGTTGATCGCCGCGAGATCGAGGTCAGGAGAGTTGACACGAAGGACAACTCTGCGGATCCACTCACGAAGGACATTCCCCAGATACAATTTGAGAGACTCTTAGGGATGTTGGGTATAAGATACTACAACAGCTGGCCTTAGTGCAAGTAGGAGATTGTTAGTTATATATATGCCCTAGAGGCCATTGTTGTACATATGATGTAAATTATAGTGGATGCTTGGATATATATGGAGAGGACTTTCTTGCTCGACATGATAGTATGCTATTTGGTTTCACTTTATCTTAACATGTTGACTTGAATTAGTTTACTGTCTTGCTCTCACATGTTGATAAAGCCCGTAGGATATGTACTCGACTACTAAGACTATGATTCAGATCATACTAGTGGGGCCAGGGTAGTCAAAGAGTACATCCTATAACTGTTCCTAGTCGAGGGAGTATCGAGACAGGGCATCGATACTCCAGAGTAGACTAGTGTATACGCATCTTGACCCATATGATGGGCGATGGATGATCCCATATCCATTGGTGTTTGACATCAAAGATGGTGTACGGATGCTCAGTGGAGACTGGGTACACTGAACGGAATCACCGAGAACTCCTAGATGGTATTATACCAATCGTCAGATAGCAGTTCTCCGGTGACCCCGGTACAGGTTAGTCTGTAGACCCGAGATCGTCATAGAGTCTTGTATGATTCCCACTGTGCTTTGATCTCCACCTTACCACGTCTAAGAGAGCGTGCAAAACGGTGGCTTTTGGGTACATTCCCGAATCACATGGAGGCAATGAGCGATAGGAGGGGTTTCGTCTCTCCCGGTATAGGGAGTTGATGTTGTGCTGTGTTCGATTGGCTATAACTGGAAGTCTCTGGCCAGGGCTGATATGGAGTGCTACTGGTAAGAGTTATCGGTAGTTTCTTGACCCGTTATAAGCCTCACATCGACACGACTTATCAATTACTGGGGTCTGACGTTTACCACCCCTAGACTTGATATGCGACATATCAGACGAAGAGACCGGACTGTAGGGTAGTGTTACTGATTGGATTCACAGGAGAATGTACAGGCTTGCTTGTTGATCTTCTGATCGTTCAATACCTGGGTGGCTGTTATATTAGTCGGTTATATGCCATATGGCTGGATTGTCGGTGTTTGATATGATCATCACCTACTGCCGGCGTATTGACGATTCTTTAGAGTCCTACACAGAAGTTTCCTGGCTCAGGCAAAACGGAGTAGGAGCATATATGTGATATGTGCGGGACCGAGAATAATACGATATGAGATACCGTATTCTATTCTTGCGATATGAGATATCGGCCAGGTATATGTGATATAGCCGGGTCATCGGATCAAGTGTTGATTCGATGTACTGGTACATGTTATATTAGTCGGTTATATGCCATATAGCCGGATTGTCGAATCAAGTGTTGATTCGATAATTTAATGTATATTATATATGTGATATATTACATTACGTTAACTAATATAAGCTCGCTTTATTGATTCATTTTCTCACTGGATAATACATTGATGTATATGCGATATATGTTAATTGTATTATTTTCTTTTGTTACAAAATATATTATATATGTGATATATAATATTGTAACATGTTAGGGTTACAAATGCAACATGGATTTTGAGTTTAAACAAAGATTAGGGTTAGCTTTTGGGTTAGCTTTTTGGATGAGGGTTAAAGAAGCTTCATGAAGCTTTCATTTTGTCATCTTGCTTTGATATTTTGTGAAGATATTTGTTAACCCAACCCAAACCCTTAACCTTAGTTTATTCTCTACATGAGTTAAAGCCTTCATTGTTAACTCATGGTTGCAATTGTAATCACAACAATAATTCATTATTCATCACAAGAAAAGAAAAGGCTTCATCTTCTTCTTCTTCTTGCTCTTGCAAAAGCTTTCTAGCTTTTTGAGTTGTGGTGATTATTAGTGAGAAATTGAAAACAAAAGAGAGCAATATTCCTACTTCACCATTCTCATCTATTCTAGCCACTTAGATTAGGGTGTTCACTTCTCTAATTACTTCATTAGTGAAGTGTAAGCTTAGGTTAGAGATTCTTCAAGGTAGATCATCTTGGATCAAGAAGACTTCAAGCAAGATGCATCATTCACCTCTTGGAGCCTCATGAGAGTCGGAGTTCATATGATCGCAGCGAAGGGAATTCAACACGGAGCTTATGAAGCGAAGGAACGGACTACAAAGGTTGTAATCCTTATCTCTTTACTTCCTTATATGTGATACAAATTTTGTTACCCTAGAAATTCTAGCATGATTCATGGTTTGCTTGCTTTACACCTCTCTAAATTGGCATGAGTGATGCTACCAAACTCTAGACTAGGTGGAAGGGAAGCCCAACAATACTATCATGTCGAGCAAGAAAGTCCTCTCTATATATGTCCAAGCATTCACTATAATATACATCAAATGTACAATAATGGCCTCTAGGACATACATACAACTAACATGTTAATGTATATATATCTTTGTGATAGTTTAGCCGGATTGTTATGATGGATATCCCCACATGTGATTGCTTGTACAGTTTTGATTTATTTTGATATATTCATTTATTCGGGACGAGCTCCAGCTTGTGGCCGTCAATTCTGTTTTATGTATATTCTTTTATTGGGGCATGATCAGTATGCGGTCGATGTCACCACTGTATATTTTTCATTATGTACTATGATTAACCCAAGAGAAGTACTCGAGCAGCGGGGTTCTAGAGTGCGGTAGGTGGCTGTCTTATGGTGTTTGAGACCGGGACATCTCGCTCTAGAATTGGCGGGTTGCTCGCCGCACTTGTAAGGGTTATAGGATCAACCCGTGGAGGTGTGCCCAAGTTGCCGGATTCTAGAAAGCGACGGGTGACCAACTCATGGTGTTGAGGACGGGTTACCCAATTTCTCGAATTGGCAGGTGGCTTTCCGCACTCGTAGAGGTCTAGAATCGATGTTGTACGAGCTATTCACATGATCGGGGAACGTCGCGTCTTATTTGCGGCTCAGATGAAACGCGGAGCTCCTAGTTTATCCGTTGTTCCATATTGTTGTTCGCATGCCTGTGATGGTTATTATCTGCCTGTGATGCTATTACATACTTGTGATGATATATTTAAATTAGTATATGTTGTTAGGAATATGTATGCCCTAGAGACCATTATTGTATATTATAGTCGATGCTTGGACATATATATAAAGGACTTTCTTGCTTGACATGATAGTATGTCATCTAGTTTCTCTTTATCTTAACATGTGCACTTGTTTTAGTTAGCTGTCTCTTTGATACATGTTGATAAAGCCCTTAGGATGTTGACTTGACTACCAGGACTATGATGCAAATCATATTAGTGGGGCTTATGTAGTCCACAAGCACATCCTTAATAGTTCCTAGTCGAGAGAGTATCGAGACAGGGTATCGATATTCCAGAATAGACTAGTGTATACGTTTCTTGACCCTGTATTGGGGCGATGGATGATCCCATATCCATTGGTGTTTGACATAAAAGATTGTGTACAGGTGCTCATTAGAGACTGAGTACACTAAACGGACTCGCCAAGAACTCCTAGATGGTATTATACCTATCGTCAAATAGCAGTTCTCTGGTGACACTTATACAGGTCAGTCTGTAGACCCGAGATCGTCAAAGTGTCTTGTGTGGTCCCCACTGTGCTTTGATTTCCACCCTACTACGGCTCTACCGAGTCGTGCGAACAGGTGGTTTTTGGGTACAGTCCTGAGTCACATGGAGGCAGTGAGCGATAGGAGGGATTTCGTCTCTCCCGGTATTGGGAGTTGATGTTGTGCTATGTGCGATTGGTTATAACCGTAATTCTCTAACCAGAGCTGATGAGATTTACTGAAAAGTTTTATCAGTAGTTTCTCGATTGGTTATAGGCCACACATCGGCATGACTTATCGAGTTATTGGGGTCTGACGATTCCACCCCCCAGACTCGATATACGACATATCAGAAGAAGTGACCAGACTGTACAGTTAGTGTTGCTTATAGGCTCTACGGGAGTTTGAAAAAGTTTGCTTGTTGATCTTCTATTCGTTCAACACCTAGGTAGCCGTTACGTCCAGCCAGTACCGCTGACGGCTTGTGGGTATCTGATATGATCATTACCTACTGCTAGCGTTTTGACAAGTCTTATGAGTCCCACATAGAGGTTTCCTAACTTAAGCGGAATGAAGTAGGGCACGTAGGAACTTGATTAAATACTAGTATATGATACCGTATTATAATCTAGTATTTTTTATATTAGCCGGGTTATATATGATATAACCGGATTATTGAATTAAGTGTTGATTTAATAATTAACTAATATATTACTCATTTTAATTCTTTTCTTTATTCATATATATATTTGATATGATACAAAAAACATGGGAATATGAGAATCACATTGGAAGAATATATATATATATATATATATATATATATATATATATCACATTTGAAGAAAATAAATATATATATATATATAAAAAACAACGAAAGAGATGAGTCATGGCTTCTAAAGTGTTCTCAATGGTGCTAAGAACCATGACTCATTGTTCTTCCCTTGTTTTATTCGTTCATAATTATCTTTATCTCTATCTCATCTCATCTCCAAGATTCATTCTCATTTTCCAAGTTCATCCTCTTCATTTTCTTCTCTAGATATTTTCTAGGTTGAAAAAGAAAATAAAAAAGAAAGAATTTTAATGAGAAAAATCCACACTCCATCAACTTACACTACAATAGAAAATTAGTATAGGTTGTTATCTTCACTAATTCATACATTAGTGAAGTGTGAGTTTGAGAGTGAGAAGCTTCGAAGTGGATCATCTTTGACGACGAAGATTTCGAACAAGCTCGTTCCATCTTTCAAGTGGAGTCGTAGAAGAGTTCTAGGACTACTACACGGAGCAATTAAAGTGAAGGACAAGTCTACAAAGGTTGTAGTTTCCATTCACTTAGTGTTAATCTCCTTTTGCTTTATAATGAAACCCTAATCTCTAGTTCGATTCATGTTTAGTAAACTTAGCTCTTTAGAATTTTTAAAATTGCTCACATGCTTTTATTAAAACCCTAGTGGATGTGTTAGGACATACTTACAAGGTATCAGAGCCAAACTAGAGGCTTAAGAGTTGTTTAGACGAATTAAAGTGTTCGATCGACGTTTTAATTCCAATATTTGATAGTTTCTGTTCAATTTTTAAAAATTCAATTTTTTCAAGAATAAAAATTATCAGAAAATTCAGCATGCTTTTATATGGAGGGTCAAGAAATACAAGCTCCTAATTCCATGAAGTGGCCGCGGAAACACCGCCTAGACCATGTCTTGGCCGCGGTTCCGCCGCCAACTTGTGGAGCTAGGACTCCAGTTTTCTTGTTGTGCTTCAATTTCATATTTTGGATTTTCTGGAAATTTTAAATGAGGTTCAAGTGGTTGAGATCTCTGTGAATTGTTGATGATTAGAAAGTCGATCGAAATGTTAACATCGTCTGATATATTTTGGAAGTGTGATACAATGGTTAGAATCCATATTGATTAGTTTTGCGAAAACTAGTTATCGATTTACAAATCTCACATTTTAGCCCTGATTAATGGATTGCCATAGAGTTTAGATTTGGATCGAAACTCTATCGTAATCTCGTATCGTATGTGAGTACTCGTCAGGAAATACTGGTAGAGAGCCACCCCCAATTGCCTCGACCAAGTGACTATAGGAGAACTCCATGGACAAGAGCATCCACTCAGGTACTCGCGGCCATGGTGTTCCGCCCATGTCCACTTCATTGACGCTCTCAGGGGTGTGGCCATCCACTAAAGTTTCCGATGAGCCTTCGATTTTTAAGTGTGAATTTTGTTGAATTGCCCAGCTTAATCTTTGAAAAGAATTTTCAATTCAAGGCTTAAATGTAAGGTTTAAAACATTAGGCATGAAATTCGGAATATGTGATAATCTAGGTTTATGATGCCTATAGATGCAGATTCTAATTATTGTAGTTTTCATTTCTTTTCTGCGACCGTAAGTGTAATATGTGATAGTACCCTTGATCTCGTTGCTATACGTCAACGACATTAGGGATACGCATATTTACTTACGTTGATGACATGTGATATTATTGTGTTGCCATATCGATATGTTATATAGGATCGTCGTGATTGAATAGCCGGGGGTTTTATGTGAGATGGGAGTTTTTTCTTTTTCATTCATGTAAATAATTGTATGTAATATTTTTTTATTGGGACACTTCCAGGTTGAGCTTGTTGTCTCCATTCGATATATATTATTTATTTTTCCGCATTAGGATAAACCCAACGTGGAGAGCACAAGTAACCGGGTTCTAGATTCCAGTGAGAGGCCATCTCCAGGATTCGAGATCGGTCGCCTAACTCTAGAATTGGAAGGGTTGCTTACCGCTCTCGTAGGGGTCTAGGGGTGTGGACTTGGCTATTCATCACGACCGTGAAATATGTGTTTTTCATTAATGGCTTAATCTGAAACATGGACCTCCTAATATATCATATATTTCATATACATGCTTCTGATGTGCTGTGCTGTGATCTGGTCATATAATTGCGTGAGACGAATGCTTCTTATATATATATATATATATATATATATATATATATATGATATACTAGTAGACACTATATATGTTTTGCATCCGCGATAGTCCTGACCCCGTCCTGCCGTAAGTTAAGAAACCTTACGGTGAAGACTCGGGTCCCTGTGGCGAATGCGGATGGCATATATGTGTGTTTCATTTTCGTTTCTTTTCTGATGATTAAGAGCTTAAATGATAGGACGACATTAATAAAATTAATGTTAAGAAAAGAAACCTAAAAATGTTGTAGAATCAAATTTGAAAGATACTCGGCTTTTTATGAAAAAATAATTATTTCAAATGCGGAGCTTAAGCCACTCCTTTACAAAATACTCGGTTCTACATCGATATCAAGTTCAATACGTTAAAAGTTTTCATCAAAACCATTCGTAGCCCTCCGCCATTTTAGGAAGTAGAGTATTTAGTATTCTTGCTACATTTGTTGATTATAGTTAAGACGTAATGTATGGTAACTAAGTGATGTCTTTCTATAAAGCATATGATGCGATCGATTAGGACATTCGTACGACTTTGTTGATTATAGTTAAAGGTCATACAAATGGGTCTAAATCAATCATGAAATGACCGGTTGAACTTGACTAGCGCTTATGATTTGTTGACCATAATTAAGGTCATAAGTCTCTAGGGGTAAAAACTATATCGGGAATTTCAAGTGTTGCAATTTGCAATAAGATTGCATACCTTCTGTTTGATAATTGGATCCCGATCCCACTGTGAGTAATAGTTACTCCCGGGAGAATTTTACACTTTACAATTAGCTAATCCAGTAGGTGTCTAGAAAGGTGTCAATGGGGTTATGCCTCTGTGGAAACGAGGTTTATTTTAATTAGGTCTGTGCGAAAGCACGGGGAACATCCCTCGAAATACCGACACTGGCTTGGCTGACCGGTTAGCGAACTTGTAGAATGTAACTAATCCTGCCTAATTTTCTTTTTAGGGTTTGAAGGAAAATTTGATAAAAACAATAGGAGACGTCGATTATATAAGATAATAACCAATCTAATCATGCAAGAGATTTCGCTGAGTGTTTTCTTTTTCTCTCTCCTAATGGCAGATATCGTCATATACCAATGATGGGATTTAAGCTTCTACTAAAGAAAAACAAACTAACGGGACCAAATTATAAAGAGTGGCCGAGGAACGTGAACATTGCCTTTACCTATGATAAGATTGCACACGTCCTCACTACCAAAGCCCTTTCCCTCTCAGGCCCTGATTCCTCTGTTGCCGATAAGGAGATCCGCAAGGCATGGGATATCGATTGCGCCACAGCAAAGTGCCTCACGTTTGCTTTGATGGACAATAAACATCAAAAGCAACATGCGAAGATGGATGTGCAATCCATCTTTCTCCATACAAAATAGTTGTATGGGGAGCAATCTCACGCTCTTCGTTATGAAGCCTCACGAAAATTGTTTCAAATGAGGATGGCTGTTGGTACATCTGTAGGAGATCGTGTCCTAAAAATGACAGGTTTTATTGAAGTTCTTGAGGACCTCAGATAGACTATGGAGAATGAACAATATATTGATATCGTTTTATAGTCTCCTTCCTGCCTATGCTCAATTTGTAGTGAACTTCAACATGCATAACTTAGAGAAATCACTTCCTGAACTTCTCAATATGTTGAGAAGTGCAAAGAGCATGTTCAAGATGGTGAAAAATCCCGCTCTACTTATTGGGCAATCTTCCTCCTCCATCCCAAAGGCTAAAACTAAAGGAAAGAAGAAGAAACCCAACAAGCCAAGAAGTGGAATCAAAAAGGCGAAAGGAAAAGACAAATCTGGGGCTGCGGGATCAGAGAAGGGTGAATGTTTCTATTGCCACAAGACGGGGCATTGGAAAAGAAATTGCGCTGAGTATCTCGCTGATCTCAAGAAGAAGAAGCATATTGATGTTTCCGCTTCAGGTGTGTTTGTCACCAAAAACTGTTTTTCAATAAATTCTGTATCCTGGGTATTAGATACCGGTTTAGGTTCTTACATCTATAATTGTGTGCAGGGGTTGCGAAATAGTAAAGTTTTGAAGAAAGGTGATCATACTCTCCGCATTGGGAATGAGTCGAGTGTTGATGCTGCATCAGTGGGAGAGTATCACCTAGGGTTGTCTTCAGGGTGTATATTGATTTTGAATTCTTGTTATTTTGTACCAACTATGTTATGTAATATAATATCTGTATCTTTATTAGGCGATGAAGGATATCAGTTTGTATCCCTGTTATTTTCTCTAGTGGTTCGACATACTTCGATTCGTGTTTTGTTAGCCATGGTTGCATTTTATGATATGGAGCTAGAGCAGCTTGATGTCAAGACTATTTTCTTGTACGGTAATCTAGAGAAGGATATTTATATGCATCAGCCAGAAGGGTTCGTAGTCGATGGCAACGATAGCTATGTTTGCAGATTGAAGAAGTTGCTTTATGATTTGAAGTATTCTCCAAGACAGTGGTACAAACAATTTGATCAGTTTATGTTCATGATTGGATACACAAGAAATATTAAGCACAAGAAATATTAAGGATCAATGCGTTTATATGAAGCTACTAGATGATGGGTCCCGGATTAATTTTTTATTGTACGTGGACGATATGTTGGCAGCATCACACAGCATGTCAGAAATCAACAGGTTGAAACGGCAGTTAAGTCAGGAGTTCAAGATGAAACATTTGGAGGCTGCGGAGAAGATACTTGGCATGGAGATTGTCAGGAAGGGGAAGCATGGTGAGTTACGTTTGTGACAGAAACAATATATCGAGAAAGTTCTCGCTCGGTATAGGATAATGAAGGCAAAGCCCGTGTCTAATCCTTTAGGGACGCACTCCATGCTTTCGACAAAGTTATCACGACGGGTTACGTATTCACGTTGGGTACTGGTGCAGTGTCGTAGAGATCGACGTTACGTCCATTGTCGCATTATCGACGATAGAGACAGAGTTGATAGTTTCTACGGAGGCTGTCAAGGAGGCCATATATTTGCGTGGATTGATGGATGGTATGGGTGTTCCGCAGAATTTCACGGGAGTGTTTTGCAACAGTCAGAACGCGATTCATTTAGAGGAGTATCAGACTTATGGTTCGAGAACTAAATATATCGAGGTGAAAGATTTCTTTTTGGAGAAAAAGAAGAAGGTTGTTTCGCTTATGAAGATCGGTACCCATGAAAATCCGACGAACGTATTTACTAAGATGATCTCAGTTTTCAAGTTTAAGCTTTGCCGGGACTTGATTTGCCTAGTTGTTTGATAAAAGCTAGAGATGACGAATTGTAAAATTCCAAGTTTTTTTCATGAAAGTGCAGAGATTTTGCGAATTTGAATCAAGATTGAGATTGTTGAAATTGATTGTAAATTCGGAGCCCGAGATTCTAGAGCCCAAAAGTGAGCACGTGCAGTGCACCCAGGATTTAAATTAATCAACAGAGCCTATATTAGATGGGTGGTGTACAATAATAATTAAAGGTTGCTGGAATTAATATAGGTGGCGGCCAGTAATTAAAGGTTGCTGCGAATAATATAGGATCCACGGTTTAAAAGAAAACAAGGGCCTGGGGCAGAAAATTGACAAAGCCTAATTAATAGAATTTAAAAGGCTGCGGCCAGGAGAAGTCTACTGCATTAAAATTGAAAATCCACGTAGCCAATTTCTTTTGTGGCAACGGCTGAAATTGAAGCCGCGGAGAGAGGGAGAAAGAGATTTGCACAGCAATTGCACTCTGTATTTTGGTGAGATCTAATTTTTCGTTGAATAGCGGAAGCAATTCATCGTCGTTTTACAGCATTAGGTGCAAGTGCGCACCGAACCTGAGTAATATTTTGTGTCCTTTACTTGGTGTGTTTTCTTTTATTATTTATTGTTTTTGCGTAGTTGTTGCGTTGTGATCTTTTTCATTAGTTCTGATTCACGCGTATCGATCATCCGCTGCATGCTTTGGTTACCAACTTTCAGAAACCCCATCCCTCACGCCCAAAAATTAAAGGAAACTTTCTATAAAAACAATATAACCCAGAGTTTTCAAACATGCACGCAAACTGCCAAAAATATCAAGCTGAGGTGAGATGTGTCACTAGCTAGTTACATGATTAGGTGCAAGTGCGCGCCGAACCTGAATTATTCTCTTGCATTCTAGAGAGAGGAAGGTGAGGTGTGTCACTAGCTAGTTATAGGGGTGGCAATTTTGATCTGACATAAGCCGATTGTCTGATATAGAATAAATCGAGTTCAATATAACGACATAAACAAGTACTAAAATAGTGAAATGGAAAGTAAATGAGTCAAATCCTAGACTAACTGATGGACGGATCTAAGGGTCTTATAACGATATGATCTCACCATATCGCAATCAATTTCTCAACCTATGAAGACTATCGGCCAACTTTACTAAGTTTTACTTTTATATATATATATATATATATATATATATATATATATATATATATATATATATATATACACGCGCGCGCGAAAATCAAAATTTGTTAATCAGATTATCAAATAAGTAAAAGATGTTATATTTGACACTCAGAAGATTTGAATGGATAAACTTTCACGTTGAAGACCCCCTGTGAGCATAAAAAGCTATGCTTCTTTCACAACCCGATCCGACCCAATTACTGCCACCTTGTCAGGCTTATTCAGGCCAGAACTTTTCAAAGGGATCGATTGGATGAGTGAGAGGTGAGGCAGTGGAAGGATTCGGGATTTAGAATTACAAGGTGCATAGAGAAGTGGAATACTGCATAGAAGTTGGGAAGAATAAATATTAATGCTGTACTGTAAAGATGGCCAATGTGGAGGCGCTACTCGTTTATTCCATTCAAACTAGAAAGAAACTACTTCTTCGCTTCTATATATATAAACCCTAAGCCACCCACTTCCTTGTTCACCACCAAAACTTATTGGAGGATTTTGGCAAGGCATGGGCTTAAAATGTTGAGGTTTGTATGTGATCGTTCACTGAAGAGATCATGATGAGGTTAAGTAGTAATGGAGGCTGACAGAAGAGAGTGAGCACCCATGGTGTGTTTTCTTGCATGAGGGGAGTTTTCATGCTTGAAGCCATGTGTGCTCACTGCTCTTTCTGTCACCCACCACCAACTCTCTTTCACGTCTATTTATTTTTGGATGTCAGGGTTTTTGGCACTTGCATGCTCAAATCTTTTCTTTATACTTTATGTACTATTATGTACATGTTGCACGATCTCATATTATGTACTTTAGTACTCTAAAATCATTATTAGTGTTAGAATAAAACTATACATGCATTAAGCTTCCATACAGGCTATCAGACTTACCATTGAATAATAGATGAGGTAAGAGGTAAAAGATGCGGTTTGGACTTCAAATCTCACCATTTAACCAATAAAAAGCTTGATATGATATATGTGAATTTATGAGAAGGATGTGATCAAATATATATGTTTTTTCATTAGTTTATGTCATTATATATTCTATAGTCTCAAAGAGTTCGATTTAGTTTGAATCTATCATCCGTCGGTATATTCGACGCTATATATAATGTACTAGAGAATAAAACATAATCTTTATATAAATTATGTACTGAATTGGACATTTACATGGTAGGGTAATGATGATTTGCTTCATGCTTGGGCAGACGCTAATGTTCAAGTAGGCCTAGTTAAAGCTCGTACAAGTTCGGTTCATTTATTAATGTCTGAACCAGTGAGCTAGAATTCAGCTCGTTAATTAGTTAATGAGCCGAACTCAAAGCTGACCATGTCTTGTTCGTTTATAGCTCGAGTAGTTCGGTTCGTTTATATATATATATATATATATATATATATATATATATATATAGAGAGAGAGAGAGAGAGAGAGAGAGAGAGATTAATGGAGGAAAGAAGCCATAGGAGAGGATTTCCTCCTATGGCGTGGAAAAAATACAACCTCCGCCATTTTTTCCGACGATCGGCACCCATCATCATCATCGTTATCATCTAAGATGTGCGTACACCAAATTTCATGTGATTCCACAACTTTTTCACCGTTGATTTAGTGGGTTCAAAATTAACGGTTTACCGACAATAGAACATTTTACATTGCTAAATCAACGGTGAAAAAGTTGTAGAATCACATGAAATTTGGTTTACCCACATCTTAGATGATAACGATGAAGATGTTGTGGGCCGATTGTCGGAAAAAATGACGGAGGTTGTATTTTTTCCACGCCATAGGAGGAAATCCCCTCCTATGGCCTCTTTCCTCCATTATTCTCATATATATATATATATATTCCTCAAATGACCAATTAGCAAACCTAAATAGCATTTGTTCAGTAAATTAAATCTGATATCCCAATATCCATACTCAATACCTAAAATTAGAATATTTGTATTAATGATATTTTGATAATATTGTTTAACTAGTTATAAACGAGCCGAGCTCATAAACGAGCTCAAACCAAACTTGTTTGTTCGTTTATGAGATAATCTCATTTTGTAACTGAACCAATAACAAACCGAACTAGATCTAAAGATAAACGAGTCGAATTGAAATTGAGCCAGCCAAGCTCAGCTTGAAATAAGCTCAGGTCGAACATGAGACGAGCCGAACTCGAGCTATTTATATGTGAGTGTTACATTTGCTTAATTTTTAACTGACCATGCATATATACATATGATGACACCATGAATATAGGAGAGTTTCTCTACAAGAAATCGACTTAGAACCAAGACTTGAAGGAAAAGTCAAATTTTGGAAGGTGCAACTTTAAAGCTTGAGGTGAGATATTTATTTATGTATAAATGCTATGATGATTCTCTTAAAATATTTTGATTAATAATCAAAGGTTTTTGGTTCCTTTGATAGCAGAATGGAGAGGGCTGAGAAGCCACATGTGAAAATCGTATTCTCTCTTGTTGATTTTTCGTTGAAGCTTTATTGTGTAGTATAATGGAGTGTATTTTAGTGGAAGATCACTATGTTTGTGTTGTGAGAGATAATTATAAATATTTGATAAATATCAGCATATTAGTTTAGTAGTTTTTTTCTTCTTCTTTGCACTGGTCCCGTGAGCCCTATTTCAGAATTACTTGTCGGCCGACCAATAAGTGCTTTACTTGGTATCCAAATGGTATCATGTATTTATACAGCCTTGCAGGTTCTAATAATGGGGAAAATCTTTTCTACAAGGGCTTACAGAGAAATTTCTCTACAAACCCCTTGTAAGCATTTAGACGGGTTTTAAGATTCGTGCACAAATTTCAAAGCCCATCTAAGAACTTGCAAGGGGCTTGTACGAGCAGAGAAGTTTTTTGCTTATAATGATGGAGTATTTATTACCTAATAGAGCTAGTTATCACGTGTAACTACAATATTGTATGTCTATTTGTTGATTAGTGTTTTGTACTTGAGACAGAGCAAGAAATTTTTTGAATATATGGAGAAGATGGAAAAGAAAATTAACTAGTACAAGACACATTTGTGCAGTTTCAAATCAAATTAAGTCCAGAGATAATTACAATGCAGCAGGTCTTTCCAACAATCATGGAATTGCTTGTATGTTATTATATTTTTATCTTTACGAATATTATTTCCCTTATACTATTACACCATCAAATAGTGGATAACCCATTTTTATCCAAAGATGACAGATGTGTATTGTATTATATCCTTACCCATATTTTCCTTTCTTTATGTGATGAAATTTTAGAATTGTTTATTGTGACTTTTTCTGACCGAATACTGCAAAAGGGAGGGCTTGAAAATTGCCAATTTAGTTCTCAGATGAAAAAGGTTCTCGTAATTCTGAGCAAAATATATATTTGGAAAATCATAACTAATCTGGTAAATAACACAAGCAACATATCTTTTTATTATTGGATATCTTATTACTTTATTAACATAGATCGCATGTGCCATAACTCTGGTGTCTGAAACTTGTAAACATGGCTTAAAATTTTCTCATTTTATGTTTTGATGAAATTTTAGTAGATAAACCGATAGTTTTACTATTAATTCAAGCTCCTAAAATTGGAGATTTATAATATTTATTTTTTAATTAAAGTAATAAAACATAGGTATTTTTCTCATTTTTTCCAAGGGAAAGAATTAACACGTGCGGTGCACATGGAGAGAGAAAAACTTAAATGTTTAATATATAAGGAGATAAATGAAATTATTTTAGTTGGAGAGAGAGAGAGAGAGAGAGAGATTCTTTGGGGCAAAATAAATTTTGAAATTTGAATACAAAAAATTTGGCAAGGATTCACGGGGGAAGGTAAGAAAGAGAGTTTTGGAATGAGATGCTTTTACTATCCACTTGAAAATCTATAAAAAAATCTACCCAACAAACAAAATGATAGGACACAGCACATAGACAACAATGTCAAATATGTGGACCCGTGGTGTTTGTGTCTTGGTAGATTTTTGGTAAAATTTTGAGAGCATTTGCTAAACTTTTTAAAATTAACAAAAAATTGGCATGAGTTTATTAGAATAATATATACTTTACTTATCGGGCTTGAAATACTACCACAGTCTACCCAAGAGACAAAAAATGGTAGGATCCACAACATCTAAATATCAGTGCCAAACAAGTGGGCTCATATTGTTTGTCTCTTGGATAAATTGTGGTAGTATTTTAGCTTAAACATTTTTCGTTTTTTATCATAGTGTGAGAAATTCTTTTTTCTAATGCTTTCTTCCTCGTAAACCCATCTTGACGTGGCCTGGATCATGCCAAGATGTTACCTTCCGTTGATCTGCTGATGGCGGCGATGGACGGCTGATGTTTGATCTGGAGGCAGGCTCCTGAAGCGTGTGGATCTCAATAGGTTTGAGGCTGTTGGCGTCGAGCTACCTGCAAGGAAGTCCCGGGGTGGTTATACCACCGAGGACCCTCCGACGGTCAAGTTAGAGAGGGAATCCGAGCAGAGTAACGGCTTAGTGGAGTGAAAATGGGTTACTTGAACTTTCTGGAAGAGGGGTTTATATAGAGGTGGCAGCAGGCAGGGCAGGCACGAGAATCACGCCGGCCGTTACGCTCCCGACGTCACATCCGTGTGATGAGCGGGATCCCCATTGATAGCGAAACAGGCTCGTTAATGAGGGATCATGATGGCGTGGAACGTGGGATGTGGCCGGCGGATATCCCGCGCATAGCGAGATTCGCGGAATGGCTGTTGCGCAAGTGAGCGGTGTCGTTGGTCGGTCGATGAGATCGAGGAAGATGACCTCGGCGGGAGAGCTCGCGGACGAGTGGGAGAGTCGAGGTATTTTCGTTCCGTGGTAGTCCGGAGACGAGTTGTGAGGCCGAGGAGGCCGATTGTGCTGGGGGCTCAGAGGAGAGCCAGCGCTTGTTTGTGGGACGGGCACAGGAGTGGTCCGGTCGGCCACTGTAGGTCCTTTCTTGTGAGCTTTGGGACACGCCATCTGCCACGTGTTATGATCTGGAAGATCACCGATATCGAGCATCATCACATCTACATAATTATTTGTAGTTTTAATACACCAACATAACATAAGGTTGCATTGTAACAGTACAGTGAAAAGATTAAGATGAAGACATCATTACATCAAGGTAAAACAAAATGTTGAGCCAACGAAACCAAACTTTTGCTTCCGATCGTTTTTGCTTAGAGGACTTATTCGTTCATAACTTTTTATTTAGACTTTGATTTTTTTTTGGACTTTATTTTTTTGTGTTATTGGTTCTGAACTTGAATTTGGACTTTAACCTTTTGTGTTATTGATTGCTTAGACTTGGATTTGGATTGGACTCTTAAAGTCTTAGTTTTCAGCGCTAGTATATTGTAAGTCAAAGTTGCATGCTCTACAAGGTTTGTAGAAAAGCGGAATTTCAAAAAACAAATTTTGTGATCATGTAATCAAGACTTTTAATCCAAGTTCTACCACAAAATCCAAACTAGCAAGACTACATAGGTAATTATTTTATCTCGTTAGAATGTTATACCTATCGGTTCGTGTCCTTCGGGTCTTGAATCCTCTTCTTGAGCCCCTTTTGGGGTCTTCGGTGTAGTTTGGTTGCCGGTCTCCTGGATCTTGGATGATCCATCCGAAGGTCCTAAGTTCAAGCTTCAACTTTCAAATGAAAGTAACTTAACTAACTAGATTGCTAATGTAGCTAGTCAAGAATGAGTGGAGATGATAAGTAGTGAGTTTTTCTATCTCAAACCCCTTGTTTCTCAACTCATAAGAATGGTAGGGTTTTGTAAAGAGGAGGAAGAAAAGAAGCAAGAAAAGATGGCAACTCAAGAATGAGCTCAAGAAAAAACTCTATCAACCATGAAAAATGGCTACTACAAGATAATATCAAGTCTTTTTCTTTTCTTTTAAAATCAAGCCATACTTCAATAGTGATGGTAATAAATGTCCAAACCATCCCTCATGTCATGGCTCCTTTATACCTCATTTTCTATTTATCAATATATAGAAAAATACATATTATGAGGTGTCCACTTCTAGAATGTATTTTGTATAAATACAAAATATTTTCTACCGTATATACATACCCGTATTCATATCAAAATAAGAATACCCAAGAGATAGAATAATACCACTAAAACTAATACTAGTATTAAATCAATATCTGATTTAATGAATCGGCTTAATCCTAAGCCCATTAGTATTAAAAAACCGTCCGATTAAATTTCGCGCAATTGTTGCACGCAATCAATTGGAACCCTGTACGTATAAACATACGGCCTACACATCGTTTCGCCTGAACCAGAGAAACCTTCTGTGTGGGATTCTAAAGACTCGACAGTACGCTGGCAGTGGGTTTAACCATAAGCGCGTCAGCGCTACCAGCTGTACGTAATGGCTACCTAGGTACCCGTTGAAAAGAAGGCCAACGAGCAAACTCATCTGAACTCCTACTGAGTCTAACCGTGACAATATCCGTACAGTCCGGTCTGTTCGTATGAGAGTATCGCATATTGGGTCTAGGGTGCGGTTAACATCAGACCCTTACTAACCCTGATAAGTCGTGCTGGTGTGGCTCAATACCATCCGAGAAATTACTGATCTAACTATCAGTAATACTCAACTGCCATGGCCAGGGGCTTATGGCGTTGACCAACCACATACAGTGCGACATCGATTCCCAATACCGGGAGAGACGAATCCCTAACAATCACTCACTGCCTTCATGTGGCTCGGGACTGTACCTAATTAAAATCTGTTTGCACGACACTTCTAAGCCATGGTAGGGCAGTAATCAAAGTACAGTGCGAACTCACACGAGACAAATGATGATCTTAGATCTACAAACTACCTGTACACATGCCACACGAGAACTGCCATCTGACGCTAGGTATAATATCATCTAGCAGTTCTCGGCAAGTCTGTCTAGTGTACCCACCCATAGTGAGCACCTGTATACAATCTTAGGTGAAACACACCAATGGCTGTGAGACTAACCATCGTCCCTCGTCAGGGTCTGGAAATGTATACACCAGTCTACTCTGGAATATCGATTTTCTGTCTTGATATTCCTACGACTTGGGACACTTTTAAGGATATTCTTATAGACTACCCAGCCCTCACAAGCATGACCGCTATCATAACACTGGTAGTCAAGCACATTCTATGGGCTTTATCAACATGTATAAGTAGTACGTAATAACAAGTAGAATATACATACATGTTAAGATAAAGTCAAACCAGATAGCATACTATCATTTCGAGCAAGATTTTCTTATATATACATATCCATTATCCATTACAAATAATGGCCTCTAGGGCATATATATCCTACAATCTCACACTTGCACTAGGGCCAGTTATTTGCATAACGCATCTCCAACAGCCGCTCGAACTGTGCTTGAGGTAAGGCCTTCGTGAATGGATCCGCCGTGTTGTTTTTTGTGTCCACTCTCCGAACCTCGATCTTCTTGCGATATACGATCTCCCTGATCAGGTGATACCGCCTCAAGATATGTCTGGATTTCTGATGGGACCTTGGTTCCTTCGCTAAAGCTACAGCTCCATTATTATCGTAATACAAGGGTATTGGATTGGCAATGGATGGAACTACCTGAACTTCATAAATGAACTTTCTCATCCAGACCGCCTCTTTTGCGGTATCATTAGCAACTATATACTTAGCTTCCATCGTCGAGTCTGCGACAGTATCTTATTTGGAACTCTTCCAACACACCGCCTCTCTATTGAGGGTAAACACATAACCCGAGACAGATTTAGAGTCATTTTTGTCACTTTGGAAGCTTGAGTCGGTAAAATTCTTGATCTGGAGGTTCCCATTACCGTACACTAAGAACATCTCCCTAGTCCTTCTCAGGTATTTGAGAATGTTCTTTACTGCTATCCAATACTTCCCACCTGGGTTTGACCGATACCTACTTACCACACTAAGTGCGTAAGTTATGTCTGGTCTGATACATAATATCGCATACATTATAGATCATATCGCCGAAGCATAGAGTATAATACTCATACGAGCCCTCTCTTTATCAGTCTTTGGAGACATCTCTTTGGAGAGGGTGATCTTGTGACAAGCGGGTAAATTACCATGCTTGGAATCTTCCATATTAAACCTCTTCAGTATGGTATCAATGTATCTGGACTGTGAAAGTCCCAACACTCTTTTAGACCTATGACGATAGATCTTAATCCTCAGAATGTAGGAGGCATCACCCAAGTCTTTCACAGAGAACTTCTGTGACAAGAAGAGCGTGACTGATTGTAGCATAGGGATGTCATTCCCTATCAGGAGTATGTCATCCAGGTACAGTATGAGGAAGACTACTTCTCCTCCTACAATCTTCCTATAAATGCATGGTTGATTAGTCTAAAATATTGCACATTTGTATGAACATTTTCCCTACTATTATTAATAAATAAAAGGTGTTACTTGTAAATAAAGAACATATGTGGATTTATTCGTAAAAGTTTATTATCATATGTTTCTACATTTATAATTAATATAATTAGGAAAAATATATGCATATAATATTTAAATGAAATATTAGTAATTAAAATATGCATATCATATCAAATATTCCTAATCAATATTCTTAAGATATTATATTATATAAATGATTGGAATAATATCTCAAAAATACCAAATACTACTAACACTTTGATTTGAGATATTGTGCAGGTATTAGCTCAGGACTGAAATCCAAGAGATCCAAGTCAAATCGGGATATCGAAACCGAATCTGCCAAATTCTAGAAGCAAATCGAGAAATCTAGCAACAACGGAGATTCATAGCAATATTTTCAGAATCTATATATCAAAAGGATCTCCAAATATCAAGAAAAGGCATAAAAATCCCAACACCCAATCTTACCAAGTGGCGGCGGAACCGCTGTTAACAAGAGGAAAGGGCGGCGGTTCCGCGGTCTTATGATGGCCGTTGGATAGGGGATTTTGTGGGTATTATTGTAACTACATTTGATCTCATATGGAATTTAGGGTTTCTAGTTTTGGAGACTATATAAAGGACCGAGAGCTGTGCATTTGATATTCATTCCACATCTCATCATCTACCTACATATAGAGAGAGATCTACGATCTAAACTAGGGTTCTTGTAATCTACTTTCTAAGAAGAAAATTATATTAAAATAGTTGACTAATAATAAATGTAGTTTTGTTTTAATTTTTTTTGCATTTACTTTTCCGCATTTACTTTACGTATTACTTTTCTGCATTAATTTTCCGCATCACTTTTCTGCAATTTTAGTTATGGTTTCATTCATCTTCAATCTTTCTTCTAAATCGCAACTAACTATGAGCGAGTAATTTTTGCTTGCTAGGGTTTATAGGATAGGGTAGAATAATGGATGAAATATCTTTTAATTTCTTTTGACATTTTAATATTTATAAATTTCAGCAAAATAAATGTTAACCCTCTTATCGGGCACGCTATCAATTTATCACGATCACGATTCGAGACTAGTTAAACACTTGTTTTGTTAAAGGCTTGAGATTAATAGAGATCAATTGAAGGACAAGGGGTAGTAGCGGGAAACTCTAGTTCCCTCCAAGAACCCCTAATCCATATTTATCACTATCTATCTAACTTTTAAACTATTAAAAGATCGAAAGAGACATTTGTAAACATTCATCCATTAGCTACTAAGTCCTATAAACCCTACAAGTGTTTTTATTATAAAAGTTTATATCCATATTAAAATAAAACGACAACAAACCATCATCTCTTTTATCAACTCGTCTAAACTAAGAAAAGAAGTTCACGTTTCCCTGCAGACGACCCGTACTCATCGCGGCTAGCTATTAGCGACACCGTCTTGATTGCGGTTATTTACAAAACACTTTTCGCACGATCAATCAAATGGCGCCGCTGCCGGGGAAACGGTCATAATTACTCTTCTTGTTATTCAGATTGATTTCTTATAAAAACCAGAAACATAAAATAAACAAGAACCAAAACCGCATCTTGTGTTTTTAACGATTATTGTGCGAGTTTTGCAAGGACATCTGGAGTAATTGGAGCAAGCTAACAGAGAGTCAAAGACCTTAAACTTGGACCAGAGGAGCATCGGGGTGCTCTGAAGAAATTTTAGCAGAAGACCTTGCCAATAAGCGGCGGAACCGCGGCTATTTATTGCATTCAGCGGCGGAACCGTGGCCATTTTGAAGAGTTGGGCCCCCAATCTTCTGTGGTATTTTCCTATAACTTTCCTTTCTCCTCTAAAACTCCAATAATCTGATTTTACCTGCAGGATTCTTTGCAAACGGTGCTGCTAAAAAATATATATCTTTTTGTGTGTTTTGATTTCAGTTTATTTTGCATAATTAAACCGGACATTAAAGGACAATAAACCCAAATTCAGATTAGGTTGGGATTTCATCACCCTTCCTAAACTCCACAAATCACAAACGAGCATACTATCATCCTACATTAATAAAAAAATATCTAGACCAAGCCTCTAAGGACTGTCGCGCTCAATTAGGACAGACGAAGGCCGTTTGTAATCTATTGCTTATCCGCATTTCTCTTGTGGTGTCTAAGCAAGTGTGACTGAGGAAAGTGGTTACTTAATTAGACCCACTATTTCAATAATTCGTATAGAGGATACTTCCACTTACCTGGCACTTACCTGGCCGCAAGATTGATAAGGAGGTGGTAGAGAATTGATCTTACGTCTTGACCTTTGGAAGTCTAGGAGCGGTCTAGTGACTTGATCTAGGTGACCATAGCTTTAGGGATTGATTGTGCATTTTGTGATCGGTTGAGTCAAACCTTACGTCTGACATTTTGTCAAAACAAGCCTTCTTAAAATCGTTCTCACACATATCGCATGCTTCCATGTACACTAAACTCGCTTAGTGCATGATCGGCTGAACACGGGATTCTAGTGCCCGTCTAGTCCGCGTTTTTGCTGTCGACTCCGAAATCGATACTTCTTCATCTTCAATTTCTCATCCACCTACCACATCTCCCGAGATAGATGGATCTCCATTGGGTTTTAACAATACCACCTTGCCACCACCCGTAGGTGCTAAAAATCCACCACGCATCACTCTTCAAGACAAATGCTATCCTGTACGCGGACCCCTTCCTACGTGTCCGTGTCTTCCACCAGCCAATGTGGATAATTTTGTAATTAAACCCTACTTCATCAACTTGTTGCCCAAATGTCACGGGCTTGAATCTGAAGATGCATACGTTTTTATAACCAAATTCGAAAACATATATGCAATGATGAGCACCACCCAACTTTCAGGGGATGCTCTGCGATTACGTCTTCTCCCTTTTACCTTATGCGATCGCGCAGAAAAGTGGCTTTATAGCACCACCGCACATTCTATCGCTAAATGGGATGAATTCGTTAAAGCATTCCTTAAGAAATTTTATCCTCATCACAAGACCGCCCGTATTCTGAGCGAGATTAACCAGTTTGCCCAACTTTCCAACGAACCCTTTTGGAAATGTTTTGAAAGGTTTAAAGATCTTCTTGTTCAATACCCTCATCACAGAATCGATAGATGGCAGCTTTGCCGAATTATATATGAGAGTATTAATCCAGCTACAAAAAAATGCTAGAAACCATTTGTCAATGTCATTTCATATCAAAAGACGATGGCGAAGCATGACAATTTTTAAAAGATCTCGCCGAACAGACATTACAGTGGGAGAGCACTAGACCAACCACATCATCTTCATCTACAGCAGGTATCCATCAGCTTGACGTTTTCATCACAATGAAAGCCGAAAAGGCTGCAATGCAAAAGAAACTCGAAGGTATAGAAAGCAAATTCACTGCAGCCTCCTCTAAACCAATTTACGCTCCCCAAAACCATGTGTGGTTGCTGTTTTGACCCATCACATTTAACGGAAGAATGTCCTTTGAATCTTCTGTCTCAAGGTCATGAACAAACCAATGCTTCTTTTCAGCAACAACCTAGAAACGATCCTTATTCCTCCATATATAATCAGAGATGGAGGAATCATCATAATTTTTCTTGGAACCAAACCAATCTAAAAATCATTGTTAGTTATATATATGCCTTAGAGGCCATTATTGTACATGTGATGTATATTGTAGTGGATGCTTGGACATATATAGGGAGGACTTTCTTTTTCGACATGATAGTATGCTATCTGGTTGCTCTTTATCTTAACATGCACACTTATTGCCTCTCACTCACATGTTGATAAAGCCCTTAGGATGTATACTTGACTATCAGGACTATGATGGAGATCATACTAGTGGGGCCAAAGGTAGTCCACAAGTACACCCTATAACTGTTCCTAGTCGTAGGAGTATCGAGACAGGGCATCGATACTCCGGAGTAGACTAGCGTATACGCTTCTCGACCCATGTGATGGGCGATGGATGATCCCATATCCATTGGTGTTTGACATCAGAGAAGGTATACGGGTGCTCAGTGGAGACTGGGTACACTGGACGGACTCACCGAGAACTCCTAGATGGTATTATACCTATCGTCGGATAGCAGTTCTCTGGTGACACTGGTACAGGTTAGTCTGTAGACCCGAAATCGTCATAGAGTCTTGTGTGATTCCCGCTGTGCTTTGATTTCCACCATACCATGGTCAAGATATCGTGCAAAAAGGTGGTTTTTGGGTACAGTCCCGAGTCACATGGAAGCAATGAGCGATAGGAAGGGTTTCGTCTCTCCCGGTATTGGGAGTTGATGTTGCGCTATGCTCGATTGGCTATAACAGGAAATCCCTGGCCAGGGTTGCTGAGATTTACTGGTAAGTGTTATCAGTAGTTTCTCGAACGTTTATGGACCTTGCATCTGTTAGTTATATGTATGCCCTAGAGGCCATTACTATACATAGGATGTATATTGTAGTGGATGCTTGGACATATATAGGGAGGACTTTCTTGCTCGACATGATAGTATGCTATCTGGTTACTCTTTACCTTAACGTGTACATTGATTGTCTCTCTGTTACATGTTGGTAAAGCCCTTAGGATGTGTACTTGACTACCTGGACTATGATGCGGATCATACTAGTGGGGACATGGTAGTCCATAAGTACATCCTTCAAGGTCCCTAGTCGTGGGTGTAACGAGACGGGGCATCGATATACCAGAGTAGACTAGCGTATACCTTCTCGACCCATACAGATGGGCGATGGATGATCCCATATCCATTGGTGTTTGACATCAGAGATGATATACGGGTGCTCAGTGTAGACTGGGTACACTGGACGGACTCACCGAGAACTCCCAGATGGTATTATACCTTACGTCAGATGGCAGTTCTCTGGTGACACTGGTACAGAGTAGTCTGTTGACCCGAGATCGTCATAGAGTCTTGTGTGATTCCCACTATGCTTTGATTTCCACCTTACCACGTCCAAGAGGGCGTGCAAAACGGTGGTTTTTGGGTACAGTCCCGAATCACATGGAGGCAATGAGCGATAGGAGGGGATTCGTCTCTCCTGGTATAGGGAGTTGATGTTGCGCTGTGTTCGATTGGCTATAACCGGAAATCCCTGGCCAGGGTTGCTGAGATTTACTGGTAAGTGTTACCAGTAGTTTCTCGAATTGTTATAGACCTCATATCGACACGACTTATCGAGCTATTGGGGTCTGACGTTTACCACCCCTAGGCAAGATATGCGACATATCAGACGATTAGACCGGACTGTATGGTAAGTGTTACTGGTTGGATTCACAGGAGAATGAGCGGGCTTGCTCGTCGATCTTCTGATCGCTCAATACCCAGGTGGCCGTTACGTTTAGCAGACCGCTTGCGGCTTGTGGGTGTTTGATATGATCATCACCTGCTGCCGGCGTATTGACGAGTCTTTAGAGTCCTACACAGAGGTTTTCTGGCTCAAGCGAAAAGAAATAGGAGCGCATATGAGATATGTGCAGGACCGAGAATAATGCGTGTATGTGATACCGTATTCCATTCTCGCGATGAATGTATCGATTGGTTGTATGCGATATAACCTAGTTATCGAATCAAGGATTGATTCGATAAATCGATACATTGGATATTAGTCGGTCATATGCGATATGACCGGATCGTTAAATCAAGTGTTGATTTGATGATTTAATGTATAATTATATATTTGATATATTACTTTGCATTAACTAGTATTGGTTCACTTTAATAGGATTTTCTCACTTGATGTGCACATTGTATATGTGATATATTTTTGTGTGCACTTGATTGTATCATGTTTGATGATACATGCTAACTTGGGTTTGTGTAAAGGATTAAACCATGGTTACGTAATGGCTAGGGTTTTCATTTTCTTATCTATTTATTTATTTATTTATTTTGGCAAAAGATAAAGAGAAAATGGTGGCTTTCTTTGTTTGTTATTGAAGCTTCATGAAGCTTTGACTAAGTGACCATTTTGTCTTCATGCTTAACCCTAACCATTCCCACTAACCTTAGTTTATTCTCTACATCTAACCATGGTTGATATTATGATAAGAATGATCTATTTTCTATTTTCATATTATTCTTATCATAATCCTTTTCTTCTTCTTCTTCATATTCAAAGATGAAGAAGCTTGCTACCATTAATGGCAACTAGTGAAAATGAGTGAGAAATCCAATTCTAAAGTGAACCCACTTCCTATTTCTTCATCCTCTACCACTTGCCAAGTAGTATAGGGTGTTTTCTTCACAAGTTTCATGACTTGGTGAAGTGGGAGCTTGATCTTGTGATGCCTCGACGTAGATCATCTTCGGCATCGAAGTCGACGACCTAGCCCGCCCATTTCTCCGATGAAGCCGACGCTAGAGCCCGGGATCCGATGATCGCAGCGAGGGGACTTCATCACGGAGCTATGGAGGTGGAGGACCGGATCTACAAAGGTTGTATTTCCGTTCACTTAGCACTAAAGTAGTTTAGTAGCTTGCTTGCATCGCCTAAAATTCTAGTTAACGATCTAGTCTAGGGTTTCTCGGCACCATAAAATTTGAAATTGGCATGGTTGATGCCTTGTGAGACCTCATTAGTGTGCCTAGGAACCCTACAGCATCGGCATGACTTATCAGGCTATTGGGGTCTGACGTTATACTACGCCCAGGCTGTGATATGCGACATATCAGACGAAGAGATCGGAATGTACGGTAGTGTTACTGATTGGATTTGCAGGAGTACGAGCAAGCTTGCTTGTTGATCTTCTGATCGCTCAATACCCGGGTGGCCGTTACGTTTAGCAGACCGCTTGCGGCTTGTGGGTGTTTGATATGATCATCACCTGCTGCCGGCGTATTGACGAGTCTTTAGAGTCCTACACAGCGGTTTCCTGGTTCATGCGAAACAGAGTAGGAGAACATATGTGATATATGCGGGACCGAGATTAATGCGAGTATGTGATACCGCATTCTATTCTCGCGACTTGTGACATCGTCGGTTATATGTGATATAACCAAGTTATCGGATCAAGAGTTGATTCGATAAGTTGTTCATTTGATATTAGTCGGTTATATGTGATACAGCCGAATTATTAAATCAAGAGTTGATTTAATAATTTAATGTATAATTATATATTTGATATATTATATTACATTAACTAATATTAGCTCACTTAAGTATTCATTTTTCTCACTTATGATACATTGATATATATGTGATATATGTTAAATGTATTGTTTTCTTTTTGCACACAAAATATATATGTGATATATATTGTTGTGTCATGCTAGGTTACACTTGCAACATGTATGTATAAGACTCACACCATGCTAGGTTAAAGTTAAGGTTTTATTTGTTTTAAGTAATTCAAACAACTTGGATAATGAGTCATGACAAAGCTTGTAGAAGCTTGTAGTTAACTTTGACTTAGTCCACTTGTTTGTCTTGCTTAAGATATTTTCTTAACCCAACCCTTAACTCATAGCTATGGTTTATTCTCTACATGAGTTAGGCATGACACTAACTCACCCTTGGTTGCAATTCTAATCTCACTCTCTCATTCATTTTCTTCATCACTTCTTCTTCTTCCTCAAGAGAAAAAGCTTGCTAGTTTTTTCTAAGTGATGAAACCTTGTGAGAAAAATAAATCTAAAGTGAGCCCACTTCCTATTTCATCATCCTCTACTATTAGCCATTTTGTTTAGAGTATTTTCTTCACTAATCTCACCATTAGTGAAGAGGTAGCATGAGCTCGAGTCTCCTCGACGTAGATTATCTTCGGCCTCGAAGACATTGAGCAAGCTTGTTCGTTTCTTCATGTGAACCCTTACTTGAGTCCGGGTCTTCACAACATACAGCGAAGGGACTACGACATGGAGCTTTAGAAGTGAAGGACCGGTCTACAAAGGTTGTATTTGTTAGTTGTATGTATGCCCTAGAGGCCAGTATTGTACAGATGATGTATATTATATTGGATGCTTGGACATATATAGAGATGACTTTCTTGCTCGATATGTTAGTATGCTATCTGGTTACTCTTTATCTTAACATGTACACTAGTCTCTTTATACTGTCTTATAGTTACATGTTGGTAAAGCCCTTAGGATATGTACTTGACTACCTGGACTGTGATGCAGATCATACTAGTGGGGACATGGTAGTCCATAAGTACATCCTTCATGGTCCCTAGTCGTGGGTGTATCGAGACGGGGCATCGATATACCAGTGTAGACTAGCGTATACGCTTCTCGACCCATGAGATGGGCGATGGATGATCCCATATCCATTGGTGTTTGACATCAGAGATGGTGTACGGGTGCTCAGTGGAGACTGGGTACACTGGACGGACTCGCCGAGAACTCCCAGATGGTATTATACCTCACGTCAGATGGCAGTTCTCAGGTGACACTTATACAGGTTAGTCTGTAGACCCGAGATCGTCATAGAGTCTTGTGTGATTCCCACTGTGCTTTGATCTCCACCTTACCACGTCCATGAGGGCGTGCAAAACGGTGGTCTTTGGGTACAGTCCCGAGTCACATGGAGGCAATGAGCGATAGGAGGGGTTTCGTCTCTCCCGGTATTGGGGGTTGATGTTGCGCTGTGCTCGATTGGCCGTAACAGGGAAGTCCCTGGCCAGGGCTGATCAGAGATTTGCTGGTAAGTGTTACCAGTAGTTTCTCGACCCGTTATGAGCCTCACATCGGCACGACTTATCGGTTATTGGGGTCTGACGTATACCACCCCTAGACTTGATATGCGACATATCAGACGAATAGACCGGACTGTACGGTAAGTGTTACTGGTTGGATTCACAGGAGTGTGAGCGGGCTAGCTCGTCGATCTTCTGATCGCTCAATACCCGGGTGGCCGTTACGTTTAGCAGACCGCTTGCGGCTTGTGGATGCTTGATATGATCATCATCTGCTACCGGCGTATTGACGAGTCTTTAGAGTCCTACACAGAGGTTTCCTGGCTCAAGCGAAACGAAATAGGAGCGCATTTGAGATATGTGCAGGACCGAGAATAATGCGTGTATGTGATACCGCATTTCATTCTCGCGATATATGTTTCGATTGGTTATATTCGATATGACCTAGTTATCGAATCATTGATTCGATAAATCGATACATTGGATTCTAGTCGGTTATGTGCGACATGACCGGATCATTGAATCAAATATTGATTTAATGATTTAATGCATAATTATATATTTGATATATTACTTTGCATTAACTAGTATTGGTTCACTTTAAATGGATTTTCTCACTTGATGTGCAAAAGGTATATGTGATATACTTTTGTGCACATTTTTTTGTATCATGTTTGATGATACTTGATAATGTGGTTAAGTGTAAAGGTTTAAACCATGGTTAAGTGATGATTAGGGTTTTGGTTTTTCATTTATTTATTTGGAAAGGATTAAGTTAAGAATGGTGGCTTATTTTGGAGCTATGTTGAAGCTTCTTGAAGCTTTGACAAAGTCCACCATCCTTATCTCATCCTTAACCCTAACCACTCCAACTAACCTTGGTTTAATCTCTACACTTGACCATGGTCAAGATATGATAAGTATTCATATTAGTTTTATTTTAAAATTAGAAGACTTATCATTCTTTCTTGATCTTCTTCTTCTTCCTCAAAGAAAAAGCTTGATACCATCAATGGCAACTTGATTTCTAAAGTGAGAAATCCAATTCTAAAGTGAACCCACCTCCTATTTCTTCATCCTCTACCTCTTGCCAAGTTGTTTTGGCTGTTTTCTTCACAAGTTTCACAACTTTGTGAAGTCGGAGCTTGAGCTTGTGCAACCTCGACGTAGATCGTCTTTGACACGAAGCCGACGACCTATTCCGCATGTTTCTCCGATGAAGCCGTCACGAGAGTCCAAGGTTCAAGATGGACAGCGAGAGGACGCCCTCGTGGAGCTAAGGAAGTGGGTATCCGTATCTACAAAGGTTGTAGCATCCTAACTTTTAGTTAATTTGTTAACTAGATTATCTTTTCGCCTAAACATCTAGTCTAAGATCCGTAGTCTAGGGTTTCTCGGCACCATTTTTTTAAATTGGCATGTTCGATGCCTTGTGAGACCTCACTAGAGTGCCTAGGAACCCTACAGTGGTATCAGAGCCTAGCTAGAGCCTTAGGCGAAGTCTAGACGCGATTTGAAGCCCGAACGAACCCGAAACCCTAAACTTAACATGCTCTCTGTACATTTTCTAAAATCTGAGATTTTTCAATATTAAAAATATGCAGAAAAATAAGCAGGAAATTATAAGGTTTACTGTGAAATTCGTGAGCGTAATTCCACCAAGCCAGCGCGGATCCGCGGCATGAGCATGGCTCATGCGGCGGATCCGCGGTCGTACGGCCTCTATATTTAAAGAATTTTACACAGTAATTCTTAGTTTCCAGTGGTGATTTTCCTGGGTATTTTTAATAATTATTCAAGAGTTGAATTTTCTGGGGTTGCTTTGGAGATTCGGTGTTTCGATCGGGGTATCAAATTTCGTCTTTGTGTTTTTCCGGATAATTTTTTGAATATGTTAAAAAGTTCGACCGGATATAAATACCCAATTTTTCCCCTGTCGGGAATTTTCCAAGTGTTGGATTTTTCCGTAGTTTAACGACGTTCTAAGTAGTGCAAGTAACGCGATGGACCCTCTAGAAGACAACAAACCTTAACTCGATTATGTGACCGTCTTGAACTGCCCTTTGAACCTTCGGGTTTGGGGCAGTACGGCGTGCCACATGTGAGGCGTTGGCTTGACCCTTCTACGGCTGGACCGTTGGTACTGAGGCACGAACTGAATGTTGTTAGACTTATTTCATGTGTTGAGTTGTATCGGGAAAACTTGGGTATTCGACTGTTCGATCGGAAAGTTTAACATTTTCTGTTTATCTGGAATGTGATACAATAATTGGAATTCACAAGTAGTTATGAGATAACTGAATGAATGTTATAAATCTAGCAATTTAGTCCCATATGATATTGAAAAGAGTTTTCGATAATGAGACTAAAATGCGGGATTTATATCTGTTAGGCATGCGATGTCTAAAGAAGTTGCGGATTCCAATTGTTGTAGTTTTACACTTTCTTTTCTGTGACCGTAAGTGTAATATGTGATATCGCCGGTTTCGTTGCTATATGTCAACGACAATTGGGATGGACATATTTACTTACGTTGATGACATGTGATGTTATGTGTTGCTGGATATGTTATATTGGATTGTCGTGTTCGAATAGCCGGGGGTTTTTATGTGAGATGAGTGTTTTTCATTTTCATTCATGTAAAAACTTGTATGTAATATTCTTTTATTTGGGGCACTTCCAGGTAGCGGAAGCTGTCACCCTTTGTATATTATTTACTTTTCCGCATTAGGATAGACCCAAGGAGGGGAGCACAAGTAACCGGGTTCTGGGGTCCAGTGGGAGACCAACTCGAGGAGTCGAGTCCGGGTCTTCTAACCCTAGAATTGGCAGGGTTGCTTGCCGCTCTCGTAGGGGTCTAGGGGTGTGGGATTGGCTATTCATCACGACCGTGGAATCCGTGTTTTATACTGGCTCGTATTAAAAACACGGACGTCCTAGTATATCCAATATTTCATATGTTTATTCTGCTGCGATATCTGTGATGTGATTCTGTGATGGATATAGTATATAGTATATATGATATATTATATAGACGTTACTTATGTTTTACACCCGCGCTAGCCCTGCCCTGCTCTGTCGTTAGTTACCTAACCTAACGGTGCACGAGGGGACATCGAGGCGAATGCGGATGGCATAAGTGTACGTCATATCTATCTGTGATGTTTAGGTATTTAAATGATGGGACTTCATTAATGTGATTAATGAAAGAAAAGAAACCTAAGATGTTGTAGAATCAGATTTTAAACAAAACAGGTAGCTACAGTTCTTGCTTTGCATAGCGGTATATATGATATACCCTGCACCTTATTCGATGAGGAAAGGACCGAGATCCCTTCACCGGGAGTGACTCCTTTAGCAATAACTGGCAGATGCTACACACTCGGTTCGGCTTTGATTGCTTTTAAGAGTTTTTGCTTTGCACAGTGATATATATGATATATCCCGCACCTCATTCGACGAGGAAAGGGCCGACGATCCCTTCACCGGGAGTGACCCCTTTAGCAAAACTAGAAAAGCCTCAAAATCATTCCATTTTAAAACTTCATTTGATTCTACAACGATATCAAGTTCATTACGCAATAGGTTTTCAGAAAAATCTGACGTAGCCCTCCGTCATTTCAGATAAGTACTAGTTAGTATTCGTGCTACGTTTGTTGACTATATTAAGGCGTAGTGTGCGGTAGCTAATTAGTGCTTATCTGTATAAGCATATGATGCGATTGGATTAGGGTAGTCGTGCGACTTTGTTGACTATGTTAAGGGTCGTGCGGGTGGGTTTAATTCAATCGGGAAATGACGGGTTGAACTTGACTAGCACTTATGATTTGTTGACTATGTTAAGGTCATATAGCTGCTAGGGGCAAAATATTATCGGGAATTTCAAGTGTTGAAATTTGCAATGAGATTGCATACCTTCTATGAGATAGTTGGATCCCGATACCTACTGCGAGTAAGAGTTACTCCTGGGAGAGTTTTACACATTGCAATTAGCCGATCAAGTAGGTGTCTAGAAAGGTGTTAATGAGGTTACGTCTCTGGGAAAACGAGGTTTACATTAATTAGGTTCGTGCGAAAGCACGGGGGACCTCCCTCAAAGTACCGACACTGGCCTGGTTGAAAGATTGGCGAACTTGTAGTGTGTAATTAATCCCGGCTAGTCTTTCCTTTTAAGGTTTGAAGGAAGATTTGATAAAAAGCAGTGGGAGCCATCCTGATTAGATAAGATAAAAACCAATCTGATCTTGCACGAGCATACGCTAAAGTGTTTTCTTCTCTCTCTCTCCAGGTAGCGACCATTTCATGCCTTAATCAAGATAATAATATGGATGTATTGACCAAACCCGCATGTTATACTGTGCTGGGGAACGTTGGTTCTGTTCTTTCTTATAAGAGTTATAGGAATGAACAGGATATAGGGGAATACCAGGATTCCCATGCCACCCGAATGAAGAAAGTACATGATGATGCATTTTCTTCGGGTGTGTTCGTTACTGAGAACTGTTTCTCCATTTGCTCTACGTCCTGGGTATTGGATACCGGGTCAGGATCCCATATATGTAATCAGTTACATGGGCTTAAGAAAGGTAGAGAACTTGGAGAAGGTGATAAAGACATTAGAGTTGGAAATGGTGCAATTGTTGCAGCTAAGACTGTCGGGGAATATCACCTTGTATTACCAACTGGTAATACATTGGTTCTGAACGAATGCTATTACATGCCGAACCTGATATGCAACATTATATCGGTTTCTTTATTAAGTAAAGAGGGATATAATTTTGTATTACAGGATAATGTTATGAACATTTTCCGTAACCAAAAGTTGGTTGGATCAGGCACGTTGTGCAATGGCATTTATGTTCTAAATCAATCAACAGTTCTGAGCATAACAAACACACACAAGAGGAAGAGTTTTGAACTCAACGAATCTTTCTTGTGGCATTGTAGACTGGGTCACATCAATGCGACACGACTGGCTAAGTTACATAAGGATGGGTATTTGAAACCATTCGAATTTTCATCTTATGACACTTGCCAGTCATGTCTCAAAGGCAAGATGACCAAAACTCCGTTTACGGGACACAGAGAAAGAGTTACCGAACTCTTGGGACTTATACATAGTGATGTATGCGGTCCCATGTCTACACATGCCAGGGATGGTTCTTCATACTTCATTACACTCACTGACGATCTCTCTAGGTTCGGGTATGTGTTCCTGATGAAACACAAATCAGAAGCTTTTGAGAAATTTAGGGAATATAAACAAGAAGTTGAGAACCAAACCGGAAAAAGTATTAAAATCCTACGATCTGATCGAGGAGGGGAATACTTGAGCAATGAATTCCTGGACTTCCTAAAAGAGAATGGGATTCTCTCTCAGCTGACTCCTCCATATACACCACAGCACAACGGTGTATCTGAACGGAGGAACCGCACCCTATTAGATATGGTGCGCTCTATGATGAGCACAGCTGAGTTACCTATTTCCTTCTGGGGATATGCACTGGAGACGGCTGCATACCTATTGAATCAAGTTCCATCTAAATCTGTACCTACCACACCATATGAGATATGGAGTGGGAAGAGACCATATTTTAAACGAGTTAAGATATGGGGTTGTCCGGCCTATGTCAAAAGGCAAAATCCAGACAAACTCGAGGCACGGTCAGTTCTTTGCAAGTTTGTGGGATATCCTAAGAATTCCCAAGGATATTTTTTCTACCATGCTGAAGAACAAAAAGTGTTTGTTTCTCAATATGCCACCTTTTTAGAAAAGGAATTCCTTGAAAAAGAAATTAGTGGCAAAGTGGTAGAGCTGGAAAAAATTCCAGATACACAAACTATAACTGAAGATTTAGTGGAACCAGAAGATTCGATAGTACCCGACGAACCCCAGCCTCTTCGCCGATCTAGTAGGGTTTCTCGTCCACCTGAGAGATACTACGGTTTTCTCATTGATGGTGGAAGCGAGGATTGCATCATGGATGATGATGACCCAACTAGCTTCGAGCAGGCCATCACGAGTAGGGACTCAGTGAAATGGCTGGATGCTATGCGGTCCGAGATGGAATCCATGTACACCAACAAAGTATGGACTTTGGAAGTTGCTCCTGAAGGGGTAAAACCCATTGGGAGCAAGTGGATCTTCAAGAAGAAATTTGGTGTAGATGGGAAAGTGGAGACTTTCAAAGCTAGACTTGTAGCAAAGGGTTTTCGTCAAAGACCAGGTGTGGACTATGACGAAACCTTTTCTCCAGTGGCTATGCTTAAATCCATCCGAATCATGCTTGCCATTGCTGTCTTTCATGACTACGAAATCTGGAAAATGGATGTTAAGACCGCCTTTCTAAATGGTGATTTAGAAGAGTGCGTGTACATGACTCAGCCAGAGGGCTTCGTAGACAGTGGGAGCAGCGGGAAGGTGTGCAAGCTGCTTAAATCCATTTATGGATTAAAGCAAGCATCGCGGAGTTGGAACATCTGCTTTGACGTCGTTATCAAAGAGTTTGATTTCATCAAAAATCCAGATGAACCTTGTATCTACAAGAAGGTGGCAGAGAGTAAGGTTGTCTTCCTCGTATTGTACGTGGACGACATACTCTTGATAGGAAATGATATTCCTATGCTGCAATCGGTCAAGCTCTTCTTATCACAAAGATTCTCGATGAAAGATCTTGGTGATGCCTCCTGCATATTGGGAATTAGGATCTATAGAGATAGATCCAAACGGATTTTGGGATTGTCCCAATCCAGGTACATTGACACCATACTAAAGAGGTTTAGTATGGAAGAGTCCAAGCGTGGGAACTTGCCCATGATCTCTGGAGTCACTCTCTCCAAAGAGATGTCTCCTAAGACTGATTTGGAGAGAGCTCGCATGCAAGGGATACCCTATTTTTCGGCAGTAGGCTCTATCATGTATGCGATGCTATGTACCAGACCCGATGTAGCATACTCACTAAGTGTAGTGAGCAGGTATCAAGCTGATCCTGGAGAGAGTCACTGGACAGCTGTGAAGAGCATTCTCAAGTACTTACGAAGGACTAGAGATATGTTCTTGGTGTATGGTAATGGAGAACTCCAAGTGGAGTCCTTTACCGATTCGAGCTTCCAGAGTGATAAGGAAGACTCTAAGTCGCAGTCGGGCTTTGTCTTTACCCTTTACGGAGGGGCGGTTAGCTGGAAGAGTTCCAAGCAGGAAACCGTGGCAGACTCGACGATGGAGGCTGAATACATCGCTGCCAACGATGCTGCCAAAGAGGCTGTCTGGATCAAGAAGTTCATTACTGAACTTGGAGTGGTTCCATCCATTGAGCATCCAATACCTTTGTATTGCGATAACAATGGAGCGGTGGCTTTGGCCAAGGAACCCAGGTCCCATCAGCGGTCCAGGCATATTCTGAGGCGGTATCACCTGATCCGGGAGATAGTTGATCGCCGGGAGATCGAGGTCTGGAGGGTTGACACGAAGAACAACACGGCGGATCCACTCACGAAGGCCATTCCCCAGATACAGTTTGAGAGACTCTTCGGGATGCTCGGTATGAGATACTACAGCAGCTAGCCCTAGTGCAAGTGGGAGATTGTTAGTTGTATGTATGCCCTAGAGGCCAGTATTGTACAAATGATGTATATTATATTGGATGCTTGGACATATATAGAGATGACTTTCTTGCTCGATATGTTAGTATGCTATCTGGTTACTCTTTATCTTAACATGTACACTAGTCTCTTTATACTGTCTTATAGTTACATGTTGGTAAAGCCCTTAGGATATGTACTTGACTACCTGGACTGTGATGCAGATCATACTAGTGGGGACATGGTAGTCCATAAGTACATCCTTCATGGTCCCTAGTCGTGGGTGTATCGAGACGGGGCATCGATATACCAGTGTAGACTAGCGTATACTCTTCTCGACCCATGAGATGGGCGATGGATGATCCCATATCCATTGGTGTTTGACATCAGAGATGGTGTACGGGTGCTCAGTGGAGACTGGGTACACTGGACGGACTCGCCGAGAACTCCCAGATGGTATTATACCTCACGTCAGATGGCAGTTCTCAGGTGACACTTATACAGGTTAGTCTGTAGACCCGAGATCGTCATAGAGTCTTGTGTGATTCCCACTGTGCTTTGATCTCCACCTTACCACGTCCATGAGGGCGTGCAAAACGGTGGTCTTTGGGTACAGTCCCGAGTCACATGGAGGCAATGAGCGATAGGAGGGGTTTCGTCTCTCCCGGTATTGGGGGTTGATGTTGCGCTGTGCTCGATTGGCCGTAACAGGGAAGTCCCTGGCCAGGGCTGATCAGAGATTTGCTGGTAAGTGTTACCAGTAGTTTCTCGACCCGTTATGAGCCTCACATCGGCACGACTTATCGGTTATTGGGGTCTGACGTATACCACCCCTAGACTTGATATGCGACATATCAGACGAATAGACCGGACTGTACGGTAAGTGTTACTGGTTGGATTCACAGGAGTGTGAGCGGGCTAGCTCGTCGATCTTCTGATCGCTCAATACCCGGGTGGCCGTTACGTTTAGCAGACCGCTTGCGGCTTGTGGATGCTTGATATGATCATCATCTGCTACCGGCGTATTGACGAGTCTTTAGAGTCCTACACAGAGGTTTCCTGGCTCAAGCGAAACGAAATAGGAGCGCATATGAGATATGTGCAGGACCGAGAATAATGCGTGTATGTGATACCGCATTTCATTCTCGTGATATATGTTTCGATTGGTTATATTCGATATGACCTAGTTATCGAATCATTGATTCGATAAATCGATACATTGGATTCTAGTCGGTTATGTGCGACATGACCGGATCATTGAATCAAATATTGATTTAATGATTTAATGCATAATTATATATTTGATATATTACTTTGCATTAACTAGTATTGGTTCACTTTAAATGGATTTTCTCACTTGATGTGCAAAAGGTATATGTGATATACTTTTGTGCACATTTTTTTGTATCATGTTTGATGATACTTGATAATGTGGTTAAGTGTAAAGGTATAAACCATGGTTAAGTTATGATTAGGGTTTTAGTTTTTCATTTATTTATTTGGAAAGGATTAAGTTAAGAATGGTGGCTTATTTTGGAGCTATGTTGAAGCTTCTTGAAGCTTTGACAAAGTCCACCATCCTTATCTCATCCTTAACCCTAACCACTCCAACTAACCTTGGTTTAATCTCTACACTTGACCATGGTCAAGATATGATAAGTATTCATATTAGTTTTATTTTAAAATTAGAAGACTTATCATTCTTTCTTGATCTTCTTCTTCTTCCTCAAAGAAAAAGCTTGATGCCATCAATGGCAACTTGATTTCTAAAGTGAGAAATCCAATTCTAAAGTGAACCCACCTCCTATTTCTTCATCCTCTACCTCTTGCCAAGTTGTTTTGGGTGTTTTCTTCACAAGTTTCACAACTTTGTGAAGTCGGAGCTTGAGCTTGTGCAACCTCGACGTAGATCGTCTTTGACACGAAGCCGACGACCTATTCCGCACGTTTCTCCGATGAAGCCGTCACGAGAGTCCAAGGTTCAAGATGGACAGCAAGAGGACGCCCTCGTGGAGCTAAGGAAGTGGGTATCCGGATCTACAAAGGTTGTAGCATCCTAACTTTTAGTTAATTTGTTAACTAGATTATCTTTTCGCCTAAACATCTAGTCTAAGATCCGTAGTCTAGGGTTTCTCGGCACCATTTTTTCAAATTGGCATGTTCGATGCCTTGTGAGACCTCACTAGAGTGCCTAGGAACCCTACAGTATTCCCTCATTCACTTAGTTGTAAAGTGTTTACATATCATTTCGTCGGATTTTCTAGTTTCGATTCTAGGGTTAGGGTTAGCTAGAACGGCAAAAATTTAAATATGGTATGGACGATGCCTCCCGAAACCTTGTTGCCGTGCTAGATAACCCTGCAGTGGTATCAGAGCCATGCTAGAAAATTAGACGATGTTTGCTAGGATTACGAAACCGAAACTACTCCGAAACACCCGATACAAAAACTTGGTTTCTGTCGATTTTAAAAAGTCTTCAAAATTTTTTTTAAACAACTGAAGAATGTTTTATGAGATATGACATGAACACCATGAAAATTTGAGGGGGTTTTGTGCAAATTGGGTCGGCCACATAGGGATAAAATCCGGCCTCCTCGGGTCAAATTTGTAATTTGGGCTTCAAATTTTCAGGGTGTTCCAGTCTCTGGGTTTTAGGGTTTCAGGTGTTGTTTGTTTTTGCTAAATTTTCATGTGATATTAAATTTCAGCAAAGACAACTCGGAGTGTTTCGCAGTCGTAATTCTAATATGTATTCGGATTATTTAGATGATGTTAAAAAGTTCGAACGGATATCAATAACCCAATTTTTCCCCTCGCTGGAAATTTTTCAAGAGTTGGATTTTTCCGAGTTTAAAATATTCAGAAAATCATGCAGGTGATTCTGTGGACCCTCTAGAAGAACGAAACCTTAACTCAATTCCGTGACCGTCAAAACCGCCACTAAACCCTGGAGTTTGTGGTAGTTTAGTGATGCCACAGGTGAGGAATTGGTTGACCCTTCTACGACTGGTTCATAGGTGCTGTGGCATGTTCTGGGTGCTTTTTTAGACTCCGCTCAAGTGTTGAGCTTGTTGGGAATTTTTGGGTCCTTGCTTATTCGATCGAAAAGTTTAATTTCGTCTAGCTATCTGTGATTGTGATATAATATTTGGAATCCACAAAAGAAGTTATGGGATAACTAGTTTGAATTTTATAAATCTAGCAGTTTAGTCTTATTTGATCGGTTACCAGGGGATTTTGATGTAATCAAAAGTCCGTCGCAATTACATAGTGTACGCGGATACTCGCGGGGTAACCTTAATTGATATCCACACCCCATAGCCCCGACCAAGTGACTGTAGGAGAACCCCGTTGCCAAAAGCATCCGTTCGGGTGCTCGCGGCAGCGGTGTTCCACCTTAGTGCACTTCATCGACGGCATCGGGGGGTGCGGCCGTCTACTAAAGTTTCCGACGATCATTCGATCGGGTTATCGAGAATCTTGTTGAATTACCTGACTAGTTATTGGAAAGTGTTTTCAATATCAAGACTAAAATACGGGGTTCATAATTGTTAGGTATGCGATGTCTAAAGAATTCATTTGGTTAGGCATGAAATCCAAAGTATGTGATACATTGGGTTTATGATGTCTAAGCAGGTTGCGGATTCCAACTGTTGTAGTTTTTCACTTTCTTTTGTGCGACCGTAAGTGTAATATGTTGTGTATCGCCGGTTTCGTTGCTATACGTCAACGACAATTAGGATACGCATATTTACTTACGTTGATGACATGTGATATTATGTGTTGCTGTGATATGTTATATTGGATCGTCGTGTTTTGAATAGCCAGGGGTTTTTATATGAGATGAGAGTTTTTCATTTTCATTCATGTAAAAGCTTGTATGTAATATTCTTTTATTGTGGCACTTTCGGGTTGAGGATGATGTCACAATTGATGTATATTATTTATTTTTCCGCATTAGGATAGACCCAAGGCGGGGAGCATAAGTGACCGGGTTCTAAGGTATAGTGGGAGACCGTCTCGAGGAGTCGAGATTGGGCTCCTAACTCTAGAATTGGTAGGGTTTCTTGCCGCTCTCGTAGGGGTCTAGGGATGTGGGTTTGGCTATTCATCGTGACCGTGGAATCCGTGTTTTATACTGGCTTAAATAAAACACGGAAATCCTAGTATATCCAATATTTCATATGTTATCTTCTGCTGCTCTGTGATGTGATCACTGTGATATGTTCAGACGAATGCCTATATTATATATATGAGATATAATTAATATTGCTGCTTTCGTTTCATATGTGATGCTTGGGAAGCATAAAAAATGGGACTTCATTAATGAGATTAATGAAATAAAAGAAAGCTAAAAGATGTTGTAGAAACTTGTTTAAAAACCGGTATCTCTAGTTCTTGCTTTGCATAGCGGTATTCCTTGTACAATATCCAGCACCTTATTCGATAAGGAAAGAGCCAAGATCCCTTCACCGGGAGTGACCTCTTTAGCGAAACTACCAGATGCTACAACCCACTTGGTTTGTCTTTTGATTGCTTCTATAGTTTTTGCTTTGCATAGTGGTATTCCTTGTAGATTATCTAGTACCTTATTCGATAAGGAAAGAGCCGAGATCTTTTCACCGGGAGTGACCTCTTTAGCAAAACTAGTAAAAGCCTCAAAAACACTCCTTTTAAAATTCACTCGATTCTACAACGATATCAAGTTCATTACGCAAAGGGTTTTCTTAAAAACCTGTCGTAGCCCTCCGTCATTTCAGATAAGTAGTATTTAGTATTCGTGCTGCGTTTGTTGACCTTGTCAAGCCGTAGTGTGCGGTAGCTGATTAGTGCTTATCTGCTAATATATGATACGATTGGATTAGAGTAGTCGTGCGGCCTTGTTGACCTATCAAGGGTCGTGCGGGTGAGTTTAATTCAATCAGGAAATGACGGGTTGAACTTGACATGCGGTCTATGGTTTGTTGACCTTGTCAAGGTCATAGATCACTTGGGGCAGAATATTATCGGGAACTTTAAGTATTGAAATTTGCAATGAGATTTCATACCTTCTATGAGATAATTGGATCCCGATACCCACTGCGAGTAAGAGTTACTCCTGGGAGAGTTTTACACATTATAATTAGCCAATCAAGTAGGTGTCTAGAAAGGTGTTAACAGGGTTACGCCCCTAGGAAAACGAGGTTTATTTTAATTAGGTCCGTGCGAAAGCACGGGAAACCTCTTTTAAAGTACCGACACTAGCCTGGCCGAAAGATTGACGAACTTGTAGGGTGTAATTAATCCCGGCTAGTCTTACCTTTTAGGGTTTGAAGGAAGATTTGACTAAAACAGTGGGAGCCATCCTGATTAGATAAACTAATAACCAATCTAATCTTGCAAGAGCACACACAGAGTGTTTTCTTCTCTCTCTCCTGGCAGCAACCATGTCACGCCTTAATTAAGATAATAATATGGATGCATTGACCGAACCTACTTATTATACTGAGCTAGGGAACATTGGTTCCGCTCTATCTTATAACTGCTATAAGTCCAAGCAGGAAATAAGAGAATATCCGGATTCCCATGCCACCCAATCGAAGAAAGTGCATGTTGATGCATATTCTTCGGGTGTGTTCGATTACCAAGAACTGTTTCTCAGTATCCTTTATGTCCTGGGTATGTGATACCGGATCATGATCCCGCATATGTAATATATTACATGGGCTACAGAAAGGTAGAGAACTGAGAATAAGTGATATGTCTCTAAGTGTTAGAGGATAATGCAATTGTTGCAGCCAAGTCTGTTGGCAGATATCACCTTTTATTAATACATTGATTCTGAACAAATGTTATTACATACCGAACCTGATATACAACATTACATCGGTTTCTTTAATGAGTTAAAGAAGGATGTAATTCTGTATTTGAGGATAATGTTATGAACATTTTCCTGAATCAAGAGTTGATTCGATCAGGCACGTTATATAATAGCATATACGTTCTAAATCAAATCATAGTTCAAAGTATCTAGAACACACACAAGAAGAGTAGTTAAGAAATGAACGAATCCTTCTTGAGGCATTGTAGACTAGGTCATATCAATGTGACATGACCAGCTAAGTTACATAAGGATGAATATGAGAATCTGTTCGAATTTTCATCTTATAATACTTGCCAGTCTTGTCTCAAAGATAAAATGACCAATACTTCATTTACTGGAAACAGAGAAAGAGTTAGTGAGCTCTTGGGATAGATACATGATGATGTATACGGTCCTATGTCTACAAATGCCATGGTTGGTTCTTAGTACTTCATTACATTCATCGACAATCTCTCAAGATTTGGACATATGTTCCTGTTGAAACACGAGTCTGAAACTTTTGAGAAATTCAAGGAATATAAGCTTGAAGTTAAGAACCAAACGGGTAGAAGTATTAAAGTCCTACGATGTGATTGAGGAGGTGAATACTTAGGGCATGGAGTTCCTGGATTTTCTAGAGAATATGATTCTCTCTCAGCGTACTCCTTCGAATACACCACATCACAACGGTGTATCGGGCGGAGGTATCGCACCCTATGAGATATGGCGCGCTCTATGATGAGTACTGCTGAATTACCTGTTTCCTTTCGGTGTTATGCACTTAAGAAGCTGCATACCTATTGAATGGGGTTCCATCCGAATCAGTGCCTACCACTACATATGAGATATGGAAGAGGAAGAGACCATGTCTTAAGTTTGTTAAGATATGGGGTTGTCCGGCCTATGTTGAAAGACAGAATCCGGACAAGCTTGAGGCACGGTCAGTTCTGTATAAGTTTGTTAGGATATCCCAAACATCTATGAGGGAATATCTTCTACCAATCTGATAAGCAAAAGGTGTTTTGTTTCTCAGCATGTCACCTTTTTAGAAAAGGAATTTCTTGTGAAGAAATTTGTGGTCATGAGGTAGAACTGGAAGGAGTTCCAGCAAGACAAACTAACAGTTGATGATTTGGTGAAACCAAAGGATTCAATAGTCTCCAACGAACCTCAGCCTCTCCGTGAATCTGGTAGGGTTCTTCATCCACTTTAGAGATACTGCGGTATTCTCGGTGACAGAGGGAGCGAGAATTGCATTATGGTTGATGATGGCCCAACTAGGTTCAGGCAGGCCATCACGAGTGGCGACTCTGTGAAAAGGCTGGATGCTATGCGATCAAAGATGGAATCCATGTACACCAACAAAGTATGACTTTGAATGTTGCACCTGAAGAGGTAAAACCCATTAGGAGCAAATGGATCTTGAGAAGATTCTTGGTATAGATGGAAAAGTTGAGACTTTCAAAGCTATGCTTAAGTCCATCAGGATTAATGCGCGCATCACGGAGTTGGAACATCTGTTTTGATGTGACAGTCAAAGAGTTTGACTTCATCAAAATGGTAGATGAACCTTCTATATACAAGAAGGTTGTAGAGAGTTAGATTGTCTTACACGTATTGTATGTAGATGACATACTCTTGATAGGAAATAGTTTCCTATGCTACACTCGGTCAAGCTCCTCTTATCACGAGGATTCTCAATAGAAGATCTGGATGATATCTACTACATCTTGTGGATAATGATCTATGGTGATAAATCTAAGTGGATGTTGGGAGTGTCCCAAATCCAGGTACATTAACACCATACTAAAGGGGTTTAGTATGGAAGATTCTAAGCATGGTGGTTCGCCCACTGACTCAGGAATAACTCTCTCCAAAAAGAAGTCTTCCAAGACTGATTTGGAGAGAGCTCGCGTGAAAGGGATATCCTATGCTTCGGTAGTAGGCTTTATCAGAGTATGCGATGTTATATACCAGACAAGATGTAGATGGCTCACTAGGTGTAGTGATAAGGAATCAATCGGATCTTGGGAGAATCACTGGACAGCCGTGGAGGATATTCTTAAGTACTTGAGAAGCACTAAAAGAATGTTCTTGGTTCGAGCTTCCAGAATGATAAGGACGACTGAGAGTCAGTCAGAGGCATTGTCCTTACCCTCAGTGGAGGGACGGTATGTTGGAAGAGTTCCAAGCTAGATACCGTGACATACTAGATGATAAAGGCTGAATACATTGCTACAATTGATGCTGCCAAACTGGATGTTTGGGCATTTCTTGTTCATAAGATGAATAAGGTTCCCACCATTGAGCGTCCAATAATTGTTATTGTGACAACAATGGAGTTGTGGCTTTGGCCTAGGAACGCAGGTCCCATTAGCGTTCCAGACATATTCTGGGGCAAGTATCACCTGATCAGGGAGATGGTTGATCTCCAAGTGATCGAGGTTAAGGAAAGTTGACACGAAGGATAACACGGCGGATCCACTCACCAAGGCCTTCTTCCCTAAATACTATTTGAGATATTTTGGGATGGTTAAGTATGGGATACTACAACCACTGCTATATTATTGGGTATGGGATATTACAACAGATGACCTTAGTGCAAGTGGGAGATTGTTAGTTATATGTATGCCCTAGAGGCCATTACTGTACATGTGATGTATATTGTAGTGGATGCTTGGACATATATAGGGAAGACTTTCTTGGTCGACATGATAGTATGCTATCTGGTTGCTCTTTATCTTAACATATACACTTATTGTCTCTCTCTCACATGTTGATAAAGCCTTTAGGATGTGTACTTGACTACCAGGACTATGATGGAGATCATACTAGTGGGGCCAAGGGTAGTCCATAAGTACACCCTATAATTGTTCCTAGTCGTGGGAGTATCGAGACAGGGCATCGATACTCCAGAGTAGACTAGCGTATACGCTTCTCGACCCATGTGATGGGCGATGGATGATCCCATATCTATTGGTGTTTGACATAGAGAAGGTATACAGGTGCTCAGTGGAGACTGGGTACACTGGACGGACTCGCCGAGAACTCCTAGATGGTATTATACCTATCGTTGAATAGCAGTTCTCTGGTGACACTGGTACAGGTTAGTCTGTAGACCCGAGATCGTCATAGAGACTTGTGTTATTCTCACCGTGCTTTGATTTCCACCATACCACGGTCAAGAGATCATGTAAAAAGGTGGGTTTTGGGTACAGTCCCGAGTCACATGGAGGCAATGAGCGATAGGAGGGTTTTCGTCTCTCCCGTTATTGGGAGTTGATGTTGCGCTATGCTCGATTGGCCATAACAGGAAATCCCTGGCCAGGGTTGCTGAGATTTACCGGTAAGTGTTATCAGTAGTTTCTCGAACCGTTATGGACCTTGCATCGGTATGACTTATCAGGCTATTGGGGTTTGACGTTATACCACCCCAAGGCTGTGATATGCGACTTATCAGACGAAGAGACCGGACTGTACAGTAGTGTTACTGATTGGATTCGCAGGAGTACGAGCATGCTTTCTTGTTGATCTTCTGATCGCTCAAAACTCGGGTGGCCGTTACGTTTAGCATACTTCTTGCGGCTTGTGGGTATTTGATATGATCATCACCTACTACCGGCGTATTGATGAGTCTTTAGAGTCCTACACAGCGGTTTCCTGGTTCATGCGAAACGGAGTAGAAGCACATATATGATATGTGCGGGACCGAGATTAATGCGAGTATGTGATACCGCATTCTATTCTCGTGACTTGTGACATCGTCGGTTATATATGATATAGCCAAGTTATCGGATCAAGAGTTGATTCGATAAGTTGTTACATTTGATATTAGTCGGTTATATGTGATATAGCCGGATTATTAAATAAAGAGTTGATTTAATAATTTAATGTATAATTATATATTTGATATATTACATTACATTAACTAATATTAGCTCACTTAAGTATTCATTTTTCTCACTTATGATACATTGATATATATGTGATATATGTTAAATGAATTGTTTTCTTTTTGCACACAAAATATATATGTGATATATATTGTTGTGTCATGCTAGGTTACACTTGCAACATGTATGTATGAGACTCACACTATACTAGGTTAAAGTTAGGGTTTTATTTGTTTTAAGTAATTCAAACAACTTGGATAATGAGTCATGGCAAAGCTTGTAGAAGCTTGTAGTTAATATTGACTTAGTCCACTTGTTTTTCTAGCTTAAGATATTTTCTTAATCCAATCCTTAACACATAGCTATGGTTTATTCTCTATATGAGTTAGGCATGACACTAACTCATCCATGGTTGCAATTCTAATCTCACTCTCTCATTCATTTTCTTCATCACTTCTTGTTCTTCTTCAAGAGAAAAAGATTACCAGTTTTTTCTAAGTGATGAAACCTTGTGAGAAAAATAAATCTAAAATGAGCCCATTTCCTATTTCATCATCCTTTACTATTAGCCATTTAGTTTAGGGTGTTTGCTTCACTAATCTCACTAATAGTAAAGAGGTAGCATGAGCTCGAGTCTCCTCGACGTAGATCATCTTCGGCCTCGAAGACATTGAACAAGCTTGTTCGTTTCTTCATGTGACCCTTACTTGAGTCCGGGTCTTCACAACATGCAGCGAAGGGACTATGACATGGTGCTTTAGAAGTGAAGGACCGGTCTACAAAGGTTGTATTACCTCATTCACTTAGTTGTAAAGTGTGTACATATCGTTTCGTCGGATTTTCTAGTTTCGATTCTAGGGTTAGGGTTAGCTAGAACGGCAAAAATTTAAATATGGAATGGACGATGCCTCCCGAAACCTTGTTGCCGTGCTAGACAACCCTGCAATCAAAATCAGTTCCCAAGCCAAAATAACAATTAAAGGATTCGCCCACAGCAACAACAATCACCACAACAAATTCAGCAGCCCTTTCAACCACAACCTTTCCAAAATCCGGCCAACAACTTTTTCCCTTGTAATAATTCTTTCCAACCATAGGCTAATATTCCAACGGCCGGTACCAATAAAATCTCTGCACTCGAACGAAGCTTAGAAACGTTTATTAAACAATCCACATAAACGACGGCTAATTTAACATCATCTATCCAAATGCTGATACAAAAAACTGCTTCCCACGGTGAAAGCATAAAATCGATAGAAGCACAAATTGCACAGTTGAATGCCACAATGAGTGAGAGAGAGAAAGGGAAACTTTCATCTCAACCTCTACCAAATCCCGGCCACTCACAAAGCGCAAATCTCATACTTCATAAACAAAATCATAATGTGAACGACGTAACTACGTTGAGATCGGGAAGAGAGCTGAATAACCAGGTTGATGAATAAGTTGATGATTCAGATGATACCCCAGCTACTACTTCTACTCCTACTTCGTCTAATCCCACATCTTCTTCCGAGCCTATTCTCCATTCTTCACTAGGCTCGAACCCTCAGCCCACTTTCTTGAATGAATTACCATTTACGATCATCCCGAATCCAATTTTGGGATCCATTCCATCTTTACAAACTTCTTCATAAGAGTAGGACCCAACTCATGTTAATAAAGCTCCTTTTTCAAACCAGTTGAGGCCCAACAAACCAAGTCCCCAAATGGAGAAAATTGTGGAAATGTTTAAGCAAACTAACATAAATATTCCTCTCTTAGATGCTATCCAACAAGTTCCATCCTATGCGAAAATTCTAAAGGACTTGTGCACTAAGAAAAGGAAAACTCAAGTGCCTAAAAAGACTTTTTAGCAAGTAATATGAGCAATGCTCTTACCCACATATGCCCAAGAAACATAAGGACCCCGGTTGTCCTACAATATCTATTGCTATTAGGGGTAAAAACATCAATCGTGCTCTACTCGATTTAGGTGCTAGTGTTAACTTGCTCCCATATTCTGTTTATGAGCAATTAGACATAGGAGAGTTTAAACCTGCTCACTGCACTCTCCAGATGGCTGATCGATCTGTCACCCACCCTAGAGATGAGCTAGAGGACGTGTTGATCAAAGTAGGAGAATTTATATTCCCTGTGGACATTATAGTTATAGATACACAGTCTGTGGCAAACCCACGAAACCAAATTCTGGTAATTCTAGGTCGACCTTTTCTAGAAACTTCCAACGCCATAATCAATTGTCATAACGGTTCCATGAACCTATCCTTTGGGAAGATGACCATTGAGCTTAACATTTACAGTGTAGGAAGTCAACCCTTCGAACCATATGCTCATATAGTTGATATATGTTCTGTCAACAAGATAGCTTCTGACAGTTGTGAATTTGAGAAGTTCTTGCTTCAAGATAATGATCTCGATGCCACTAGTACATTATTGTGTGATCCTGCTATTTATTATACGAGCGAGGACCCTTCTGTCGATAAGTCCACCCCCGAGTCTGAATCTTTTGATTTGTCAAATGACTTAGTCTAGCAATCCGAGTCAGTCCCTTACACTAGATATGAATCTCTTATGGAGTCTGAGTATCACACTCTTCTTTCCGATGAGATTATCATTCGGAATACCGATGAAAATTTTGAAGATATTTTCACCGAAGAACTTGCGTTCCTTAAAGACATGGATGTTGCGATGAATCAACCTCCACCCGAAGAAGTTGAACCGCTACCCCTTCTTCTTATCCAGTATGAGAATACGACTATTCCACCTGTTCCTTATCTTTCAAATTCTCGTTTTTATCTACCATCACCGTTTCTTCTCTACCAACCGAGATATAAAACCGTTCAATTACACCTCTTATCTCCTCCCTACTTCTTCACTTCTATCTGTAATATGATCTTCTACCAACCATGGTGTTACATTAATAAAATATTTGAATGGTTAGTTTTAACTTTTGGTTTTTGTAAAGCTTTGCATAGACCAATAAAATTTACCTCATCCTCTTATGATTTTAAATGCTTAATAATGAAAACACTGTTTTACTCAAGTTTGGTGGGGAGAAGAATATTTTGGCTCTAGAAAGAATAGAGAATTTTTGCGCTATTGTGAGCCAAAAATAAGTTTGGAGAGGATTTCATTGTCATTAAATGTTGTCCCCTTTACTAATCATTGAGAACTTTTCCTCCTAAGTCTACAGGTTTTGAGCTTAAAGGATGACATCAGTGAGAATATTGCTGCAAATAGGTTTGGGGGGAGGTTTGTGCTTATTCACATATCATTTTGTATTATACTAAATAAAAGCACTATATAAAAAATTTTTGAAAATAAATGTTAGAAAGTGTAAAACACATATGAAAGAGAGGAAGAGATTTAAAAAATGCATGAAAATTAGATGTTTTAAAATGAAGCTAGTTATAAGTAGTCATGAGCTGTTATCCCAAGAGTTAGTAAGATGAAGGAAATTACTAATCTGAATAGAAATAAGTCTGAAAAATAGTCTATATTCTTAAGTCCAAATATTTGAACGTTGATACCCTACTATACGCACTTGCACATGTCTTGAAACATAGGACAGTAGAGGATACCTTAAAATGCTCTTATCTAAAAACCTTAGTATGAAGGAAGAAAAAAATATAAATTAACAAAAATATAAATGACACATAAAAAAATAAATGGTGAAGAAAAATGAACACCGATTTGTAATTACTGAAGGCAGCATAAAAAAATATAGTGAGGGTGCCTTATCACCTAGTGCCTTAGACCAACTGGTTTGGGAGTCACTGCTAAGTCTTAGGTGTTGCAAGAGTAGGATATTGCTAATTATGCCTTAAATAAGTGAGCACATTTGGTAATCGGTTGGTTAGTACCTCAAAAAGTATTGACGGTCGGATAAAGAATGTGTGAGCAAATCCATCTAAAACATTCACCGACTAAAATGTACTAAGGAATAAGGAAAAGGGTATGATAGCTCGAATTGAATTCTCTAAGTGTAGGGATGTCTTTTACACACACGTAGGAGTATATGATCGATATTTGGAAGAAAGGCAGGGAGGAAGACTAAAGGCGAGGTTTTATTTAGAGATGATGTGATTTCTGACATATTTTCAAGACCATTAAGATAAGGCTCATGACAACTAAAAAGCTAGTATAGTTTGAAACTCTTATTTTCAAGTTCTTTCTTTTATATGTTCCTTATTTTTGTATATAACTTTCATTTTCTTTCTTTTATTATGGGATTTTATGGGTGAAATCCGCTGAAAACCCTCAGGAGACAACACTCCTCCTATTAGGGACACCTAGAGATTTAAAGGCTTGTTGCACATGGTAAGTGAAATCGTATTGCTTACGAAAGTGTGCTAAATTTTACTTTTTCCTTTTTATAAATAGTTTGCTCAGGACGATTAAAGATAAGTTTGGGGGTATTTGATTAGTCTAAAATATTGCACATTTATATGAACATTTTCCCTACTATTATTAATAAATAAAAGGCGTTACTTGTAAATAAAGAACATATGTTGGTTTATTCGTAAAAGTTTATTATCATATATTTCTACATTTATAATTAATATAATTAGGTTATATGCATATAATATTTAAATGAAATATTAGTAATTAAAATATGCATGTCATATCAAATATTCCTAATCAATATTCTTAAAATATTATATTATATAAATAGTTGGAATAATATCTCAAAAATACCAAATGCTACCAACACTTTGATTTGAGATATTGTGCAGGTATTAGCTCAGGACTGAAATCTAAGTAAGAGATTCAAGTCAAATCGGGATATCGAAACCGAATCTGCCAAATTTTGGAAGCAAATCAAGGAATCTAGCAACGGCAGAGGCTCAGAGCAATATTTTCAGAATGTAAACATCAAAAGGTTATCCAAATATCAATAAGAAAAGGTATAAAAAATCCCAACACCCAATCCCACCAACTGGCGGCGGAACCGCGATCAATAAGGGGAAAGGGCTTCGGTTTCGCGGTCTTATGATGGCCGTTGGATCAAGGATTTTGTGGGTATTATTGTAACTACATTTGATCTTATATGGAATCTAGGGTTTCTAGTTTTGGAGACTATATAAAGGACTGAGAGCTGTGCATTTGATATTTATTCCACATCTCATCATCTACCTCCATCTAGAAAGAGATCTATGAGCTAAATTAGGGTTCTTGTAATCTACTTTCTAAGAAGAAAATTGTAATGCAATAGTTGATTAATAAAGGTAGTTTTTGTTTTAATTATTTTTGTATTTACTTTTCCGCATTACTTTTCTGCACTTTTAGTTATGGTTTCATTCATCTTCAACCTTTCTTCTAAATCACTACTAACTATAAGCGAGTAATTTTTGCTTTCTAGGGTTTGTAGGATAGAGTAGAATAATGGATGAAATATCTTTTAACTTTTTTTGACATTTTAATATTTATAAATTTTAGCAAAATAAATGTTAACCCTCTTATGGGGCGCATTATCAATTTATTGATAGTCATGACCACGATTCGAGATTAGTTAAACATTTATTTTATTAAAGGATTGGGATTAATAGAAATTAATGGATGGACAAGGAATAGTGGTGGGAAACCCTAATTCCCTCCAAGAACCCTTAATCCACATTCATCACTATCTCTCTAAATTATAAATTATTAAAAGATCAAAAGAGACATTTCTAAATATTCATCCATTAGCTACTAATTCCCTTAAACTTTATAAGCCTTTCTATTATAAAATTTTATATCCATATTAAAATAAAACAACAACAAACCATTCTCTCTTTTATCAACTCGTCTAAAGTAAGAAAAGAAGTTCATGTTTCCCTGCGGACGACCCGTACTCATCGCGGCTAGCTATTAGTGACACCATCTTGATTGCGGTTATTTACAAAACACTTTTCGCACGATCAATCAATGGTTCATCTACATTTTTGATAAAGTCAAATTCTTTGACCATCTCGTCAAAGCAGATGTTCCATCTTCGCGATACTTGTTTTAATTCATAAATGGATTTAAGCAACTTGCACACCTTTCCGCTGCTCCCACTGTCTAAGAAACTTTCTAGCTGATCCATATAAACACTCTCTTCTAAATTTCCATTTACAAAAACTATTTTCACGTCCATCTGCCAGATGTCATAGTCATGGAAGGCAACAATGGCAAGCAGGATCCGAATGGATTTAAGCATAGCCACTGGAGAAAAGGTTTCATCATAGTCCAATCCCGGTCTTTGACAAAAACTTTTTGCAACAAGTCTAGCTTTGTAGGCTTCCACTTGTCCATCTGCACCAATTTTCTTTTTGAAGATCCATTTGCATCCAACGAGTTTTACCCCAGGAGGAACAACGTCCAAAGTCTATACTTTGTTGGTGTACATGGATTCCATTTCGGATCTCATAGAATCCAGTCACTTCACCGAGTCTTTACTCGTGATAGCATGCTGAAAATTAGTAGGCTCATCATCATTGATAATGCAATTCTCTCGATCTCCGTCTACAAGACCCATATTATCTCTCAAGCGGATGAGAATGCCTACTAGATCTGCGTAGCGACGTCGGTTTGTCAGGCTCTATTGAAACTTGAGGTTCTACTGAGTCCTCAGCAGTAGTTTGTGGTTCTGGAATTTCTTCCAGTTCTACCGTGCTCCCACTAATTTCTTTTGCAAGAAATTCGCTCTCTAAAAAGACTATGTGGCGAGCGACAAACACCTTTTGTTCTTCAGTGTAGTAGACAAGATATCCTCTTGAATTCTTGGGGTATCCCACAAACTTGCATAAAACCGATCGTGCCTCGAGCTTGTCCGGATTCTGCTTTTTGATAAAAGCTGGACACCCCCATATCTTCAGATACTTGAGACATGGTCTCTTCCCACTCCACATTTCATATGGAGTGGTAGGCATAGACTTAATTGGAACCCTATTCAATAGGTATGCTACTGATTCCAGCGCAAAACCCTAGAAGGAAAGTGGCAACTCAGCACTACTCATCATAGAACGCACCATATCGAGTAGTGTGTGATTTCTTCTCTCGAATACACCATTATGCTGAGGTGTATACGGAGGAGTAAGTTGAGAGAGAATTCCATTCTCTTTTAAGCATTCAAGGAAATTGGTACTTAAATATTCTCCAGCTCGATCAGATCGAAGTATCTTAATACTTTTACCCGTTTGCTTCTCCACCTCATTTTTATACTCCTTGAATTTCTCAAAGGCCTCGGATTTATGTTTCATTAAAAATATATGTCCATACCTTGAGAAATTATCAGAAAAAGTGATAAAGTAGGAATAACCGCTTCATGCATGTGGAGACATCGGACCGCATACATCGTTGTGCATGAGTTCCAAGAGTTCAGTGGCTCTTTCTCCGTGTCCTGTGAACGGAGATTTGGTCATCTTTCCTTTGATACAAGATTGACAAGTTGCATATGATACATATTTAAACGGATCCAAATATCTATCTTTATACAACTTACTCAATCTTATTTCATTAATATGACCAAGTTTACAATACCATAAGAAGGCTTGGTTTGAGACTGAAGCCTTTCTTTTGAGTGTGTTTTAGATGTTGAAAACTTGATGCTGATTGAGTACGTATATGACGTTATCCAGTGTGCCAGACCCAATCAGTTCTTGATTTAGGTGAATGTTCATGACATTTCTTTCAAGTACAAAATTATATCCTTCATTAGATAATAAAGATACCGTTATAATATTACAAAGCATACTGGGTACACAAAACAGGTATAGAACACCAAAATGTGTCCACTTGTCAACCCCATGTGATAATCCCCTACCGCAACAGCATCCACGTTTGCTCCGTTGCCAACTCTGAGGGTCATATCACCTGCCTTCAGTACTCTACGATTTCTCAGAGCCTGCAAAGAATTACAGATGTGAGAACCAGAACCGATATCTATAACCCATGATGTAGAGTTTACTGAAAAGCAGTTTTCGTTTACAAACACACCTGAAGCAGAAGCATCAGTTTGCTTCGTGTCCTTGCCCTTGGCTTTGAAAGGCTTGCTGTAACGTTTCCGAAAAATTTGTAGATAATTAATTATTCTATTTTATTTAAAATGTTATTTTAAATTTTTATAATTTGAATAAAAAGATTTTTTATAAATGGTTAGGTCATTTAAGTAAAATGGTAATTAGTTTACGTAACATTAGTTTGTAAGGAAAGATTTTAATGGAAAGTTTTAATTTCTATGAGGAATATAGATTTGTATGGTGGTTTATGTGCATATTGTGATAATCTTGAGGTTAGGGTTATGATGAACCTCACCCACACCACACCATGGGATGCACCTCAAGCCTACACATCATCCTTGCATACATGCATCTCACCCCTCCATGGTGACACCTCCTCCTCCCCTTTTCAACACCAAACCCCCTTATTTGTTCAGTTTATCAACTGAACATAGGTTTAATAAAACACTTAGCACCATATAGTGAAGCTCTCTACCCTCACTTAGAAAAAAAAAAGAAAGAAAAGAAGTGAGAGTTCCATGAGTTGTGATTCAAATCCCTCAAGCTAGGCTTCTTAACTCCTTATGCACCTCTTGAATATTTAGCTCAGTGAAATCCTTCATATAGGTATAACCCTTAAACCTTGCAGGTCTTAGTATGAGTTCTATACAAAGTAGTGTTTACGATATCGATAAAAAACGTATTTTTGGCAGAATCTTAGCTTTGTTAGTATATGCTATAATTATACTAATCCCTAAAAAAATCTAATAGTACAGTAGCATGATAATTAGACCTAGAGTGCACCCTAGAAACCCGGACCTATTCCTGCACAATTCGACTGGAAAAATCCTCATTCTTCTCGGTACCGACGGTTTTATTGGTGAGTTGGGGTTTGAGATTTTGTGGGTAGCTCTTTGTAGGTGTATACTGCTGGAAACAGAGACGAACCGGGATGGGTCGTCTTTCCTGAATCTGGGGCAGATGCTATTTGGATTTATCCGTCCAGCTCTCCGAAGATACCAAGTTGATTTATGGCACCATATATTGGAGGTTTGGACAGATACGACCGTTGTAGCGGACTTCGTTAGATTCCCCCTCATTTTATGAGGGTTTTTTTTATTGTGGGGACGCTCTTCCCTTCAGGCGCAAGCCCCTGCAGTTAATTACGTTACCGCATTACGATAACCACTTTCTCCTGCTTCGGCAGTTCAGTTAGTATCGTGTGTATATTTTGTTTTGGTTTTGGTTGCTCGTGGATTGTATACGGAGACTAATTTATGTTGTCGCCAGTAGGACGTAGATTAGTCCAAATCTGTATAATTTTAGATTTTGGTTTGTTTTATTTAAGGACCGTTAATCATGTTTGAGATTAAGATCGACTTAAATGTATGTGAGCATTTGGAGCTCGATTTTTTTATACTAAGGATACGTTAGTTCAGTTTGAGATTAAGATCCACTTAACAACATTTTAGGATCTTTTTTATTTAAGATCCAGTAAAAGAGCGTTTGGGCTCTGCTGCAGGGAAACATCAGAGACCTAACCAATTTGGGCTTAATCTGCTTAGTCTTTTCTTTTATTCAAAAGTACTAAGCACTTATTTAGGCTCTGTTTGTTCAGTTCTTTTCTTTTTATGCCAAAGTTCTAAACACTTATTTGACGCTCTGACACTCACATGAGTGTCGTGTGAAGCATTTAATTATGGGCGTCGTATAATGAGCGCTGAGCACTCAGCCATTTTGGATGCTTGTGGAGTGCTATGCACTTTTCTCTTTTCTTCTCTTTTCTGGTGGTGCCGACGTGAAGAACACGTGAGGCGCTTGGCGCTGCCCAATCAGTGCTAAGCACTTAGCCATTTTGGCTGTATCTGGAGTGCTATGCACTTTTATTCAGCGCCCACGTGATGAGCACGTATGGCGCTGGCCTTCTGTTTTGGGCACCTGCGTGTCTTTCACGTGAGGCGGTAGGCGCTGTTAAAAGGGGCGCCCACATGGGAAGCACGTGAGGCGCTAGTCTTTTCCCCTTTTTAGAGATTAAATCTCTGTTAATGGTATTTTGTCCATTAATGATCACCAGAATCTTCGTTTTTTTGAGATCTGGGATCGAGTTTTTTCCTTTAAGAACTAAGTTCTTTTATAGGTTCTTTTTTCCTTTTGCTTTTTCTTTTGGACGTAGTTCTTTTCTGAATCTTTGATCCAAGAACAAGGTCTTCCCGATGAGAATTAAATTCTTAACTTATGGGAGACTTGTCTTGTAGATCTCAGATCCAGAGAAAAAACTAAGTTCTTTTAAAATGGTTAAACTCTTAGATGTGATAGAGATATTTTGGTATCTTTTCTTTACCTAGGGTTTCGGGAAAGAAGGTCTTCTTTATTGAGAATTGAATTCTCTGTTCTTTCAAGAGCTCACTGTATTTTTGCAGGAGCTTATAAGGGTTTTTTTTTCTATATGAGACTTGAAGTCTCAGATCCTTTATATAGTAGAGGTAAATTGTTAATTAGTTTTGAGAAAATCTCTCATTTAGAGATTCCAATTGATTTAATTGGTCTCAAAATTGATTTAGGGAATTTTACCCACTAGTGGATCTTTAATCCAAGAACTTCTGTTTTTACAGAATATGAATTTTGTTTTTTTAACAAGATAGGGGAAATATTTTCCCCTATACAGTATTTATTCTGTAAAATGGTGATTTTTAATCACCATTAGATTTTTTAATCCAATAGTCCTCTGTTTTACATAGAGCAATCTTTTTTTATTTAGAAAGATTGAGGGAATATATTCCAAAATAGAATTTTATTCTTCAATTGGATTTTTGATCCAACCGAGAGTATCTTTCTTATTTTAGGAAGATTTGGGAAAATTTTTCTCCCAACAGAATTTAATTCTGTATCATGATGATTTATCATCTCCGTTAGATTTTTGATCCAATGGCTCTGTTTAACAGAGAGTATTGTAGAATTTAATTCTACCTGGACGCTGGCGCTCACGTGTCGTGCACGTGGGCGCCATTTAAGAATTTAATTCTTAAGATGGGTATTTCTGTGCTTTGCACATTGGCGCCCGCGTGAGGAGCATGTGCGGCGCTATCTAAAAGTTTAACTCTTTGGCGCCTGCGTGAGGAGCACGTGCAGCGCCATCTAAGAGTTTAACTCTTTGGCACCCGCGTGAGGAGCACGTGCGGCGCCATTTAAGAGTTTAACTCCTATGTAATGACTCTTATGTGCTTTGCACATTGGCGCTGTTGGAGATAGTGCCCTCAAAGTCAATTATTGGATCGCAGGTACGTGATTGCAATGATTGAGGCAGGACCTATACCGATATGACAGTCTTGCTCAAGATGATAGTATGCTATCTGGTTTGTCTTTATCATCGTATACATGATATTGCATGATTGATAGAGCCCATAGGATTCTGCTTGACAGCCAGCAGTATGATGGTGATCATATACGTGGGAGCTGGGGTCTATAAGTACATCCTTAAAGTGTCCCAGTCGTGGGAGTTTCGAGACAGGGCATCGATACTCCAGAGTAGACTAATGTATACAGTCGAGACCCCGACGAGGGGCGATGGCCGGTCTCACAAGCCATTGGTGTCAGTTGGTTCACCAAAGATATATACATGTGCTCATTGAGTTATGAGTACACCGGACAGGACTCGCCGGGAATCTGCTAGTTGGTATTATACATATCGTCAGATAGCAATTCCCTGGTGACATGTGTACAGGTTAGTTCATCGACCTGAGATCGTCGTTTGTCTCATGTGAGTTCCCACTGTGCTTAGATTACTACCCTACCACGCTCAAAGGAGTTGTGCAAACAGGTTTTAGTTGGGTACAGTCCCGAGCCAAATTGGAGGCAAGTGAGCGGATCGTCGGGGATTCGTCTCTCCCGGTATTGGGGGTTGATGTCGCGCAGTGCACGGGTGGCCATCACTAGGAATCCTCGGCCGAGGTAGTGGAGAATTACTGATTTGGATCAGTAGTTTCTCAGGTAGTGATGGGCTTCATGCGGACACGATTTATCGCGTTATTAGGGGCCTGACTTTATCCACTCCCTAGACTCGATATGAGATACTCTTTAGACGAATGGACCGGACTGTATATACATTGTCACTGTCAGGCTCAGTAGGGTTTATAGATGAGTTCGCTCGTCAGCTTCCTTTCCAATCAATACATATGCAAAACGTTACGTGCAGCTTGTACCTCTGACGTGCTAGTGGTTATACCCAGTGCCAGTATGTTGATGAGTCATTAGAGTCCCCCACAGACACTTTCCCAAGTTCGGGCGAAACGTTGTAGAGGCCATATGGGATTATGGCAAGGTTCGGAAAAAGCACGTGCGTTTTCGCACGTGTCGTTTTCCGGACAGATAATACTGGTTGGCTTTGGTTTAAGCCGGAACCCAGTATTATACTGTGTAGATATAATATCTTTGTCTCAGTTGCATTTGTATTCAGTCATAATATAAATACGGGTATGTTTATACTGTTACGGGGTTATCCTGAAACTCGTTTCAGGATCACTTTTGGAAGTTGCCAGTTTCCAGTTTTCTATCAGCCGTATTTTGACATTCGGTTAAATACGGATTTATCTTTTCTTGATGAGGTGAGTCAGTGTTCTAGATGGTTCTTGAGAGGGTGATTAGGCTTGTGACTCACTTGTTCATTAATGGTGCATTTATTGTGTTCATACTTTGTGTTCACACTATGTGTTCACACTTTGTGTTCACACTATGTGTTCACACTTTGTGTTCACACTAGATATTTTTCTTATTCTCACCCACCTTGCTCCTACACTCACCCCCTCCCCTCTGTAAGTGGCCGGCCTCCCCCCTCTCATGGATCATGGTTGTTTTTTTTTGAAAAGATGATAGATTCGGGTTCATGAAAATTAGATAGCCTCTTTCTCATTTCACCCGATCCAAAAGGCAATTTCCATAAACCGTTAGTCCATAGCCTTGGACGTAACGAGACAAAGTATTCTACTCATTCTCTACTTCATCTTGGTCGTCTCTTTTAGCAAACTTGACGATCGAGTTGCCTCGGTTCAGAGGCGGGAACCCATTTAAAGATCCGTCGACGTGGTGCCACCTGGACGACAAGACTGGAGATCGAGAAGATCGGAGCAGCCGCAACAAGCGTGGGATGATGGTTGAAGATCGAAGGACTCGGATCATTCGGTATAACGTTTCTACCCACTTTGTAGTATGTTAGTTTAGTTTTAATGGCCGATCCGGGTTACGGTACACGATAGCGCCAGTTGTAAAAAGTTTTTGTTCCACATTTGGCGTCTGTTTGACGGCCGGGGAGCTATCGTGGACTTACAGTGGTATCAGAGCCTAACCATTAAGCTATACTAACTTACGCTAACACATTTAAAACATCGATCGAACGGATTTCGCAAAAACTACTTTTTCAAGCATCTGAGTTTCTGTCGATTTTAAACAGTGTCCTAAAATTATTTTACATATCACAGAATATTCAGCAGGGTTATCTAAGAATACTGAGAAAAATTGGGCACGTGATCCCACAAGAACGCGGCGGTTCCGCGGTTAAACCCTAAGTTTGACCGCGTAACCGCGGCGCTTTAGTGGGAACAGTGCATCAATTTTTCATAGTGAGCTTCTATGAGGAAATTATGGCTTTTGGGCCCAGATTTTGTTACTATACACCTATTGTTCGTGGGGCCCACTTCGGGAAATTTAGTCGATCGAAATTTTAAATTTGTTAGTATGCAGTATTTACATTATATCTCCGACCGGGAATATCATTTGATCGGTAAACCGCGTCTGATTGCTATAGTTCTTTTAGACGGGTTTGCGAACGTGACATTCGCGTTGATGTTCTGTGTTGTGCTGTGATGTTGCGGATATGTCGTGGTGGATAGCAGGGTGCAATGATAGTGCAGTTTGGATTTATTTATACATTTGTTATTGCGGGGCGAGCGTCCAACATGTGGACTGCCGTTACTGCCTGTTTGTATAATATTCTTTTGGGGCACGACCAGGTTGAGGTCGATGTACCTGTTGTACATATTTTTATTTCTGTACTAGGTTTACCCCGCGACGGAGTGCACGGATAGCCGGGTTCTGGAGGGCAACGGGTCCGTATCTCATGGCTTTGAGAGGTAAAGGGACCTTACTTTAGAATTGGTAGACTATTCGCCGCACTCGTATGGGGTACAGGTTGACCCAAGGAGGGGTGCTCAATTTACCGGATTCCGTGAAGTGCCGGGTGTTCCATTCACTATATTGTGGGGACTACCTCGCTTCAGGTTTTGGCGGGTAACTTGCCGCACCCGTAGGGGTCTAGGTTTCATTGCACAGGCTATCCACATGACCAGGGGAACGTCAGGTTTCAGCAGCGGCTCTGTGAAACCCGGGGATCCCAGATTATCTGTATTGTTCTGTGATGTTGCATATTATCACGCCTGGAGCGATTATTGTATATTGGTATATGTACTATTAGATGTTGTATATGTTTTACACCCGCACTAGTCCAGCCCCCGCTCTGTCGTTAGTTAAGTAACTTAACGGGTGATGACGGGACCCAGTGGCGAATGCGGATGGCATATACGTACATTTTATTTTTCGTTCTTTTCTGGTGTGATTGATTGATGGGACTGCATTGATTCTTATCAATGCAAAGATAAAACAAACCTATATTTGATGTTGTTGGAACAAATTTTAAAAGATGTTATTACAAAGATGTTTCCTTTTGTATTGCATAGTGATATTCAGTTAGAATATCCTGCACCTCATTCCACGAGGCAAGGGCCGAGATCCCTTCACCGAGAGTGACCCATTGGGCAGAAGTTTACGTCAGGGTAATAACTTCAATATAGTCGATTACAAGTTTCTTTGCATTGCGGTATTCAGTTGGAATATCCTGCACCTCATTCCACGAGGAAAGAGCCGAGATCCCTTCACCGGGAATGGCCTCTTTAGCAAAACGTTTTCGCCACTATATTTTTATAAAAAGCTATCAGGTTCCTTTAACGAGATCAAGTTCATTACGTTAAAGGTTTTTCGCCAAAAACCAGCCGTAGCCCTCTGTCATTTCTTTTGGGTATTCAATAGTATTCAAGCTATGTTTGTTTGGCCAAAGTCAAGGTATAGTGTTTGTAGTTGCTGGGTATTCATCTGTTGCGTAGATAGATGCGTTGGTTTGGCACAGTCGTTCTGCCTTGTTGGCCAAAGTCAAGGGCATGTGCGGGTGGGTTCAAATTAACCTGGACAATGACGGGTGGAACTTGGCTTGTGACTTATGATGGGCTGGCCAAAGTCACGATCATAAGAGCATGGGGCAAAAATCAACATCGGGAGTTTCAAACATACTGAAACTTGCCAGATATGCGCATACCTTCTGGAGTGTGATAACTTGAGTGGCTTCCATCAAGTTATCATGCGATGATTGTTGGATCCCGATTCTCACTGATGAGTTAGTTTACTCTTCGGGTGATCCCGACTAATTCTTCTTTCAGGTTTGGAGGAGAATTTGAGATTACAGTGGGAGGTTTCCTGATTAGATAAAGTGATAACCATTCTGATCTAGGTTAGAGTGCACGCAGAGTGTTTCTTTTCTCTCTCTCTCTCTTTGACAGCGACCTTTGACCGACCCTAGACTATGACTCAGTGACCAAGTTGACCGAACCATCTTAAAATACTGGCTTTTTGGATTGTCCGAGTTGCATAAGTCATTGTCACTCCTTCTTTTACCCTTTGTATTTCTCAGAACACCCCGTATTACTATGGACATCCACTTCCATTGGATAGATCCATCGTATGGTTATATACGAACTCGAAGGGACTTCTTCGAGGATGGATCCAGGTTCAGGAGAAATAGAATTAGTTTATTCAGTTGTTTTTTATTATCACCTTCTCTCAGGTTGCGAGAGCTCCTTAGTTTAGGAGAGTACACCTATTACGCTTATTTGATAGTCTTATTCCAAACCATAGGCTGGTGCCGAAAGGTAGGGAATGAAGAAAACCAATTAGCCTAAGTAGGGTGTACAGAAGGTAATATGTAAAGACAAAATAAAAGGGATTAGAAAGAGGGCAAAGTAAATTGCGACTGTTATCATTCGCGACCAAACCACGTACTTCATCGCTACTCCTATTTCACCTTTGCTTTTTCCCCAGTTCGGAAGAAATAGAATAAGGTTTTATTCAGTAGTCTTTTATCATCACCTTCTCTCAAGTTGTGAGTACTCCTAGGATTAGGAGGGTACACCTATTATGCCTACTGGATAGTCTTCTTCCAAACCATAGGCTGATGCCGAACGGTAGGGAAGGAAGAAAACCACTTAGCCTAACGATGGTGTACAGAAGGAAATGACTAAAGACAAATAAATGGATTTGGAGAGATGGGAAAGAAATATACGGTTACAGTCATGAATAGAATTATGGAAGAGGCATTACTAGGAATACCAGAATACCCCTACGAGACATTTTAATGTTTCAGTTTCACTGCGCATTGTTAAAGAAAAATTGATTTCCCGATTAGATAATTACTCCAGGGTATGTATTTACCAGGTTTCATTCTCATATCTGTATAATTTTACAGATGATGAGTGGGAGTAAGTTATTAGGAATTAGGAGATCATCCTCATTATATCGGAATTCGTTGTAATTGGTGATATTTTAGGAAATCGCCTGGGTACAATTTTCAACCTACGATGCACAGGTTTTGAGTTATTCAAACTCAGCGGACTTATACAGAGTGATGTATGTTGTCAAGTGTCCGTCAGGACAAAGGGGTAGGTCCTCGTACTGTGTTCTGTTTACTTATGACTTCTCTAGTTTTTAGACAAGTGTTTTGTAGAAATACAAAGTCTAAGTTTTGAGAAGTTGTGGGTATAAGAATAAAATAGAGAACCAGGTATCGCAAGTATCGGGATTCTTCAAAGAGATCGAAGATGTAGATTCTTGTGATTGGTATTCAGTTGATAGTAATGGTTTTGAGAAACTCGTTTCTCTTTCAGGTTACTCATAATTGGATGGATTCCTAAGTTGAGTAATGCTGAGTAGCCTCTCTCCATTAAGTTGTCATGCACTGGAGACAGCTGCATGATTTGAATCTGGTTCCAATTAAATTTGTGCCTCTATTTCTATATTAGATATAGAATGGTTCATATCTTAACGATGTTAAGGTAAGGGGAGTTGTCCAGCTTATGCTTAAAACCAGATACTGGATAACTCAAGGCACGTTTCTGTAATGGCTGTTTGTGGGTTGACCCTGGCTTTGACGAGGGTTGACATTTCTACCATCTGGAAGATCAATAGTGATATTGTTCTAGACTCGCCACAGTTTTATTAAAATAGATTTTTTCAGAAAACAGTAGTGGGAGTATGGTAGAACTGGAAGTGATTCCAGAACCGCAAATGATTACGGAAAATTTAATAGGACCTATATATTCAGTCAGGTTTTGACATTCCAATAGCCACTCCGCAGATATGGTAGGTAACCTCAGACACCCGAGAGGTATTCCGGTACCCTCAAGGACGGTGACAGGGAGGTTCTTGTTTACCCAAACTTGACACTACTGTTGTTCCAGACTATGAAACCCGGCAAGAGGATAAGTATAACGTCGTTCTAAACATGCTTTAGAAGTGTACGTTGATATTATTCTGCCAGAGGGTTGTCGTAGTCAGTGGGAGCAGCGGAAGCATAGTGGGCAAGCAGCTTATGTCTATTTATAGACTTGAGCAGATATAGCGGAGATAAGATCATCTAATTTTGATGTGACAGTCATAGGTTTGACTTCATCAGAATAGGGGATGGATTTGTTAAGAAGGTAGTAGGGTGTGATGTCATGGTATTTGGATGACATACACAGAGTAGGAAGTAAAATTCTTATACTACAATTGGTTGTACTGTGGTCGTCACACAGTTGTTTCTCCAGACAGGACATGGATATAATATCAGACATTCTAGTTTCTAGATCTATGGTTTTGGATCTCGATTTGGGTAGTTTCCCAATGTCGGTACTTTGACAGTATTCTAATGGTATTTAGAATAGTTGACTCCTGGCATGGTGGTGTACCTGCAGGTGATGGAGTCACCCTCTCTAAAGGTGTCTTAGAGACTAAAGGAGAGAGGGATGTGCATGATTGGCAGATCACTTGATTAGGCAATTGAGTCAATCATGAGATGTCAAGTACTACACCAGATGTTGTTTTTGCACTAGATGCGATAAGTTTATATTAATCCAATCCTGAAGAAACATAAGGGAGCAGTTTTCGAACATAAGTGTATGTTCTACGGATATGATGACGACAGCCTCCTTCGGAAGACGGTTATCATTCCAGGCCTCCAAGGTGACATGAATGACAGAGCGATTGTCACAGTTACAGTTTTCCCTAGTCGAGGGACAGTATTATGGACAGTGGTCCAAGAGGATACTGTGGGAGGCATGGTGCTGGATACTGATTAGGTTCAGTTATCGATACAGTCTAAGAAGTTTGGATTTGAAGTTCATTTATGAACTAGGTCCCATCAGATATCCAGACATATTCTAAGACAGGTATTACTCGATTCGGGAGATGGCTTTCTCCGCGAACTTGAGATTAAGAGAGACATAGAAAGAAACATCAGGGCGGATCCACTCACTGAGGCTATTTCTCGAACACAAGAGTTTTACAAACTAGCTTTATGAAACTGATTAGTAGAGGAGTTAGATGTTCGGTATCACACGGGCTGTGAGTATACGACATCGCAATAATTAGCCTTGAGTGCAAGTGGGAAATTGTTGGAGATAGTGCCCTCAAAGTCAATTATTGGATCGCAGGTACGCGATTGCAATGATTGAGGCAGGACCTATACCGATATGACAGTCTTGCTCAAGATGATAGTATGCTATCTGGTTTGTCTTTATCATCGTATACATGCTATTGCATGATTGATAGAGCCCATAGGATTCTGCTTGACAGCCAGCAGTATGATGGTGATCATATACGTGGGAGCTGGGGTCTATAAGCACATCCTTAAAGTGTCCCTAGTCGTGGGAGTTTCGAGACAGGGCATCGATACTCCAGAGTAGACTAGTGTATACAGTCGAGACCCCGACGAGGGGCGATGGCCGGTCTCACAAGCCATTGGTGTCAGTTGGTTCACCTAAGATGTATATAGGTGCTCATTGAGTTATGAGTACACCGGACAGGACTCGCCGGGAATCTGCTAGTTGGTATTATACATATCGTCAGATAGCAATTCCCTGGTGACATGTGTACATGTTAGTTCATCGACCTGAGATCGTCGTTTGTCTCATGTGAGTTCCCACTGTGCTTAGATTACTACCCTACCACGCTCAAAGGAGTTGTGCAAACAGGTTTTAGTTGGATACAGTCCCGAGCCACATTGGAGGCAAGTGAGCGGATCGTCGGGGATTCGTCTCTCCCGGTATTGGGGGTTGATGTCGCGCAGTGCACGGGTGGCCATCACTAAGAATCCTCGGCCGAGGTAGTGGAGAATTACTGATTTGGATCAGTAGTTTCTCAGGTGGTGATGGGCTTCATGCGGACACGATTTATCGCGTTATTAGGGGTCTGACTTTATCCACCCCCTAGACTCGATATGCGATACTCTTTAGACGAATGGACCGGACTGTATATACATTATCACTGTCAGGCTCAGTAGGGTTTATAGATGAGTTCGCTCGTCAGCTTCCCTTCCAATCAATACATAGGCAAAACGTTACGTGCAGCTTGTACCTCTGACGTGCTAGTGGTTATACCCAGTGCCAGTATGTTGATGAGTCATTAGAGTCCCCCACAGACACTTTCCCAAGTTCGGGCGAAACGTTGTAGAGGCCATATGGGATTATGGCAAGGTTCGGAAAAAGCACGTGCATTTTCGCACGTGTCGTTTTCCGGACAGATAATACTGGTTGGCTTTGGTTTAAGCCGGAACCCAGTATTATACTGTGTAGATATAATATCTTTGTCTCAGTTGCATTTGTATTCAGTCGTAATACAAATACGGGTATGTTTATACTGTTACGGGGTTATCCTGAAACTCGTTTCAGGATCACTTTTGGAAGTTGCCAGTTTCCAGTTTTCTATCAGCCGTATTTTGACATTCGGTTAAATACGGATTTATCTTTTCTTGATGAGGTGAGTCAGTGTTCTAGATGGTTCTTGAGAGGGTGATTAGGCTTGTGACTCACTTGTTCATTAATGGTGCATTTATTGTGTTCATACTTTGTGTTCACACTATGTGTTCACACTTTGTGTTCACACTATGTGTTCACACTTTGTGTTCACACTAGATATTTTTCTTATTCTCACCCACCTTGCTCCTACACTCACCCCTTCCCCTCTATAAGTGGCCGGCCTCCCCCCTCTCATGGATCATTGTTGTTTTTTTTTTTGAAAAGATGATAGATTCGGGTTCATGAAAATTAGATAATCTCTTTCTCATTTCACCCGATCCAAAAGGCAACTTCCATAAACCGTTCGTCCATAGCCTTGGACGTAACGAGACAAAGTATTCTACTCATTCTCTACTTCATCTTGGTCGTCTCTTTTAGCAAACTTGACGATCGAGTTGCCTCGGTTCAGAGGCGGGAACCCGTTTAAAGATCCGTCGACGTGGTGCCACCTGGACGACAAGACTGGAGATCGAGGAGATCGGAGCAGCCGCAACAAGCGTGGGATGATGGTTGAAGATCGAAGGACTCGGATCATTCGGTATAACGTTTCTACCCACTTTGTAGTATGTTAGTTTAGCTTTAATGGCCGATCCGGGTTACGGTACACGATAGCGCCAGTTGTAAAAAGTTTTTGTTCCGCATTTGGCGTCTGTTAGACGGCCGGGGCGCTACCGTAGACTTACAGGCTCTTGCGTGAGGAGCACGTGTGGCGCCACCATAGGATTTAATTCTATAAGATTGGCTTTGGCGCTGGCGCCCTCGTGGAGAGCACGTGAACCGCTACCTCGTTAAATTCAAAAGAGCCTCTTTTATTAGGTTAAATATATTGGGGAAACAAATGCCCCCCATCGTTGCTCTCACGTGGCTTACACATAGGTGCAACGGTGTCACCTTTTCCACCGTTCGATCTCCTGAGGAGTTGAACCGTCCCTTCATATCTTATAAATAGGGCCTTTGGCCTTTGAGATGACTGCTGTTTCGTCATCTCCTTTCTTCTTTGTTGAGAATTTAATTCTTTTTTCAGAGCTAAGATCTCTGCCCCAAAGAAACTCTTAGAGTTTTACTCTGTTTAAGAAATTTGGTAAAGATTCCGACCATTTTTTTTAATTTTTAAAACCCTTAAAAGAAACTCCCTTTTTGTTTTGGGTTTTTTACCTATTAACAGAGCTTTGCTCTTTTCTTGGAATGATCTCTTAGAGATCTAAAAAAAACTTTTGTTTGGGTAGACCATGGGTCTTAGAAATCTTAGGGTTTTACCCTATTACTCCGATCTTTAAGAGTTCCTTAGAATTTAATTCCAGTATATTTCACATGGGGATTTCTTGGGTTTTAATCCCTTTATTAGAGGAATTTAATTCCGGGTTGTTCTACAGAGCTTAGCTCTGAGAAAATTTCTTTTTGAAAGTTCTTTTAAGAATTTTATTCCCTTTCTTATTTTCTTTTTAGGGTTCTTTTTGCAAATTTGAAATCTGTTGTAGAACACATTTTTCAAGGGAGTTTAACTCCACAGTTTAATGAGATTTTTCATTAAATAAGAATCCTTTTGGATTCTTACAATGAGTGCCTTCCTCATTAATGATGAGGGCGTTAGAACCATTGTAATTTCTTTCAAGATCGTAATAATTTTAATATTTTGATTGCTAACCCTCACTGGTTTTTCTTTGCAGATACTATGGCTTCTCATATTTATGATCTTGAAGAGATTATCTCTTATAAAGATATTTGCATCCAAGGTCGCTGTCAAGGCCAGGAATTTACTGACGCCCAATGTGCCATGGTGATGCGTCGCTTTGACGACTACAATGGTCGATTACTCCCCCGCCGTTCTGCTCTTTTGAAAAGTGTCGTTGGGTCGATTTGGGAAGCAATCCCTGAGCTTGACGAGGCTATGCCGCTCGAGGTGCTTGATGATGCTGAAGACAAGTTGCATTCAATATATCTGATGAGCCTGATCTCAAAGAAGCGGAGAGATGTTCTTGTCGATATTCTGCATCGCGTCTTCCAAGAGAAGGTGATAATATCCACGTACTAGAGGACGAACGACATTAGCGGGGATCCTGACACTTGCATTCGTAAGAAAATGGCCAAAGAAGCCAGAAGCACTTTGCTCAAACTTGCTTCTATGTTCATGAATCCGTGTCCGGAATTCAGCGTCTTGCCGTTGTAAACATTTTTTTTCACACCAATGTATAAATTTCTTTGAAGTATGAATGACAAAACTCCGCCTTCCTTTTATGCCAATGCTCATATGTGCCTCACATGAAGTGTTGTTATATATATATATATATATAAACCATTGCCGGCGCCCACGAGTCATGCGCATGAGGCGCTGCTGAGGATTTTAATCCTGAACTAGCGTCGGCGCTCACATGTTACGCACGTGAGACGCCGCTACAGGTTCTAAACCTATAAAGAATCGGTGCTGGCGCTCACATGTCATGTACGTGAGGCGCTGCTGAGGGGATCGTTTTACCATCTTGCTCTGATTCCCATGAGTCAACTCTTTCTTTTCCCATGCCTTTTTTGTCAAGACTTAGAAATAGCTCTTCTGTGCCTAGACTTGAATGCTCCTCTTTATAATCTGAAGCTCTGTTTTCCTCTTCTTTCACAAGGAGAGAACCATTTTTAACAAACCAAGAGTATCTATTTTTAACAAACCAAGAGTTATGGCTTGCAATCGTCCACATGCTCGTCGACAACCGTGAGAGGTACCTATCGAGGGAATTGTCCCTCGTTTTGCTGCGCGTTTAGTGGATCCCATCTTTACAGATGAACAATGTAGCACTGTAATGTACGAGCTTCTGGCTCGTAAAGGCTCCCTCTTCCTGTCGGCTCCGTTTGGCTCCGGATGATCTTCTCATCTGTACTTGCTGACATCCCTCCTCATCCAGCGGAGATGACTCCGGCGATGCTTAACGCGGTGGAGGACAAGATCGAGTGCTTCCAAGATTACCTAGCTTCTGAGGGATCGCTCTGTCCAGTTGCTAAGCCAGATACGGGCTTGTCACGGCCCGCAGGGTACGGAACGTGACTGGCACTTAAGTTTACGAAACGTCTAAAGACGTCCGTAAAATAAGTAAGCCAAAGCCCAGAAAACAAAACCAATTAAGCAAAAGAGTGAAGAAAACCCAATCAATTGAAAGCGAGTTTATCAAATAAGTCATGTAAAACCCTTTTTTAAAAACAATACCAATTTTTCCGAAAATTTCGGCAGAGTCTCCTTTGTAAATACTGGCCCCCAAAATGGGTACAACAAAATATATATGAATCCAACAAAATAGGGCATCCCCAAGCGGGAGCTAGCTCTTCGCCACAAGGCGGTCACAAATCCCACGCAATATAAAACGACAGCATGCAAAATATGTAAGTGCACGGCGGCGCCCCGGCCGTCAATCCGACGCCGGAATGCGGAAACGGTGATAAACTTAAATTTTTTTTTTTTTGCGGACTTTGCAAACCGGCACCACCGCGCACTAAACTCCGGATCGTAACCATTAACAAGTCTACGCTACAATAAGAAAGGGAAGAGATGTATACCGACGATCCAAGTCCTCCGGTCTTCATCTCCACTCCGATCTCCTGCGGAAAAGTCCCGTCTCCTCCTCGTCGCCGGAAGTGCACCACATCGCCTTCTTCGTTTACGGGCTCCCACCTCAATGCCGAGGCAACTCGGGCACGAAGCCGGCTACTCGACGTGCCCAAGATATGCTGTAGGAAGTGTAGTGTAGAGGCTACTTGTCTCTTTGGGGTTTGTTGCCTTTGGATGGAGGAATGAAGATTGAACTTTGGAGGGAAATGAAGCTACCAATTTTGCAAGCCAAATGAGATGATCAAAATGAAGCACAAAATGAATCTCTCATTTTTCCTCTCCTCATCAATTAGTGGCCGGCCATTCTAGTTGGAATGGTGGAGGGAAAAGCAATTTTATCCATGAAGGGAGGTGATGGTAGGAGAAGAAAAGAGAGTGACCATAAACAAACATACACCATTCTTCACACTATTAAAACCATGCCCACTCAAATCACAAGTCAAAGCAAGTCATGGTGCAAAGAAAAGAAAGCTATCATAATCAACATATATGCAATAAAACCCTCCACAAATGTAATTTGCAAAACTGCAAATTACCCCCTCCATCGGAAAAGTCCGGCCGGGAAAGAACAAAGGAAAACTGGCCGGAACGGAATGCAAACTGGCAACTCCAGAAAACTGGTCCCGTAATAAATTACAGGAAAACCCCGATACTGTGCATACACACCCGCATTTGTATTCCGACCGGATACAAATGCAAAGAGACAAAATCTACACTGTACTAAACTAGGATCGGCTTAAACCAAAGCCGGCTAGTAATATCCGTTCGATCCTGATCCGTGCAATACCGCACGTATCTGATCGAACCCTGCCATAAACCTATACGGCTACTAGTACAAACCGTCCCATCCTGATCCGTGCAATACCGCACGTATCTGATTGGACCCTGCCATATCTCCATACGGCCTCTACAGCGTTTCGCCCGAAAGCTGAGTAACAGAAAGTGTGGTGGACTCTAAAGACTCGTCAATACTATGGCTGTGGATTTAACCACTAGCACGTCAGAGGTATAAGCCAATACGTGACGGGCCACCAGCTATTGACTAAATGGGACGTCGATGAGGAAGCTCACCCCGACACCCAACTGAGCCTGTCAGTGACAATATCCGTGCAGTCCGGTCCGTTCGTCTATGAGTATCGCATGGCGGGCCTAGGGGGTTGGTAAAAGTCAGACCCCCAAAAGCGGTACAAGTCGTGTCGGAGTGTAGCCCAGAACACCCTGAGATACTACTGGAATACCTACCAGTAAATCTCCTTGCCTTGGCCAAGGACTTTGTGTAATGGCTCTCCTAGACACAGCACGACCTCACCCCCAATACCGGGAGAGACGAACCCCTGAAGATACGCTCACTGCCTCCATGTGGCTCGGGACTGTACCCAACTAAAACCTGTTTGCACGACTCCTTTGAGCCGTGGTAGGGTAGTAATCAAAGTACAGTGGGAACTCACACGAGACAAATGACGATCCCCAGGTCGATGAACTAACCTGCACACATGTCACCAGGGAACTGCCATCTGACGTCTGGTATATGACCAACTAGCATGTTCCCGGCGAGTCCTGTCCGGTGTACTCATAACCCAATGAGCACCTGTATACATCTTAGGTGATCCAACTGACACCAGTGGCTTGTGAGACCGGCCACCGCCCCTCGTCGGGGTCTCGACTGTATACACTAGTCTACTAATGGAGTATCGATGCCCGGTCTCGAAACTCCCACGACTAGGGACCTTTTAAGGATATGCTTGTAGACCCCCAGCTCCCACTTATATGATCGCCCTCATACTGCTGGTGGTCAAGCAAGAATCCTAGGGGCTCTATCAACGTGTAATAGCGACATGTCAGGTCACCTAAAACAGTACACGATGATAAAGGTAAACCAGATAGCATACTATCATCTCGAGTAAGACTGTCCTACCGGGATAGGTCCTCCCTCAATCATTACAATCACGTACCTGTGACCTAATAATTGACTCTGAGGGCACTATCTCCAACAATCTCCCACTTGCACTCAAGGCTAATTATTGCGATGTCGCATACTCACAGCCCGTGTGATACCGAACATCCAACTCCTCTACTAGTCAGTCTCACAAAGCTCATTTGCGGAACTATTGCGTTCGAGGAATAGCCTCAGTGAGTGGATCCGCTTAGATGTTTCTTTCTATGTCTCTCTATATCTCAAGTTCGCGGAGAAACCCATCTCCCGAAAAGAGCAATACCTGTCTTAGAATGTGTCTGGATGTCTGATGGGACATAGCTCATAAATGAACTCCAAATCCAAACTTCTTAGACTGTATCGTCAACTGAACTTAATCAGTAACCTGCGCGCCATGCCTCCCTCAGTATTGCCTTGGACCACCTGTCCAAAATACTGCCCCTCATCAGAAGGAAAACTATAACTCTGACAACTTCCTTGTCGTCCATGTCACCTTGGAAGCCTGGAATGATAACTGTCTCCTGAATGAGGCTGTCGTTATCATATCGCTAGAACATCCACTTATGTTCTAAAACTGCTTCCGATTGTTTCTCCAGGATTGGATTAATGTCAACTTATTGCATCTTGTGCAAGAACAACATCTGGTGTGGTACTTGACATCTCATGATTGACTCAATTGCCTGAGCAAGTGATCTGCCAATCATGCACGTCCCTCTCCCCTTTAGTCTGTAAGACACCTTTGGAGAGGGTGACTCCATTACCTGCAGGTACACTACCGTGCCAGGAGTCGTCCATCCTAAATACTCTTAGAATGCTGTCAAGTACCCTGATTGGGAAACCACCCAAATCTAGATCTAAGACCATAGATCTAGTAACCAGTATGTCTGATATAAAATCCATTTCCTTTGTGGAGAAACAACTGTGTGACGACCAAAGTATAACCGATCATAGTGTAGGAGTTTCTTTTCCTACTCTGTGTATATCATCCAAATACCAGGATATCACACCCTACTACCTTCTCAACAGATCCATCCACTATTCTGATGAAGTCAAACTTATGACTGTCATGTCAGAAATAGATGATCTATCTCCGCTACATCTGCTTTAGTCTATAAATAGACATAAGCTACCTGTCCACCAATGCTTCCGCTGCTCCCACTGACTACGACAACCCTCTGGCAGAGTCATATACACGTACACTTCTAAAACTAGTTTTAGAACGACGCTATACTCATCCTCCCGCCGGGTCTCGTAACCTGGAACAACAGCAATGGCAATTGTGGGTAAACAAGAACTTCCCTGTCACCGTCCTTGAGGCCACCGTAGTGCCTCTCGGGTGCCTGAAGTTACCCACCTTATCTGCGGAGTGGCCAATGGAATGTCAATCCAGATTGAATCTTTAGGTTCCTTATCAAATCTTCAGTAATCGTTTGTGGTTCTGGAATCACTTCCAGTTCTACCATACTCCCACTACTGTTTTTCTGAAAAAATCCATTTTTAATAAAATTGTGGCGAGTCTAGAACAATATCGCTATTGTTCATCCAGATGGTAGAAAATCAACCCTCGTCATAGCCTGGGTCAACCCACAAACAGCCATTACAGAAACGTGCCTTGAGTTGTCCAATGTCTGGTTTTAAGCATAAACCGGACAACTTCCCGTACCTTAACATTGTTAAGATACGAACTGTTCTATATCCCATATAGGACCAGAGGCACTGATTTAATTGAACCAGATTCAAATCATGCAGCTGTCTCCAGTGCATGTCAACTAAATGGAAGGAGGCCAATCAGCGTTACTCAACTTAGGAATGCTTCCAATTATGAGTAACCTGAAAGAGAAGCAAGATCTCTTTATCATCACTATCAACTGAATACCATACACAAGTATCTACATCTTCGATCTCTTTGAAGAATCCCGATACTTGCTACACCTGGTTCTCTACTCTATTCAAATACCAATAACTTCTCCAAATTCGGACCCTGCGTTTCCACGAAACACCTGTCTAAAAACTAGAGAAGTCATAAGTAAAATGAATGTAGTACGAGGACCAACCCCTCTGTCCTGATGGACCCTGGACAACATACAATACTCTGTATAAGTCCCTTGAGTCTGAAAACTCATTCACTGTGTGTCGTAGGTTGAAAACTGTACTTATGGTTAAGAAGAATTACACCGCTGTTCAATGCTCCTTACCTAACCATCCACTGATATAGGTAAATATCGTAGACATAATTTCAGAAAGGTATATCTCACTCTATGAAAATAGACGTACAGATATATCAATTTGAAATTGGTGCATAACAGCGGATATTCAAAACCAAATATTTGCCGACCGGCAAACAGCCCAGGTGATTTCCTCAAATATCACTGATTGCAACGAATCCCGATATAATGAGGATGATCACCCAATTCCCAATAACTTACTCCCACTCATCATCTGTAAAACCATACAGATGTGAGAATCATACCTGGTAAATACATACCCTGGAGTAAGTGTCTAATCGGGAAATCAGTTCTCTTTTAACATTACACAGTGAAACTGAAACATTGAAATGTTTCGATGGGGTATCCTGGTATTCCTAGTAATGCCTCTTCCATCATCACGTCTGTAACCTTGTAATTCTTTGCCACCTCTCCAAATCCCTTCATCTGTCTTTAGTCTTTACCTTCTGCACACCCCTTTAGGCCAAATGGTTTTCTTCCTTCCCTACCGTTCGGCACCAGCCTATGGTTTGGAAGAAGACTATCCAATAAGCATAATGGGTGTACTGTCCCTATCCTAGGAACACTCGCAACACGAGAGAAGGTGAAGATAAAAGACACCTGAATGTACTTTATTCCTATTTCTCCTGGACCAGGATCCATCCCCGAACTGGAACAAGTTCCTTTCGAGTTCGTATATAACCATACGATGGATTATCCAATAAAATGGGATCTTCGTAGTGATACGGAGTGTCCTGGAGAAATACAAAGGTGATTTAGGATTGGCGAAGAAATACTTGGTTCGGTCGTGAATAGCAGTCGCAATTTACTTTGCCCTCTTACTAATCCCTTGTTTTGTCTGAACTTAATACCTTCTGTACACCGTTTAGGCTAACTGGTTTTCTTCATTCCCTACCGGTCGGCACCAGCCTATGGTTTGGAAGAAGACTATCCAATTTGCGTAATAGGTGTACTACTCCTAAACCAAAGAGTACTCGCAACCTGAGAGAAGGTGAAAAAGAAAAGACAACTGAATAATCCTATCCGTTTTCTCCAGAACCGGAAACCATCCTCGAATTCCTTCGAGTTCGTATCTAACCATACGATGGTTTTGTCCAATGGAAGTGGACGTTTGTAGTAATACGGGGTGTCCCGGAGAAATGGGTAAAAGTAGGAGTGGCAATGAGGTCTGCAACCCTGACAATCCAAAAGCCAGTGTTAAGAAGGTTCGGTCAACTTGGTCACTGAGTCATAGTCTTAGGGTCGGGTCAAATGGTCGCTGCCAGAGAGAGAGAGAAAAGAAACACTCAGCGTGCACTCTATCCTAGATCAGAATGGTTATCACTTTTTCTAATCAGGAAACCTCCCACTGTACCTCAAATTCTCCTCCAAACCTGAAAGAAGAATTAGTCGGGGTTACCCGAGGAGTAAACTAACTCATCAGTGGGAATCGGGATCCAACTATCATCGCATGATAACGTGACGGAATCCGCTCACGGTATCACACTCCAGAAGGTATGCGCATATCTGGCAAGTTTCAGTACTTTTGAAACTCCCGATGTGATTTCTGCCCCATGCTCTTATGACCTTGACTAAGGCCAACAAATCATAAGTCACATGTCAAGTTCTACCCGTCATTGTCCAGGTTGATTTGAACCCACCCGTACAAGCCCTTGACTAAGGCCAACAAGGCTATACGACTGTCCCAAACCAATGCATCTATCTATGCAGCATATGAATACCCAATAGCTACCAAACACTGTGCCTTGACTAAGGCCAACAAACACAGCTTGAATACTATTGACTACCCATATGAAACGACGGAGGGCTACGAATGGTTTCTGGCGAAAACCTTTAACGTAAAGAACTTGATATCGTCGAAGGAACGGATAGCTTTTTGAAAATATAGTGACGAAAACCGTTGCTAAAGAGGTCACTCCCGGTGAAGGGATCTCGGCTCTTTCCCCGTAGAATGGGATGCAGGATATTCCAAATGAATACCGCGATGCAAAGCAAAAGCAATCGGCTATAGTGAAGTTAATGCCCTGACGCAAACTTTTTGTCCAAGGGGTCACTCCCGGTGAAGGGATCTCGGTCCTTGCCTCGTCGACTGAGGAGCAGGATATTCTAAATGAATACCGCGATGCAAAACAAAAGTGAACGTCCTTGCAATAACAGCTTTTTGAAAAGTGTTCCAACAACATCAGATTAGGTTTGTTTTTAACTTTGCATTGATTCGAATCAATGCAGTCCCATCAATTGATCACACCAAAAAGAACGAAAATATACTGATGTACGTATATGCCATCCGCATTCGCCACTGGGTCCCGTCATCACCCGTTAGGTTAGCTAACTAACGGCAGAGCGGGGACTGGACTAGCGCGGATGAAAAACATATACAACATCTACTAATATATATACCAATATATAGTATTTCGCTCAAGGCGTGAATAAAATGCAACATCACAGAAATGTACAGCATCACAGAACAATACAGATATCTGGGATCCCCGGGTTTCACAGAGCCACTACTGAAACCCGACGTTCCCCTGGTCGTGTGGATAGCCTGTGCAATGAAAACCTAGACCCCTACGGGCGCGGCAAGTCACCCGCCAAAACCTGAAGCGAGGCAGCCCCCTCCAGCACCGTGAATGGACCACCCAGCACTTCACGGAATCCGGCAACTTGGGCACCCCTCCTGGGTCAACCTGTACCCCCTACGAGTGCGTCGAATAGCCCGCCAATTCCAGACTGAAGCCCCCCCGTCTCAATGCCCTGAGATGCGGGCCCGTTGCCCTCTAGAACCCGGCTATCCGTGCACCCCTCCGCGGGGTAACCCTAGTACAGAAAGTAAAATATACATACACCGGGTACATCGACCGCAACCAGGTCGTGCCCCAAAAGAATAATACAAACAGGCAGTGACGGCAGTCCACATGTCGGACGCTCGCCCCGCAATATCAAATGTACATAATACAACAACACAGTACTAGCATTGCATCCAGGCTATCCCCCACGACCAATCCGCAACATCACAGCAAATACATAGAACATCAACGTGAAAGTCACGTTCGCAAATCCGTCTAACCGGGCTATAGCAGTTAGACCGGATTTACCGATCGAGTGACATTCACGGTCGCAGATATAATGTAAATACTGTGAAAAATGTGTTTAAAAAATTTCCGATTGATCAAACAATTAACAAGTGGGCCCCAAAGAAAACTGTAGCACTCACAGAAACAATTGGCCCAACTTTAATATTCCAAAGCCCATATTTTAAACCCAGAAGGCCTCTGTAAAAAAATGGTGAAGTGATGTGAATAGTGCGCGGCGGAAGGGCCGCACAAATGGGGTTTTCGCGGCGGTTCCGCGCTCCAACTGTGGAGTTACTTCGTCAAATTTTTACAGAACTCTTAGATTTTCCAGTACATCAATATTTTATAACCTGAAAAATTTTTCGAGACCAAATATTTTCAACAGAAACTGATGCGAACTAAAATGCAGTTTTGGAACTTTTTGATCGATCGGAAATGCAAACACATTACACAAAGCTAGACTAAGTTAATGGCGCGGCTCTGATACCACTGTAAGTGCACGGCGGCGCCCCGGCCGTCAATCCGACGCCGGAATGCGGAAACGGTGATAAACTTAAATTTTTTTTTTTTTTGCGGACTTTGCAAACCGGCACCACCGCGCACTAAACTCCGGATCGTAACCATTAACAAGTCTACGCTACAATAAGAAAGGGAAGAGATGTATACCGACGATCCAAGTCCTCCGGTCTTCATCTCCACTCCGATCTCCTGCGGAAAAGTCCCGTCTCCTCCTCGTCGCCGGAAGTGCACCACATCGCCTTCTTCGTTTACGGGCTCCCACCTCAATGCCGAGGCAACTCGGGCACGAAGCCGGCTACTCGACGTGCCCAAGATATGCTGTAGGAAGTGTAGTGTAGAGGCTACTTGTCTCTTTGGGGTTTGTTGCCTTTGGATGGAGGAATGAAGATTGAACTTTGGAGGGAAATGAAGCTACCAATTTTGCAAGCCAAATGAGATGATCAAAATGAAGCACAAAATGAATCTCTCATTTTTCCTCTCCTCATCAATTAGTGGCCGGCCATTCTAGTTGGAATGGTGGAGGGAAAAGCAATTTTATCCATGAAGGGAGGTGATGGTAGGAGAAGAAAAGAGAGTGACCATAAACAAACATACACCATTCTTCACACTATTAAAACCATGCCCACTCAAATCACAAGTCAAAGCAAGTCATGGTGCAAAGAAAAGAAAGCTATCATAATCAACATATATGCAATAAAACCCTCCACAAATGTAATTTGCAAAACTGCAAATTACCCCCTCCATCGGAAAAGTCCGGCCGGGAAAGAACAAAGGAAAACCGGCCGGAACGGAATGCAAACTGGCAACTCCAGAAAACTGGTCCCGTAATAAATTACAGGAAAACCCCGATACTGTGCATACACACCCGCATTTGTATTCCGACCGGATACAAATGCAAAGAGACAAAATCTACACTGTACTAAACTAGGATCGGCTTAAACCAAAGCCGGCTAGTAATATCCGTTCGATCCTGATCCGTGCAATACCGCACGTATCTGATCGAACCCTGCCATAAACCTATACGGCTACTAGTACAAACCGTCCCATCCTGATCCGTGCAATACCGCACGTATCTGATTGGACCCTGCCATATCTCCATACGGCCTCTACAGCGTTTCGCCCGAAAGCTGAGTAACAGAAAGTGTGGTGGACTCTAAAGACTCGTCAATACTATGGCTGTGGATTTAACCACTAGCACGTCAGAGGTATAAGCCAATACGTGACGGGCCACCAGCTATTGACTAAATGGGACGTCGATGAGGAAGCTCACCCCGACACCCAACTGAGCCTGTCAGTGACAATATCCGTGCAGTCCGGTCCGTTCGTCTATGAGTATCGCATGGCGGGCCTAGGGGGTTGGTAAAAGTCAGACCCCCAAAAGCGGTACAAGTCGTGTCGGAGTGTAGCCCAGAACACCCTGAGATACTACTGGAATACCTACCAGTAAATCTCCTTGCCTTGGCCAAGGACTTTGTGTAATGGCTCTCCTAGACACAGCACGACCTCACCCCCAATACCGGGAGAGACGAACCCCTGAAGATACGCTCACTGCCTCCATGTGGCTCGGGACTGTACCCAACTAAAACCTGTTTGCACGACTCCTTTGAGCCGTGGTAGGGTGGTAATCAAAGTACAGTGGGAACTCACACGAGACAAATGACGATCCCCAGGTCGATGAACTAACCTGCACACATGTCACCAGGGAACTGCCATCTGACGTCTGGTATATGACCAACTAGCATGTTCCCGGCGAGTCCTGTCCGGTGTACTCATAACCCAATGAGCACCTGTATACATCTTAGGTGATCCAACTGACACCAGTGGCTTGTGAGACCGGCCACCGCCCCTCGTCGGGGTCTCGACTGTATACACTAGTCTACTAATGGAGTATCGATGCCCGGTCTCGAAACTCCCACGACTAGGGACCTTTTAAGGATATGCTTGTAGACCCCCAGCTCCCACTTATATGATCGCCCTCATACTGCTGGTGGTCAAGCAAGAATCCTAGGGGCTCTATCAACGTGTAATAGCGACATGTCAGGTCAGCTAAAACAGTACACGATGATAAAGGTAAACCAGATAGCATACTATCATCTCGAGTAAGACTGTCCTACCGGGATAGGTCCTCCCTCAATCATTACAATCACGTACCTGTGACCTAATAATTGACTCTGAGGGCACTATCTCCAACAAAATAATCATAATGAAGCATAAGAAAAACAGCATGTCGACTCAAGTGAGCTCGACCCCAAAATACAGCACAAAAGTCTACAAATCTCACAGTCTCATCTCTAGGTCAATATACAATAAAACTGGTAGAAACAGTAGATGGAGTACACTAGATACAAAGAATATACAAGGTGGTACAAAATAGTAACATAACCCACCTATGAGCAAAACCTCGAGTCCAGGCAAAGGAGGCAAAAGAGCAAGTGCGCCCGCCGCTACTAAACTGACGGAGCGGACCTGCAAAAGACTGTGGCACAACGGGGGTGAGTTGCCAACTCGTGAGTAATAAATAACACCTACAAAGGCTATCGTATGCATGCACACAAGTATCCTAGCATCTAAAATACAGGTATGAATGGATGCACTAGCAGGTGTGTATACAACATCAGTGTACGAATATGTATGCAACATGAATATCTGAGGTCTCAATAGGTATCTATAAGAAACATTTTATCTCTTTTTGTTTTTGAAACTCTTTTAGAATGCCAGCATAATACTCAAGGAATCGACGAGAACCGGTGTCCAGCAACGACACCTAAAAGCTGTCTCAAATCTCATAAATCCATGTCATAGTGTCTCTGGCCTCAGCCGTCCGGCTGACCCATCTCAAATATCAATATCTCATCATCTAGCGGCTACGGTCGGTATCCTCTGGATATCCGCCGTCCCAAACAGTCACCGGTAGGTAATCCGTCCCCTGCCAGGCTCAACGTCAACACCATATTCCTCTTGCCCCGGGATACCTTACTGGGCCCACCATGTACCCGTGCCGGTTCCTCCACTCCTCGACACGGATTTCCAAAACCACAGCAAACTCATGGTGGACGATACTTACATCACTAGAAAACCGCAATTTACATATTTAAAAAAAATTATAATAAGTTTAGAAATTTTGCGGCTTTCCTCCGAAATCCAGCAATATCATAAAATCTCAAGAAATCCTCATAAGTGCATATATCAGTGATAATGAATGCATATGGTATCAATAATCAAGTTGCGATGTGTGATTAATGGATTAAGCATGAACAATTAATATGATGAAGTACATGCACATGAATAGCAATCCTACGGTTTCATTTTAAGGAATTAAAGGCAATAGCACAAGTTTAAGTATCAATTAGTAAAAGGTTTAAATTTAAAGGTTATCTAGTGTGGTGGCATGGCAATTACCAGGGTGTGTGTGTAAGCATGAATAGTGCTCGTGCTGCATATAAAAACCCTGGCAATGGTGCAGGTGTCCTATAAAATGGTTTCGTATAGGTATGTCAATATAATGCATGGATGCAGCAAATAGTCAAATAAGTATTTCACCCCTAATTACTAACATCACTAAGGATCTTGTAAGTTACTAAAACTATCGGGCGGCTTGCGCCATCCAACGATAGTCCCCCGTAGATGTTACATCTACTCACCGGAATCCCTGGCTAGCTGTGTCCGATCACCGCTTTCCCCTTTCGCGCCGCGTCTGACGTCTCCGCGACCGAACCTGGAATTTACATCAATACCAAACATAAGGTTACATATCAAGAATGACGCAAAACCCAACGAAACTACTAAAGTTCACTAGCTAGGTACAACGTGCATAAAGTGCGCGGAACACACGCGAAATTCGCAAAAACTGCCAAAAAAACGCCGATTTGGTCGCCAGGCAAAACTAAAACCCGACTACGCAAAACTCCGCACTCACGCATCCTAAACATCATAGGAGATGCTAAAAACATCCCCAAGGTATCACAAATAATTCACCAAATAATTTTAATAAAAACCTAGTAAGCACAAACTAGCAATTTTGGTGCAAAAATCGAAACTTAGCGATACGGTTATCACAATCCAACCACACAACAAGCAATCTACAAACACTATAATTACAACACATTAGCAAAGATTCAAAACCTATTTTCCATAAACAACCATTACTTTGAATTATATAACCTAGCAATTTTTAATCCAACTATATATGAAAACCTTAAATTAACACTAATTTATAACTCAATTAGCAAGTTAACCTTCTAGATTAGGTTAGCAAAACAACTAGATAACAATTTAGATTTAATCAACTAAATAATGGTTTCTAAACCCTAATTTAACTCATTTATCATGCTTCACAACTCACAATCCATACACAACCCTCTTCTAGATTTTGGTAAATTAGCAAACTTAATGCAATTTCACCCAAGTTTAACATAGATTAGGTTAATAGTAAGCCGCTTAAGCAAGGTAACCATATAGATTAGTTAATTAACAACTAGATTAACTACAAAACAATTTAATTAACTATCATGGCTTCAAAAACCCTAGTTTAATACAAACTATTCTTTTATAAACTAGATTAGAAATTAGTTAAACTTTTAACACTAAAACCATATACTTAAGGAATTTAGCCAAAAGAAATTAACTTGATGGAAATTATACCTCAAGATCTATGGATCAAGCATGTGATTTGCCTCTAAGGATGGCCTCCTAGCTCCAAGATTCAAGCAAGAATGGCTAAGGATAAATGATAGCATAAGGATTTTGTTTGGATTTTTGAATAAATTGTGGATTTTGATGTGTTTTCTTTTGAAGAAATTTGAAGCAAATGAAAAGAAAAGAGATGAAGAAGAGGGGGGGGGGTGCAGGTTTCGGCCAGTATGAGGTAAGGGGGAGGGGTGTGGGTGAGTGGGAAAGTCATTGGTCAACTCCCCAAAAGTCAATGCCCCATACCTAATCAAACTATAATTAAAATAATTCCATAAACCAACAATTCAACACAAGAAAGGAAACAAAGAATGAGGCCAGAAATTTCTGGACTTGAACAAGGTGGGGCTGTCCTAGGGCTGAGGGAAAAGAGAGAGGGGTTTTACAAAAGAAATTTTATGCAAAAAGACCCCCTACAAGTCAAAAATTGCAAGTTTTAGCTTAAAATTCAATAAATTCGTTTCCTATCATAAAAATTTGTTAAAAATCAAAATAAAATACTAAAAATTTATGTTACAACTAGATTTTAATTATCATAATTTTAAAGATTAAAATTAGCCCGGAAAAATTTGTATTTATCGCTAATTTAATGTATTTTCTTACCGGCTTAAAATAATATTAAAAAATTGAAAAATAGGGAAAATTTTTTAAATGACCAAAATTTCATAAGTAACTCATTAGCTACTAAAAACAAGTAATTACCTATCCATTTTAGGTATAATTAGTCCTAAACTGCAAAATAACGAGAAAGACGGTTTTCGGAAAAATACCGAATTTTCACCGAATTTCAGGAAAACACCAAAACGACTTTTCAAGATGCTACAGGGCTCAACGGACCATCATGGTTGGTTTTGCTGATGGGCACGACGCTGACCGATGGGGGGAGAGTCCTCGCGAAGATCGCCGTTTTGACATGGTGGAGAAGGCAGAGAGGAAATTAGAGAATCTTGTTTATTGTTTTGTTAATCCTTGTATCTCTGATCCCATATTTGGCGATCTTTTCTCTGCGGAATGAATAATAATAAAAAAAATTTGTCAACCATTGAACATTTCTTCCCTAGCGCATATTCATATGGGCATTCTGTGTCTGCACATATACTTTGTATATAACCTTAGAAGTTTTTGATGCATGCATCTAGACATAAGTAAACATTGGACTGATGTGAACAAATGCTTCGCCCTACTACTTTGCTCATGGTGGTATACCATAGTTATAAGTCTCGAGGCCTATGAGTTGCACCCTTTCTGTTTCTTGATGTCTTAATTTTAGCGCCTATTAGTTTATTTACTCGTTTCGGAGTTTGTAGTTTATTCACTCGTTTCGGAGTCTCTGGTTTATGTACGCATTTCGGAGTTTATAGTTTATTCACTCATCTCAGAGTCTCTAGTTTATGTACTCATTTTGGAGTTTGTAGTTTATTCACTCATCTCTAGTTTATTTACTCATTTCGGAGTTTATTTGGTTTGCCTCTCTTGGGTTTACAGGCAAACTTGTCCTAACGTTGTATATAGATAACCCCCATTCTTTACGACGGAGGTCCGTTAGGTTTGTGATACTAGAGTTTTAGTCTGTGGTATCGTCGCGTTGGCTGATATATTTCTCGATATGCAGTCCTTAAGCTGTTGTTCGAGTAGCTCCGCGACTGTCGTGTCTTTGATCCCTTCGGAGGCTGGACAAGACATCTTCAAGTAATCTCCTTAGGCTATATTACAGTCGGAAGAGCAAGCGTTATGAATTTTCCATGACGCTTTTTACTTGAGGTTAGGCTCGATTTGGAGCCCCGATGAGTCATAACCACTCCGCACTGGTGTGGGAAGATCTCCGATAGTCTTTTAGGCATTATATTAGTTTTCGTCAAGACCCGAAGCTGGGAATATGCCGTCGCTTCATTTTTGTTTTAACGATGAAACGCCACTTCTTTTGCTGAAATAGGGTAGACATCTGCAGGACCTTTATGGTGTATATATTGAAGTTGAAGCCCGGAGCTAGGAATATGTCATTGCTCCAATTTCATTTGATAGTTGCGTCCGCATCCTGCTGAAATGAGGGGAGAACGCCGAGATAGTCTCTAGGTTGTATATGCGCCGTCGAGACTTGGAGCTAGGATTTTGCCATGGCCCCATTTTTGTTTCGACCCTTGGGTCTTTTGTTGACGTTGCGTCTGCATTCGGCTGGAATGATAAGGAACGCCGAGTTGGAGCTATGATTTTTGCCATCACTCCACTTTTGTTTGTTGACATTGCGTCTGCACCGAGAAGGAACATCGAGTTGGAGCTGGGATTTTGCCATCACTCCTTTTTTTATTCAACTCATTGGAGCTTTGTTGACGTCGTGTCTGCACCCTGTTGGAATGAGAAGAGCGTCGAGCTAATCTTTAGGCTGTAGATGTTGCCATAAAGATCTGGTTCTTCCTTTGACGGAGCCTGGTGGGAAAATGTGGTCCATTTTCCTTTATTTGTGCCCATGGATCGTGTACAAGTGTTAATGTGGACATACTTGCAGGGCAGAGGAAATTTTATTTTATTTTATTTTTTATTGCCGCGATGCTCTATCTTTTCAGCTTTTCATATCGCGAAAGTCGCGATTGCCCAATCATTTTGGCTATTTATCGCGGTGCCCAATCATTTCGGCTATTTTTTATTTTATTTTTTCTCGCTGCTTTTTATTGCGAGTTTGGAATCTGATACCAACCTTGGCATCAGCATCGCTACGACTGGAATATTGCCAGGAGCGGATCGTCCTTTGTCTTGAGAGGACTTGAAGTTTGGTACCTTTTTAGGCATCAGCATCGCTACGACTGGAATATTGCTAGGAACGACTTATCACTTTCCTTTGCTGATTTGAACAAATGTGGCTTAGCAAATAAGATTAGGATCCTGTCGACTAAGGCTTTTGACTTCATGAGCCGTAAGGGTCTCATAAAAGTATTTCTCCCTATGAGTCGAGAGGATCTCGTAAGTGTATTTTCTCCTTAGGAATCGTGAGGATTCCTAAGTGATATTTTCCCTTGTAAATCGTTAGGATCTTCCAAGATTGTTTTCTCCTTATAAGTCGAGAGGACTTACAAGTGTCGTTCACTATATGGGGACATTTCTTTTCATTGGTAGAACTTGGTGAGGGAATATTTATTCATGCCCGTGGATTGTATACAAGGGTCAATATTGGACCACCTATAGGGCAACGTGGATATGACGGCTTAAGAATAGGTTTAGATCCATGTAGTTTAAGGCTTTTGAATCCTATGAGCCGTGAGGGTCTCATAAGGGAGAAATTCTCCTTACGAGTCGTGAGGATCTCGTAAGTGTATTTCTTCTTAGGAATCATGAGGACTCCTAAGTGTATTTCTCCTTTGTGAGTCGTAAGGATCTCACGTAGGTATTTTCTCCCCACAAGGTCGAGAGGACCTTGCAAGTGCTCATGAATTTCTTTTATTTTACGAGTTTGCACCATACGGGTTTTCAAAAACTCGCTGGCAGTTCTGCTATTTTTACTCACGATTCCCTTTCGGGTTTTCATCTGTGCCCATTTTGCTTATGGAAATACCGTCTTTTTTTGTTTAGCGAAACTCTCGAAAGTAGTTTCGTCGTAGGTGACCTATCTGTTTGCTGGCCGGATTTGAGAGTGGCTTTATTGCTGGAGTAGCTGTGTAGCCGGTAGGACTTGAGTTGCAACCCTCGCTGTCGAGACTTCGATTGCAATATAGATCTCAAGGGAGGATATCGTCGTATTTGGGACGATGCGCTATGTTTGGGGCGACGCACTAGTTTAGAGACGTTTCGGTCTATTATCGCCATGTTTGAGGCGAATTTCTAGTTTAAGGACTTTTCGGTCCACTATTAGTTTAGGGACATCTCGGTCCGTTGTTAGTTTAGGGACATCTCGGTCCGATGTCGTCATGTTTGAGGCGGATTGTTAGTTTAGGGACTTCTCGGTCCATATTGCCATGTTTGAGGAAGATAATTAGTTTAAAGACTTCTCGGTCCTATATCGCCATATTTGAGGCGAGGTTCTAGTTTAAGGACATCTCGGTCCGTCATCACCATTTTTTAGGCGACGGAGCTTTTGGATACTACTTTTTAGGGTTCTGACTCAAGAAGATTGCGAGCAGATACAAGCGTCATCATCTATCATTGACCTAGGTCGTGACTCGTTAGGCGTAGTATTTTTTAAGGAATCGGCCGTTTATTGGCCGAAAGGATCTTTCGCTATGCATATCCATGAGCAGGTAGGCTCCACCTTGGTAGATTTTGTCTATGATGTACGGGCCTTCAAAGTTTGGCTCGAACTTTTCCTATTTTGCACGATTGGGGATCATGGGTCTTTTGACGACTAGCACGAGTTCGCCTTGGTGGAATGTTCTCGGCCTGGTCAGTTTTTCGTATGACCGTGTCATTCTCGCCTTGTAGGCTTCCAGATTTTGCCGTGCTATAAGGAGCGTTTCGTCTAGGGCATCGAGCTCCTCAAGACGAATATGTATCGAACTGCTACTCGTAGAGAAGGGAGTTCTATTTCCAAGGGAAGCACTGGTTCCATGCCGAATACCAACCCGTATGGTGTTGTATTCGTGGCCGTTTTGAACGTTGTTCGGTTTTCCCAGAGAGCTTCATGCAGCCTTTCGTGCTAATCTCTTTTTTTTTTAAACACTATTTTCTTTATGATCTTTGTCAAGGTCTTGTTGAAAGCTTTAGCTAGGCCGTTAACATGAGAATTATAGACTGAAGAGTATCTCTAATTTATTTTATGCTGTTGTGCGAAGCGGCTGATTTTATGGCTTTTATAAGCTGGCTCATTATCCGAGATAATTCATCGTGGAGTGCCGAACCGATAAATGACATGTGTCCTGATGAAATGGAGGATATTCTCCGTTTTCATCTCCCTTAGTGGTACTGCTTCTTCCCACTTAGAAAAGTAGTTGGCCGTTGCCAGTATGAACCGATGTCCTTTGGACAATACTGGTTCAATGGGGCCAATTATATCAGTTCCCCACATTTCGAATAGCCAGCTAGCTACTATTGGGTGTAGCGGATTTGGATGCTTATGGATAAATTCCCCGAGAATTTGGCATGAGTGACACTGCTTCATATGTTCGAGGCAGTCCCGAATCATTGTGGGCCAGTAGTAACCCATTCTTTTGATCTTCAGCTTCATCTTTGGCCCATCTTGGTGAGAATAGCAGAGTCCGTCGTGAGTTTCTTGGACGACTTTCTTTGCTTCTTCTGGTCCTAGGCATCTTAGCCATAAATAGTCGAAAGATCTCTTATATAGAGTATCATTGATGAAGGCGAAGGACAAAGCTCGTTTCATGAGCTGATGTCTAGACGATGCATTTTTGGGCGTTTGTTGGGATTTGAAGTAGTTTATGAAGACTTCCCTCCAATCCTTGACCTTTTCTTCGTCCTCTATTTGAAGGGCTACTTTTTCGTTCGTTTCTTTTTTTTCGGATGGCACTTTTAAGTCTCTCGAAGATATTTCTGTTGGCGCGAGGATCCTGCGGCTTTGCACGATGATCTTTACGTCATCGAGGTCTTCATCGGCCAGTTCCTTAGCCAATTTAGCCAATGCATCCGCCTTACTGTTTTCTGCAGGCGGTATACTCTCCAGGATGTAGGAGGGGATTTGTGTCAGCGGTTGCTGCACTCTTTCTCTATACTTTATCAGCTTTGGCTTGCACGTCTGATAGTCGCCATTTACTTGGCTAACGATCAGCTGGGAGTCTCCATATATAAGGAGGTCTTTGATTCCCATGTCGACAGTGATCTCGAGGCCCGCTATCAAAGCTTCATATTCAGCTTTGTTATTAGTTCTTGGCTCTGTTAAGGAAAGGGCGAAATGCATTATCTCTCTTTGTGGAGTCACGAAGATAAGGCCCACCCCGGCTTTGATTATGGGGGTGTTTTGCTTTCGCCTCTTCATGGAATATGCTACATCGAAGTAGAGTTCCTATCAGGAATCATTTTCTTCCTTCTCTCTTTCGATTGTTTCGAACGCATGTTCATCCACCAACTCACAATTTAAGGGGGAGTCAGCTGGTATCGGATGCTCCGTGAGAAAGTCAGCAATGGTTTGGCCTTTCACTGCTTTGAGAGGTCGATACGTTATCGAGAACTCCATCAAGAGGAGGGCCCATTTGGCAAGCCTTCCTGTTAATATGGTCCTTGACATCAGATATTTGAGAGGATCCACCTTTGATATGAGATGGACCTCATGTGCCAATGCATAATGTCTGAGCTTCGTTATCATGAAGATCAGTGCCAGGCAATGCTTTTCGATGGGGGAGTAGTTGTTTTCTGCCCCCATGAGAACAGGACTCAAATAGTACAAAGCTCTCTCTTTTCCTTGATCGTTCTCTTATGCCCATAGCGCGCCTAGAGAACCCCCAAGGGCTGTTGTATATAGGATAAAGGGTTTTCCCTTAACCGGAGCGGTCAATACCGATGGATTTTGCAGGTATTGCTTGATTTCGTCTGGTGCATTTTGGCACTATTGATACCAGACGAACGGGGTTTATGCACCGCCAAAAGACGGACCGGGACGTTGGGACGTCTGTGTTAGTTATATGTATGCCTTAGAGGCCATTACTGTACATGCGTTGTATATTGTAGTGGATGGTTGGACATATATAGGGAGGACTTTCTTGCTCGACATGATAGTATGCTATCTGGTTACTCTTTATCTTAACATGTACTCTGATTGTCTCTATGTTACATGTTGATAAAACCCTTAGGATGAGTACTTGACTACCAGGACTATGATGCAGATCATACTAGTAGGGACAGTGTAGTTGCCAAGTACATCCTTCAAATGTTCCTAGTCGTAGGTGTATCGAGACAGGGCATCGATATTCCAGAGTAGACTAGCGTATGCTCTTCTTGACTCATATGATGGGCGATGGATGTTCCCATATCCATTGGTGTTTGATATCAGAGAAGGTATACGGGTGCTCAGTGGAGACTGGGTACACTGGACGGACTCGCCGAGAACTCCCAGATGGTATTATACTGTTGCACCACGGCAGCGCCCCGGCCATCTATCCGAGGCCAAAATGCGGAATCAAGATTTTTCTTAACTTTAAACCGGCGCTACCGCGGACAATATACCCGGATCGTAACCATTAACCTATACTAGCTAACTAGAGATGGGGTGAGAGATATACCGAGCGATCCGTGTCCTTCGGTCTTCTCGTCGTCGTCCCGATCTCCCGCGGAATCACCATTCGTCGTCTTCTCGTCGGAAAGGGCACCACGTAGCCGAATACTTTTACGGGCTCCCACCTCTGGACCGAGGCAACTCGGGCGCGAAGTTGGCTAGCCGACGCGTCCAAGATTTGCTGTAGAATAGTGTAGTAGCCACTGTCCCTTTGAGGGTTTGAGGTTGCCTTTGGATGGAAGTAGGAATTAAGAACTTTGGAGAGGCGAGAAGGATTTTGTGAGCAAGCCAAATGAGATAGTCAAATTTCCCTCATACAAAATGAAACCCCTCACTCTCTCTCAATGTGTGGCCGGCCTCAAAATGGAATGAGGAAATCAAGAACAAGGGAGGTGAGTGTAGGAGATCAAGGGTGGTGATCATATCAAAAGCAAGCTTCACATCATACACTAAATCAATCTTAATCTCATTAATGCATGAAATGATGATAGAAAAGAATGGAATAAAAAGGTGCTCTCATAATCAATCCATATGCAAGAAACCCCCTCCACAAATGTTATTTGCAAACCTGCAAATAACCCCCTCCATCGAAAAGTCCGGCCGTGAAGGAACAAAGGAAAACCGGCTGGAACGGAATGCAAACTGGCAACTTCAGAAAACTCATCCTGTAATAAATTACAGGAAAACCCCGCTACTGCAAATACATGCCCGCATTTGTATTCCCACTGAATACAAATGCAACGAGACAAAAACTACACTGTCTAATACTAGGATCCGTCTAAAACCAAAACCGGCTAGTAAAATCCGTCCGATCACGATCCGTGCAATACCGCACGTATCTGATCGAACCCTGCCATATCTCCATACGGCCTCTACAGCGTTTCGCCTGAAACTTGAGTAACTGAGTGTGTGGTGGACTCTAAACACTCGTCAATACTATGGCTATAGATTTAACCACTGGCACGTCAGAGGTATTAGCCATACGTGACGGGCTACCGGCTATTGACCAAAAGGGACGTCGATGAGCGAACTCATCCTGACACCCTACTGAGCCTGTCAGTGACAATATCCGTACAGTCCGGTCCGTTCGTCTATGAGTATCGCATGGCGGGCCTAGGGGGTTGGTAAAAGTCAGACCCCCAAAAGCGGTACAAGTCGTGTCGGAGTGTAGCCCAGAACACCCTGAGATACTGTTAGTTGTATGTATGCCCTAGAGGCCAGTATTGTACAGATGATGTATATTATATTGGATGCTTGGACATATATAGAGATGACTTTCTTGCTCGATATGATAGTATGCTATCTGGTTACTCTTTATCTTAACATGTACACTAGTCTCTTTAAACTGTCTTATGGTTACATGTTGGTAAAGCCCTTAGGACGTGTACTTGACTACCTGGACTATGATGCAGATCATACTAGTGGGGACATGGTAGTCCATAAGTACATCCTTCAAGGTCCCTAGTCGTGGGTGTATCGAGACGGGGCATCGATATACCAGAGTAGACTAGCGTATACGCTTCTCGACCCATGAGATGGGCGATGGATGATCCCATATCCATTGGTGTTTGACATCAGAGATGGTGTACGGGTGCTCAGTGGAGACTGGGTACACTGGACGGACTCGCCGAGAACTCCCAGATGGTATTATACCTCACGTCAGATGGCAGTTCTCAGGTGACAGTTGTACAGGTTAGTCTGTAGACCCGAGATCGTCATAGAGCCTTGTGTGATTCCCACTGTGCTTTGATCTCCACCTTACCACGTCCATGAGGGCGTGCAAAATGGTGGTCTTTGGGTACAGTCCCGAGTCACATGGAGGCAATGAGCGATAGGAGGGGTTTCGTCTCTCCCGGTATTGGGGGTTGATGTTGCGCTGTGCTCGATTGGCCGTAACAGGGAAGTCCCTGGCCAGGGCTGATCAGAGATTTGCTGGTAAGTGTTACCAGTAGTTTCTCGACCCGTTATGTGCCTCACATCGGCACGACTTATCGGTTATTGGGGTCTGGCGTTTACCACCCCTAGACTTGATATGCGACGTATCAGACGAACAGACCGGACTGTACGGTAAGTGTTACTGGTCGGATTCGCAGGAGTGTGAGCGGGCTAGCTCGTCGATCTTCTGATCGCTCAATACCCGGGTGGCCGTTACGTTTAGCAGACCGCTTGCGGCTTGTGGGTGCTTGATATGATCATCATCTGCTACCGGCGTATTGACGAGTCTTTAGAGTCTCACACAGAGGTTTCCTGGCTCAAGCGAAACGAAATAGGAGCGCATATGAGATATGTGCGGGACCGAGAATGATGCGTGTATATGATACCGTATTTGATTCTCGCGGTTAATGTTTCGATTGGTTGTATGAGATATGACCTAGTTATCGAATCATTGATTCGATAAATCGATGCATTGAATACTAGTCGGTTATGTGCGACATGACCGGATCATTGAATCAAGTTTTGATTTAATGATTTAATGTATAATTATATATTTGATATATTACTTTGCATTAACTAGTATAGGTTCACTTTAAACGGATTTTCTCACTTGTTTTGCACATTGTATATGTGATATGCTTTTGTGCACATATTTGTATCATGTTTGATGATACTTGATCATTTGGTTAAGTGTGAAGAATTAAACCATGGTTAAATGATAATTAGGGTTTTGCCTTATCATTTATTTATTCATTTCTTTATTTATTTTATTGGATAAATGAAAATGAAATGGTTTGTTTTTGTCATGAAGCTTGTTGAAGCTTCATGAAGCTTTGACCAAAGAGACCATTTTGTCTTCATGCTTAACCCTAACCCATCCACTTACCATGGTTTATTCTCTACACTTAACCCTTGTTAGATTATGATAAGTATGTATTTTTCTTTTCATTTTAAACAATACTTATCATATTCTAGTTGCTTCTTCATCTTCATCTTCAAGAGAAAAGCTTGATGCCATCAATGGCAACTTCATTTCTAGAGTGAGAAATCCAAATCTAAAGTGAACCCACCTCCTATTTCTTCATCCTCTACATGTCACGTCCCGAAAGTACGGAACGCAACTGGCACTTAGATTACGAGACGTCTAAAGGCGTACCGTAACCTAAGTCAGCCAAAGCCCAGAAGAATCTAAACCGAAAACAAAAGAGAGTGAAGGAAAACCTTTAATGAAAATGGTTTTTAAAAATCATTTAAGTTGCATAGAATCCCTTTTTAAAACATCAAAAATTTCCGAAAATTTCGGCAGAGTCTCCCCTGTATTTTCTATCCCCCAAAATGGGTACAACAAGATAATAAACCTGTAATCATAAAAATGGCATCCCCAAGCGGGAGCTAGCTCTTCGCCCAAGGCGGATCACAACCACATGCAATCTAATAGTAATATCAAGAAAAGAGCATAAAGAAACGCAAAATATCAGAAAACACAACGCCGGCTCAAGTGAGCTCGACCCAAAAGAAACCACATATATATACCATCTCTCAGTCTCATCACTAGGTCGCATATACAATATAAAGTGGTAGATGGAGAATACTAGATACAATGATAAAGCAAAAAGAAATAAAGTGTGCTCGCAACCCACCTACGGGCGATGTCGCGAGTCTGAGCAAAAGGAGCTGATGATAGGATAGCCCGCCGCTACAAGGGTGACGGGTCCGACCTGCAAGACACTGTGGCACAACGGGGGTGAGTTGCCAGCTCGTGAGTAAATATAACATCTAATAGGGCAATCGTAAGAATGCACGCAATGCACCACAACATGCATGTCCATATGTGATATAATATCTCTAGTATGCATGCACAGGTATGCAATGTCATTATTAAGTCTTTAAGTATTTTAAATGCTAAGGGTATTGAATTCTTAACTTTAAAAAAATGAATATCTGCATAATAGCTAAGTACCATCAAGAATCATCTGAAAACCCGTGTTAAGCATCGACACCAAATAGGAATCATATCTGTCTCAATATCGGGCTCCGTCAGTCCGGATCGGCCCATATCATAAATCTCACGACAACGGTCGGTATTCTCCGGATATCCGCCGTGCCAGACATCACCGGTAGGTAGTCTTCCCCTGCCAGGCTTATCGTCTACAACTCGATCTTCTTGCCCCGGGGTACCATACCGGGCCCACCATGTACCCGAGACGGTTCATCCACTCCTCGAATCGGGTCTCGAAATCCAACAGAAAACATGAAAACTCATGGTGGACGACACATACATCACGAGAAAACCGCAACTTTGTTTTGAAAATGATAAATATAAGTTTTGTTAAATTCTTGCGGTTTTCCCCAAAAAACCAGAAATCGCAGCAATACTGAAATCCTCAAGAAAATCATAATGTTCACATGTTATATATGATAAATGTCTATGATATCAATGTATATGATGTGAGTTTTGGCTAGAAATCTATGTAGATATGATGGTAATGTGAGGTATATGCATGCTATGCAATTCCATATATCATGTATGAATGCAAATGGCGTTATTAAGTTAAACAGGTTCTATAGTGCACGTGGCATGGCAATTACCAAAGGCGTGTGTGTCACATGAATAGTGCGCATGCAACAGATGCCAATGGTAATGGTGTTCGTGTCCTACAAAGTGATATCGCATAAGTATGGATGAATATCCATGCAATCTAATATACTGTTCGCTATAAGGGTATGCAATGTCAATGAAGGGGTAAGCTAGCTAACAATATAAATCTTGCATAAAGTAGGGTAATCCTAACTAGGGGGGCGCATCGCGCCATCCAGATGATTCCCCCATAGATGAATACATCTACTCACCTGAAATCCCCGCTAATCCGATCCGACCACCGCCTTGCCTTTACGCGCCGTGTCTGATGTTTTCCCGACCGATCCTGTATTGCACAACACCAAGCATAATATTACAAAACCTAACATGATGCAAGTGACAATATACAAATATCGACGCTCTCGAATTAAACGTAACGTGCACTCGGTGCGCGGAAAAACGCACGAAAATCGCTAATCTTTAACTAGAATCGTTATTTCGGGGAATTCGACAAAACTAAAACCCGACTAGACGAAACCCTGCATTCGCGCACTCTAATAGTCCTATACGAAGCTAATTATATCGCTAAAATAACGCAATTAGATCGTATCCTAATTTTTATAAAAATCTAGTAAGCAAATTTCAAACCGATTCGATGCAAACGTCGCAATTTATCGATTTAGCGAGCGCAACCTTACACAATTAAGCACTCTAACCAATTAGGTAACCAAAGCTTTAACTTTAATCCAACAACCATGCTACAAACCCTAATTAAAAATCAAATCCCTTTCTTGATTTTTATGAACAATTAATTACAACTAAATTAATGGTTCAAAATTCAATTTTAGCACATTTAAACTACAAGTTAACAAACTAGTTTAGAAATTTCACCTTACAAGTTGAACCCTAGTTTGCTCAAGCCACCAAAGAAGCCTCCTTTCTTCAAGTTTTGAACTAAATTTGGTTGAGCAGAGAGTGGATTAGGGTTTTGCTTTGAATTGGAGAAGAAATTTGTGAATTTTTTATGAATTTTGGCATGAAAATGAAGCAAAAAGAAGTGAGGAAATGGAAGGGGAGCTGCTGAAATTTCGACCAGCAGCAAGAAGAGGGAAGTGTGGGTGTTGTGTAGATGATTCTAGGTTAAAAAAACCCTTAAGTTTCCATTTAATGCCTTTCACATCAAACTTTTTACAAAAAACCCCATTTTTACTTCATTTTTCCATTAAATTTCCAACCCTAAAATCAAAATCTTGCAAGTCATGATACAATTTTATTAACACCATATTTTAGCTTATAAAGACTCCTAATTATGAAATTTACCTAATTAAATTTGTATTTATCACTAATTTAATGTATTTAAAAAGGCTTAAAATAATAAAAAAAGAATTAATTACGAATTTTTTTTTATTTAACTAGAAAATTATAAGTGACATTTTAGTGACAAAATTATAGTAATATCTTATCTAAATTTTGTATAATTAGGTCTACAATGAAAAATACCTATTTTGACTTTTTACGGAAAAAGTCGAAAAATTAACCGATTACCGAAAAACTGCCTAAACGATTTTCGAAGGGTTACAATCTTCCCCCTTAAAGAAATTCGGTCCCCGAATTTAGAATTTAACTACGCGTACCTTAAAAAAGATGGGGATATCTCTTCCTCATCTCGACCTCGGTCTCCCAGGTGACCTCCTTGCTGTTCGGGCCACGCCAAAGGACCTTGACGGACGGTATAACCTTCGACCTTAATTTCTTCACCTGCCGATCCAAAATGACAACCGGCTGCTCGGTGAAAGAAAGATCACGCTCAAGATGGATCGTCTGGTGCTGAATCTCCTGGGAAGGATCATGAAGGTACTTGCGGAGCATCGAGACATGGAATACGGGGTGAACATCGGGGAAGCTGGGCGGAAGAGCTAACCGATAAGCGACCGGACCAATACGCTCTAGGATCTCGAAAGGACCAACATATCTAGGACTCAATTTCCCTTTCCGCCCAAATCTCATCACACCTTTCATCGGAGAGACCTTCAGGAAAACATGATCGCCAACAGCGAACTCGAGTCGGCGACGGCGCCTCTCAGCATATGATTTCTGCCTGCTCTGTGCCGCTCTCATCCTGTTCCGAATCAGCTGTATCTTCTCGGTCGTCTCCTGTACAATCTGCAGCCCCAAAATACAGCTCTCCCTGAGCTCTGTCCAATATACAGGCGATCGACATCTCCTCCCATATAAAGCCTCAAAAGGTGCCATCTGAATCGTCTCCTGGAAGCTATTATTGTAGGAAAACTCGATCAAAGGCAAATGACAATCCCAGCTACCACCGAAATCTAAAACGCAAGCTCTGAGCATGTCCTCAAGAGTCTGAATAGTTCGCTCTGACTGACCGTCAGTCTGCGGATGAAAGGCTGTGCTAAAACTCAATCGGGTGCCCAATGCTTCCTGAAGTTTCTGCCACAATCGGCTGGTAAACTGGGTGCCACGGTCGGACACAATGCAAATCGGAACGCTATGCAGTCGCACAATCTCATCAATATAAACCTGGGCGTACTGAGAAAATCCAAAAGTGGTCTTCACTGGCAGGAAGTGAGCCGCTTTTGTCAGTCGATCCACAATCACCCATATAGAGTCGTACCCTCGACTGGTCCTGGGTAGACCCACAATGAAGTCCATGGAGACCTGCTCCCACTTCCACTCAGGGATGGGCAAAGGCTGTAACTCGCCGGCTGGCCTCTGGTGCTCGGCCTTGACTTGCTGACAAGTCAGGCATCTCGACACAAAGTCTGTAACATCCTTCTTCATCCCGTCCCACCAGTAAACCTCTCTCAAATCACGGTACATCTTGGTGGAACCTGGGTGAACACTGTATACTGATCTATGTGCCTCCTCGAGAATATCGCGCCTCAGTCCCTCTGAATTTGGCACGCACAGTCGAGTCCCAAATCGAAGTATCCCCTGATCATCAATCACGAACTCAGAAACTCTGCCCTGCCGAATCTGCTCAATAATCTCTAAAATACGGGCATCGCCGGACTGTGCCTCGCGGATACGGTCAAGTAACTGTGGGCGTGCTCTGAAATGGGCTAGCTGTCCCCCTGTAGGAGTAAACTCAAACTGCACTCTGCTATCACATAACACCTGCCAATCCGCCGTCGACTGCATCTGTACTGCGCTCAAACAAGATAAGCTACCTCCGGGCCTCCTACTCAAAGCATCTGCCACCACATTCGCCTTGCCCGGATGGTATAAAATCTCGCAGTCATAATCCTTCACCAACTCCATCCAACGGCGCTGTCTCAGATTCAGATCTCGCTGCTGGAAGATATACTTCAAACTCTTGTGGTCAGTGAATATCTGGCACGACTCACCGTATAGGTAATGTCTCCAGATCTTAAGTGCAAATACCACTGCAGCCATCTCTAAATCATGGGTGGGGTAGTTCTGCTCGTGTTTCCTCAGCTGCCGAGAAGCATACGCAATAACTCTGTCGTGCTGCATCAATACATAGCCCAGCCCCACTCTAGAAGCATCACAATATACCACGAACCCGCCTGATCCTGAAGGCAATGCTAACACTGGTGCAGTAGTCAGACGAGTCTTCAACTGCTAGAAACTATCCTCACATGCCTGGGTCCAATCAAAAGGAACCCCCTTCCGGGTCAACCCGGTCAAAGGTGCAGCAATGCGGGAGAAATCCTGGACAAAACGTCGATAGTAGTCGGCCAGACCTAGAAAACTGCGAACCTCTGTAACTGATACTGGTCTAGGCCAACGCTGAACTGCCTCGATCTTCTTCGGGTCTACACAAATACCATCTCTCGTCACCACATGACCCAAGAAGTCGACACTGTCTAACCAGAATGCACACTTGGAGAGTTTGGCGAACAGATGATGCTCCCTTAAAGTCTGCAATGTGATACGTAAGTGCTACTCATGTTCCTCCGGGCTCCGAGAATAAACCAAGATGTCGTCAATGAACACAATGATGAACTGGTCGAGATACGGCCTGAATACGCGGTTCATCAAATCCATAAATGCTGCCGGGGCATTGGTGAGCCCGAACGACATCACCAAGAACTCATAATGACCATATCGAGTACGAAAAGCGGTCTTCGGAATATCCTCCTTCCGAACCCGCAACTGGTGATAACCTGACCGTAAATCAACCTTCGAGAAGAACCCTGCACCCTGGAGCTGATCAAATAAGTCATCAATGCGGGGTAGGGGATACCTGTTCCGTACAGTAACCCGGTTCAGCTGACGATAATCAATGCATAAACGCATACTTCCGTCCTTCTTCTTAACAAACAAGACGGGAGCACCCCAAGGTGACACACTCGGTCGGATAAGCCCTTTGTCCAGCAAGTCCTGTAACTGATCCTTTAGCTCTCTCAGCTCCGCCGGGGCCATCCGATAAGGCGGTATAGAGATAGGCCCCGTGCCAGGGATCAAGTCAATACAGAACTCAATCTCGCGCTCTGGTGGCAGACCAGGCAGCTCGTCAGGGAATACATCAGGAAACTCTCTCACAACAGGGACCTGGTCCAACGGAACCTCTGTGGAGCTAGTATCACAAATATAGGCTAAGAATCCCTGACACCCTTTTCTCAAGAGCTGACCAGCGCGAAGAGAAGAAATCAAGCTGGGAAGGGTAGCGCTACGATCTCCTTGAATAACAAGAACCGGCTCACCAGGAAAACTGAATCTGACTGCTTTCTCACGGCAGTCCACAGATGCATAACAGGTGGCTAGCCAGTCCATACCAAGAAGAACGTCAAAGTCTAGCATATCGAGGAGAATCAAATCAACTGAAGAATCTCTCTCCCCGATACGAACGGAACACAATCGGTACACAAAACGGGCAACAAAAGACTCGCCTACCGGGGTAATAACGACAAGCGGCTGATCTAACGGAGAAGACTCTCGGCCCAACCTCGTTGCAAAATACGTGGAAACATAGGAATGTGTGGAGCCTGGATCAAATAATACCCGTGCATCAAAAGAACATACTGGTAGAGTACCTGTCACGACGGCATTGGATGCCTGTGCATCCTGAGGAGTCAACGCGAACACTCGGGCCTGTCCACCACTAATAGCTGGCTGTGCTCTGCCTCTACCTCGGCCTCTGCCTCTGCCTCTGTCGCCTCGTCCTCTCTGAACCGGACCGCCACGCCCACGGCCTCTAGAAGCATCTGGCTGGTGTGAAGCATCATCAGGAGTTGGAAGTAAAGCTCTCTGAGAAGGTGGTGAGGGTGGTAAGGTCACATGCGGAACTGTCACCGCGCCCGGACGTCCCATGGTACAGTCTCTGACACGGTGGTACTGACTCCCGCACCGAAAACATCCTGGAGACGACTGCTGGGTCTGTGGATATGAACCAAATAACTGATCTCGTCTCAATCCTCTGCCTCCACCATCTCCCGAAAATAATCTATCACGGTGTCTACCCATCTGCCGCTGAGCTGGAGTATCAGTACGGATCCTCTTCGGCCCAGAAACAACCGGAGTCTCAGAAATACGCTCCTCCAAAAGTAAGGCTGCATCCATCGCGGCAGCGTATGTATCAAAGTGCTAGGTGCCGATGGCAAGGAATAGCTGTGTATCAAGCCCTCGTACAAACCTCTTTATTCTCTTCTCTTCTGTGTCGACTAGGTACGGAGCATATCGAGACAACTGGGTAAACTGTATATCATACTCCGACACTGTCATCCCAGGAGTCTTGCGCAAAGACTCAAAACTAAGGGCTCGAGCATCTCGGACACTCTCCGGAAGAAAACGGGCAAGAAATGCAGCTGTAAACTCATCCCAGGTCATAGAAGGCAGACCTGCAGCTCGGCCTCTCTCTACTGAATCGTACCATGTCTGGGGAAGACCCTCCAGACGAAAACTCGCAAACTCCACCAATCTATCATCAGGACACCTCAACGAACGGCAAATCCGAGCCATCCTATCAAGAAATGCCTGTGGGTCCTCTGTCGCATCTGTACCGGTAAAAACTGGAGGTCTCAATCTCATGAACTCCTGTAGTGAAACAGGGATAGTCTCCGTAGTAGCAGCAGGAGTGACCATCTGTGCAGCAGGTACGATCGTGGTCTGTGCGGTGGAAGGAACGTCCTCGGATCTCTGTGCCCGGCTGGACTCAACTAAAGATCCCATCATCTGCCGCAACTCTTGCATGCCGGCCTCTAATCTGGAAATACGGTCAGGATAAGGTGGATCAGTATGACCCTGAGGGGTAGGCGTATCCTCCCGCTCGATCCTCGCCTCAGACGGGCCCGCCCGAATCTCATCCCTAGCGGCAGCCCGCTGAGCTCTCGTAGTCTTTGGCGGCATCGAAGCTGGAATAAGAAACAGGGCTGATAAGGACATTGCAATTGAATCAAGGAATGCAAGGAATCAAGAAAGGAAATACAAGCAATTATGTCCTAAGGTCACTTAGGCGGAGTACCGTATCGTAAGTATGCCGCGGATCATACCCACGCTACGCCACTCTGCTTAAGTCACTTACTCCATCTACCAAGGTCGTCCTACACTCAGAAAGGTAAAACCTACGCTCTGATACCAACTTTGTCACGTCCCGAAAGTACGGAACGCAACTGGCACTTAGATTACGAGACGTCTAAAGGCGTACCGTAACCTAAGTCAGCCAAAGCCCAGAAGAATCTAAACCGAAAACAAAAGAGAGTGAAGGAAAACCTTTAATGAAAATGGTTTTTAAAAATCATTTAAGTTGCATAGAATCCCTTTTTAAAACATCAAAAATTTCCGAAAATTTCGGCAGAGTCTCCCCTGTATTTTCTATCCCCCAAAATGGGTACAACAAGATAATAAACCTGTAATCATAAAAATGGCATCCCCAAGCGGGAGCTAGCTCTTCGCCCAAGGCGGATCACAACCACATGCAATCTAATAGTAATATCAAGAAAAGAGCATAAAGAAACGCAAAATATCAGAAAACACAACGCCGGCTCAAGTGAGCTCGACCCAAAAGAAACCACATATATATACCATCTCTCAGTCTCATCACTAGGTCGCATATACAATATAAAGTGGTAGATGGAGAATACTAGATACAATGATAAAGCAAAAAGAAATAAAGTGTGCTCGCAACCCACCTACGGGCGATGTCGCGAGTCTGAGCAAAAGGAGCTGATGATAGGATAGCCCGCCGCTACAAGGGTGACGGGTCCGACCTGCAAGACACTGTGGCACAACGGGGGTGAGTTGCCAGCTCGTGAGTAAATATAACATCTAATAGGGCAATCGTAAGAATGCACGCAATGCACCACAACATGCATGTCCATATGTGATATAATATCTCTAGTATGCATGCACAGGTATGCAATGTCATTATTAAGTCTTTAAGTATTTTAAATGCTAAGGGTATTGAATTCTTAACTTTAAAAAAATGAATATCTGCATAATAGCTAAGTACCATCAAGAATCATCTGAAAACCCGTGTTAAGCATCGACACCAAATAGGAATCATATCTGTCTCAATATCGGGCTCCGTCAGTCCGGATCGGCCCATATCATAAATCTCACGACAACGGTCGGTATCCTCCGGATATCCGCCGTGCCAGACATCACCGGTAGGTAGTCTTCCCCTGCCAGGCTTATCGTCTACAACTCGATCTTCTTGCCCCGGGGTACCATACCGGGCCCACCATGTACCCGAGACGGTTCATCCACTCCTCGAATCGGGTCTCGAAATCCAACAGAAAACATGAAAACTCATGGTGGACGACACATACATCACGAGAAAACCGCAACTTTGTTTTGAAAATGATAAATATAAGTTTTGTTAAATTCTTGCGGTTTTCCCCAAAAAACCAGAAATCGCAGCAATACTGAAATCCTCAAGAAAATCATAATGTTCACATGTTATATATGATAAATGTCTATGATATCAATGTATATGATGTGAGTTTTGGCTAGAAATCTATGTAGATATGATGGTAATGCGAGGTATATGCATGCTATGCAATTCCATATATCATGTATGAATGCAAATGGCGTTATTAAGTTAAACAGGTTCTATAGTGCACGTGGCATGGCAATTACCAAAGGCGTGTGTGTCACATGAATAGTGCGCGTGCAACAGATGCCAATGGTAATGGTGTTCGTGTCCTATAAATTGATATCGCATAAGTATGGATGAATGTCCATGCAATCTAATATACTGTTCGCTATAAGGGTATGCAATGTCAATGAAGGGGTAAGCTAGCTAACAATATAAATCTTGCATAAAGTAGGGTAATCCTAACTAGGGGAGGCGCATCGCGCCATCCAGACGATTCCCCCATAGATGAATACATCTACTCACCTGAAATCCCCGCTAATCCGATCCGACCACCGCCTTGTCTTTACGCGCCGTGTCCGATATTTCCCCGATCGATCCTATATTGCACAACACCAAGCATAATATTACAAAACCTAACATGATGCAAGTGACAATATACAAATATCGACGCTCTCGAATTAAACGTAACGTGCACTCGGTGCGCGGAAAAACGCACGAAAATCGCTAATCTTTAACTAGAATCGTTATTTCGGGGAATTCGACAAAACTAAAACCCGACTAGATGAAACCCTGCATTCGCGCACTCTAATAGTCCTATACGAAGCTAATTATATCGCTAAAATAACGCAATTAGATCGTATCCTAATTTTTATAAAAATCTAGTAAGCAAATTTCAAACCGATTCGATGCAAACGTCGCAATTTATCGATTTAGCGAGCGCAACCTTACACAATTAACCACTCTAACCAATTAGGTAACCAAAGCCCTAACTTTAATCCAACAACCATGCTACAAACCCTAATTAAAAATCAAATCCCTTTCTTGATTTTTATGAACAATTAATTACAACTAAATTAATGCTTCAAAATTCAATTTTAGCACATTTAAACTACAAGTTAACAAACTAGTTTAGAAATTTCACCTTACAAGTTGAACCCTAGTTTGCTCAAGCCACCAAAGAAGCCTCCTTTCTTCAAGTTTTGAACTAAATTTGGTTGAGGAGAGAGTGGATTAGGGTTTTGCTTTGAATTGGAGAAGAAATTTGTGAATTTTTTATGAATTTTGGCATGAAAATGAAGCAAAAAGAAGTGAGGAAATGGAAGGGGAGCTGCTGAAATTTCGACCAGCAGCAAGAAGAGGGAAGTGTGGGTGTTGTTTAGATGATTCTAGGTTAAAAAACCCCTTAAGTTTCCATTTAATGCCTTTCACATCAAACTTTTTACAAAAAACCCCATTTTTACTTCATTTTTCCATTAAATTTCCAACCCTAAAATCAAAATCTTGCAAGTCATGATACAATTTTATTAACACCATATTTTAGCTTATAAAGACTCCTAATTATGAAATTTACCTAATTAAATTTGTATTTATCACTAATTTAATGTATTTAAAAAGGCTTAAAATAATAAAAAAAATAATTAATTACGATTTTTTTTTTATTTAACTAGAAAATTATAAGTGACATTTTAGTGACAAAATTATAGTAATATCTTATCTAAATTTTGTATAATTAGGTCTACAATGAAAAATACCTATTTTGACTTTTTACGGAAAAAGCCGAAAAATTAACCGATTACCGAAAAACTGCCTAAACGATTTTCGAAGGGTTACACTACCTCTTGCCAAGTGGTTTTGGGTGTTTTCTTCACAAGTTTTACAACTTGGTGAAGTCGGAGCTTGAACTTGTGCAACCTCGACGTAGATCGTCTTTGACACGAAGCCGACGACCTTGCTCGCCCGTTTTTCCGATGAAGCCGACGAATGAGTCTAGGATTCATGATGGACAGCGAGAGCACATCCATGTGGAGCTAAGGAAGTGGGGAACCGGATCTACAAAGGTTGTAGCATCTAACTTTTAGTTAAAGTGTTAACTAGTTTATAGTTTCGCCTAGAAATCTAGTCGACGATCCGTATTAGGGTTTCTCGGCACCCATAAAATTTTAAATTGGCATGTTCGATGTCTTGTGAGACCTCTATATTGTGTCTAGGAACTCTACAGTGGTATCAGAGCCTAGCTAGAGCCTTAGACGAAGTCTAGACGCAATTTGAAGCCCGAACGAACCCGAAACCCTAAACTAAACATGCTCTCTGTACATTTTCTAAAATCTGGGATTTTTCAATATTAAAAATGCGTAAAAAATTCAGCAGGAAGATCAAAGAATTATGGTGAAACACGAGATCATGAGGCTTCCAAACAGCCGCGGAAACGCGGCAGAAGCATGGATTCTGCCGCGGTTCCGCCGCTAACTGTTCACATTACCCAATTTGTGTTGCACAGTAATTCATCTTTTCTCCAGCTGAGTTTTATGGGTATTTTTAATAATTATTCAAGAGTTGGATTTTCTGGGGTGTTTTAGAGCTTCGGTGTTTCGATCGGGGTATCAAATTTCGTCTTTGTGTTTTTCCGGATAATTTTTAGAATATGTTAAAAAGTTCGACCGGATATAAATACCCAATTTTTCCCCTGTCGGGAAAATTTCCAAGTGTTGGATTTTTTCCGTAGTTTAACGACGTTCTAAGTAGTGCAAGTAACGCGATGGACCCTCTAGAAGACAACAAACCTTAACTCGATTATGTGACCGTCTTGAACTGCCCTTTGAACCTTCGGGTTTGGGGCAGTACGGCGTGCCACATGTGAGGCGTTGGCTTGACCCTTCTACGGCTGGACCGTTGGTACTGAGGCACGAACTGAATGTTGTTAGACTTATTTCATGTGTTGAGCTGTATCGGGAAAACTTGGGCATTCGACTGTTCGATCGGAAAGTTTAACATTTTCTGTTTATCTGGAATGTGATACAATAATTGGAATTCACAAACAGTTATGAGATAACTGAATGAATGTTATAAATTTAGCAGTTTAGTCCCATATGATATTGAAAAGAGTTTTCGATAATGAGACTAAAATGCGGGATTTATATCTGTTAGGCATGTGATGTCTAAGTATTTCATTTGATTAGGCATGCGATGTCTAAAGTAGTTGCGGATTCCAATTGTTGTAGTTTTACACTTTCTTTTCTGTGACCGTAAGTGTAACATGTGATATCGCCGGTTTCGTTGCTATATGTCAACGACAATTGGGATGCGCATATTTACTTACGTTGATGACATGTGATGTTATGTGTTGCTGGATATGTTATATTGGATCGTTGTGTTCGAATAGCCGGGGGTTTTTTATGTGAGATGAGTGTTTTTCATTTTCATTCATGTAAAAACTTGTATGTAATATTCTTTTATTTGGGGCACTTCCAGGTAGCGGAAGTTGTCACCCTTTATATATTATTTACTTTTCCGCATTAGGATAGACCCAAGGAGGGGAGCACAAGTAACCGGGTTCTGGGGTTCAGTGGGAGACCAACTCGAGGAGTCGAGTCCGGGTCTCCTAACCCTAGAATTGGCAGGGTTGCTTGCCGCTCTCGTAGGGGTCTAAGGGTGTGGGATTGGCTATTCATCACGACCGTGGAATCCGTGTTTTATACTGGCTCGTATTGAAAACACGGACGTCCTAGTATATCCAATATTTCATATGTTGATTCTGCTGCGATATCTGTGTTGTGATTCTGTGATGGATATAGTATATAGTATATATGATATATTATATAGACGTTACTTATGTTTTACACCTGTGCTAGCCCTGCCTTGCTCTGTCGTTAGTTACCTAACCTAACGGTGCACGAGGGGACATCGAGGCGAATGCGGATGGCATAAGTGTACGTCATATCTATCTGTGATGTTTAGGTATTTAAATGATGGGACTTCATTAATGTGATTAATGAAAGATAAGAAACCTAAGATGTTGTGGAATCGAATTTTAAAATAAAACAGGTAGCTACAGTTCTTGCTTTGCACAGCGGTATATATGATATACCTTGCACCTTATTCGATGAGGAAAGGACCGAGATCCCTTCACCGGGAGTGACTCCTTTAGCAATAACTGGCTGATGCTACACACTCGGTTTGCTTTTGACTGCTTTTGGGTTTTTGCTTTGCACAGCGATATATATGATATATCCCGCACCTCATTCGACGAGGAAAGGACCGAGATCCCTTCACCGGGAGTGACTCCTTTAGCAAAACTAGAAAAGCCTCAAAATCACTCCATTTAAAACTTCATTTGATTCTACAACGATATCAAGTTCATTACGCTCATGGTTTTCAGAAAAACCTGGCGTAGCCCTCCGTCATTTCAGATGAGTAGTAGTTAGTATTCGTGCTACGTTTGTTGACCTCCGTCAAGGCGTAGTGTGCGATAGCTAACTAGTATTTGTCTGCTTATGCATATGATGCAGATTGGATTAGGGTAGTCGTACGACCTTGTTGACCTCCGTCAAGGGTCGTGCGGGTGGGTTTGATTCAATCAAGAAATGACGGGTTGAACTTGACTTGCACCCTGTGGTTTGTTGACCTCCGTCAAGGTCATAGGATGCTTGGGGCAAAATATTATCGGGAATTTCAAGTGTTGAAATTTGCAATGAGATTGCATACCTTCTATGAGATAGTTGGATCCCGATACCCACTGCGAGTAAGAGTTACTCCTGGGAGAGTTTTACACATTGCAATTAGCTGATCAAGTAGGTGTCTAGAAAGGTGTCAACGGGGTTACGCCTCTGGGAAAACGAGGTTTACATTAATTAGGTTCGTGCGAAAGCACGGGGGACCTCCCTTAAAGTACCGACACTGGCCTGGCTGAAAGATTGGCGAACTTGTAGTGTGCAATTAATCGCGGCTAGTCTTTCCTTTTAGGGTTTGAAGGAAGATTTGATAAAAAGCAGTGGGAGCTATCCTGATTAGATAAGATAATAACCAATCTGATCTTGCACGAGCATACGCTAAAGTGTTTTCTTCTCTCTCTCTCCAGGTAGCGACCATTTCATGCCCTAATGAAGATAATAATATGGATGTATTGACCGAACCCGCATGTTATTCTGTGCTGGGGAACGTTGGTTCCGTTCTTTCTTATAAGAGTTATAGGAATGAACAGGAAATAGGGGAATACCAGGATTCCCATGCCACCCGATTGAAGAAAGTACATGTTGATGCATTTTCTTCGGGTGTGTTCGTTACAGAGAACTGTTTCTCCATTTGCTCTACGTCCTGGGTATTAGATACCGGGTCAGGATCCCATATATGTAATCAGTTACATGGGCTCAAGAAAGGTAGAGAACTTGGAGAAGGTGATAAAGACATTAGAGTTGGAAATGGTACAATTGTTGCAGCTAAGACTGCCGGGGAATATCACCTTGCATTACCAACTGGTAATACATTGGTTCTGAACGAATGCTATGACATGCCGAACCTGATATGCAACATTATATCGGTTTCTTTATTGAGTAAAGAGGGATATAATTTTGTATTACAGGATAATGTTATGAACATTTTCCATAACCAAAAGTTGGTTGGATCAGGCACGTTGTGCAATGGCATTTATGTTCTAAATCAATCAACAGTTCTGAGCATAACAAACACACACAAGAGGAAGAGTTCTGAACTCAACGAATCCTTCTTGTGGCATTGTAGACTGGGCCACATCAATGCGACACGACTAGCTAAGTTGCATAAAGATGGATATTTAAATCCGTTTGAATTTTCATCTTATGACACTTGCCAGTCATGTCTCAAAGGCAAGATGACCAAAACTCCGTTTACGGGACACGGAGAAAGAGTTACCGAACTCTTGGGACTGATACATAGTGATGTATGCGGTCCCATGTCTACACATTCCAGGGATGGTTCTTCGTACTTCATTACATTCACTGACGATCTCTCTAGATTCGGATATGTGTTCCTGATGAAATACAAATCAGAAGCTTTTGAGAAATTTAGAGAATATAAACAAGAAGTCGAGAACCAAACTGGAAAAAGTATTAAAATCCTACGATCTGATCGAGGAGGGGAATACTTGAGCATAGAATTCCTGGACTTCCTAAAAGAGAATGGGATTCTCTCTCAGCTAACTCCTCCATATACACCACAGCACAACGGTGTATCGGAGCGGAGAAACCGCACCCTATTAGATATGGTGCGCTCTATGATGAGTGTAGCTGAGTTACCTGTTTCCTTCTGGGGATATGCACTGGAAACAGCAGCATACCTACTGAACAGGGTTCCCACCAAATCTGTGCCTACCACACCATATGAGATATGGGAAGGGAAGAGACCATATCTTAATTTTATAAAGATATGGGGTTGCCCGGCCTATGTCAAAAGACAAAAACCGGACAAACTCGAGGCAAGATCTGTTTTGTGTAAGTTTGTTGGATATCCCAAACATTCGCGAGGGTATATCTTCTACCACAGTGAGGAACAAAGAGTATTTGTTGCTCAACATGCCACCTTTTTAGAAAAGGAATTTCTTGCAAAAGAAATTAGTGGCTCTGAGGTAGAACTGGAAGAGGTTCCAGCTGAACAAAACACAACAGAAGATTTAGTGAAACCAGAGCATTCAGTAGCTTCCGACGAACCTCAGCCTCTCCGCCGATCTAGTAGGGTTCCTCGCCCACCTGAGAGATACTACGGTTTTCTCATGGATGGTGGGAGCGAGGATTGCATCATGGAGGATGATGACCCAACTAGCTTCGAGCAGGCCATCACGAGTAAGGACTCAGTGAAATGGCTGGATGCTATGCGGTCCGAGATGGAATCCATGTACACCAACAAAGTATGGACTTTGGAAGTTGCTCCTGAAGGGGTAAAACCCATTGGGAGTAAGTGGATCTTCAAGAAGAAACTTGGTGTAGATGGGAAAGTGGAGACTTTCAAAGCTAGACTTGTAGCAAAGGGTTTTCGTCAAAGACCAGGTGTGGACTATGACGAAACCTTTTCTCCAGTGGCTATGCTTAAATCCATCCGGATCATGCTTGCCATTGCTGCCTTTCATGACTACGAAATCTGGCAAATGGATGTTAAGACCGCCTTTCTAAATGGTGATTTAGAAGAGTGCGTGTACATGACTCAACCAGAGGGCTTCGTAGACAGTGGGAGCAGCGGGAAGGTGTGCAAGCTGCTTAAATCCATTTATGGATTAAAGCAAGCATCGCGGAGTTGGAACATCTGCTTTGATGTCGTTATCAAAGAGTTTGATTTCATCAAAAATCCAGATGAACCTTGTATCTACAAGAAGGTGGCAGAGAGTAAGGTTGTCTTCCTCGTATTGTACGTGGACGACATACTCTTGATAGGAAATGATATTCCTATGCTGCAAGCGGTCAAGCTCTTCTTATCACAAAGATTCTCAATGAAAGATCTTGGTGATGCCTCCTGCATATTGGGAATTAGGATCTATAGAGATAGATCCAAACGGATTTTGGGATTGTCCCAATCCAGGTACATTGACACCATACTAAAGAAGTTTATTATGGAAGAGTCCAAGCATGGGAACTTGCCCACGATCTCTGGAGTCACTCTCTCCAAAGAGATGTCTCCCAAGACTGATTTGGAGAGAGCTCGCATGCAAGGGATACCCTATGCTTCGGCAGTAGGCTCTATCATGTATGCGATGCTATGTACCAGACCCGATGTAGCATACTCACTAAGTGTAGTGAGCAGGTATCAAGCTGATCCTAGAGAGAGTCACTGGACAGCTGTGAAGAGCATTCTCAAGTACTTGCGAAGGACTAGAGATATGTTCTTGGTGTATGGTAACGGAGAGCTCCAAGTGGAGTCCTTTACCGATTTGAGCTTCCAGAGTGATAAGGACGACTCTAAGTCGCAGTCGGGCTTTGTCTTTACCCTTTACGGAGGGGCGGTTAGCTAGAAGAGTTCTAAGCAGGAAACCGTGGCAGACTCGACGATGGAGGCTGAATACATCGCTGCCAACGATGTTGCCAAAGAGGCTGTCTGGATCAAGAAGTTCATTACTGAACTTGGAGTGGTTCCATCCATTGAGCGTCCAATACCTTTGTATTGCGATAACAATGGAGCGGTGGCTTTGGCCAAGGAACCCAGGTCCCATCAGCGATCCAGGCATATTCTGAGGCGGTATCACCTGATCCGGGAGATAGTTGATCGCCGGGAGATCGAGGTCAGGAGGGTTGACACGAAGAACAACATGGCGGATCCACTCACGAAGGCCATTCCCCAGATACAGTTTGAGAGACTCTTCGGGATGCTCGGTATGCGATACTACAGCAGCTGGCCCTAGTGCAAGTGGGAGATTGTTAGTTGTATGTATGCCCTAGAGGCCAGTATTGTACAGATGATGTATATTATATTGGATGCTTGGACATATATAGAGATGACTTTCTTGCTCGATATGATAGTATGCTATCTGGTTACTCTTTATCTTAACATGTACACTAGTCTCTTTAAACTGTCTTATGGTTACATGTTGGTAAAGCCCTTAGGATGTGTACTTGACTACCTGGACTATGATGCAGATCATACTAGTGGGGACATGGTAGTCCATAAGTACATCCTTCAAGGTCCCTAGTCGTGGGTGTATCGAGACGGGGCATCGATATACCAGAGTAGACTAGCGTATACGCTTCTCGACCCATGAGATGGGCGATGGATGATCCCATATCCATTGGTGTTTGACATCAGAGATGGTGTACGGGTGCTCAGTGGAGACTGGGTACACTGGACGGACTCGCCGAGAACTCCCAGATGGTATTATACCTCACGTCAGATGGCAGTTCTCAGGTGACAGTTGTACAGGTTAGTCTGTAGACCCGAGATCGTCATAGAGCCTTGTGTGATTCCCACTGTGCTTTGATCTCCACCTTACCACGTCCATGAGGGCGTGCAAAACGGTGGTCTTTGGGTACAGTCCCGAGTCACATGGAGGCAATGAGCGATAGGAGGGGTTTCGTCTCTCCCGGTATTGGGGGTTGATGTTGCGCTGTGCTCGATTGGCCGTAACAGGGAAGTCCCTGGCCAGGGCTGATCAGAGATTTGCTGGTAAGTGTTACCAGTAGTTTCTCGACCCGTTATGAGCCTCACATCGGCACGACTTATCGGTTATTGGGGTCTGACGTTTACCACCCCTAGACTTGATATGCGACGTATCGGACGAACAGACCGGACTGTACGGTAAGTGTTACTGGTCGGATTCGCAGGAGTGTGAGCGGGCTAGCTCGTCGATCTTCTGATAGCTCAATACCCGGGTGGCCGTTACGTTTAGCAGACCGCTTGCGGCTTGTGGGTGCTTGATATGATCATCATCTGCTACCGGCGTATTGACGAGTCTTTAGAGTCCCACACAGAGGTTTCCTGGCTCAAGCGAAACGAAATAGGAGCGCATATGAGATATGTGCGGGACCGAGAATGATGCGTGTATATGATACCGTATTTGATTCTCGCGGTTAATGTTTCGATTGGTTGTATGAGATATGACCTAGTTATCGAATCATTGATTCGATAAATCGATGCATTGAATACTAGTCGGTTATGTGCGACATGACCGAATCATTGAATCAAGTTTTGATTTAATGATTTAATGTATAATTATATATTTGATATATTACTTTGCATTAACTAGTATAGGTTCACTTTAAACGGATTTTCTCACTTGTTTTGCACATCGTATATGTGATATGCTTTTGTGCACATATTTGTATCATGTTTGATGATACTTGATCATTTGGTTAAGTGTGAAGAATTAAACCATGGTTAAATGATAATTAGGGTTTTGCCTTATCATTTATTTATTCATTTCTTTATTTATTTTATTGGATAAATGAAAATGAAATGGTTTGTTTTTGTCATGAAGCTTGTTGAAGCTTCATGAAGCTTTGACCAAAGAGACCATTTTGTCTTCATGCTTAACCCTAACCCATCCACTTACCATGGTTTATTCTCTACACTTAACCCTTGTTAGATTATGATAAGTATGTATTTTTCTTTTCATTTTAAACAATACTTATCATATTCTAGTTGCTTCTTCATCTTCATCTTCAAGAGGAAAGCTTGAGGCCATCAATGGCAACTTCATTTCTAGAGTGAGAAATCCAAATCTAAAGTGAACCCACCTCCTATTTCTTCCTCCTCTACCTCTTGCCAAGTGGTTTTGGGTGTTTTCTTCACAAGTTTCACAACTTGGTGAAGTCGGAGCTTGAACTTGTGCAACCTCGACGTAGATCGTCTTTGACACGAAGCCGACGACCTTGCTCGCCCGTTTTTCCGATGAAGCCGACGAATGAGTCTAGGATTCGTGATGGACAGCGAGAGCACACCCACGTGGAGCTAAGGAAGTGGGGAACCGGATCTACAAAGGTTGTAGCATCTAACTTTTAGTTAAAGTGTTAACTAGTTTATAGTTTCTCCTAGAAATCTAGCCGACGATCCGTATTAGGGTTTCTCGGCACCCATAAAATTTTAAATTGGCATGTTCGATGCCTTGTGAGACCTCTATAGTGTGCCTAGGAACCCTACAGATACTACTGGAATACCTACCAGTAAATCTCCTGCCTCGGCCGAGGGCTTTGTGTAATAGCTCTCCTAGACACAGCGCGACCTCACCCCCAATACCGGGAGAGACGAACCCCTGCAGATCTGCTCACTGCCTCCATATGGCTCGGGACTGTACCCAACTAAAACCTGTTTGCACGACTCCTTTGAGCCATGGTAGGGTAGTAATCAAAGTACAGTGGGAACTCACACGAGACAAATGACGATCCCAGGTCGATGAACTAACCTGTACACATGTCACCAGGGAACTGCTATCTGACGTCTGGTATAATCCCAACTAGCAGGTTCCCGGCGAGTCCTGTCCGGTGTACTCATAACCCAATGAGCACCTGTATACATCTTAGGTGAACCAACTGACACCAGTGGCTTGTGAGACCGGCCACCGCCCCTCGTCGGGGTCTCGACTGTATACACTAGTCTACTAATGGAGTATCGATGCCCTGTCTCGAAACTCCCACGACTAGGGACCTTTTAAGGATGTGCTTATAGACTCCAGCTCTCACGTATATGATCGCCATCATACTGCTGGTCGTCAAGCAAGAATCCTAGGGGCTCTATCAACGTATAATAGCGACTCGTAAGGTCACCTAAAGCAGTACACGATGATAAAGATAAACCAGATAGCATACTATCATCTAGAGTAAGACTGTCCTACTGGGACAGGTCCTCCCTCAATCATTGCAATCATGTGCCTGTGATCCAATAATTGACTCTGAGGGCACTATCTCCAACATATACCTCATGTCAGATGGCAGTTCTCTGGTGACACTGGTAGAGGTTAGTCTGTAGACCCGAGATCGTCATAGAGTCTTGTGTGATTCCCACTGTGCTTTGATTTCCATCATACCACGTCCAAGAGGGCGTGCAAAAAGGTGGCTTTTGGGTACAGTCCCGAATCACATGGAGGCAATGAGCGATAGGAGGAGTTTCGTCTCTCCCGGTATAGGGAGTTGATGTTGCGATGTGTTCGATTGGCTATCACTGGAAATCCCTGGCCAGGGTTGCTGAGATTTACTGGTAAGTGTTATCAGTAGTTTCTCGAACTGTTATGGACTTCGTATCGACACGACTTATCAAGCTACTGGGGTCTGATGTTTACCACCCCTAGGCGAGATATGCGACATATCAGACGAAGAGACCGGACTGTACAGGAGTGTTACTGGTTGGATTCACGGGAGAATGTACAGGCTTGCTTGTTGATCTTCTGATTGCTCAATACCTGGGTGGCTGTTACGTTTAGCTGACCGCTTGCAGCTTGTGGGTGTTTGATATGATCATCACCTACTGTCGGCGTATTGACGATTCTTTAGAGTCCTACACAGAGGTTTCCTGGCTCGGGTAAAACGGAGTAGGAGCACATATGTGATATGTGTGGGACCGAGAACAATACGTGTATGTGATACCGTACTAGATTCTCGCGATATGTGATATCGGCCGGGTAAATGTGATATAGCCGGGTTATCGGATCAAGTATTGATTCGATGAACTGATACAGATTATATTAGTCGGTTATTTGTGAAATAGCCGGATTATCGGATCAAGTGTTGATTCGATAATTTAATGTATAATTATATATTTGATATATTAAATTACATTAACTAGTATAAGCTCACTTAAAGATTCTTTTTCTCACTCGGGTAATGCATTGATATATATGTGATATATGTTAATTGTATTATTTTATTTTGTTAAAAATATATTATATATGTGATATATAATATTGTAACAAGTTAAGGTTACAAATGCAACATGTTTTGTGGAGTTTAAACATGGTTAGGGTTTGGATTAGGGTTATGAATTCTTAAAGCTTTTAGAAGCTTTGTTTTTGTTTTTAGCCAAAGATATTTTGTAAAGATATTTTGTTGATATTTCTTAACCAAACCCAAACCATTCACCATGGTTAATTCTCTACATGGTTTAAGTTTTCATTCTTAACCCATGGTTGCATTTCTAACCTCACACAAGATTGATTATTCATCACAAATGGTTTTGCTTCTTCTTCTTCTTCGTCTTTGATGAAAAACTTTCTAGTTTTTTCAAAAGTGATGAAAATGAGTGAGATAAAGAAAACAAATGAGTGCTAAATTCCTACTTCATCATCTTCATCTATTCTAGCCATTTAGATTAGGGTGTTTGCTTTGCTAATACTTGATTAGTGAAGCAAAAGCTTGGGCTTGAGTTTCTTCAAGGTAGATCATCTTTGTTATCGAAAATCGGAAGCAAGCTTGCATCTTTCTCTTCATGGAGCCTCTCTAGAGTCCGGGTACTCGATGATCGCAGCGAAGAGACCTCAACACGGAGCTTTAGAAGTGAATGAACGGACTACAAAGGTTTTAATCTCTAACTCTTAGAAGTAAAGTTGTTTACTTGCTTTGTTTCGTCTAATCTCTAGTCTAAGATCTTGGTTAGGCTTGTTCGGCACGTCTAAAATTTAAATCGGGCATGGTTGATGCCTTGTTGACCCTTGTGAATGTGCCTAGTAACCCTACAGTGGTATCAGAGACAAGCTAGAGTTTTAGGCGATGTCTAGACGAAGTTTAAAGTCCGATCGAACCCCGAAACGTCGCAATACACCCCCTCTCTGGAAATTTTTTAAAAATATGATTTTTTCTGCATTAAAAATACTCAGAAAATTCAGCTGGTGATTTTATGGATTACTGTGAAAAATGGGTCACTGTAGCCCTAAAGGCGCCGCGGAACCGCAGCCTTAACATGCTTCTGGCGGCAGTTCCGCGGCCGTACTTGGGTTTCAGTGATTGGTTTTTCTAGGGTTCATCCGTAGCTATTACTATATGCTTCTGGGAATTTTTAATCTTACTCAAGTGTTGAGTTTTCTGGAGATCTTTTGTATTCCTTGATTCGATCGGAAAGTTTGACTTCGTTTAAGTTTTTTTTCCGGGTAATTTAGAACGTGTTAAAAAGTTTGAATGGATATCAATAACTCATTTTTCCCCTGCCAGAAAATTTCCAAGTGTTGGATTTTTCCTTAATTAAAGAACATTCATAGTCGTGCAAGTAACGCAGTGGACCCTCTAGAAAAACACAAACCTTAACTCGATTATGTGACCGTCTGAACTGCCTCTAAACCTTAGGGTTTGAGGCAGTACGGCGTTGCCACATGTGAGGCGTTGGTTTGACCCTTCTACGGCTGGACCATTGGTACTGTGGCATGTGATGGATACTTTTTGAACTCTGCTTAAGTGTTGAGCTATTTGGAAAATCTTGGGCGTTTGTTTATTCGATCGGAAAGTTTAACATTGTCTATTTATTTGGAATGTGATACAATATTTGGAATTCATAAGTAGTTATGAGATAACTAATTTGAATGTTATAAATCTAGCAGTTTAGTCTCAGGTGATCGGTTGCCATGGGATTTTGAAGTGATCAAAAGTCCGTCGCAATCACGTAGCGTACGCGGATACTCGCAGGGTAAACTTAATAGATAGCCACGCCCCATAGCCCCAACCAAGTGACTGTAGGAGAACCCCGTCGCCAAAAGCATCCGTTCGGATGCTCGCGGCAGCGGTGTTCCGCCTTAGTGCACTTCGTCGACGGCATCCGGGGGTGCGGCCGTCTACTAAAGTTTGCGACAAGCATTTGATCAGGATGTCGGGAATCTTGTTGAATTGCCCGACTAGATATTGAAAAGTGTTTTCGAGATCGAGACTAAAATGCGGGCTTTATAATTGTTAGGCATGCGATGTCTAAGGAATTCATTTGGTTAGGCATGCGATGTCTATGGAGGTTGCGGATTCCAACTGTTGTAGTTTTACACTTTCTTTTCTGCGACCGTAAGTGTAATATGTGGTGTATCGCCGGTTTCGTTGCTATACATCAACGGCAATTGGGATACGCATATTTACTTACGTTGATGATATGTGATATTATGTGTTGCTGTGATATGTTATATTGGATCGTCGTGTTTTGAATAGCTGGGGGTTTTATGTGAGATGAGAGTTTTTCTTTTTCATTCATGTAAAATTCAATTGTATGTAATATTCTTTTATTGGGGCACTTCCGGGCTGAGGATGATGTCACCATTGTATATTATTTACTTTTCCGCATTAGGTAGACCTAAGGAGTGGAGCACAAGTAACCGGGTTCTAGGGTCAGTGGGAGACCATCTCGAGGAGTCGAGACCGGGTCTCCTAACCCTAGAATTGGCAGATTTGCTTGCCGCTCTCGTAGGGTTCTAGGGATGTGGGTTTGGCTATTCATCGCGACCGTGGAATCCGTGCTTTATACAGGCTCGTATTAAAACACGGACCTCCTAATATATCCAATATTTCATATATGTTCTTCTGCTGCAATGTTCTGTGATGAGTTCATATTACTGCCTGAGACGAATGTTTATATTATATATATGAGATATATGTTATATTGCAGATTTCGTTTCAAATGTGATGCTTGTGAAGCATAATAAAATGGGACTTCATTAATGAGATTAATGAAATAAAAGAAACCTAAAGATGTTGTAGAAACTTGTTTAAAAACTGGTATCTCTAGTTCTTGCTTTGCATAGCGGTATTCCTTGTAGAATATCCAGCACCTTATTCGATAAGGAAAGAGCCGAGATCCCTTCACCGGGAGTGACCTCTTTAGCGAAACTAGCAGATGCTACAAACTCGGTTTGTCTTTTGATTGTTTTTATAGTTTTTGCTTTGCATAGTGATATTTGTGAAATATCCTGCACCTTATTCGATGAGGAAAGAGCCGAGATCCCTTCACTGAGAGTGACCTCTTTAGCAAAACTAGAAAAGACCTATAAAACATTCCATTCAAAATCACTCGATTTTACAACGATATCAAGTTCATTACACAAAGGGTTTTCTTAAAAACCTGTCGTAGCCCTCCATCATTTCAGATAAGTACTACTTAGTATTCGTGCTACGTTTGTTGACCTTAGCCAAGGCGTAGTGTGCGGTAGCTAATTAGTGCTTATCTGTATAAGCATATGATGCGATTGAGTTAGGGTAGTCATGCGACTTTGTTGACCTTAGCCAAGGGTCGTGCGGGTGGGTTTAATTCAATCGGGAAATGACGGGTTGAACTTGGCGAGCGCTTATGATTTGTTGACCTTAGCCAAGGTCATAAGTTGCTAGGGGCAAAATATTATTGGGAATTTCAAGTGTTGAAATTTGCAATGAGATTGCATACCTTCTATGAGATAGTTGGATCCCGATACCCGCTGCGAGTAAGCGTTACTCCTGAGAGAGTTTTACACATTACAATTAACCGATCAAGTAGGTGTCTAGAAAGGTGTCAACGGGGTTATGCCTCTGGGAAAACGAGGTTTACTTTAATTAGGTCCGTGCGGAAGCACGGGGAACCTCCCTCAAAGTACCGGCACTGGCCTGACTGAAAGATTGGCGAACTTGTAGGGTGTAATTAATCCCGGCTAGTCTTTCCTTTTAGGGTTTGAAGGAAGATTTGACTAAAACAGTGGGAGCCATCCTGATTAGATATATTAATAACCAATCTAATCTTGCAAGAGTGCACGCAGAGTGTTTTCTTCTCTCTCTCTCCTGGTTGCGACTATGTCACGCCTTAATCAAGATAATAATACGGATGTATTGACCGAACCCGCTTGTTATACTGCGCTAAGGAACGTTAGTCCCATTCCAACTTATAATTGTTATAAGACAGAGCCGGAAATAGGGGATTACCAGAATTCCCGTGCCGCCCAAATGAAGAAAGTACATGTTGATGCATCTTCTACGGGTGTGTTCATTACCGAGAACTATTTCTCAGTATCCTTTACGTCCTGGGTATGAGAAACCGGATCAGGATCCCGCAAATGTAATTTGTTACATGGGCTACAGATAGGTAGAGAACTGAGAACGGGTGATAAGTTTCACGAGTTGGAAAAGATGCAAGTGTTGCAGCCAAGTCTGTTGGCAGTTATCATCCTGTATTACCAGAATACATTGATTCTGAACGAATGTTATTAGATAACAAACCTGATATACAACATCATATCAGTCTCTTTATAAGTAAAGAAGGATATAATTTTGTATTGTTGGATAATATTTTGAACATTTCCTATATCAAGAGTTGATCGGTTCAGGCACGTTATCTAAAAGCATATACGTTCTAAATCAAATTACAGTTCTTAGTATACAGAACACACACAAGCGGAAGAGTTCAGAAATGAACGGATCCTTCTTGAGGTATTATAGACTAGGTCATATCAATGTAACCCGACTAGCTGAAGTTACATTTAGATGCATATTTAAATTAGTTTGAATTTACATCTTGTGAAACTTGCCGGTCATGTCACAAAGATAAGATGACCACAGCTCTATTTATTGGAAACAGAGAAAGAGTTATTGAACTCTTGGGATTGATACATGCTGATGTATGAAGGTCCCCTGTCTACACATGCCAAGACCGGTTCTTTGTACTTCATTACATTCACTGATGATCTCTCAAGATTCAGACCTATGTTCCTGTTGAAACTCAAGTCCGAAACTTTTGAGATAATCACAGAATATAAGTTAGAAGTAGAGAACCAAAAACGGGTATAAGTATTATGTCCTTTGATGTGTTCAGGGAGGAGAATACTTGAGCACGGGATTCCTGGACTATTCTAAAGGAGAATAAGATTCTCTTTCAGCATTACTCCTCCGAATACACCACAGCACGTCGGTGTATCGAGGCGGAGCAATCACACCCTATGTGATATGGTGTGCTCTATGATGAGTACTACTGAGTTGCCTATTTTCTTTTGGGGTTATGCACTTGAGAAGTTGCATACCTATTGAATAGGGTTCCAACCAAATCAGATGCCTACCACTCCATATGTGATATGGTATGGGAAGAGCCCATCTCTTAAAAATGTTAAGATTTGGGGTTGTCCGGCCTATATCAAAAGCAAAATCCGAACAAGATCGAGGCAAGGTCTGTTCTGTGGAAGTTCGTTGGATATCCCAAGCATTCGCAACGGAATATCTTCTACCAAACTGGGGAACAAAAGGTGTTTTTGTTTCTCAGTATGCCGCCTTTGTGAAAGGGAATTTCTTGTGAAGAAATTAGTGGTCATGAGGTAGAACTGGAAAGAGTTCCAGCTATACAAACTGCAGCTGATGATTTGGTAGAACCGGAGGATTCAATAGTTTCTAACGAACCTCAGCCTCTCTGCCGATCTGGCAGGGTTCCTCACCCACCTGAGAGATACTTCGGTTTCTCTATGACAGTGGGAGCAAGGATTGCATCATGAGATGATGACCCAACTAGTTTCGAGCAAGCCATCAGGAGTGGGGACTCTGTGAGAATGGCTGGATGCTTAGCGATCTAAGATGAAATCCGTATACACCAACAAAGTATGGACTTTGGTTGCTTTATCTGAAGGGTTAAATCCCCATCAGGAGCAAGTATATCTTGAGAAGATTATTTGGTGTACATGGAAAAGTTGAGACTTTCAAAGCTATGCTTAAGTCTATCCAGATCCTACTTGCCACGGCTACATATCATGACTATGATATCTGGCAGTTGAGTGTCATGACTGCTTTTCTAAATGATGATTTTGAAGAGAGCTTCTATAAGTACACAGCCAGAGGGCTTCGTAGATAGTGGGAGCAGCGGAAACATGTGCAAGTTGATTTATGTGATAAATCAGGTATCGCGGAGTTGGAACATCTGTTTTGATGTAGTTGTCAAAGAGTTTGACTTCATCAAAATGGTAGATGAACCTTGTATATACAAAAAGGTAGTAGGGAGTATGGTGGTGATCCTCGTATTGTACGTGGATGACATACTCTTGATAGGGAAGGAGTTTCCTATGCTACGCTCGGTCAATCTCCTCTTATCACAAGAATTCTCCATATAGGATCAAGGTGATACCTCCTAAATCCTGGGTTATGGATCTATGGGATAGATCTAATTGGATGTTAGGATTCTCACTAGTTGTAGTGAGATGGTATCAATCGATCCTGGAGATAATCACTGGAAAGGTTCCAGGGTGATAAGGACGACTGAATGTCAGTCGCAGGCATTGTCTTTACCTTCAGTGGAGGGACGGTATGTTGGAAGAGTTCCAAGCTAGATATCGTGACTTACTAGACGATTAAAGGTAAGATACATCGTTACCAAGGATGATACCAAAGAGGCAGTCTGGATATATTTTAGTTCATGAGATGAACTTCGTTCCTGCCATTGTGTGACAATGGAGTTGTGGCTTATGCCAAGGAACCCCCATCCCATCAGAGATCCAGACATATTCTTAGGCTGTATCACCTGATCATGGAGATGGTTGATCTCCAGGGAGATCGAGGTTAGGAGAGTAGACACAGAGGACAACAGCGCGGATCCACTCACAAAGGCCTATTTCCCAGAAGAGACTTTTATGGGATGGTTGAGTATGAGATACTTCAACCACAGCAGATTGTTGGGTATGCGATACCATAACAGATGACCCTAGTGCAAGTAGGAGATTGTTAGTTATATGTATGCCCTAGAGGCCATTACTGTACATGCGTTGTATATTGTAGTGGATGCTTGGACATATATAGGGAGGACTTTCTTGCTCGACATGATAGTATGCTATCTGGTTACTCTTTATCTTAACATATACTCTGATTGTTTCTATGTGACATGTTGATAAAGCCCTTAGGATGAGTACTTGACTACCAGGACTATGATGCAGATCATACTAGTGGGGACAGTGTAGCCGCCAAGTACATCCTTCAAATGTTCATAGTCGTAGGTGTATCGAGACAGGGCATCGATATACCAGAGTATACTAGCGTATTCGCTTCTTGACCCATATGATAGGCGATGGATGTTCCCATATCCATTGGTGTTTGATATCAGAGAAGGTATACGGGTGCTCAGTGGAGACTGGGTACACTGGACGGACTCGCCGAGAACTCCCAGATGGTATTATACCTCACGTCAGATGGAAGTTCTCTGGTGACACTGGTACAGGTTAGTCTGTAGACCCGAGATCGTCATAGAGTCTTGTGTGATTCCCACTGTGCTTTGATTTCCATCGTACCACGTCCAAGAGGGCGTGCAAAAAGGTGGCTTTTGGGTACAGTCCCGAATCATATGGAGGCAATGAGCGATAGGAGGGGTTTCGTCTCTCCCGGTATAGGGAGTTGATGTTGCGCTGTGTTCGATTGGCTATAACTGGAAATCCCTGGCCAGGGTTGCTGAGATTTACTGGTAAGTGTTATCAGTAGTTTCTCGAACTGTTATGGACCTCATATCGACACGACTTATCAAGCTACTGGGGTCTGATGTTTACCACCCTAGGCGAGATATGCGACCGGACTGTACGGGAGTGTTACTGGTTGGATTCACGGGAGAATGTACAGGCTTTCTTGTTGATCTTCTGATTGCTCAATACCTGGGTGGCTGTTACGCTTAGCTGACCGCTTGCAGCTTGTGGGTGTTTGATATGATCATCACCTACTGCCGGCGTATTGACGATTCTTTAGAGTCCTACACAGAGGTTTCCTGGCTCGGGTAAAACGGAGTAGGAGCACATATGTGATATGTGCGGGACCGAGAACAATACATATATATGATACCGTACTAGATTCTCGCGATATGTGATATCGGCCGGGTATATGTGATATAGCCGGGTCATCGGATCAAGTGTTGATTCGATGAACTGATACAGATTATATTAGTCGGTTATTTGTGAAATAGCCGGATTATCGGATCAAGTGTTGATTCGATAATTTAATGTATAATTTTATATTTGATATATTAAATTACATTAACTAGTATAAGCTCACTTAAAGATTCTTTTTCTCACTCGGGTAATGCATTGATATATATGTGATATATGTTAATTGTATTATTTTATTTTGTTACAAAATATATTATATATGTGATATATAATATTGTAACAAGTTAAGGTTACAAATGCAACATGTTTTGTGGAGTTTAAACATGGTTAGGGTTTGGGTTAGGGTTAAGCATTCTTGAAGCTTCTAGAAGCTTTGTTTTTGTTTTTAGCCAAAGATATTTTGTTGATATTTCTTAACCAAACCCAAACCCTTCACCATGGTTAATTCTCTACATGGTTTAAGTTTTCATTCTTAACCCATGGTTGCATTTCTAACCTCACACAAGATTGATTATTCATCACAAATGGTTTTTCTTCTTCTTCTTCTTCCTCTTTGATGAAAAGCTTTCTAGCTTTTTCAAAAGTGATGAAAATGAGCGAGATAAAGAAAACAAATGAGAGCTAAATTCCTACTTCATTATCCTCATCTATTCTAGCCACTTAGATTAGGGTGTTTGCTTTGCTAATACTTGATTAGTGAAGCAAAATCTTGGGCTTGAGTTTCTTCAAGGTAGATCATCTTTGTTATCGAAGATCGGAACCAAGCTTGCATCTTTCTCTTCATGGAGCCTCTCTCTAGAGTCCGGGTACTCGATGATCGCAGCGAAGGGACCTCAACACGGAGCTTTAGAAGTAAAGGAACGGACTACAAAGGTTGTAATCCCTAACTCTTAGAAGTAAAGTTGTTTACTTGCTTTGTTTCGCCTAATCTCTAGTCTAAGATCTTGGTTAGGGTTGTTCGGCACGTCTAAAATTTAAATCGGGCATGGTTGATGCCTTGTAGACCCTTGTGACCATGCCTAGTAACCCTACAGTCTGGCCTGAATCCGGGGGATAGATACTATTTGGATTTATCTGTCCACCTCTCCGAAGATGCCAAGTTGATTTATGGTACTGTATATCGGAGGTTTCGATGGATGTGGCCGTTGTAGCAGACTTTATCAGATCCCCCCTCGTTTGAAAGGTTTTTTTTATTGTGGGGACGCTCTTCTCTGCAGGTGCAAGCGCCTACAGTTAATTACGTTGCCGTATCGCGATAACCACTTTCTCCTGCTCTGGAGGTTCACTTCATGTCGTGTGTATGTTTGTTTTATTTTGGTTGCCCGTGGATTGTATACGGAGACTATTTTATATTGTCGCCCGTAGAGTGTGGATTAGTCTAAATCCGTATATTCTTAGATTTGGGTTTGGTTTGATTTAACGATCGTTAATCTGGTTTGAGATTAAGATCAACTTAAACATATGAACATTTTGGCTCGATTATTTTAGTTTAAGGACATCGCGGTCCATTATCCCCATGTTTGAGGCGAAATGTTAGTTTAAGAATGTTTCGGTCTTTTGTCATCGTATTTGGGGGTGAATGTTAGTTTAGGGACATTTCGGTCCATCATTCACCCTGTGTGCACGTTTATTTGTTACGTGGCAGAGTGAATAATGGAGATATAGAATGTACCTAATTTGGGGCACGATTCGATTTGAGGCGTGCACATCAGTTTAGAAGTGCATCAACGAAAGAAGTTGTTGGTCGTCGAGACCCGCCACCTCTCTGAAGATGTTGAGGAATTACAACGACATATATCAGAGGTATGAAGAGATGTATCCTCGAACCAAGTCCTGTATTTGAGGGAAAAGGATGTGATGGACCTAAGAATCGTCAATCATATTTGAGACTACGATTAACTTAGGAGACATGAGATGAATATCATTTTGGATATCATCGATGGGAGATCATTAGTCATGTTTGAGACTAAGATCAGTTTGGATATCAATTTGGATATCATAAATACATGCTTAGCCAATTTGGGCTAAAAATGTTTTGTTTGGTTTAAGGACCGTTAATCTAATTTGAGATTAAGATCAACTTAAACATACGAGTGTTTGGGCTCAATTTATTTTTAACTATAGATATGTTGGTCTTATTTGAGACTAAGATCAACTTAGTAACATTTAAGGATCATCAAATACGAACTATTAGCGCACGTTCCCCGGCAACGGCGCCATTTGATTGAATAGAATTCTTGATGTGTAGTATAAAATTGTAAAGAAATCACAATCAAAAATTATTTGACCGCAATCAACTACGGTGTCGGATTGTAGATTGTAAGTGAGTGCGGATCGTCCACAGGGAAAGTGTAATCGTTCGTCTTTTGATTTAGATGAGTTGAAACTTTAATGAAAAGAAAACAAAACAATTCATGATTTAAAATTGAAGTTCAAGAATTAGAAAAATCTAGATCTAATAACAAGAAAAAAGATAGAATCAAGAATTGATCGTTTGTTGAGTTTTCCAAACCAAATCTCAAGAATCGAAATGAGGCTCGTAGGAATTGATCGGATCTATAGATGTGATGTACTCTTAGAATTACGTATTCTTATCCTTTGATGAATTGATACTAGATCGATGATCAATCGATCGAGAATTAGGGATTTCTTGTGAAACTAGGGTTTCATCTTATCCCTTGTTCTTTCGTCGATATCATTCACATTCTAGCCTCTAGTAAATTCAAGAAACGATCGTAGATCCCTAATTTCGAGCGATCACAATCAAGAAAGCATCGCTACGAAACTAGGTCATCGATTCTTGAACTTGCTAGGGTTTACAAAACTCGTAGGACTTAAAAATAGTATTAAGATTTGTTACATCATCATTCTACTATCGTCTCGACTCCTTCACGAGCGGAGTTTTACTCAAACATCACAACAAGAACAACAATTACAAATTGAGATCTAATCATGATGCAAGAATTAAAAGAAAGCAAGATTAAAGAAATTCACCTTTTATTTATATCAACAATTTAGTTACATTCGCTCAAGAACTACAAGAGGAAGAACTTGATCGTTGACTTGGCTTCGCTCGTCTCCGTGGATCGCGGATCGGCTTGGATCACTTGCCCGATTGAAGATCGGCTCGGCTCCTAAAAGGTTGAAGGCTTCTCGCTTGATTTGGTACTCAAGATCTTAGATTTGGAGTGGAATTAGGGTTAGGGTTTCGCACAAGCCTTGTCACTAGACTTGTGGAAGAAGATGATGTAAGAGGAAATTTTAGGAATATTAAAGATTAACCTCAACCCTTAGATCTAGGCTCCTATTTATAGATAATCAAACCCTAGATCTAGGATTTCAAATTCTAAGTTTCCCTCCTAAAGTTTGTTGAAGAAATTCAAATTTCCCTCCAAAAGTTAGTTAGGGGAGAAGCTTCTAGATGTGATTAGTTAGGAGGAGCTTCTAGAAGAGGATTAATTAGGAGCTTAATTAGGATTAGCCTTCCTTAATTTTCTTTGCTGATCTGGCAGTAGCTTCGAGGGTATTCTGGAACTTGACATAACAGAAAGCAATGTGGGCCCATAGTTTGAGATTCTGCACTGAATTTTGGGAGCTGAAGCTTTGGAACAACCGCGGATCCGCGGCCCAAGTAGGTTCCTGCCGCGGATCCGCGGCTAACTTGGTGAGTTGGGGCTTGGGCTATCTGGTGTGGTCTTGGGCTATTGTATGGGCCTTTATGTGATATATAGAATTATCTAATTCCTTCTGCATTGCTACCAGATCTGAAATGATTGAATTGGCGTAATGTTGATCAGCTCTTTGGTTTTTCTTCCGTATTTTCCTGCACAGACTCAAGACAAGTGTTGCGCAAATACAGAAATGATGCGATGCCATGAAATGCGGTTAATTTCCCTTAAAGTGTCGGTTTAAAAGTCTAACACATGCAATCTCATATTTTGTGACAGATTTGCTAATATGTAGAATATGAATGCCGAACACTTCTAAATGTATGCAAATGTTAGGGAAATTGCCGGCTAAAATATACAATATTTTCGACTGATCATATGGTCACCATCCTTGATCTCCTACACTCACCTCCCTTGTTCTTGATTCCCTCCTCATTCCATTCTGAGGCCGGCCACACATTGAGAGAGAGTGAGGGGTTTCATTTTTTATGAGGGAAATTTGACTATCTCATTTGGCTTGCTCACAAAATCCTTCTCACCTCTCCAAAGTTCTTAATTCCTACCTCCATCCAAAGGCAACTTCAAACCCTCAAAGGGACAATGGCTACTACACTATTCTACAGCAAATCTTGGATGCGTCGGCTAGCCAACTTCGCGCCCGAGTTGCCTCGGTCCAGAGGTGGGAGCCCGTAAAAGTATTCGGCTACGTGGTGCCCTTTCCGACGAGAAAACGACGAATGGTGATTCCGCGGGAGATCGGGACGACGACGAGAAGACCGAAGGACACGGATCGCTCGGTATATCTCTCAGCCCATCTCTAGTTAGCTAGTATAGGTTAATGGTTACGATCCGGGTATATTGTCCGCGGTAGAGCCGGTTTAAAGTTAAGAAAAATTTTGATTCCGCATTTTGGCCTCGGATCGATGGCCGGGGCGCTGCCGTGGTGCAACATGGTATCAGAGACACGCCATTAACCTAGTCTAGCTTGCTCTAACGTGTTTACAAGTTCGATCAGACGGATTTTCTGAAAACCCATTTTCATTTGCACAGTTTTCTGTCGAATTTTTTTTTGGCTCCAAAATTTTTTCAGTACATTGCAGTGACATGTGCAGGGAATTCTAAGCATTTTGGGAAAATTTGGTCGCGTGATCTCACTATTCCACCGCGTAACCGCGGCCAAACCCACGTATTTGCCGCGGTTCCGAGGCCATTTTTACTATTCATTGGACCAAATTTTTGCAGTGAGCTCCTGGGTTGAAAATGGGGTTTTTGGAATATTCTTTTTGGGCCTAGACTCTCTTTAAGTGCTACAGTAATGCTTGGGGCCCACTTCGATAAATTTGATCGATCGAAAAGTTTAAACACATTAGTTCACAGTATTTACATTATATCTGCGACCGTGAATGTCACTTGATCGGTAAATCCTGTCTAACTGCTATAGCCTGGTTAGACGGATTTGCGAACGTGACATTCACGTTGATGTTCTGTGATTGTGCTGTGTTGTTGCGGATCGGTCGTGGGGATAGCCTGGTTGCAGTGGTAGTACAGTTTTGTTGTATTATGTACATTTGATATTGCGGGGCGAGCGTCCGACATGTGGACTGCCGTCACTGCCTGTTTGTATTATTCTTTTGGGGCACGACCAGGTTGCGGTCGATGTACCCGTTGTATGTATATTTTACTTTCTGTACTAGGATTACCCCGCGGAGGGGTGCACAGATAGCCGGGTTCTAGAGGGCAACGGGCCCGTATCTCATGGCATTGAGACGGAGGGGGCTTCACTCTAGAATTGGCGGGCTATTCGCCACACTCATAGGGGGTATAGGATTGACCCTGGAGGGGTGCCCAAGTTACCGAATTCCGTAAAGTGCTGGGTGGTCCATTCACGTTGCTGAAGGGGGCTGCCTCGCTTCAGGTTTTGGCGGGTAACTTGCCGCGCCCGTAGGGGTTTAGGATTTCATTGCACAGGCTATCCACATGACCAGGGGAACGTCGGGTTTCAGCAGCGGCTCTGTGAAACCCGGGGATCCCAGATATCTGTTTTGTTCTGTGATGCTGTACATTTCTGTGATGTTGCATTTTATCATGCCTTGAGCGAAAATTATATATTATATATATACTAGTAGATGTTGTATATGTTTTGCATCCGCGCTAGTCCAGTCCCCGCTCTGTCGTTAGTTAAGTAACCTAACGGGTGATGATGGGACCCAGTGGCGAATGCGGATAGCATATACGTACATCATTATTTTCGTTCTTTATTGGTGTGATCAATTGATGGGACTGCGTTGATTCGGATCAATGCAAGATAAACAAACCTATTCTGATGTTATTGGAACACTTTTTTAAAAAGCTGTTATTGCAAGGGCGTTCTCTTTTGTTTTGCATCGTGGTATTCAGTTGGAATATCCTGCTCCTCAGTCGACGAGGCAAGGGCCGAGATCCCTTCACCGGGAGTGACCCCTTGGACAAAAGTTTGCGTCAGGGCAATAACTTCTCTATAGCCGATTACTTTTGCTTTGCATCGTGGTATTCAGTTGGAATATCCTGCACCTCATTCTACGGGAAAAGAGCCGAGATCCCTTCACCGGGAGTGACCTCTTTAGCAAAGGTTTTCGTCACTATATTTTTATAAAAAGATATCCAGTTCCTTCAACGATATCAAGTTCATTACGATAAAAGGTTTTTCGCTAAAAACCATTCGTAGCCCTCCGTCATTTCGGATCGGTATTGCTTAGTATTCGCGCTACGTTTGTCGTTGCTATTCGCCGAGGCGTAGTGTGCGGTAGCTCTGTAATTCTTTCTGTCGCATGGATATGTGGATTGGTTAGGACAGTCGTACGACTTTGTTGATTATTCGTTAAGGGTCGTGCGGGTGGGTTTAACTCAATCAAGATAATGACGGGTTGAACTTGACTAGGACCTTTTGATATGTTGATTATTCGTCAAGGTCACTTGGGTCCTAGGGGTAAAAATCACATCGGGAGTTTCTAAAGAAACTGAAACTTGCCAGGCATACGCATACCTTCTGGAGTGTGGTGACTTGAGTGGATTCCGTCAAGTTATCATGCGATGATAGTTGGATCCCGATTCCCACTGATGAGTTGGTTTACTCCTCGGGTGATCCCGACTAATTCTTCTTTCGGGTTTGGAGAAGAATTTGAGGTTACAGTGGGAGGTTTCCAGATTAGATAAAGTGATAAGCATTCTGATCTAGGTTAGAGTGCACGCTGAGTGTTTCTTTTCTCTCTCTCTTTGGCAGCGACCATTGACCCGACCCTAGACTATGACTCAGTGACTAAGTTGACCGAACCTTCTTAAACACTGGCTTTTGGATTGTCAGAGTTGCAGACCTCATTGCCACTCCTACTTTTACCTTTTTTCTCCGGGACACCCCGTATTATTACGAACGTCCACTTCCATTGGACAAAACCATCGTATGGTTATATACGAACTCGAAGGAATTCGAGGATGGTTTCCGGTTCTGGAGAAAACGAATAGGACTATTCAGTTGTCTTTTCCTTTTGCCTTCTCTCTCAGATTGCGAGTACTCCTTGGTTTAGGAGTACTACACCTATTACGCAAATTGGATAATCTTCTTCCAAACCATAGGCAGGTGCCGACCGGTAGGGAATGAAGAAAGCCAATTAGCCTAAACGGTGTACAGAAGGTATTAAGTTAAGACAAAGAAAGGGATTGGTAAGAGGGCAAAGTAAATTGCGACTGCTATTCACGACCGAACCAAGTATTTCTTCGCCAATCCTAAATCACCTTTGTATTTCTCCAGGACACTCCGTATCACTACGAAGATCCACAGTTTATTGGATACTCCATCGTATGGTTATATACGAACTCGAAAGGAACTTGTTCCAGTTCGGGGATGGATTCTGGTTCAGGAGAAATAGGAATAAGGTTTATTCGGTTGTTTTTTATCTTCACCTTCTCTCGCATTGCGAGTGCTCCTAGGATTAGGACAGTACACCCTTTATGCTTATTGGATAGTCTTCTTCCAAACCATAGGCTGGTGCCGAACGGTAGGGAAGGAAGAAAACCATTTGGGCTAAAGGGGTGTACAGAAGGTAATGACTAAAGACATATAAAGGGATTTGGAGAAGTGGCAAAGAATTACACTGTTACAGTTGTGAATATGGATAATGGAAGATGCATTACTAGGAATACCGGGATACCCCATCGAAACATTTCAATGTTTCAGTGTCACTGTGTACTGATAAAAGAAAATTGATTTCCCAATTAGACACTTGCTCCAGGGTATGTATTTACCAGGTATGATTCTCACATCTGTATGGTTTTACAGATGATGAGTGGGAGTAAGTTATTGCGAATTAGGTGATCATCCTCATTATATCGGAATTCGTTGTAATTGGTGATATTTGAGGAACTCACCTGGGTTGTTTTCCGGACGGCAAATATTTGGTTTTGAATATCCGTTGTTATGCACCAATTTCAAATTGATATATCTGTACGTCTATTTTTATATAAAGTGAGATATACCTTTTTGAAATTGTGTCTATGACATTTACCTATATCAGTGGATGGTTAGGTAAGGAGCATTGAACAGCGGTGTAATTCTTCTTAACCATAAGTACAGTTTTCAACCTACGACACACAGTGAATGAGTCACTAGACTCAGAGGACTTATACAGAGTATTGTATATTGTCCAGTGTCCATCAAGACAGAGGGGTTGGTCCTCGTACTATATTCTGTTTACTTATGACTTCTCTGGTTCTTAGACAAGTGTTTCGTAGAAACACAGGGTCTAAGTTTTGAGAAGTTATAGGTATAAGAATAGAGTAGAGAACCAGGTGTTGCAAGTATCGGGATTCTTCAAGGTGATCGAAGATATAAATACTTGTGTATGGTATTCAGTTGATAGTAATGATTAAGAGAGCTAGCTTCTCTTACAGGCTACTCATAATTGGAAGCATTCCTAAGTTGAGTAACGCTGATCGGCCTCCTTCCATTTAGTTGACATGCACTGGAGACAGCTGCATGATTTGAATCTGGTTCCAATTAAATCAGTGCATCTGTTTCTGTATTGAATATAGAACAGTTCATATCTTGACATTGTTAAGGTACGGGGAGTTGTCCGGCTTATGCTTAAAACCAGACTCCGGATAACTCAAGGCACGTTTCTGTAATGGCTGTTTGTGGGTTGACCCAGGCTATGACGAGGGTTGATTTTCTACCATCTGGAAGATCAATAGTGATATCGTTCTAGACTCGCCACAGTTTTAACAAAAATTGGATTTTTTCAGAAAACAGTAGTGGGAGTATGGTAGAACTGGAAGCGATTCCAGAACCGCAAACGATTACTGAAGATTTGATAAGAACCTAAAGATTCAATCTGGTTTGACATTCCATTGGCCACTCCGCAGATATGGTGGGTAACCTCAGGCACCCGAGAGGTACTCCGGTAGCCTCAAGGACGGTGACAGGGAGGTTCTTGTTTACCCAGACTTGCCATTGCTGTTGTTCCAGACTATGAGACCCGGCAGGAGGATGAGTATAACGTCGTTCTAAACTAGCTTTAGAAGTGCACGTGTATATGACTCTACCAGAGGGTTGTCATAGTCAGTGGGAGCAGCGGAAGCATTGGTGGACAGTTGGCTTATGTCTATTTATAGACTAAAGCAAATATAGCGGAGATAGATCATCTATTTCTGATGTGACAGTCATAGGTTTGACTTCATCAGAATAGGGGATGGATCTGTTAAGAAGGTAGTAGGGTGTGATGTCCTGGTATTTGGATAACATACACAGAGTAGGAAGTGATATTCCTATACTACGATCGGTTATACTTTGGTTGTCACACAGTGGTTTCTCCACACAGGACTTGGATATTATATCAGACATTCTGGTTACTAGATCTATAGATCTAGATTTGGGTAGTTTCCCAATCTGGGTACTTTGACAAGCATTCTATGAGTATTTAGAATGGACGACTCCTGGCATGGTGGTGTACCTGCAGGTAATGGAGTCACCCTCTCTAAAGGTGTCTTACAGACTAAAGGGGAGAGGGATACGCATGATTGACAGATCACTTGCTTAGGCAATTGAGTCATTCATGAGATGTCAAGTACCACACCAGATGTTGTTCTTGCAGTAGGTGCAATAAGTTGATATTAATCCTGTCACGACCCGCAAGGTACGGAACGCGACCGGCCCTTAGATTACGAGACGTCTCAAGGCGTTCGTAAAATAAGTAAGCCGAAGCCCAGAATACAAAACCCAATTAAGATCTTTAGAGTGAAGGAAAACCAAATTATTTAGCATTTACTTCATTACCTAATCAAATTGCCTTTTTAAAATAACTTTCCTTTTCCTCAAAATTCCAGCAGAATCTCACATGTAAAATCAGCCTCAATGGTGCAAGCAGATATATAAAGGAATAACAGTGCATAAGAAATAGCATGTCGACTCAAGTGAGTTCGACCCAGATATATCACAAAATAAATCCCCAAGTCTCACAATCTTACCTCTAGGTCAATATACAGTAATCCAAATAAAACAGGTACAACTGAAATGATAGTAGCAGTAGATGGAGTGTTCTAGATACAACAAATATATAAGGTGGTACAACCTGATAATAACCCACCTAAGAGCAAAAGCCTCGGGTCCAGGCAAAAAGTGCAAAAGAAGCAAAAGTATCCGCCGCTACCGTGCTGACGGAGTGGACCTGCAGAAAAGCTGTGGCACAACGGGGGTGAGTTGCCAACTCGTGAGTAATAAATAACATCTACTAAGGCTATTGTATGTATGCACACAAGTATCCTGGCATCCCTAAAGCAGGTATGGCTACAAGTTCTAGCAAGTATGTATGCATCGACAAGGTGCTAGTAAGTATAAATGTGTCACATGCATGTAATACAGGTATGCATGCTACATGAAGGTGCTATCAAGTATGTATGAGAATTATCCTTTCCTTTGTTTTGAAACTTTCCGTTTTAAATATCAGCGTAATATCCAAGAAATCAGTAAAAACCGTGTCCAGCAACGACACCTCAAAACTATCCAAATCCCACATATCCATGTCCGGCACCTCTGGCCTCAGCCATCCGGCTAATCTACATCAAAATCCATGTCTCAAACCAGCGGCCACGGTCGGCATCCTCTGGATATCCGCCGTGCCAAATGAAGTCACCGGTAGGTAGTCCGTCCCCCAGCCAGGCTCAACGCCATCTCCTGCGATCTTCTTGCCCCAGGGTACCGTACCGGGCCCACCATGTATCCGTGACGGTTCCTCCACTCCTCGACACGGATCTCGAAAACCACAGCAAACTCATGGTGGACGACACTTTACATCACTAGAAAACCGCAACTTTTTATCTTTTAAAACAGTTATCAGTTTTGAAATCTTGCGGCTTTCCCCCAAAATCCAGAAATATCATAAATCTCATGAACTCATCATAATGCATATGTCGATGATTATTAATGCTTATGGTATCAATTTGCAATGCATGGTTACACTAGGCATGAGCAGATGATATGATAACATATATGCACGAGTATTGTAATTCTTATGGTTTCATTTTAAACATTCATTTTAATATCACATTCCTAGGCAATTAACATATTTCAGATTTATAGTCATCTAGTGTTGTGACATGGCAATTACCAGGGTGTGTGTGTGTGTCCACATGAATAGTGCTCGTGCTGCATATAAACCTGGTAATGGTGCATGTGTCCTATCATGAATTTGCATATAAGGGTATGATATGTAAATATGACTGCGGTAATATTATGCCAGTTTTATTATTATCACTCTAATGTCATAAGTACTATCAAGTTTACCAAATATCAGTTTATTAAATCTAACGGGCGACTCGCGCCATCCAAACGATCGTCCCCCGTAGATGTTAAATTTACTCACCCGTGATCCTGCGCTAAGTGTGTCCAACCACCTGCTTGCCTTTTCCTGCTGCGCTCGAAGTCCCTGCCGGCGAACCTAGAATTCACAAGAGTCACCAAATAAGGAAAAATCCTGCAAAATGTGATATATCGATAACAGGAATACGCGTGCGTCGTGGGGGAGTTGGGTCCCCATGTTCTGTATGTGTGTGTCTACTAGTCTCACCATGCTACAGTCCTCCCAAATTTATTCTGAAAAGTTCGGGTCAACAGCAGATTCAATAGAGGCCAAAAAGTCGATAAAACTGCTAAATTACGCCAAGTCGGGTAAATCGGGTGTCTTGGTGAAATCTGGGGAAATCCTCTGGTTGACTGGCCTCACTAACACCTAAAAGGGTTATTCTAACTAACACAACTTCCACTTTGCCAATAGTTTCCTTAATTCTCTCAAAATCACTACTAAACCAAGAAATACACACCAATTAAGCTAGATTACTAAAATTTTAGCAATTTAGGCTAACCATCTAATTTTAATGACACTAATAGGATTAAACAGATTAGTTAACACCAAGAAGGGGTTCATAAAGCTACAAGCACTCTAAAATGGCTAAATCTACCATCACCACACCATTCTAGCGATAAAATTCTATTTATCACTAAAACTAGCTAATCAAGCACATAATCTACACAATATGGGAAAAGTTTAGGAGTTATACCCCCTAGGACCCTTGCAACCAAGGAGAAGGAGAAGAAGAAGAGAGTAGGTGCATCAAAACGTGGCTGGAATGAGTTGAACTTCACCAGAGCTGATGCTGATGTGCTGCTGTTGCTGTTGCTGTTGCTGTTGCTGTTACTGGGGCTGATATGGTGTGGTATGGTGTGGTGTGTGGTGTGGTATGGTGTGGTGTGTGGGCTGATATGGTGCTGAAATGGTGTGCTGCCTTGGCTGATGCTGGTATGGTGCTGATATGGTGCTGATATGGTGTGCTGCCTTGGCTGATATGGTGCTGATATGGGGCTGATATGGGCTGATATGGTGCTGATATGGGGCTGATATGGGCTGATATGGTGCTGATATGGGGCTGATATGGTGCTGAAATGGCTGTTTGGGCTGAAAATGAGCTGATATGGTGTGGTATGGTGTGTGGTGTGGTATGGAGTTGGGAGGGGGGTTGAAGGAGCAGCTGTTGCTGCTGCTGTCTGCAGAAATTAAAAGGCTGAAGTGGTGAAAAAAAAACAAATGGCTGAAGGCTGATGTGCTGATGCTGTTTTCTGGTGTTTTTGAAGTAGAAAAAGTGGCTGGAACTGATGTTTTTGTGGTGTTTGTGTTGCTGGTTTGAGTGTGAGAGAGGGTTTTAAGGTTGGGGCTGCTTGTAATGATGATGATTGGAGCTGATGGGCTGTTTTGGGAGCTGAAACAGCTGCTGTTGCAGCAGTTAGAGTGAAGAGAAGGGCTGGAATAGGCTGCTAGATATCATCAACTGCTGTAGCAGCACAAAGTGGTGGCTTGGGGCTGAATTGATGCAAAATTTGGGCTGAGCTGATGTGTGAGTGAGAGAGGGATTGAGTGTGAGAAGAATTGCCAAGCTTGAAGTGAGAGAGGTGACAAATCCTTAAACCATCATGACCCATCACACCCCATCTCTCTCTCTCTCTCAAGTCAACCTTAAACCCCCCAAAACCCCATGGTCAAAGCCAACCATCTCTAACTAAGCTAATTAGCTCTAAACAACCCTATTAACTTAATTAAGGACCTACCCCACCATGGTCAAATTAAACATAGCTAACCTACAAGCCCAAATGTGTGGCAACCATAGTCTTAACCCTAGTTAACGTGCACAAGTGTGTGTGGTTGCGATAAAATTCCACAAAAATAACCATAAATCCAGATAAATTACTAGAATCCCGTTTTGGTAAGCTTTTTACCGAAAACCCTAAATTAACACTTAATTAACACTAACCCTAAAACTCAAGTGTTACAGTCTTCCCCCCTTAAGAAAATTCGTCCCCGAATTTAAATATGCAACTACGCGTACCTGCAAAAAGGTGAGGGAATTTCTTCCGCATCTCTCCCTCGGCCTCCCAAGTGATCTCTTCGCTGCTCGGGCTGCGCCACAGAACTTTCACAGACGGCAGGACCCTTGATCGAAGTTTCTTCACTTGCCGATCCAAAATCTCAACTGGCCGCACGGTGAACGAAAGGTCCGGCTCAAGCTGAACTGTCTGATGCTGAATCGTGTGGGAAGGGTCATGAAGATAACGGCGTAGCATCGATACGTGGAAGACGGGATGAACATCTGAGAAACTGGGTGGAAGAGCCAAACGATAAGCAACAGTGCCGACACGCTCGAGGATCTCGAAGGGACCTATGAATCTAGGGCTAAGCTTCCCCTTTCGCCCAAAACGCATCACGCCCTTCATCGGAGAGACCTTTAGAAAAACATGGTCGCCAACTGCGAACTCTAATCTGCGACGGTGCCTGTCTGCATAGGATTTCTGTCTGCTCTGAGCTGCTCTCATCCGGTCTCGAATCAACTGTACTTTTTCGGTCGTCTCCTGCACAATCTGCGGTCCGAAGATACTGCTCTCGTTCAACTCGGTCCAACAAATGGGCGTTCTACATCTCCTCCCATACAATGCCTCGAAAGGTGCCATCTGGATAGTATCCTGGAAGCTGTTGTTATAGGAGAACTCTACTAGAGGTAAATGACGGTCCCAGCTACCGCCGAAATCTAAAACGCACGCTCTGAGCATGTCCTCGAGTGTCTGAATGGTCCGCTCTGACTGTCCGTCGGTCTGCGGGTGAAATGCTGTGCTAAAGCTCAAACGAGTGCCCAAAGCCTCCTGGAGTCTCTGCCATAGTCGGCTGGTAAACTGAGTGCCTCGATCTGACACAATACAAGTCGGTACGCCATGTAGCCGCATGATCTCGTCAATGTAGAGCTGAGCATACTGAGCGAAGCTGAAAGTGGTCTTCACTGGCAGGAAGTGAGCCGCTTTCGTCAATCTATCCACGATCACCCAGATGGAGTCGTACCCTCGACTGGTCCTGGGTAGACCCACAACGAAATCTATCGAAATCTGCTCCCATTTCCACTCTGGAATGGGTAACGGCTGTAGCTTTCCTGCGGGCCTCTGGTGCTCGGCCTTGACTTGCTGACAAGTCAGGCATCTCGATACGAACTCCGCAATGTTTCTCTTCATTCCGTCCCACCAGTAGGTCTCTCTCAAATCATGGTACATCTTGGTGGAACCGGGGTGGACACTATATGCCGATCGGTGTGCCTCCTCAAGGATATCGCGCCGCAATCCCTCAGCATCTGGTACGCACAGTCTAGATCCAAATCGTAAAATCCCCTGATCATCAATCATGAACTCGGAAAATCTGCCCTGTCCCATCTGTGCCATGATCTCTGAACAACGGTCATCGCTGCGCTGTGCCTCATATATACGGTCAAGCAACTGTGGGCGCGCACGAACATGCGCCAGCTATCCTCCTGTCGGAATGAACTCGAACTCGACTCGGCTGTTGCATAGAATCTGCCAATCCGCTGACGTTTGCCTCTGCACTGCGCGCAAATAGGATAGACTGCCCCCGGGCCTCCTGCTCAAAGCATCCGCTACAACATTCGCCTTACCCGGGTGGTATAAGATCTCACAGTCATAGTCCTTCACCAACTCCATCCAACGACGTTGTCTAAGGTTCAGGTCTCGCTGCTGAAATATGTATTTTAAGCTCTTGTGGTCTGTGAATATTTGGCAGGACTCGCCATATAGGTAATGTCGCCATATGTTCAGTGCAAAGACCACTGCTGCCATCTCCAAATCGTGAGTAGGGTAGTTTTGTTCGTGCTTCTCCAACTGCCGAGAAGCATAAGCGATCACCCGGCCATGTTGCATCAATACGCATCCTAATCCCACTCGCGAAGCATCACAGTAGACGACAAATCCGCCTGATCCCGAAGGCAAAGATAATACCGGCGCCGTAGTCAAACACGTCCGCAGCTGCTGAAGACTGTGCTCGCACTCCTCCGTCCAAACGAAAGGAACTCCCTTCCGGTTCAGACCGGTCAAGGGCGCAGCTATACGGGAGAAGTGCTGAACAAAACGCCTGTAGTAGCCTGCCAGGCCTAGAAAACTACGGATCTCGGTAACCGATGTAGGTCGGGGCCACTGCTGAACGGCCTCAATCTTCTTCGGGTCCACACAAATTCCATCTCTCGTAATCACGTGACCCAAGAATCCGACGCTGTCCAGCCAGAATGCGCACTTGGAGAACTTTGCGAACAGCTGGTGCTCCCTCAGAGTCTGTAACGTAATCCGCAGGTGCTGCTCGTGCTCCTCTCGGCTCCGGGAGTACACCAAAATATCGTCGATGAACACGATGATGAACAAGTCAAGGTACGGCCTGAATGTACGGTTCATCAAATCCATAAATGCTGCGGGGGCGTTGGTGAGTCCGAACGACATCACCAGAAACTCATAGTGGCCATAGCGTGTACGGAAGGCTGTCTTCGGTATATCCTCCTGTCGGACTCGCAGCTGGTGGTATCCTGATCGTAAGTCGATCCTCGAAAAAAAACCCGCGCCCTGGAGCTGGTCGAACAAATCATCAATACGCGGCAACGGATATCTGTTCCGAACGGTCACCTTGTTCAGCTGGCGATAGTCGATATATAAGCGCAAACTTCCGTCCTTCTTCTTGACAAACAGGACCGGAGCACCCCACGGAGAAACACTGGGTCGAATAAGTCCCTTATCCAGCAAATCTTGCAGCTGAACCTTCAACTCTCTAAGTTCCGCCGGGGCCATCCGATAAGGCGGTATAGAAATAGGCCCCGAGCCAGGAATCAAATCAATACAGAACTCGACATCGCGCTCAGGTGGCAGTCCTGGCAGCTCATCAGGGAAAACATCGGGGAACTCGCATGCAATCGGAACCTGGTCCAATGGAACATCCGTAGCTCTGGTATCACATACACAGGCTAGAAATCCCCGACATCCCTTCCTCATCAGCTGACCAGCGCGAAGGGAAGAAATCAAAATGTGAGGGGCGACACCACGGTCCCCCTGCACGACAAAAGCTGACTCGCCGGGAAAACAAAACCTAACTGTCTTCTCGCGGCAGTCCACCGTCGCATAGCACGTGGCTAACCAATCCATGCCCAAAAGAATGTCGAAGTCCAACATCTCCAGAAGGATCAAGTCGACAGGAAACTCTCGCTCGCCAATACGAACGGTACAGGATCGGAACACGTGCCTAGCAACAAAAGTCTCTCCCACCGGAGTGGTCACAACAAGCGGCTGATCAAGCAAACCGGACTCTCTACCTAAACTCGGCACGAAGTGGGTGGAAACGTATGAGTGCGTGGATCCGGGATCGAACAATACGTGTGCATCAATAGAACATACTGATAGGGTACCTGTAACGACGGCATTGGATGCCTGCGCATCCTGGGGTGTCAATGCAAAAACTCGGGCCTGACCTCCTCCAATAGCGGGCTGACCTCGGCCTCGGCCTCCTCGTCCCCTCTGGATCGGTGCGCCGCGCCCACGGCCTCTGGGTGCGCCTAACTGGCGTGGAGCATCGTCTGTGGCAGGTAGTAGAGCTCTCTGAGGAGGGGGCGGTGATGGAGGTAGAGTCACATGCGGAACTGTCGCCGCACCCTGTCGCCTCACTGGACAATCTCTAATCTCTAATACGATGACCGCAATCAACTACGGTGTCGGATTGTAGATTGTAAGTAAGTGCGGATCGTCCACAGGGAAAGTGTAATCGTTCGTCTTTTGAATTAGATGAGTTGAAACTTTAATGAAAAGAAAACAAAACAATTCATGATTTAAAATTGAAGTTCAAGAATTAGAAAAATCTAGATCTAATAACAAGAAAAAAGATAGAATCAAGAATTGATCGTTTGTTGATTTTTCCAAACCAAATCTCAAGAATCGAAATGAGGCTCGTAGGAATCGATCGGATCTATAGATGTGATGTAATCTTAGAATTACGTATTCTTATCCTTCGATGAATTGATACTAGATCGATGATCAATCGATCGAGAATTAGGGATTTCTTGTGAAACTAGGGTTTCATCTTATCCCTTGTTCTTTCGTCGATATCATTCACATTTTAGCCTCTAGTAAATTCAAGAAACGATCGTAGATCCCTAATTTCGAGCGATCACAATCAAGAAAGCATCGCTACGAAACTAGGTCATCGATTCTTGAACTTGCTAGGGTTTACAAAACTCGTAGGACTTAAAAATAGTATTAAGATTTGTTACATCATCATTCTACTATCGTCTCGACTCCTTCACGAGCGGAGTTTTACTCAAACATCACAACAAGAACAACAATTACAAATTGAGATCTAATCATGATGCAAGAATTAAAAGAAAGCAAGATTAAAGAAATTCACCTTTTATTTATATCAACAATTTAGTTACATTCGCTCAAGAACTACAAGAGGAAGAACTTGATCGCTGACTTGGCTTCGCTCATCTCCGTGGATCGCGGATCGGCTTGGATCACTTGCCCGATTGAAGATCGGCTCGGCTCCTAAAAGGTTGAAGGCTTCTCGCTTGATTTGGTACTCAAGATCTTGGATTTGGAGTGGAATTAGGGTTAGGGTTTCGCACAAGCCTTGTCACTAGACTTGTGGAAGAAGATGATGTAAGAGGAAATTTTAGGAATATTAAAGATTAACCTCAACCCTTAGATCTAGGCTCCTATTTATAGATAATCAAACCCTAGATCTAGGATTTCAAATTCTAAGTTTCCCTCCTAAAGTTTGTTGAAGAAATTCAAATTTCACTCCAAAAGTTAGTTAGGGGAGAAGCTTCTAGATGTGATTAGTTAGGAGGAGCTTCTAGAAGAGGATTAATTAGGAGCTTAATTAGGATTAGCCTTCCTTAATTTTCTTTGCTGATCTGGCAGTAGCTTCGAGGGTATTCTGGAACTTGACATAACAGAAAGCAATGTGGGCCCATAGTTTGAGATTCTGCACTGAATTTTGGGAGCTGAAGCTTTGGAACAACCGCGGATCCGCGGCCCAAGTAGGTTCCTGCCGCGGATCCGCGGCTAACTTGGTGAGTTGGGGCTTGGGCTATTTGGTGTGGTCTTGGGCTATTGTATGGGCCTTTATGTGATATATAGAATTATCTAATTCCTTCTGCATTGCTACCAGATCTGAAATGATTGAATTGGCGTAATGTTGATCAGCTCTTTGGTTTTTCTTCCGTATTTTCCTGCACAGACTCAAGACAAGTGTTGCGCAAATACAGAAATGATGCGATGCCATGAAATGCGGTTAATTTTCCTTAAAGTGTCGGTTTAAAAGTCTAACACATGCAATCTCATATTTTGTGACAGATTTGCTAATATGTAGAATATGAATGCCGAACACTTCTAAATGTATGCAAATGTTAGGGAAATTGCCGGCTAAAATATACAATATTTTCGACTGATCAAATACCCCCAAACTTAATTTCGATCGTCTCGAGCGAATGTTTTATTAAAAAGAGAAGGAGAAAATTAAGAAAGAGAAAAAACTAACTAGCACACTTTCGTAGGCAACACGATTGCACTGAGCACGTGCAACAAGCCTTTAAACCTCTAGGTGTCCCTAGTAGGAGGAGTGTTGTCTCCTGAGGGTTTTCAGCGGATTGCACCCACAAAATCCAATAATAAAAGAAAGATCATGAATATTACATTTAAAGAAAAGAATTGTAAAAGAAAGACCTTGAAAATTAGGGTTTCCAACTAAGCTAGCTTTTCGGTTGTCATGAGCCCTATCTTAATGGTCATGAAAAGATGTTAGAAATCACGTCCTCCCTCAATAAAACATCGTCTTATTCTTCATTCCTATCTTTCTTCCAAACATCGATCATATCACCCTGCGTGTGTGTAAAGGACATCCCTACACCCGGAGAATTCAATTCAAGCTATCATACTCTTGCCCATCAGCCTCAGTACTTTTTAATCAATGAATATTTAGACGAAATTGCTCACACACTTTCATGCGACCGTTAATACTTCTTGAGGTACTAACCGACCGATTACTAATGTGCTTGCTTACTTGGTGTATTTTCCTCGTCTTGCACCGCCTCAGGCATAGCAGTGACTCCCAGACCAGTTGGCCTTAGGGCACTAGGTGAAGAAGCACCCTCGCTATACATTTTTCTTGCCTTCGGTGATAACAAAACCAGTGTTCATTTTTCTCACCACTTTATATTTTCTTTATTCATTTTTTTTTTATTTCCTTCATACATCGGCTTTAAGACAAGAGCATTTCAAGGTATCCTCTACTATCCCAGGCTTTAAGACGTGTGTAAGTGCGAATAGCAGGGTAGCAACGTTCAAAATGTTTGGCTTCCAGAATAGAAACTATTTTTTCAGACTTAGTTTTATCCTCAGATTAGTGACGTCCTTCATCTTACTAACCCTTGGGACAACGGCTCATAACTACTTATTACTAGTTCGTATAAGAAAACTTCTAATTTTCTTAGTTTTCTTAAATTTTTCTAATCTCATGGATGTAATTTTTCACTATCTAAACTTTTATTATCTTATTTATATACAAAAAATATTTTTATAGTTTTGAAAATTTTTAAATTTTTATGGGTTTTCGAAAATGTTTTGTGCTTATGCAAATGATATGCAAATGATGCGAAAATAGAATAGAAATTCACAACCAAAAATTATTTGACCGCAATCAACTACGGTGTCGGATGTAGTTTGTATGTGAGTGCGGATCGTCCACAGGGAAAGTGTAATCGTTCGTCTTTCGATTTAGGTGAGTTGAAACTTTAAGGAAAAGAAAACAAACAATTCAAGATTTAAAGTTGAAGTTCAAGAATGAGAAAAATCTAGATCTAAGAAAGCATTAAAAGATAGAATCAAGAGTTGATCGTTTGTTGATTTTTCCAAACCAAATCTCAAGAATCGAAATGAGGCTCGTAGGAATCGATCGGATCTATAGATGTGATGTAATCTTAGAATTACGTATTCTTATCCTTCGATGAATTGATACTAGATCGATGATGATCGATGAGAATTAGAGACTTCTTGTGAAACTAGGGTTTCATCTTATCTCTTGTTCTTTCATTGATATCATTCATATTCTAGCCTCTAGTAAATTCAAGAAACGATCGTAGATCCCTAATTTCGAGCGATCACAATCAAGAAAGCATCGCTACGAAACTAGGTCATCGATTCTTGAACTTGCTAGGGTTTACAAAGCTCGTAGGACTTAAAAATCGTATTAAGATTTGTTACATCATCATTCTACAATCGTCTCGACTCCTTTACGAGCGGAGTTTTACTCACACATCACAACAAGAACAACAATTACAAATTGAGATCTAATCATGATGCAAGAATTAAAAGAAAGCAAGATTAAAGAATTTCACCTTTTATTTATATCAACAATTTCATTACATTCGCTCAAGAACTATAAGAGGAAGAATTCGATCGTCGACTTGGCTTCGCTCGTCTCCGTGGATCGCGGATCGGCTTGGATCACTTGCCCGATTGAAGATCGGCTCGGCTCCTAAAAGGTTGAAGGCTTCTCGCTTGATTTGGTACTCAAGATCTTGGATTTGGAGTGGAATTAGGGTTAGGGTTTCGCACAAGCCTTGTCACTAGACTTGTGGAAGAAGATGATGTAAGAGGAAATTTTAGAAATATTAAAGATTAACCTCAACCCTTAGATCTAGGCTCCTATTTATAGATAATCAAACCCTAGATCTAGGATTTCAAATTCTAAGTTTCCCTCCTAAAGTTTGTTGAAGAAATTCAAATTTCCCTCCAAAAGTTAGTTAGGGGAGAAGCTTCTAGATGTGATTAGTTAGGAGGAGCTTCTAGAAGAGGATTAATTAGGAGCTTAATTAGGATTAGCCTTCCTTAATTTTCTTTGCTGATCTGGCAGTAGCTTCGAGGGTATTCTGGAACTTGACATAACAGAAAGCAATATGGGCCCATAGTTTGAGATTCTGCATTGAATTTTGGGAGCTGAAGCTTTGGAACAACCGCGGATCCGCGGCCCAAGTAGGTTCCTGCCGCGGATCCGCGGCTAACTTGGTGAGTTGGGGCTTGGGCTATCTGGTGTGGTCTTGGGCTATTGTATGGGCCTTTATGTGATATATAGAATTATCTAATTCCTTCTGCATTGCTACCAGATCTGAAATGATTGAATTGGCGTAATGTTGATCAGCTCTTTGGTTTTTCTTCCGTATTTTCCTGCACAGACTCAAGACAAGTGTTGCGCAAATACAGAAATGATGCGATGCCATGAAATGCGGTTAATTTCCCTTAAAGTGTCGGTTTAAAAGTCTAACACATGCAATCTCATATTTTGTGACAGATTTGCTAATATGTAGAATATGAATGCCGAACACTTCTAAATATATGCAAATGTTAGGGAAATTGCCGGCTAAAATATACAATATTTTCGACTGATCACCATATCAAAAGCAAGCTTCACATCATACACTAAATCAATCTTAATCTCATTAATGCATGAAATGATGATAGAAAAGAATGGAATAAAAAGATGCTCTCATAATCAATCCATATGCAAGAAACCCCCTCCACAAATGTTATTTGCAAACTTGCAAATAACCCCCTCCATCGAAAAGTCCGGCCGTGAAGGAACAAAGGAAAACCGGCCGGAACGGAATGCAAACTGGCAACTTCAGAAAACTCATCCTGTAATAAATTACAGGAAAACCCCGCTACTGCAAATACATGCCCGCATTTGTATTCCTACTGAATACAAATGCAACGAGACAAAAACTACACTGTCTAATACTAGGATCCGGCTTAAACCAAAACCGGCTAGTAAAATCCGTCCGATCACGATCCGTGCAATACCGCACGTATCTGATCGAACCCTGCCATATCTCCATACGGCCTCTACAGCGTTTCTCCCGAAACTTGAGTAACTGAATGTGTGGTGGACTCTAAAGACTCGTCAATACTATGGCTGTGGATTTAACCACTGGCACGTCAGAGGTATTAGCCATACGTGACGGGCTACCAGCTATTGACCAAAAGGGACGTCGATGAGCGAACTCATCCTGACACCCTACTGAGCCTGTCAGTGACAATATCCGTACAGTCTGGTCCGTTCATCTATGAGTATCGCATGGCGGGCCTAGGGGGTTGGTAAAAGTCAGACCCCCAAAAGCGGTACAAGTCATGTCGGAGTGTAGCCCAGAACACCCTGAGATACTACTGGAATACCTACCAGTAAATCTCCTGTCTCGGCCGAGGGCTTTGTGTAATGGCTCTCCTAGACACAGCGCGACCTCACCCCCAATACCGGGAGAGATGAACCCCTGCAGATCCGCTCACTGCGTCCATGTGGCTCGGGACTGTACCCAACTAAAACCTGTTTGCACGACTCCTTTGAGCCGTGGTAGGATAGTAATCAAAGTACAGTGGGAACTCACACGAGACAAATGACGATCCCAGGTCGATGAACTAACCTGTACACATGTCACCAGGGAACTGCTATCTGACGTCTGGTATAATCCCAACCAGCAGGTTCCCGGCGAGTCCTGTCCGGTGTACTCATAACCTAATAAGCACCTGTATACATCTTAGGTGAACCAACTGACACCAGTGGCTTGTGAGACCGGCCACCGCCCCTCATCGGGGTTTCGACTGTATACACTAGTCTACTAATGGAGTATCGATGCCCTGTCTCGAAACTCCCACGACTAGGGACCTTTTAAGGATGTGCTTATAGACTCCAGCTCTCACGTATATGATCGCCATCATACTGCTGGTCGTCAAGCAAGAATCCTAGGGGCTCTATCAACGTATAATAGCGACTCGTAAGGTCACCTAAAGCAGTACACGATGATAAAGATAAACCAGATAGCATACTATCATCTAGAGTAAGACTGTCCTACTGGGACAGGTCCTCCCTCAATCATTGCAATCACGTGCCTGTGATCCAATAATTGACTCTGAGGGCACTATCTCCAACATATACCTCACGTCAGATGGCAGTTCTCTGGTGACACTGGTAGAGGTTAGTCTGTAGACCCGAGATCGTCATAGAGTCTTGTGTGATTCCCACTGTGCTTTGATTTCCATCATACCACGTCCAAGAGGGCGTGCAAAAAGGTGGCTTTTGGGTACAGTCCCGAATCACATGGAGGCAATGAGCGATAGGAGGAGTTTCGTCTCTCCCGGTATAGGGAGTTGATGTTGCGATGTTTTCGATTGGCTATCACTGGAAATCCCTGGCCAGGGTTGCTGAGATTTACTGGTAAGTGTTATCAGTAGTTTCTCGAACTGTTATGGACTTCGTATCGACACGACTTATCAAGCTACTGGGGTCTGATGTTTACCACCCCTAGGCGAGATATGCGACATATCAAACGAAGAGACCGGACTGTACAGGAGTGTTACTGGTTGGATTCACGGGAGAATGTACAGGCTTGCTTGTTGATCTTCTGATTGCTCAATACCTGGGTGGCTGTTACGTTTAGCTGACCGCTTGCAGCTTGTGGGTGTTTGATATGATCATCACCTACTGCCGGCGTATTGACGATTCTTTAGAGTCCTATACAGAGGTTTCCTGGCTCGGGTAAAACGGAGTAGGAGCACATATGTGATATGTGTGGGACCGAGAACAATACGTGTATGTGATACCGTACTAGATTCTCGCGATATGTGATATCGGCCGGGTAAATGTGATATAGCCGGGTTATCGGATCAAGTATTGATTCGATGAACTGATACAGATTATATTAGTCGGTTATTTGTGAAATAGCCGGATTATCGGATCAAGTGTTGATTCGATAATTTAATGTATAATTATATATTTGATATATTAAATTACATTAACTAGTATAAGCTCACTTAAAGATTCTTTTTCTCACTCGGGTAATGCATTGATATATATGTGATATATGTTAATTGTATTATTTTATTTTGTTAAAAATATATTATATATGTGATATATAATATTGTAACAAGTTAAGGTTACAAATGCAACATGTTTTGTGGAGTTTAAACATGGTTAGGGTTTGGATTAGGGTTATGAATTCTTAAAGCTTTTAGAAGCTTTGTTTTTGTTTTTAGCCAAAGATATTTTGTAAAGATATTTTGTTGATATTTCTTAACCAAACCCAAACCATTCACCATGGTTAATTCTCTACATGGTTTAAGTTTTCATTCTTAACCCATGGTTGCATTTCTAACCTCACACAAGATTGATTATTCATCACAAATGGTTTTGCTTCTTCTTCTTCTTCGTCTTTGATGAAAAACTTTCTAGTTTTTTCAAAAGTGATGAAAATGAGTGAGATAAAGAAAACAAATGAGAGCTAAATTCCTACTTCATCATCTTCATCTATTCTAGCCATTTAGATTAGGGTGTTTGCTTTGCTAATACTTGATTAGTGAAGCAAATGCTTGGGCTTGAGTTTCTTCAAGGTAGATCATCTTTGTTATCGAAAATCGGAAGCAAGCTTGCATCTTTCTCTTCATGGAGCCTCTCTAGAGTCCGGGTACTCGATGATCGTAGCGAAGAGACCTCAACACGGAGCTTTAGAAGTGAATGAACGGACTACAAAGGATTTAATCTCTAACTCTTAGAAGTAAAGTTGTTTACTTGCTTTGTTTCGTCTAATCTCTAGTCTAAGATCTTGGTTAGGCTTGTTCGGCACGTCTAAAATTTAAATCGGGCATGGTTGATGCCTTGTTGACCCTTGTGAATGTGCCTAGTAACCCTACAGTGGTATCAGAGACAAGCTAGAGTTTTAGGCGATGTCTAGACGAAGTTTAAAGTCCGATCGAACCCCGTAACGTCGCAATACACCCCCTCTCTGGAAATTTTTTAAAAATATGATTTTTTCTGCATTAAAAATACTCAGAAAATTCAGCTGGTGATTTTATGGATTACTGTGAAAAATGGGTCACTGTAGCCCTAAAGGCGCCGCGGAACTGCAGCCTTAACATGCTTCTGGCGGCGGTTCCGCGGCCGTACTTGGGTTTCAGTGATTGGTTTTTCTAGGGTTCATCCGTAGCTATTACTATATGCTTCTGGGAATTTTTAATCTTACTCAAGTGTTGAGTTTTCTGGAGATCTTTTGTATTCCTTGATTCGATCGGAAAGTTTGACTTCGTTTAAGTTTTTTTTCCGGGTAATTTAGAACGTGTTAAAAAGTTTGAATGGATATCAATAACTCATTTTTCCCCTGCCAGAAAATTTCCAAGTGTTGGATTTTTCCTTAATTAAAGAACATTCATAGTCGTGCAAGTAACGCAGTGGACCCTCTAGAAAAACACAAACCTTAACTCGATTATGTGACCGTCTGAACTGCCTCTAAACCTTAGGGTTTGAGGCAGTACGGCGTTGCCACATGTGAGGCGTTGGTTTGACCCTTCTACGGCTGGACCATTGGTACTGTGGCATGTGATGGATACTTTTTGAACTCTGCTTAAGTGTTGAGCTATTTAGAAAATCTTGGGCGTTTGTTTATTCGATCGGAAAGTTTAACATTGTCTATTTATTTGGAATGTGATACAATATTTGGAATTCATAAGTAGTTATGAGATAACTAATTTGAATGTTATAAATCTAGCAGTTTAGTCTCAGGTGATCGGTTGCCATGGGATTTTGAAGTGATCAAAAGTCCGTCGCAATCACGTAGCGTACGCGGATACTCGCAGGGTAAACTTAATAGATAGCCACGCCCCATAGCCCCAACCAAGTGACTGTAGGAGAACCCCGTCGCCAAAAGCATCCGTTCGGATGCTCGCGGCAGCGGTGTTCCGCCTTAGTGCACTTCGTCGACGGCATCCGGGGGTGCGGCCGTCTACTAAAGTTTGCGACAAGCATTTGATCAGGATGTCGGGAATCTTGTTGAATTGCCCGACTAGATATTGAAAAGTGTTTTCGAGATCGAGACTAAAATGCGGGCTTTATAATTGTTAGGCATGCGATGTCTAAGGAATTCATTTGGTTAGGCATGCGATGTCTATGGAGGTTGCGGATTCCAACTGTTGTAGTTTTACACTTTCTTTTCTGCGACCGTAAGTGTAATATGTGGTGTATCGCCGGTTTCGTTGCTATACATCAACGGCAATTGGGATACGCATATTTACTTACGTTGATGATATGTGATATTATGTGTTGCTGTGATATGTTATATTGGATCGTCGTGTTTTGAATAGCTGGGGGTTTTATGTGAGATGAGAGTTTTTCTTTTTCATTCATGTAAAATTCAATTGTATGTAATATTCTTTTATTGGGGCACTTCCGGGCTGAGGATGATGTCACCATTGTATATTATTTACTTTTCCGCATTAGGTAGACCTAAGGAGGGGAGCACAAGTAACCGGGTTCTAGGGTCAGTGGGAGACCATCTCGAGGAGTCGAGACCGGGTCTCCTAACCCTAGAATTGGCAGATTTGCTTGCCGCTCTCGTAGGGTTCTAGGGATGTGGGTTTGGCTATTCATCGCGACCGTGGAATCCGTGCTTTATACAGGCTCGTATTAAAATACGGACCTCCTAATATATCCAATATTTCATATATGTTCTTCTGCTGCAATGTTCTGTGATGAGTTCATATTACTGCCTGAGACGAATGTTTATATTATATATATGAGATATATGTTATATTGCAGATTTCGTTTCAAATGTGATGCTTGTGAAGCATAATAAAATGGGACTTCATTAATGAGATTAATGAAATAAAAGAAACCTAAAGATGTTGTAGAAACTTGTTTAAAAACTGGTATCTCTAGTTCTTGCTTTGCATAGCGGTATTCCTTGTAGAATATCCAGCACCTTATTCGATAAGAAAAGAGCCGAGATCCCTTCACCGGGAGTGACCTCTTTAGCGAAACTAGCAGATGCTACAAACTCGGTTTGTCTTTTGATTGTTTTTATAGTTTTTGCTTTGCATAGTGATATTTGTGAAATATCCTGCACCTTATTCGATGAGGAAAGAGCCGAGATCCCTTCACTGAGAGTGACCTCTTTAGCAAAACTAGAAAAGACTTATAAAACATTCCATTCAAAATCACTCGATTTTACAACGATATCAAGTTCATTACACAAAGGGTTTTCTTAAAAACCTGTCGTAGCCCTCCATCATTTCAGATAAGTACTACTTAGTATTCGTGCTACGTTTGTTGACCTTAGCCAAGGAGTAGTGTGCGGTAGCTAATTAGTGCTTATCTGTATAAGCATATGATGCGATTGAGTTAGGGTAGTCATGCGACTTTGTTGACCTTAGCCAAGGGTCGTGCGGGTGGGTTTAATTCAATCGGGAAATGACGGGTTGAACTTGGCGAGCGCTTATGATTTGTTGACCTTAGCCAAGGTCATAAGTTGCTAGGGGCAAAATATTATTGGGAATTTCAAGTGTTGAAATTTGCAATGAGATTGCATACCTTCTATGAGATAGTTGGATCCCGATACCCGCTGCGAGTAAGCGTTACTCCTGAGAGAGTTTTACACATTACAATTAACCGATCAAGTAGGTGTCTAGAAAGGTGTCAACGGGGTTATGCCTCTGGGAAAACGAGGTTTACTTTAATTAGGTCCGTGCGGAAGCACGGGGAACCTCCCTCAAAGTACCGGCACTGGCCTGCCTGAAAGATTGGCGAACTTGTAGGGTGTAATTAATCCCGGCTAGTCTTTCCTTTTAGGGTTTGAAGGAAGATTTGACTAAAACAGTGGGAGCCATCCTGATTAGATATATTAATAACCAATCTAATCTTGCAAGAGTGCACGCAGAGTGTTTTCTTCTCTCTCTCTCCTGGTTGCGACTATGTCACGCCTTAATCAAGATAATAATACGGATGTATTGACCGAACCCGCTTGTTATACTGCGCTAAGGAACGTTAGTCCCATTCCAACTTATAATTGTTATAAGACAGAGCCGGAAATAGGGGATTACCAGAATTCCCGTGCCGCCCAAACGAAGAAAGTACATGTTGATGCATCTTCTACGGGTGTGTTCATTACCGAGAACTATTTCTCAGTATCCTTTACGTCCTGGGTATGAGAAACCGGATCAGGATCCCGCAAATGTAATTTGTTACATGGGCTACAGATAGGTAGAGAACTGAGAACGGGTGATAAGTTTCACGAGTTGGAAAAGATGCAAGTGTTGCAGCCAAGTCTGTTGGCAGTTATCATCCTGTATTACCAGAATACATTGATTCTGAACGAATGTTATTAGATAACAAACCTGATATACAACATCATATCAGTCTCTTTATAAGTAAAGAAGGATATAATTTTGTATTGTTGGATAATATTTTGAACATTTCCTATATCAAGAGTTGATCGGTTCAGGCACGTTATCTAAAAGCATATACGTTCTAAATCAAATTACAGTTCTTAGTATACAGAACACACACAAGCGGAAGAGTTCAGAAATGAACGGATCCTTCTTGAGGTATTATAGACTAGGTCATATCAATGTAACCCGACTAGCTGAAGTTACATTTAGATGCATATTTAAATTAGTTTGAATTTACATCTTGTGAAACTTGCCGGTCATGTCACAAAGATAAGATGACCACAGCTCTATTTATTGGAAACAGAGAAAGAGTTATTGAACTCTTGGGATTGATACATGCTGATGTATGAAGGTCCCCTGTCTACACATGCCAAGACCGGTTCTTTGTACTTCATTACATTCACTGATGATCTCTCAAGATTCAGACCTATGTTCCTGTTGAAACTCAAGTCCGAAACTTTTGAGATAATCACAGAATATAAGTTAGAAGTAGAGAACCAAAAACGGGTATAAGTATTATGTCCTTTGATGTGTTCAGGGAGGAGAATACTTGAGCACGGGATTCCTGGACTATTCTAAAGGAGAATAAGATTCTCTTTCAGCTTTACTCCTCCGAATACACCACAGCACGTCGGTGTATCGGGGCGGAGCAATCACACCCTATGTGATATGGTGTGCTCTATGATGAGTACTACTGAGTTGCCTATTTTCTTTTGGGGTTATGCACTTGAGAAGTTGCATACCTATTGAATAGGGTTCCAACCAAATCAGATGCCTACCACTCCATATGTGATATGGTATGGGAAGAGCCCATCTCTTAAAAATGTTAAGATTTGGGGTTGTCCGGCCTATATCAAAAGCAAAATCCGAACAAGATCGAGGCAAGGTCTGTTCTGTGGAAGTTCGTTGGATATCCCAAGCATTCGCAACGGAATATCTTCTACCAAACTGGGGAACAAAAGGTGTTTTTGTTTCTCAGTATGCCGCCTTTGTGAAAGGGAATTTCTTGTGAAGAAATTAGTGGTCATGAGGTAGAACTGGAAAGAGTTCCAGCTATACAAACTGCAGCTGATGATTTGGTAGAACCGGAGGATTCAATAGTTTCTAACGAACCTCAGCCTCTCTGCCGATCTGGCAGGGTTCCTCACCCACCTGAGAGATACTTCGGTTTCTCTATGACAGTGGGAGCAAGGATTGCATCATGAGATGATGACCCAACTAGTTTCGAGCAAGCCATCAGGAGTGGGGACTCTGTGAGAATGGCTGGATGCTTAGCGATCTAAGATGAAATCCGTATACACCAACAAAGTATGGACTTTGGTTGCTTTATCTGAAGGGTTAAATCCCCATCAGGAGCAAGTATATCTTGAGAAGATTATTTGGTGTACATGGAAAAGTTGAGACTTTCAAAGCTATGCTTAAGTCTATCCAGATCCTACTTGCCACGGCTACATATCATGACTATGATATCTGGCAGTTGAGTGTCATGACTGCTTTTCTAAATGATGATTTTGAAGAGAGCTTCTATAAGTACACAGCCAGAGGGCTTCGTAGATAGTGGGAGCAGCGGAAACATGTGCAAGTTGATTTATGTGATAAATCAGGTATCGCGGAGTTGGAACATCTGTTTTGATGTAGTTGTCAAAGAGTTTGACTTCATCAAAATGATAGATGAACCTTGTATATACAAAAAGGTAGTAAGGAGTATGGTGGTGATCCTCGTATTGTACGTGGATGACATACTCTTGATAGGGAAGGAGTTTCCTATGCTACGCTCGGTCAATCTCCTCTTATCACAAGAATTCTCCATATAGGATCAAGGTGATACCTCCTAAATCCTGGGTTATGGATCTATGGGATAGATCTAATTGGATGTTAGGATTCTCACTAGTTGTAGTGAGATGGTATCAATCGATCCTGGAGATAATCACTGGAAAGGTTCCAGGGTGATAAGGACGAATGAATGTCAGTCGCAGGCATTGTCTTTACCTTCAGTGGAGGGACGGTATGTTGGAAGAGTTCCAAGCTAGATATCGTGACTTACTAGACGATTAAAGGTAAGATACATCGTTACCAAGGATGATACCAAAGAGGCAGTCTGGATATATTTTAGTTCATGAGATGAACTTCGTTCCTGCCATTGTGTGACAATGGAGTTGTGGCTTATGCCAAGGAACCCCCATCCCATCAGAGATCCAGACATATTCTTAGGCAGTATCACCTGATCATGGAGATGGTTGATCTCCAGGGAGATCGAGGTTAGGAGAGTAGACACAGAGGACAACAGCGCGGATCCACTCACAAAGGCCTATTTCCCAGAAGAGACTTTTATGGGATGGTTGAGTATGAGATACTTCAACCACAGCAGATTGTTGGGTATGCGATACCATAACAGATGACCCTAGTGCAAGTAGGAGATTGTTAGTTATATGTATGCCCTAGAGGCCATTACTGTACATGCGTTGTATATTGTAGTGGATGCTTGGACATATATAGGGAGGACTTTCTTGCTCGACATGATAGTATGCTATCTGGTTACTCTTTATCTTAACATATACTCTGATTGTTTCTATGTGACATGTTGATAAAGCCCTTAGGATGAGTACTTGACTACCAGGACTATGATGCAGATCATACTAGTGGGGACAGTGTAGCCGCCAAGTACATCCTTCAAATGTTCATAGTCGTAGGTGTATCGAGACAGGGCATCGATATACCAGAGTATACTAGCGTATTCGCTTCTTGACCCATATGATGGGCGATGGATGTTCCCATATCCATTGGTGTTTGATATCAGAGAAGGTATACGGGTGCTCAGTGGAGACTGGGTGCACTGGACGGACTCGCCGAGAACTCCCAGATGGTATTATACCTCACGTCAGATGGCAGTTCTCTGGTGACACTGGTACAGGTTAGTCTGTAGACCCGAGATCGTCATAGAGTCTTGTGTGATTCCCACTGTGCTTTGATTTCCATCGTACCACGTCCAAGAGGGCGTGCAAAAAGGTGGCTTTTGGGTACAGTCCCGAATCATATGGAGGCAATGAGCGATAGGAGGGGTTTCGTCTCTCCCGGTATAGGGAGTTGATGTTGCGCTGTGTTCGATTGGCTATAACTGGAAATCCCTGGCCAGGGTTGCTGAGATTTACTGGTAAGTGTTATCAGTAGTTTCTCGAACTGTTATGGACCTCATATCGACACGACTTATCAAGCTACTGGGGTCTGATGTTTACCACCCTAGGCGAGATATGCGACCGGACTGTACGGGAGTGTTACTGTTTGGATTCACGGGAGAATGTACAGGCTTTCTTGTTGATCTTCTGATTGCTCAATACCTGGGTGGCTGTTACGCTTAGCTGACCGCTTGCAGCTTGTGGGTGTTTGATATGATCATCACCTACTGCCGGCGTATTGACGATTCTTTAGAGTCCTACACAGAGGTTTCCTGGCTCGGGTAAAACGGAGTAGGAGCACATATGTGATATGTGCGGGACCGAGAACAATACATATATATGATACCGTACTAGATTCTCGCGATATGTGATATCGGCCGGGTATATGTGATATAGCCGGGTCATCGGATCAAGTGTTGATTCGATGAACTGATACAGATTATATTAGTCGGTTATTTGTGAAATAGCCGGATTATCGGATCAAGTGTTGATTCGATAATTTAATGTATAATTTTATATTTGATATATTAAATTACATTAACTAGTATAAGCTCACTTAAAGATTCTTTTTCTCACTCGGGTAATGCATTGATATATATATGATATATGTTAATTGTATTATTTTATTTTGTTACAAAATATATTATATATGTGATATATAATATTGTAACAAGTTAAGGTTACAAATGCAACATGTTTTGTGGAGTTTAAACATGGTTAGGGTTTGGGTTAGGGTTAAGCATTCTTGAAGCTTCTAGAAGCTTTGTTTTTGTTTTTAGCCAAAGATATTTTGTTGATATTTCTTAACCAAACCCAAACCCTTCACCATGGTTAATTCTCTACATGGTTTAAGTTTTCATTCTTAACCCATGGTTGCATTTCTAACCTCACACAAGATTGATTATTCATCACAAATGGTTTTGCTTCTTCTTCTTCTTCCTCTTTGATGAAAAGCTTTCTAGCTTTTTCAAAAGTGATGAAAATGAGCGAGATAAAGAAAACAAATGAGAGCTAAATTCCTACTTCATTATCCTCATCTATTCTAGCCACTTAGATTAGGGTGTTTGCTTTGCTAATACTTGATTAGTGAAGCAAAATCTTTGGCTTGAGTTTCTTCAAGGTAGATCATCTTTGTTATCGAAGATCGGAACCAAGCTTGCATCTTTCTCTTCATGGAGCCTCTCTCTAGAGTCCGGGTACTCGATGATCGCAGCGAAGGGACCTCAACACAGAGCTTTAGAAGTAAAGGAACGGACTACAAAGGTTGTAATCCCTAACTCTTAGAAGTAAAGTTGTTTACTTGCTTTGTTTCGCCTAATCTCTAGTCTAAGATCTTGGTTAGGGTTGTTCGGCACGTCTAAAATTTAAATCGGGCATGGTTGATGCCTTGTAGACCCTTGTGACCATGCCTAGTAACCCTACAGTCTGGCCTGAATCCGGGGGATAGATACTATTTGGATTTATCTGTCCACCTCTCCGAAGATGCCAAGTTGATTTATGGTACTGTATATCGGAGGTTTGGATGGATGTGGCCGTTGTAGCAGACTTTATCAGATCCCCCCTCGTTTGAAAGGTTTTTTTTATTGTGGGGACGCTCTTCTCTGCAGGTGCAAGCGCCTACAGTTAATTACGTTGCCGTATCGCGATAACCACTTTCTCCTGCTCTGGAGGTTCACTTCATGTCGTGTGTATGTTTGTTTTATTTTGGTTGCCCGTGGATTGTATACGGAGACTATTTTATGTTGTCGCCCGTAGAGTGTGGATTAGTCTAAATCCGTATATTCTTAGATTTGGGTTTGGTTTGATTTAACGATCGTTAATCTGGTTTGAGATTAAGATCAACTTAAACATATGAACATTTTGGCTCGATTATTTTAGTTTAAGGACATCGCGGTCCATTATCCCCATGTTTGAGGCGAAATGTTAGTTTAAGAACGTTTCGGTCTTTTGTCATCGTATTTGGGGGTGAATGTTAGTTTAGGGACATTTCGGTCCATCATTCACCCTGTGTGCACGTTTATTTGTTACGTGGCAGAGTGAATAATGGAGATATAGAATGTACCTAATTTGGGGCACGATTCGATTTGAGGCGTGCACATCAGTTTAGAAGTGCATCAACGAAAGAAGTTGTTGGTCGTCGAGACCCGCCACTTCTCTGAAGATGTTGAGGAATTACAACGACATATATCAGAGGTATGAAGAGATGTATCCTCGAACCAAGTCCTGTATTTGAGGGAAAAGGATGTGATGGACCTAAGAATCGTCAATCATATTTGAGACTACGATTAACTTAGGAGACATGAGATGAATATCATTTTGGATATCATCGATGGGAGATCATTAGTCATGTTTGAGACTAAGATCAGTTTGGATATCAATTTGGATATCATAAATACATGCTTAGCCAATTTGGGCTAAAAATGTTTTGTTTGGTTTAAGGACCGTTAATCTAATTTGAGATTAAGATCAACTTAAATATACGAGTGTTTGGGCTCAATTTATTTTTAACTATAGATATGTTGGTCTTATTTGAGACTAAGATCAACTTAGTAACATTTAAGGATCATCAAATTTTAGTTGAGATCCAACAACAGAGCATTTGGACTCTGTTGCAAGACTTTAGCAATTTAGGCTTTAGTCTGCTTAATCTCCCCCTTTTTTTGAAAAAAAAGGGCTAAGCACTAGCTTGGGCTCTTGTTTATTTAGTCCCTCTTTTTTATGCAAAAAAGTGCCGAGCACTTATACAAGTTCTGACGCCCACATATAAACATGTGGAGCTTTCAGTCATGGGCATCGCCCAATAAGTGTTGAGCACTTTATTTATTTTGTCTTTTTATGGAGTGCTAGGCGTTCTTTATGGCATCTACGTGGGGAACACGTAAGGTGCTGGGCGCTGCCCAATGAGTGTTTAATACTCATCCGTTTGGCTCTATCTTATTCTTATGGAGTACTGAGCACTTTATGGCACCCTCGTGATTTTCACGTGCGGCGCTGGGCGCCGCCCAATGAGTGCTAAGCACTCTTCTTTTTTGTTGCACCTATATGAGGAGCACATGATGCACTGGACGTTTTAAGAGGCGTCCACGTGGGAAGCCCGTGGGGCGCTGAATTCCTTTCTCCTCTGTTGATGGCATTTTTGCCCATTAATGATCACGAGGATCTTTGTTTTGAAGATCTAGGATGAAGCTTTTTTTTAAGAACTGGGTTCTTTTATAAGAACTAAGTTTCTCTTGTATGCTTTTGTTTTTTATGAACTTAATTTCTGGTTCTTTTCTGAATCTTTGATTCTCAAGAACAAGTTCTTCCCGATGAGAATTAAATTCTCAACTTGTGAGAGACTTGCATCGTGGATCTCAGATCCAAAGAAAGAACTAAGTTATTTTAAAAGGGTTAAACCCTTCAATAGGTAAATGCTATGTTTTGATCTCTATTTTTTATTAACCTAGAGTTTTTTGAGGAGGGAGATCTTCTTTCTTGAGAATTCAATTCTTTGTTCCTTTTGAAGCTTTTTGTCTCTTTTTTTAGAAGCTTATGTTAGGGTTCCTCCTTTTCAAACTTGAAGTCTTGGGTCCTTTATATAGTAGATGCAATTTGTTAATCAGCTTTGAGGAAATCTCTCATTGAGAGATTCCAATTGATTTGGGGAATTTTACCCACCGGTTGCTCTTTAATCCAAGGGTTTCTGTTGTACATAACATATTTTTTTGTTTTTTTAACAAGATTGGGAAAATATTTTTCTCTTATACGGAATTTATTCTATAAAACAGTGATTTTTAATCACCGTTGGATTTTTTAATCCACCAGTTCTCTGTTTTACAGAGAGCAATCTTTCTTATTTTGAAAGTTTGAGAGAATATATTCCCAGGTAATAGAATTTTATTCTATCGTTGGATCATTGATCCAACTGAGAGTATCCTTCTTATTTAGAAAGATTTAGGAGATTTTTTCTCCATTGGATCTTTGATCCAACGACTCTGTTTTACAGATAATATCCTAATCTTTTTTGGAGAAATGTTGAATTTAATTCTACAGATATTAACTTGGGTGCTGGCGCTCACGTGTTGTGCACGTGGGCGCCGCTTAAGAATTTAATTCTTAAGATAGGAAATTTTTTGCTTTGTGCTGGGTTTCGCCGGCGCCCTGGCCGTCTACCGTGGCCGATGCGGAACAAAAACTGACGTTTTAAAAAATTTAGCGCAAACGAAACCCGCCCTAAGATCGAAACCATAAATCTATACCAGCAACTAAAAAAGTTAAACTGAAGGGTTAGAGTGATTATACCAAAAGAACCAAGTCCTTCGGTCTTCCATCACCTTCTTAAGCTCCTTGTGGCATGCTCAAACGAACTTGGCCGCCGGTCTTCCCCCGTCGAAGATGATCTATCCGAGAGATGTAGTCATGGCTCTAACTCTACGTAATGAATGCAAGTGAAGCAAGTAGGGATTCTAGGATGCTAGTCTAGAATGTCTAGGATGTAGTGAGTGAACTAAGTGTTTATCTATCTCATCTCACCTCCTCTCATGATTCTCAACACATTAGAAGGTTGACAGGAGGTGGAAAATAAAGGTGGAGGAAACTGAAGAGAATCAAGAGGAGAGTGATGCTAATGGTGAGGAGATGAGAAAGCTCTCAAAATGAACCATCTCTCTTCTTTCATAAAAAATGAGCAAGTGTTTTCAATTGTGGAAAAATCTCACATGAAGAATGGTTTTGTAAAACAATTCTTTTCAATAAAAAAAACAAGCCCATACTTGAATAGTATGCACAAATGAATTAATAATTCATTTGTGCACACTATGCAAGCATGGTCCTCACCATACTTCCATCAAGTAAATGCCACCTCATAATCCATTTATTATAAATGGTCAAACCAATATGAGGTGTTCACCTTCTAGAATGTTTTCTGGAAAAATACGGATTACATTCTACTGTATATACATACTTGTATTCATACCAAAACACGAATACTCGAAGAGATAGAATAACACAAAGAACATAATACTAGAATATACATATCAAAATATATATATGTAAATTATTAAATCAATATCTGATTTAATAATCCGGCTCAAACCCGAGCCGGCTAGTATTATCAACTGTTTGATCGAAAGTCCGGGTACAAAGTACAATCAATCGATCGGAACCCTGCACGTATCCAATATGGCTACTACATCGTTTCGCCAAAACCAGAAAAACCCTCTGTGTGGGACTCTAAAGACTCGTCAATACGATGGCAGTGGGTTTAACCGCAAGCACGTCAGCGGCACTAGCTGTATGTAACGGCTACCCAGGTATTGAGCGAAAAGGAGGCCGACGAGCAAACTCATCCGAACCCATACTGAGCCTGTCTGTGACAATCTCCATATAGTCTGGTCAATTCGTCTAAGAGTATCGCATATCGAGTCTAGCGGGTGGATAAAGTCAGACCCCTAATAACGCAACATTTCGTGTCAGTATGAAGCCCATCACCCACTGAGAAACTATTGATCCAAATCAGTAATTCTCGTCCACCTCGGCCGAAGATTTCTAGTGATGGCCATCCATGCACAACGCGACATCAACCCCCAATACCGGGAGAGACGAATCCCCGACGATCCGCTCACTGCCTCCATGTGGCTCAGAACTGTACCCAAGTAAAACCTGTTTGCATGAATCCTTTGAGCCGTGGTAAGGTAGTAATCAAAGCACAGTGGGAACTCACACGAGACAAATAACGATCTCAAGTCGACAGACTAACCTGTACTCATGTCACCTGGAAACTGCTATATGACAATAGGTATAATACCAACTAGCATGTTCCCGGCGAGTCCGTCCAGTGTATTCATAACCCAATGAGCATCTGTATACTATCTTAGGTGACTAACTGACACCAATGGCTTGTGAGACCGGCCACCACCCCTGGTTAGGGTCTCGATAAGTATACACTAGTCTACTCCAGAGTATCGATGCCCAGTCTCGATACTCTCATGACTAGGGACATTTAAGGATGTGCTTATAGACTATCCAGCTCCCACTTATATGATCGCCATCATAATGCTGGTATTCAAGCAAGAATCCAATGGGCTCTATCAACATGTAATAGTGATCTGTAATGCCACCTAATGCATGTACATGATGATAAAGACAAACCAGATAGCATGTTGTCATCTCGAGTAAGACTGTTCTACCCGTATAGGTTCTCCCTCAATCATCACAATCGCGTGCTTACAATTCAATAATTAACTTGAGGGCACTATAGCCAACAATCTCCCATTTGCACTTAAGAATAATTATTGCGGTGTCGCATACTCACATCCCGTGTGATACCGAACACCCAACTTCTCTACTAATTAGTCTCGCAAATCCCGTTTGTGAAACTATTGCATTCGAGAAATAGCCTCAGTGAGTCGTTTCGCTCCAGTGTTTCTATCTTTATCTCTCTATATCTCAACTTCGCGGAGAATGACTATCTCCCGAAATGAGCGATACCTATCTTAGAATTTGTCTGGATATCTGATGGGACCAAGTTCATAAATGAACTCCAAATCCAACAAACTTCTTATACTGTATCTTCCACTGAATTTAATCAGTAACTTGCGTCATGTCCTCCTCAGTATCCGCTTGGACCACCTGTCCAACATACTGTCCCTAAAAAAGGGAAAACTATAACTCTGACAGCCACTCTATCATTCAGGTCACCTTGGAAGCCTCAAATGATAACCGCCTCTCGAAAGAGGCTGCCGTTACCATATACCAAGAACATCCACTTATGTTCATAACTTCTTCCCAACGTTTCTCCAAGATTGGATTAATATATATATGCTTATTGCAACCAGTGCAAAAGTAATATCTGGTGTGGTACTTGACATTTCATGATTGACTCAATTGCCTAAGCAAGAGATATGTCAATCATGCAAATCCCTTTCCTCATCAGTCTAGAAGACATCTCTTTAGAGAGGGTGACTCCATCACCTGCGGGCACACCACCACGCCAGGAGTCATCCATTCTAAAACACTTCAGAATAGTGTCAAAGTACCCAAATTGAGACACTTCCCAAATCTAGATCTAAAACCATAGATCTAGTAACCAGAATCCCTGATATTTTATCCAGATCCTGTGTGGAGAAACACATTGTAACAACCACAGTATAACCGATCGTAGTATAAGAATATTACTTCCTATCAAGAGCATGTCATCCAAATACTAAGACATCACTCCTTACTGCCTTCTTACCAGGTCCATCTGTTATTCTGATGAAGCTAAACTCTATGACCGTCACATCAAAACTAGATGATCTATCTCCGCTATACCTGCTTTAGTCTATAAATGATATAAACTACTTGCCCACTATACTTCCGCTGCTCCCACTGACTACAACAACCCTCTAGCAGAGTCATATACACGTGCACTTCTAAAGCTAATTTAGAACGACGTTATACTCATCCTCCTGCCAGATCTCATAGTCCAGAATAACAGCAGTGGCAAGTTTGGGTAATCAAAAACCTTCCTGTCACCGTCTTTGAGGAGACCGAAGTACCTCTCGGGTGGCCGAGGTTACCCATTAAATCTGCGGAGTGGCTAATGGATTGTCGAATCCAATTGAATCATTAGGTTCTACTAAATTTTCAGTAATCGTTTATGGTTCTCGAATATCTTCCAGTTCTACCAATCTCTCACTAATATTTTCTGAAAAGAATCCATTTTACTAAAACTGGTGGCGAGCCAAGAACAATATAACTATTGATCTTTCTGATGGTAGAATGTTAGCCCTCGTCAAAACCCGGGATAACCCACAAACTGCCATTACTGAAACGTGCCTTAAGTTTATCCAGATTCTGGTTTTAAGCATAAGCCGGACAACTTCATATACCTTAACATCATTAAGATATGAAACTATTCTATATACTATATAGAAACAAAAGCACTAATTTAATTGGAGCCAGATTCAAAATACATGCAGCCGTTTCCAGTGCATATCAACAAAATGGAAGGAGGCCAAGAAGCATTACTCGTCAAGGAATGCACCCACGTATGAGTAACCTGAAAGAGAAGCAATTTCTCAAAACTGTTACTTACAACAGAATACCTAGTATAAGTATCTGCATCTTCGATCACCTTGAAGAATCCAGATACTTTGCAACATATGGTTCTCTACTTTATTCTTATACCTATAACATCTGAAAATTTGGGCCTTGTATTTCAACGAAATACGTGTCTAAAACTAGAGAAGTGATAAGTAAACAAAATATAGTACGAGTACCAACCTCTTTGTCCTAATGGACATCAGACAACATGCAATACTCTGTATAAGTCCACCGAGTTTAATAACTCGAACCTTGTGTGTCGTAGGTTGAAAACTGTACTATGGTTAAGAAGAATTACACCGCTGTTGAATGTACCTTACCTAACGATCAACTGATATAGGTAAATGTTATAGACATAATTTCAAAAAGTCATATCTCACTTTATAAAATAAACGTACATATATATCAGTTTGAAATTGGTGCATAACAACGGATATTCAAAACCAAATATCTGTCGTGAGGAAAAACCAAGGTGATTTCCTTAAATATCACCAATTTCAAAGAATTCCGATATATAGAGGATCTAATCACCCAATTCCCAATATCTTACTCCCACTCAGTATCTGTAATGCCATACAGATGTGAGAATCAAATCTGGTAAATAAATACCCTGGAGTTAGAATCTAATTGGGAAAACAGTTTTCAATTAACACCGCACAGTAAAACCGAAATGTGAAAATGTTTCGAAGGGGCATCCGGGTATTCCTAGTAATGCCTCTTCCACTATCCAGATTCATGACAGTAACCGTATACTACCTTGCCCTCATTCTAATTCTTTTATATATCTTTACTTATTACCTTCTGTACACCACACTTAGGCTAATTGGTTTTCTTCTTTCCCTACCTTTCGGCACCTGCCTATGGTTTGGAAGAAGACTATCCAATAAGCGCAATAGGTGTACTCTCCTTATACCAGGAGCCCTCGCAACCTGAGAGATGGTAAAGAGAATAGACAACTGAATAATCTTTGTTCTATTTCTCTTGAATAGAAAACCATCCTCGAACTGGAAAAAGTTCCTTCGAGTGCGTATGTAACTATACGATGACATATCTAATCAATATGGATATTCGTAGTGATACGGAGTGTGCTGGAGAAATGCAAAGGAGAAGTAGGAGTGGAAGGGGTATACACGGCTTCATCGTGAGTGATAGTAGTTGCAATTTCCTTCGCCTTTATCCTAATCCCTTTATATGTCTTTAATCATTACATTCTGTACACCATACTTAGGCTAATTAGTTTTCTACCTTCCCTACCTTTCGTCACATGTCTATGGTTTGGAAGAAGACCATCCAATAAGCGCAATAGGTGTACTCTTCTTATACCAGGAGCCCTCGCAACCTGAAAGAAGGTAAAGGGAAAAGACAACAGAATAATCCTATTCGATTTCTCCAGAACCGGAAACCATTCTTGAGCTGAAACAAGTTTCTTCAAGTTCGTATGTAACTATACGATGGTATATCCAATAAATGTGGATTTTCGTAGTGACACGGAATGCTCCAGAGAAATGCAAAGGAAAAGTAGGAGCGTCAATAAGTTATGCGACTATGACAATCCAAAAACCAAAGTGTTTTAAGAAGGTTCGATTAACTTGGTTCATGAGTTTTAGTTTAGGGTTGGGTCATGGTCACTGCCAAAGAGGGAGAGAGAGAAAAGAAACACTCAGCGTGCACTCTAACCTAGATTAGAATGGTTAATCACTTTATCTAATCAGGATGTCTCCCACTATTTCTTCGAATTCTCCTCCAAACCCAAAAGGAGAGTTAGTCGGGATCATCAAATATCACCCGAGGAGTAGCACCTACTCATCAGTGGGAATCGGGATTCAACTATCATCGCATGATAACTTGATGGAAGCCACTCAAGTCACCACACTCCAGAAGGTATGCGCATGCCTGGCAAGTTTTCTATATGTTTGAAACTCCTGAAGTGGTTTTTATCCCTATGACCCAAGTAACCTTGACAATGCCAACATATCAAAGAGTCTCAGTCAAGTTCAACCCGTCATTATCTTGATTGCGTTAAACCCACCCGTATGAGCCCTTGACAATGCCAACATGACCGTACGACTGTCCTAACCAATCCACATATCCATGCGACAGAAAAGCATTACAGAGCTACCGAACACTACGTCTCGGCAATGCACAGCATACATAGCACGAATACTAAGCAATACTAATCTGAAATGACGGAGGGCTATGGCTGGTTTTTGGCGAAAAACCTTTAACATAATGAACTTGATATCGTTGAAGGAACCGAGTGGTTTTACAAATATATAGTGGCGCAAACTTTTGCTAAAGAGATCACTCCCGGTAATGGGATCTCGGCTCTTTCCTCATCGAATGAGGTGCATGATATTCCCAATCGAATAGCATGATGCAAAGCAAAAGAATCAACTATAGTGAAGTTCTTACCCTGAAAAAAACTTTTGATCAAGAGGTCACTCCCTGTGAAGGGATCTCGGCTCTTGCCTCGTCGAATGAGGTGCTGGATATTCATAACCGAATGCCACTGTGCAAAGCAAAAGAGAACGTCTGTAATGTCAGTTTTTAAAAATTGGTTCCAACAACATCATATTGGTTTGTTTTCTTTGCATTAATCAGAATTAATGCAGTCCCATCAATTAAAACATATCACCCAGAAAAGGTACGAAAATAAAATGTACTTATATGCTATCCGGATTCGCCACTGGGCCCCGTCATGCACCGTTAGGCTACTTAACTAACGGCAGAGCAGGGGCTGGACTAGCGCGGATGCAAAACATATACATCTACTAGTATATATAAATATATATAACATTCGTCCCAGGCATGATATAAGCAACATCATAGAATCTCAGCAAGCAACACAGAATTGTGGATAATCTTGGAGCCTCGGGTTTCATTTGAGCCGCAAATGAGACCCGATGTTCTCGGTTGTACGGATAGCCCGTGCAATGAAAACCTGGACCCCTACGAGCGCGGCAAGTTACCTGCCAATCCCAGAAGTGAGGCAACCCCAATCAACAAAGTGAATGGGCCACCCAGCACTTCACGGAATCCGGAAACTTGAGCGCCCCTCCATAGGTTAACCTATACCCCCTATGAGTGCGGCGAATAGTCCACCAATTCTAGAGTAAGGCCCCCTCCGTCTCAACGCCATGAGATACGGGCCCGTTGCCCTCTAGAACTCGGCTATTCATGCACTCCACCGCGGGGTAATCCTAGTACAGAAAAGAAAAATATATACAATGGCGACACCGACCTCAACCCGGTCGTGCCCCAATAAAAGAATATACAATCTGGCAGAGATGGCAATCCACATGTCGGATGCTCGCCCCGCAATACTGAATATACAAATGAATCTAAACTGTACTATTACCATTGCACTACAGGATATCCACCACGACAATTCAACCACAATATCAGCACAACACAGAACATCAACGTGAATACTATGTTCGCAAACCCGTCTATTTGAACATATAGCAACTAGTTGGGTTGTACCGCTCAATAATATTCACGGTCGCAGATATCATCATATGCACTGATAAACACACATTTAAAATTTCGATTGACTAAACATTTCCATATTGGCCCCAAATGCAAACCAGCACTCGAACAAATCTGGGCCAAAAAACAAAAAATCCTAAAAATCATATTTCCATGAAATAGAGCCCCAGAAAAAAATTGGGGAACTGTAGAAAAAAAGCGCCATGGTTCCTCGGCAAAAAGTGCCATTTGGCTTGGGTTCCGCTGCAGAATTTTGGAGTTACATGTCCAAATTTTTTTCTTAGCTCCAGTTTTGCCTGCATATATTTTTAAGATACCCAAAAATTTTTTTTGAACAACTTTGAAATTCGACAACAAGCACTCTAATATGGAAATACGATTTGGAAAAATTTGTCGATTAAGATTTTAATTTTGTGCAAACTAGCTAGTATTGGTTTATGGGTGTCTCTGATACCATGTTGGGTTTCGCCGGCGCCCTGGCCATCTACCGTGGCTAATACGGAACAAAAACTAGCGTTTTAGAAAAATTTGCGCAAACGAAACCCGCCCCAAGATCGAAACCATAAACCTATACTAACAACTAAAAGAGTTAAACTAAAGGGTTGGAGTGATTATACCAAAAGAACCAAGTCCTTCGGCCTTCCATCACCTTCCTAAGCTCCTTGAGGCATGCTCAAACGAACTTGGCCGCTGGTCTTCCTCCGTCGAAGATGATCCACCCGAGAGATATAGTCATGGCTCTAGAATGCCTAGGATGTAGTGAGTGAACTAAGTGTTTATCTATCTCATCTTACCTCATCTCATGATTCTCAACACATGAGAAGGTTGAGAGGAGGTGGAAGATGAAAGTGGAGGAAACTCAAAAGAACCAAGAGGAGAGTGATGCTAATGGTGAGGAGATGAGAAAGCTCTCAAAATGAACCATCTCTCTTCTTTCATCAAAAACGAGCAAGTGTTTTCAAGTGTGGAAAAATCTCACATGAAGAATGGTTTTCTAAAACAATTCTTTTTAATAAAAAAAACAAGCCCATACTTGAATAGTATGCACAAATGAATTAATAATTCATTTATACACACTATGCAAGCATGGTCCTCACCATACTCCCATCATGTCAATGCCACCTCATAATCCAGTTAATATAAATGGTCAAACCAATATGAGGTGTCCACCTTCAAGAATGTTTTCCGGAAAAATACGGATTACATTCTACTGTATATACATACCTGTATTCGTACCGAAACACAAATACTCGAAGAGATAGAATAACACAAAGAACATAATACTAGAATATACACATCGAAATATATATATGTAAATTATTAAATCAATGCCTGATTTAATAATCCGGCTCAAACCCGAGCAGGCTAGTATTATCAACTGTCTGATCGAAAGTCCGGGTACAAAGTACAATCAATCGATTGGAACCCTGCACGTATCCAATACGGCTACTACATCGTTTCTCCAGAACCAGGGAAACCCTCTGTGTGGGACTCTAAAGACTCGTCAATACGCTGGCAGTGGGTTTAACCACAGGCACATCAGCGGCACTAGCTGTACATATCGGCTACCCAGGTATTGAGTGAAAGGGAGGCCGACGAGCAAACTCATCCGAACCCCTACTGAGAGTGTCCATGACAATCTCCATACAGTCCGATCTGTTCGTCTAAGAGTATCGCATATCGAGTCTAGGGGGTGGATAAAGTCAGACCCCTAATAACGCGACATTTCGTGTCGGTATGAAGCCTATCACCCACTGAGAAACTACTGACCCAAATCAGTAATTCTCGTCTACCTCGGCCGAGGATTTATAGTGATGGCCACCCATGAACAACGCGACATCAACCCCCAATACCGGGAGAGACGAATCCCCGACGATCGGCTCACTGCCTCCATATGGCTCGGGACTGTACCCAACAAAAACCTGTTTGCACGACTCCTTTGAGCCGTGGTAGGGTAGTAATCAAAGCACAGTGGGAACTCACATGAGATAAATGACGATCTCAGGTCGACAGACTAACCTGTACTCATGCCACCTGGGAACTGCTATCTGACAATAGGTATAATATCAACTAGCATATTCCCAGCGAGTCCGTCCAGTGTATTCATAACCCAATGAGCACCTGTATACTATCTTAGGTGACTAACTGACACCAATGGCTTGTAAGACCGGCCACCGCCCCTGGTCAGGGTCTTGATAAGTATATACTAGTCTACTCTGGAGTATTGATGCCCAGTCTCGATACTCCCATGACTAAGGACATTTAAGGATGTGCTTATAGACCACCCAGCTCCCACTTATATGATCGCCATCATAATACTGGTAGTTAAGTAAGAATCCTATGAGCTCAATCAACATGTAATAGTGATCTGTAATACCACTTAATGCATATATATGATGGTAAAGACAAACCAGATAGCATACTATCATCTCGAGTAAGACTGTTCTACCCATATAGGTCATCCCTCAATCATCACAATCGCGTGCCTGTGATTCAATAATTGACTTGAGGGCCACCATGCACATAATTTTCTGTGCCTAGATTTGAATACTTCTCTTTATAATCTGAAGCCATGACTTCTTCCTTCTTCATAAAGAGAGAACCATTCAGACCTTAGGGTAACCGCCCTTTTTTTAAGAAACAAACCAAGAGTTATGGCTTGCAATCATCCTTATGCTCATCGGCAACCATGGGAAGTACCTATCGAGGAGATCATTCCTCGTTTTACTGCACGGTTAGCAGATCCCCTTCTCACCGATGACCAATGTGACACGGTGATGTACGAGCTCCTGGGTCGCAGGGGCTCTCCTCTTTCTATAGGCTCCATTTGGCTCCGGATGATTTTCCTATCTGTGCTCGCCGACATCCCCCTTTATTCGGCGAAGATAAC